>JASAUF010000552.1:8566711-9176448 GCA_030180095.1 Magnolia changhungtana | reverse complement strand
TTAGGTTTAGGTTAAGGTTAGGCTATAGGTTATAAGTTTAGGTTATAGGTTACAGGTTATAGGTTATAGGTTAAGGTTTTAAGTCATAGGTTTTGGTTAAGGTTAAGGTTATAGGTTTAGGTTAAGGTTTAGGTTTAGGTTATAAGCTATAGGTTTAGGGAATTGAGAATAAGTTAAGGTTTAGGTTTAGGAAATCGGGTTCGGGTTCGGGATCGGGTTTAGGTTTGGGCTTTCAAGTTTAGGTTTAGTTTTAGGTTAGGAAGTTGAGATTAGAATTAGGTGTAGGTTTAGGTTTAGGGATTTGAGAATACATTTAGGTTTTAGGTCATAGGTTTGGGTTATAAGTGTAGGCTATAGGTGTAGGTTTAGGTTAGCTTATAGGTTAAGGTTTAGGGAATTGAGAATGGGTTAAGGTTTAGGTTTAGGAAATTAGGTTCGGGTTCGGGTTTGGGTTTTCAAGTTTAGGTTTAGGTTTAGGTTAGGGAGTTGAGATTAGGATTAGGTGTAGGTTTAAGTTTAGAGATTTGAGAATACATTTAAGTTTTAGGTCATAGGATTTGGTTTAGGTTAACGTTATAGGATTAGGTTTAGGTTTAGGTTAAGGTTTAGGTTTAGGTTATAAGCTATAGGTTTAGGGAATTGAGAATAGGTTAAAGTATGGGTTTAGGAAATTGGGTTACGGTTCGGGATCATGTTTAGGTTTGGGTTTTCAAGTTTAGGTTTAGGTTTAGGGAGTTGAGATTAGAATTAGGTGTAGGTTTAGGTTTAGGGATTTGAGTTTAGGTTATAGGTTTAGGATTAGGTTATAGGTTTAGCTTTAGGTTTAAGTTATAGGCTTAGGTTATAGATTATAGGTTATATGTTTAGGTTAAGGTTTAGGAATTCGGATTCGGGTTCGGGTTTGGATTCGGGTTTAGGTTATAGGTTTTGGGATTTGAGAATAGTTTTAGGTTATAAGTATAGGTTTAGGTTAGGTTATAGGTTAAGATTTAAGGATTTGAGAATAGTTTTAGGTTATAAGTAAGGTTTTAGGTTTAGGTATAGGCTTAAGTTATAGGTTAGAGGTTATATTTTTAGGTTAAGGTTTAGGAATTAGGGTTCGGGTTCGGGTTTGGATTCGGGTTTAGGTTATAGGTTTTAGGATTTGAGAATAGTTTTAGGTTATAAGTATAGGTTTAGGTTAGGTTATAGGTTAAGGTTTAAGGATTTGAGAATAGTTTTAGGTTATATGGTTTTAGGTTTAGGTATAGGTTTATGTTATAGGTTATAGGTTATATGTTTAGGTTAAGGTTTAGGAATTCGGGTTCGGGTTTGGGTTTGGGTTCGGGTTTAGGTTATAGGTTTTGGTTTTGGTTTTTTTAGGTTTAGGTTAAGGTTAAGGTTAGGTTTAGGTTTAGGTTATAGGTTATGGGATTTGAGAATGGGTTCGGGTTTAGGTTATAGGTTTTAGTTTTGGTTTTTTTGGTTTTGGTTTAGGTTTAGGTTTAGGTTAGATTCTTTTTGGGATTTGAGAATAGGTTTAGGTTAAGGTCATAAGTTTAGGTTTAGGAAATCAAGGATCGGGTTCCGGTTTAGTTTTGGGTTTTCAAGTTTAGGTTTAGGTTTAGGTTAGGGAGTTGAGATTAGGATTAGGTGTAGGTTTAGGTTTAGGGATTTGAGAATACGTTAAGGTTTAGGTATAGGAAATTGGGTTCGGGTTCGAGATCGGGTTTACATTTGGGTTTTAGGTTTAGGCTAAGCGTTTAGGGATTCAGATTCGGGTTCGGGATCGGGTTTAGGTTTGGATTTTCAAGTTTAGGTCTAGGTTTAGGTTAGGGAGTTGAGATTAGGATTAGGTGTAGGTTTAAGTTTAGGGATTTGAGAATACGTTAAGGTTTAGGTATAGGAAATCAGGTTCGGGTTCGAGATCGGGTTTACATTTGGGTTTTAGGTTTTGGGCTAAGGGCCTGTTTGGCCAGGCAGGGTGGATGGGATTAGGTTGTATTAGGATGGATTGGAAGGAGCAATCCCAGGATTTGGCCGGGCGTGCCAAATAGTCAGAAGTTGGATATAGTAATCCCATGGGATTGCCAGCAATCCACTAACATCACCATCATTGCCTTGAAATCCACCCAATCCCTCTTAATCCCATCTATTTTGCTTGGGACATGTTTGGTTAGATGGAGCAATCCCGGGATTGGCTGACGTAATCCTGGGATTGGCTAGGTGAGCCAAACATACTCAGTGGTGAATTCCCTGGATAAAGTAATCCCATGGGATTGCCAACAATCCACTAACACAGCCATCATTACTTGCCATCCACCCTAATACAATCCAATCCCATGGAATGGCCCCGTCTAAACACACCCTAAGGGTTTAAGGATTCAGATTTGGGTTCAGGATCGGGTTTGGGTTTAGGTTTAGGTTTAGGTTTTACGTTTAGGTTAAGGTTACAAGTTTAGGTTATAGGTTTAGGTTTAGGTTATAAGTGTAAGTTATAAGTTACGGTTTAATGAATTGAGAATAGGTTAAGGTTTAGGTTTAGGAAATCGGGTTCGGGTTCGGGTTTGTGTACGGATTTAGGTTTGGGTTTTCAAGTTTAGGTTTAGGTTAAGGAGTAGATTAGAATTAGGTGTAGGTTTAGGTTTAAGGATTCTCTAGTAGACGAAGCATCGGGTCCTGGATAAGATGCAGTGAAAACGATTCGCTTTCCATCGGATAGGCAAAGATTGATTTCAAGTATACCGCGATGAGAAAGCAATATAGGCCAGCCGGAAACGGAACAAATGCTGCTGCTGCTTCTGAGTTCGCATGACTTCGCTCTCGTTGTGCGTGGACTTCCTAATCGAACTAAGATGGATCGGGCTGTAGGCTCAGAGAAAGTTTGCTCTACTATTGAACCTAGTATTATCTACTACATACTAGTAACATACAACCAATATTGGGGCACCATACCATAAGCTACAAGAATTTCATGTCCCCCTAAATAAGGTATCCTCCATTGATAATATATACATATATTATAAGTTTTTTATTTTCATTTACATTCCCAAATACATTCATCATCCATCCAAGAAAATTGAAACAAGTACATTCATAGTCAACCATGCTGGTTAAAAAAAGCATGGGTATTTGATTTTGATCACTTCAAATAAGAAAGAAGAAAGAAAATTGATCACTTCCAATGAGAAAAAAGAAAGAAAAGATTATTATTATTAATTCACAAGCGTCGAAAAGGCAACATGATAGGCAACAACCCAAGTTGGACTTACTCTTCTAATAGCTAGCTCTCTTTCTTCGGAATCTCTACAATTGTGACGGCCCTCTTTCTTCAGAATCTCTGCAATTTTGATGCATTACAAAATATCAATGTCTGGTAAGGAGGTTCTCCTACCTACAGACATAACATATTAAATATACCATTATATCTAAGCCAAGAGCTGCAAGTTACTAAAATGTGCACTAAAATGTTTTTGGGACCAATATCCAAAAGGTCATTGAACAAGAATCTTAAAGAATTTGTTCAACCTAGCAATCATTGGTAAAGGCAACAAATTGTCCTTCTTTTCAGCCTACCTCAATAGAACATTTCACGGATAGTTATTTTTCATGATGCAAAGAGTGTATAAACTTTGGGGTTATGTTCTAGGCAAAGACAAATGAAACAGAGCATGTACTAAAGAATCAGCCTACCAAAATCTTACCATATATAATCAACAAGAAAGACATAAGAAATTATGCAAAAGCTAGCATAACCTCTGATGGTTGCATGATCACAACCGTCCCAATAGAGGAATCCTAATCATCAGATATGGGCACTATCTCATTTTCATTTCAGCATAAGCTACCATGCGATACTTCAAAATTCTCCATCATTACAATTTTCACTGCCATAAATTTAAAAAGAAAAAAAAAAGTCATTTGTCAAGTCTTGAGCAATTGAAAATAATGGTTCAACAAGAAATACCTTCCACTTAAAAAGCACCAAATTTAACAGCTTCTGAGAGAGGGGGAAACAAAAAAGACATTAACAGCATAATTCCATCATAACTTCTTTTCTTTCGAAGATAGAGATGCCTAAGAGATATTATCCATTTATATTACGAAGTTTTGTTAATGTTAACCTGTTTCCCAGTCCAAAGCGGCTTTGGTTTCCAAATAACAAGGGGAAGGGGCTATATCTCATCATTAGAACTTAATGTGCAAACTTTTTGGCTAAATTTACCAACATAAGAACCTGAAGTAGCAGTAGACACACCAGAAGCATATAGAAGCATATGCTATTCATCCTTGGTTAAAAACGTGTCCTTCTTTGTAAGAAGCACAACACTTACAATATGATCCTGAAGAATAAAACCAAAAATTACTAAACAAATATTGCACAGATAAAAATCATAAAGTCATTCCCTAAAATAAATATTTAAGTCCAAAAAATGGAACATAAGGGAATTTAGAGATCGGTGTTAGATTCTTAACCTGAATCAAACCCCTGATGGGTGCACCAGATGTTGGAACAATATATTTCTTATTAGCATTTGCAATTTCGATTGCTTTAGCACGTGAAATTTCATCTTGCGGGAAGTGAACATTCATTTCATCCCCATCAAAATCAGCATTGTAAGTGCTGCATACAGAGAAATAGTTAACTTTTACATACAAATATAATTGCGCCCTTATACTGCCAAAACAATGAGCTTTAAAAATATAGATATATGACAAAAACCTACAAGTAGCATAATGCATGTGAAGTGTTTTCTCCCCTTTAAGAACACGAACAACATGTGCCATCATACTTGGCTTGTGAAGTGTAGGTTGTCATAAAGGAAACAACAACACCATTTAATCAATATGAAACTAAATACTTGATCATCCTACATCAAACTGACCACAAACTTGACAAATTAAGAGAATTTAACTGATTCAGGATTCATATCACATTGCATCAATACCATGGGAGTGTATAAGACATTAGGCAATCATGTGATATTGGTTTTTGTCATGTACATTAAGAGAATTTAACTGATTCAGGATTCATATCACATTGCTTTTTCTTTCTACCATGGGAGTGTATAAGAAAAGGTCACACATGCATAGACGCAAAAAGAAGCATGCATAGATGCACAACAATAAGTGTGAATGCACAAAAATCATCTTGAAGTTGGCAAATACCAGTCAACCATGAAACCAACATTGTTCGAAGATGTAAACAATCAAGAACCGCCCCCAATAAAAAGATGCAATTGTGGATCTGTTAAAGAACACTGCATGTATTGCTGATTGTATGTGCATGCATGTAAAGACTTAAGATGGATCCCACAGTCGATCCACAACAGAAAACAACTCATGTATAGAATGATATAACAAAAATGAAAAGCATATATACTAATAAGAGATTGACGATGAAGACACATTGTTGTGCCCAAGGCTTACAATTGATGAATAAGCCTATATCCTAGAGAGCACAAAACCCATGCTAAAAAGAAAGTGCAAGGTTGAAGAAAAAGGGAGCATAGAAGGACAAAAAAATAACCTCGGCTCCACCTAGAAAATTCAAACTTCAAGACTGCAAAAGAGAGGGAATAGACAGTGACCAAAAAATAACCCATTGACTTAGCGAAACTGCAAGAATGCAAACAAAGAAATCAAAGCAAGAACATAGCATAACAGCAATAGGAAAACCATTAATTATATTATTTTGCAATAGTCCACTAGATATTTTAATATAGTCAAATTGATCAGACGATATGACAAAGATGTGAACTTGTAACATTCAACAAGGGCAGAACGTTGCAGTATTCCACCTTTCACCCAAACATGTCTTTCACTCCAACAAGCTTCTATTGCACATACAACACAGAATGGTTGCCGAATATTCCAGCAAATACAGTACATGTTAACAGTAAATTGCAGTGCATGCCCTTTTTGTGTGCACTTGTCTCTCAAATTGGTTGTTTTGAATAGCACAAATCCATCAGCTGGTGCAAATTTCCAATCTAAAGTGGAAAGATTCTCACTTGCACCTATTAGTAACTAGGAATTGATGGTGGACAGAAACCACAAAGTGAACATCCAGTAATGGCGGTGGTAGTGGCGTTGATGATGATGATGATGATGATGACAATGAAACACTGGTGACAGTGACAGTGATGTTGAAGATTGATGAAAAAAGCAACTCTTGAACCATCCAAATGGTTGGCCTCATTTCAGATGAATCAATAACCAAAAAATAGTGATGAAAACAATAGTGATGCGATATCCATCATTAAAATCCTCCTAAGGCCCACATTATTGTTTATTTGACATCCAATCTGTTTATTAGGTCATACAAGCCCCAACAAAGCTCTTTGTTGCCCAGCTCCTTTGGCCTAACCTCAGCCAACCGGATGCCAGACTTGACCTTGGGCCTACTTTGATTTATATATTGTATATCCATATGGTCCATTTGTTTTGCCAACTCATTGTAGGATACGAGCCCAAAAATGAATCATATTCAAATCTTAAGTAGACTACAACATAAAAAACAATGGTAATTGAACACCCACCATTAAAAACTTTATGGGCCCACCTTAGTGCCCACTATAATATTTATTTTTATTCGACCCGTTGATTAGGTCAGACATAAAGGAAAATAAAAAAAAAATAATAATAATAATAACAAATATCAACTTCATCCAAAATGTGGTGTGGTCCTAAATTGAGAGGTATATAAAGATCATTTTATGACTTGATCTCAAAATTGAAAAGTATATAAATCGATATCTCAGGTGCACCACACCACATGAAAACAATATGTTGATTAGGTCATACAGGACCAGATGAAGGGGAAAAACAAAAATTAGTTTGATCCAAAACTTTTAGGGCCCCAAAATGTTTTTTAATGGTTGACGCTCATTCAGCACTGTTTCCTAGAATGTGGTCCACTTAAGATTTGGATATATCTCATTTTTGGTCTCATGTTGTAAAATTATCTATAAAAATATATGGACAGCATGGATGAAACACATACATCATGGTGGGGGCCACAGAGCACCAACCACCAGCCATTGGCTGGTGTCAGGGGAGTAGCCAATCCGTTCCCAAGCATACTGAGTAAATCCTGTGGGACCCACCATGATTTATTCATTATATCCACTCCATCCATCCATTTTAACATATAATTTTATTACATAAGCTAAAAAATGAAGCCTATAAAAATCTGAAGTGGTCACATCATAGGAAACAGTATAAATTGAACGTCTACCATTGAAAAATTTTGGGAGGCCACTAAAGTTTTGGATCAAGTTGATATTTTAGTTTTCCCTTCATCCATGTATTTGTAATCTATTGAATAGGTTGGATGACAAATAAAAATCATTGTAGGCCATAGGAAGATTTCAACAGTAGAAATCATTATTCCCACTGTTTCCTTTGGTATGGTCCACTTGAGTTTTGGATATTCTTTAATTGTGGAATCAACCACTAAAATGATCTGGAAAAATGGATTAACGGTGTGGATAAACCATGACTTTGGGCCACGAGCTTAAAAATAAAGTCAATCCATGACTTGGGTGGGCCACACCACATACTATAGTTGAGAGGGTTACTCTCCCATTAAAACATTCATAATCATTTATTGGGCCCACCTAGATGTGGTTTATAGATCCAGCACATTCATTATGTGTGTCCCACTTGGATGAGTTGTCAGCCCAAGTTTCGTACACATCCAAAACTCATGTGGCCCCCACCAATTAAATGCTTTTATATGTTTTAGGGATGTCTTCACGTAGTTTTAGATGCTATGGCCCACCTGAGTTTCGTATATGATTGATTTTTGGACTTAAAAGGGGACACATCAAATGCATGGTGTTGATGTTCTACATACATCATGGTGGGGCGCGCACACAGATTAACCTCATGGGAAGTTCCCATGAGGTGACCATATAGTACCATTTCACTATTTAGATAACTCCTTCATGGGTGTTACTCTAATCGTGTAGGGCCCACCTTGATATATTTAATGTATATTAACACCGTCTATATATTTTTCCATCATATTTTATGATGTGATTTCAAATCATAAGAACTCAATAATCTCAGGTGGGTCATACCCATCAAAACAATGATGAATAACTATTAAAACCTTTTGAAGGCCACCAAAGTTTTGGATCAATTTGATCTTAATTTGTAGTTTACCTTCATCTAGATCTTCTTTACATTATCAACAAGTTGGATTGCAAATAAACATAACTAAAACCTTATGATGGGCTCTTTATAATTTTTAATGGCGAGGTACTATATTATCATTCTTTCCAGTGGTGTGGTCCACTTAAGATTTAAATCTACACAATTTTTTATACCTGGCCCAAAAATGGGTTACAGAAACATAAGGGCTACAAGGATATACAATACATCATCAAAATCTCACTTTTGTTATCTAACTTTTCAATTTTTCTTGTCAAAATACAAAATTTAGTTTTCTTTTAAAAAAAATATATTTTTTTACAATCTGTCAATTTTTTTACAATTTTGTTTAATTTTTTAAATCTCACTTTTGTTATATAACTTTTTAATTTTTCTTGTCAAAATACAAAATTTAGTTTCCTTTTTTAAAAATATATATATATATTTTTTACAATTTGTCAATTTTTTCAAAATTTTATTATTATTTTTTTCAAAATATCATTTTTTAAATCTCACTTTTGTTATATAAATTTTTAATTTTTCTTGTCAAAATTTTTTTCTTTATATATATATAAAATACAAAATCTATTTATTTTAAAAATATAAATATATATTTTTTTACAATTTGTCAATTTTTTCACAATTTTGTTTAATTTTTTAAATTTTCTTTTTCAAAATATCATTTTTTAATACCACTTTTGTTATATAACTTTTAATTTTTCTTATCAAAATACAAAATCTAGTTTTCTTTTTTTAAAAATATATATTTTTTACAATTTGTCAATTTTTTCACAAATTTGTTTAATTTTTTAAATTTTCTTTTTAAAAATATCATTTTTTAAACATCACTTTTGTTATATAACTTTTTAATTTTTCTTATCAAAATACAAAATCTAGTTTTCTTTTTTAAAAAATATATATTTTTACGATTTGTCAATTTTTTCACAATTTTGTTTAATTTTTAAAATTTTCTTTTTCAAAACATCATTTTCTTACCGAAATATTATTTTTTTTTTCAAAA
Source organism: Magnolia changhungtana (assembly GCA_030180095.1). Classification (NCBI taxonomy): domain Eukaryota; kingdom Viridiplantae; phylum Streptophyta; class Magnoliopsida; order Magnoliales; family Magnoliaceae; genus Magnolia; species Magnolia changhungtana. The sequence continues at coordinate 9,167,288 of JASAUF010000552.1, read as the reverse complement.
TTATTCAAAGTTCTTAATGTTTTTTTCAAAATTTAGATTTTTATAAAATTATATTTTTTTTTTCAAAATCTAAATTTTTTTATTAAACATTGTTAGTTATTTTTCTAAGCTTTTTAACTTTTTTTTTTTCGAAATTCATAAATTTTTTTGTTCTTAAATTTTAACTCGAGTATTAGAGACGGTTTATGATCGTCTCTAACATAAACGGCCTTTGACAGTCTCAAAAGACCACTATAAGATGGCTAACAACCGTCTCTAATAGAGACGGTCTTTGACAATCTCGAATGGAGACTGCTAAGGACCGTCCCTAATACAGACTATTTTTGACGAACTGAGATAACTAGTAAAAGACAGTCGATGACCGTCTATAATTGAGACGGTCTTTGGCAGTCTCAGATTACCAATACAAGACAGCCAATAACCGTCTCTAATACGGACGGTCTTGGACCGTCTCAAATGACCGCATATAAGACGGTCAAAGACCATCTCTAATAGTGATGGTCCTTGATAGTCTCCAATGGAGACAGCTATGGATGGTCCCTAATACAGACTATTCATAACGGTCTTCGCTTACAGGAAAAGACGGCCAATGACCGTCTCTAATTGAGACGGTCCTTGACAGTCTCAAATTACCAGTAAGAGACGGCCAATGACGGTCTCTAATACAGACGGTCTTTGACCGTCTCAAATGGCCACATATAAGACGGTCAGAGACCGTCTCTTTTTTCAGACGGTCAATGGCCGTCTTTTTTCCACAGTTAATGATGGCTTTTACCGTCTTAAATGATTTGTGGACGTTAAAATTTTTAAGACTATTAAGGACGGTTAAGGGCCGTCTAAAAGTTTAGAGACGGTTTACGGCCGTCTTTAAAGCGTCTTTAAACCAAGCGATTTTAGAGACGGTCCAGAACCGTCTCTAAATCAGTCATTTTTTTCCATTTTTCACGTAGTGTCCAATAGATCTCTCATCATCCATCAGATCCTCCAGAAAACATCTCCATCAAAGAATATTGCAAATACGTCCAATGGTTGAGTCTACTAGAAAATCAGCTGCGTTGAATTGTTCCTAAGTGGACCTTTCGTGATTGTTGCACGCAGGATCTAGATAGGCTTGTCTTATCCTATAAGCAATTTGCTTGTAACTTATCAACAATTGATAAGGGGGCGAATCACGCTTTAAGGACACGTAATTTTTACGTGATTCAATTGGTGAAACAAAAATAATTTATTTTATTTTATTTTTAATTTTCGGTGTTTCCAACATATTTTCCAACTGTGGCTCTAATTGTTAAGTCACCCTACCATGCATGTGGTAGAAGATGTTGTTTCAAATAATGAAGATTTACCGAAAAATAGAAAAACAAATTGGAGAGATTAAAAAAAGAAATTTAAAATAAGAAGAGTTGATGTACATTATTGTCGCTAAAGTTAGATGACCTGGATCAAGTGCACTCACTGATTTATTGACCGGAAAAGAAGTAGAGAAGAAAATGAGTAAGGCTCTTGGTTATCAATACAAGTTATTAGGAGAGAAATCTAATAGAAATGCTTTCTAATTCCTATTCATATTTGATATGGGACAAAAAATACCATTACATGACAAAAATAAGAAACTTATTTTACTCTTTATTTTTTAAATTATAACAAAAGAATAAAGAAAATGGCTCTACCACATTCCATTTCACCGGCTACCATTTCAGTGAAGGGCATGAAATGGGGATTATCTTGTGAGGGCCCACCTCATGACAAGCCTCATTTAAGAATAGTAAGCTGAATCAGCTTTAGACTGGGCTCCGTCCTACTAGCTTGCCTTGTGGGTTGGGCTTGGGCCTCACATGCATGGCTGTATTAATTTTCGACTGGGCTTAGGCTCAAGTAATTTTAGCCCAACTTGGCTTGACCTAAAGCATCAGTTACCATCTCGCTGGGGGTGGCAATAGGCCTAGTTTTGGGTAGCACCAGGCTAGGCCTTGGTCTTACTCAATAATTACGACCCAATACCCAAACCTAGCCCGAGCCATCATGGGCGTAGCATTGCAGGCCAAAACCCAACTTGGAAAAAACTATTGGTTGCTCCAGGCCCACCTGACATGAAAATTGATAAAATCTCTAATATTTCTCCTTTGAATTTTTCTAATATATTCATTTATCAACTGAACCACACATGTAAACAAAAATAAACATTTTAGAGGAATAAAACCAGTGGTTGCGAAACTAAAGATTAAAATGGCATATTTGTAGGGTATAAGATGTGCATAAAATTTTGGTTTGAATTTATTCCACCAAATATGACTTGATCTCAAGCCCAACTTGAAAATTGATTGTGCCATTCATGCAAGGCTCAAGTCCAACCCACCAACCGAGTTAGAAGGCCCAAAGCCAAGTCAGGCTAGATGGGTTGCCTAGCCCACAGTTAGATCCTGCCCCTCCGCTCCCTTCTCCTCTACTTCCGTTCCATCGATGCCCAAGGCCAGGAGGATATTAGGTTTTTTTTTTCCTTAACTTTTTCATGGGTGTTATGGCTATAAATTTGAAGAGGTTGAGTTCTTAGAATTATTTTAAATGTCTCAATTAATTTAAATGGGAATGCACATCCATGCGGGTTCAAGAGATCCACACTTTGGTTGCAAAGCCATGCATATGTTAGATTTCCACACATCTATCAAGCTGAAAGGTGTATAGCAAGTAGGAAACAGTCTCTACTCCCTCCACTGTGTATAACACTAGTAAGGATAATTTTTCAGACTTTGAATTTTCATAGGACATGGGAAATTTTTTTAAACCAAAGGAAAGAATATTTAAGTAATTCAGATATGTTTGGCAACTCATAGTTGAGATTTTACCTGCTTAGCCCCATTAATGGTGTACATTTTACCAACTTTATAGGGGCATTTTTGTCATTTTAAAATGCCACACCTTAATTGTGTGTAACTTGCACCCACGCCAAAATAAGGTTTCCAAAAATATATCATGACATATTGCTATATATAGGATATGTCAGGACTTCAGCCTTTGGATTTACGGTCATCTTCCAATGATCCAAAGCATTTGTATGATAGGTCTCACCTTAGATGGGTCTAGATAAAAAATAAAATCATCTTCCAATGATCCAAATCTTTTTCATTGGATTTGGGCTGTCTCTATTATAATCAAAGAGTTGAAATACTTCAATTTAAGCAATATTTAAGATAGCCCTCACCCATAGTTAAGCTAATCATATGGATGATTTTGGTGGTTGATGGTCCAATATTGTATTATATCAAGTGTTATACTTACTAAAATATCAAATAACTCCCCTTTTACAACTTCTCTTCCACCTTTTCCCGTTTTGCAAGCTACTTCCTCTCTCATTAAGTCACTAAAATGGATTTCTTAGTGCTTTTGATACATTCAATACTCAATTTGTATCTTGTTATATGGATATTGTAAGTGATTATCATGAGAAATGTCTAGAATTATCGCGGGATGTTATAAAACCAGGCGGTCTATCAATACCAAGGGCGTTCGGACTATACCTGGGGCATCTAGACTATATATGGCATATTCGGTGCCAACCAGATGAGCGTGGCATGAAATTATTTGAAGGAATGTGACAAATGGTTGTTATATTTTGTTTTAAAATAATATTAAATTTTGAATTTTCAAATTTTCGGTAATTTTCCTCCACATTTGAAAAATGTTAGTACTTTTGTGTTGTAGGTTTTGTCCCACATCGAATTTGACAAAGTAAACTATCTTGTATATAAGATAGTATTTTTGCCTAGGGCTTGTGCCCCTTTCAGGGGGCATGTGAATTTGGTCCTGTGGGGGGGCTATGCCAATAGCTCTAATCTATGTCATTGACCACACACACGCGCGCACGCCGAGCCGAGCTGAGCCGTGCCGTGCCGAGCCAAGCCGAGTCCGTGTCTATGTCCGTGTGCATGTGTGCGACGGGACGGGCCGGGCAGAGCCGGGCGCGGGTGCGGTGTGAGTGTACTCATGTGGGTGTGTGTATGGGTACTCGCGGGACTTTATTTGCGAATGTACTCGCACTTGCGCCTTTTCGTTTTAAACCAGAGAGATGCAACTAGGCACGTGTGCAAGGATTGTAGCATGTTTACCTCCTACCAAGTATCAGGAGATGATGAACAGGTGTTCATGGGTAATGCTAGAATGTCTCCAGTTGTAGGGAAAGGGAAAGTACTTCTGAAACTCACTTCTGGAAAGACTCTGATGTTGAATGATGTCCTACATGTGCCCGACATTAGACGAAACTTGGTCTCTGGTTCACTCCTCAATAAGGCTGGTGTTAAGTTAGTATTTGATTCAGATAAACTTATAATGACCAAGAATGAAACTTTTGTTGGTAAAGAATACTGTTGTGATGGTTTATTCATTGTAAATGTATCCAATGATAATAATAAGAAGGCATCTAGTTCTGTTTATATCGTTGAACCTTTTTATCTATGGCATAGTAGATTAGGTCATGTGAATAAAGTATCTTTGAAGAAAATGAAAAGATTAGGTTTATTACCTAATATATCTAATGAAGAATTCGAAAAATGTGAAACATGTGTAGAATCAAAATTCATTAGAAAACCTTTTAAACGAATAGAAAGATCATCTGTTCTATTAGAATTAATACACAGTGACTTAGGTGATTTTAGAAATCACATGTCTAGAGGTGGAAAAAGATATTACATAACTTTTGTAGATGATTACTCTAGGTTCACTAGAGTCTATCTATTAAGAAACAAAGATGAAGCTTTAGATGCTTTCTCTAAATACAAAATTGAAGTTGAAAATCAGTTAAATATAAAAATTAAAAGACTTAGAACAGATAGAGGAGGAGAATATGAATCTTCTCACTTTAGAGAATTACGTGAAAAGAATGGAATAGTTCACAAAACTACAGCTCCTTATACACCAGAACAGAATGGAATATGTTCACTCCCCAAGTATAGGGTTGTGATGTAGTAATAAACTCGGTAAGACCGAGGTCGAATCCACAAGAATTGAAACTTGTACGTTATCTGAAAATAACCAGATCTAGAACTAGGCTAAGATGAAATCTAAACCAATTGTGATTTGAGGAATAATGTTGAAATAATTAACTAAAGCTTAAGAGAATTCAGAGAAGGGAACTAGGGATTCAGGGGATCCACTTGTAGAGATCAGGGAATTCTACGGTAAAAGATATCAAGATTGAACCTTGGTTAATGCAGTTTCAATAGATCAGACGGTTATAAATCAGAATGGATTCCATCACAAAACCATGCCTATGAGACAAAGCCAATAACAGAGTTCAACCAATCCACAAACCGATCTGTATGATGTATGAGCGTCAGGGAGAGTTCCGTCATCCAACCATGCCTAAGAGACAATGGTGAACAACAGGGCTTCCTAACCCCATAATCAGAATAAGAAAAAGGAAAACTCAAGCCATCACAGATCTAATGTAATATCAGTCACACTAAATCATTAAAAACTAGAAGTATTCCCATTAATCTTGCTGCAATCAATCAACAAGTTAGTCTAACATGAATCATATCCATAGAAGCAGACCCATCAAGCTACAAGCTTCACCCCTTAGCCCTAGCTAAGGGGTTTAGCCTAGCATGACTAGATTAAACTCCATAAGATCCATAGAAGGAGAGAAACAAAACAGAATAAAAGGAAGAAAAAAATAAAAACAACTCTCTGTATCTCTCTCACGTTCCCTGTCTCTTTCTCTCTTTCCAGCCGTAGATGCTCCTTAGATCCCAATGCCTTTTCACGTCCCAGCCCCCTCCCTTTTATAGACAAAAAGGCTTTGTCTAGGAGCTGCTGTGACAGCATCCTAGATGAAATCGGCTGCGAAAGAGTTCCGCACTCCCTGCGTAATTAAAATTGTAACCTGACTTGCCTTTGAATTTTATCTTGGCGATCAGAGAACCAGATGCATGATCCAACCGGTCAAGCTTCTTGACCTTAGTCGGTTGTACTCTGGGAGGAACTTTTACAGTCTTGATTGCACCGAAAAGTGGCCCACTGATCACCGAACAACCAGGATCCTCCAGTTAAAGAAAAGAATCGGTTTCCCTTGCGAATGAGCCTGTGCACGCTGTATCTTGTATGAATTCTCCAAAACTTGCATTTTTGTATTGAAATGGGCCCCGAATAAGATAGACGGTCTGGATCAGCCACTTGAGACTTTGATAGTGGCCCACCAGGCTCGTCCGCAGACTCTGTTTTCGAACAGAGTTTCCGGCTTTGCGCTGTGATGGTCGGTGGGCCCAAGATTGTCGGTGATGGAGAAATCCACTCCGTCCATTGTATTTCTGGCGAAAAACCGTCCAGGAAAGAGTGGTTTTGGATTGTTGTTTACGCGGTTCACTGATGTTTTTCTTCCGCCGTCCATCCCGCGTTTGAACGCTGATCTACCTGTCTGTAGTGCATGAGACCAAGAGGAAAGCTAGGGTGGGGTGATTCCCACCCTCAGGAGAGTATTGTCGGTTCTGATCTTCCAAAAGAACGACGAATGGGGCCCACTATCAAGCCCCGACGTAGGCAGCGAAGACGCTGTTGTGTCTTTCAATTTGAAAGAAATCGTCGGTCAGCATGACGCTGACCGACTTTGCTTTGTTCGGTGCACGGCCGGTGCACTTGTACACCGTGTTCATTCTCTGTATGAGTGGGTCCCACGGAGATGTTCGTGAGAAATCCGCACCGTCCATCCTTTTCCCCATCCAATTTAAGGTGTTGGTAACGAATTTGAAGTATATCCAGATATCAGGCGGGCCTAAAATTGACCATTTATGGGCTGATTTGCTCGTTGAGCCACTTCCACATGGATCCAAGGGCTCAAATTTGAAATGTACAGTTAATTTATAGTCTTCAGGCCCTGTATGAAGTTTCGACCCGATCAGATGGTGAGAACCCTGTGATCTTTCATTCTGGACATCTTTCAGGCCACTTGACCTCCAGTTTCTCGATTTTCGCGGATATCTGGCGTGTAACTTCCTTAATCTTGGTACCCTAGAGTCCGTCCTTTGCTCTGGTGACTTCAGAACGATAAATCCATGCTTTAAACTCCATTTTTCAGCCCATGCTTACAAATACACTCTGCATCACAACACGATTAAAGCGGGCCATTAAACGGCATCATGCTCATAAATCCAGGCAATAATTAAGTCTGGTATGCAATATTTGACCCTCAGCAGAATAGCAGAATATAAGAATAGAACCCTAAAAGAGATGATGAATGTCATGTTAAACAGTTCGGGCTTACCCTCAAATATGTAGGGAGAAGCAATTCTATCTGCTTGTTATATCCTAAATAGGATTCCTTCTAAATCTTCTGAACAAACACCTTATGAACTTTGGAAGAATCATGTTCTTAGTTACAAATATATTAAAGTGTGGGGGTGTCTTACTAAAGTAGGATTGCCTGAAACTAAGAAAAGAAAATTAGGTCCTAAAATGACTGACTGTGTATTTATAGGTTACGCACAAAACAGTGCAGCCTACAGGTTTCTAGTTTTAAAAACTAAGGACAATATTTTGGATCCTAATACAATTATAGAAGCTAGGGATGCAGAGTTCTTTGAGAATGTATTCCCTATGAAATCTAAATCTATAGGAATAGAGGAAGTCAATGAATCAGATATTGCATCTACTAGTAAAAATGTTTACGAGAAAGTAGTAAAAGAGATACAACCAAGAAAAAGTACTAGAGTTAGAAGAGAAACTAACCTAGGAGATGGTTTTTTCACATTCTTAGTAGAAGATGATCCTACAACCTATATAGAAGCTATTAATTCTCCAAATGCAACCTTTTGGAAGGAAGCAATAAATGATGAGTTGGAATCTATAATATCTAATAATACTTGGGAACTTGTAGACCTACCACCTGGAAACAAACCAATAGGTTGTAAATGGGTGTTTAGAAAGAAACTAAAACCAGATGGAACTATTGATAAGTTTAAGGTTAGGTTGGTAGCAAAAGGCTTTAAACAAAATGAATGAATAGATTACTTTGATACATATTTCCCTGTAACTAAAATTACATCAATCAGGGTTTTAATAGCGATAGCCTCCATATATAAACTGGTGGTACACCAGATGGACGTTAAGACGGCTTTCCTAAACGGAGACTTAGAAGAAGAAATATATATGGAGCAATCTGAGGGTTATAAGATATCAGGTAAAAAAAATAAAATATGTAGACTAGTTAAATCACTATATGGTTTAAAACAAGCTCCTAAACAATGGCATGAAAAGTTTGATGGTGTTTTAAAATCAAATGGTTATTATATTAATAATGTAGATAGATGTGTATATAGTAAAAGTTCTGGAAATGATTATGTTATTATATGCCTTTATGTTGATGACATGCTTATTTTTGGAAATAATATTAAATTAGTTAATGCAACTAAGAAATTCTTGTCATCTAAGTTTGACATGAAAGACTTAGGAGAGGCTAGTGTAATCTTGGGTATTGAAGTAACCAGGAAAAATGGTGTCATTATATTATCACAATCTCATTATATTGAGAAGATATTGAAAAAGTTTAACCATTTTGACTGTTTACTTGTCAGTACTCCTTATGATTATAGTGTGACTCTCATGAAGAATAAAGAAAATAGTGTGTCTCAATTGGAGTATTGCAGAATAATTGGTAGCCTCATGTATTTAACAAACTGCACTAAACCAGACATATCTTTTGCAGTAGGAAGGCTAAGTAGATATACACATAACCCTGGAAAAGAGCATTGGAATGCGTTGTCTAGGATTTTGAGATACCTAAAAGGCAGTATAGCTTATGGTTTACATTATAATGGTTATCCTGCTGTATTAGAAAGATATAATGATGCTAACTGGATTAGTGATTCAGATGAGACAAAATCTACAAGTGGATATGTCTTCACTTTGGGTAGAGGAGCGGTCTCTTGGAAGTCTACCAAGCAGACATGTATCGCTCGGTCTACTATGGAATCCGAGTTTATTGCCTTAGAAAAGGCTGGATCAGAAGTCGAGTGGCTTAGAAATCTCTTAGCTGATATACCATTGTGGCTAAAGCCTGTATCGGCCGTGTCTATTCATTGTGACTATCAAGCAACTATAGCGAAAGCAAAAAAGTAAAATATATAATGGAAAGAGCAGGCATATTAGACTCAGACACAACATGGTAAAACACATGTTGCGTGATGGAGTCATATCTATTGACTTTGTGATATCAGAAAAGAATCTAGCAGATCATCTGACTAAAGGACTATCTAAAAGGTTAGTCAATGATACATCGAAGGGAATGGGGCTGAGCCTAATATATGAGCTGCCGGTGTCGGCAACCCAACCTATACAAGTGGAGATCCCATGAGATAGGTTCAGTGGGTAAATAACAAGACACGAGGTAGACGATTGCATTGAGTTGTATGAGCCCCTTCTATGGTTTACAGTGCGAGCAGCAATGAAGAAGGATGAGTTGTTAGAACTCTTAATGAATCCATAGTCATATATTTGGTAGTGTATACAGTTGCTGCATACACTTGATGGAATTCACCTATATGAGTGTGGAGGTGGAGGCCGCTTCCTATGAGAATTTAGGCGAATTCTCTAGAGCACTCATGAAATCCAGGTAATGGTGTATGGCCGAAACGCACCGAACCGCAAAATCACTTGCAGATGAAGAGTTGTGTGAGTGGCATGTACTTGCGATCTACATTAAAAGGATTCAGGTTCAAGACTATGGTGTCACCTGATTCCTGTAGACCTGTCTTGCTTACTCTAATGTCGGTTCAAGTATATGGTGACACCGGCATCATTGCACAACTATTACGCTTTAATCCAAAAAAGTTTTACTTTAAAACATGTGGGGGATTGTTATATTTTGTTTTAAAATAATATTAAAATTTAAATTTTTGATAATTTCCCTCCACATTTGAAAAGTGTTAGTACTTTTGTGTTGTGGGTTTTGTCCCACATCAGATTTGACAAAGTAAACTATCTTGTATATAAGATAGTATTTTTGCCTAGGGCTTGTGCCCCTTTCAGGGGGCATGTGAATTTGGTCTTGTGGGGGGCTATGCCAATAGCTCTAATCTATGCCATTGACCACTCACACGCGCACGCTCCGAGCCGAGCCGTGCCGTGCCGAGCCGAGCCGAGTCCGAGTCCGAGTCCGAGTCTGTGTACGTGTGCGTGTGCGTGTGCGCGTGCGCGTGCACGACGCGACGGGACGGGCCGGGCGCGGGTGCGGGTGCGGGTGCGGTGTGAGTGTACTCGCGTGGGTGTGTGTGTGTATGGGTACTCGCGGGACCTTATTTGCGAGAGTGTACTCGCACTTGCGCCTTTTCGTTTTAAACCAGAGAGATGCATCCCTTCCGGTTGGTCGCATCTGTTGGGTTTAAACCCAACGGACCTAACCTTTTGTAAAGGGTGTTTATACACCACTTCGGAGTCTATATAAAGACTTCTGATTCCAGTTTCTAAATACGAAAATACTCTATCTTATAAAACTCTCTCTGATACGGATTTTTAAGCATTTTATTACTGAGTTCATTGCTGAGTCAACTCAGCACTTTCGGATTAAACTGCAAGTGGTTCGAGCCCGTGTACAGTGAGTGCACCGCTGGGACCGGGTCATAGTCGTTGTATCCTGGAGGTCGATTGCTCTGGAAACCTGTTGCACTTGGGACGCTGTCCAAGGGGAGCAAATTCAATTTCAAGCCGAGTGACTCAGTCACGCCTCGACTCAATTCAATAAGTTCTTCTTTCTCAAAATCTTATTATTATTATTTTTTTTTTTTTGGTTCTCGATTTTAATAGTCTATTTAATTCAACCAAATATTCCAACAATAGTAGCGGATGATTAGCCAAATTCCATTTAAAAGGAGATGATTCAATGAGGGAAGCAATCTGCATTACCAGTATCAGCTCCCCTCTTAAGAGTATTAGACAAGCACGGCGAGTTTTCCGACAAGGCTGATGGCTCAATTGGGCAAAAGTCACAAATTTGAGGTTGCAAATTCAAAACTCTGGCTCAACCAACTCCTAAAAATGCTAGTGTTGCATGTTAAGTGAGTGGATTTAGTAGATCTCAATGAAGCAATTTTTAGCCTTTATTGGGTTGTTTTATTTCTATAATTATATTAACATCCTATAAGATCCTCTTAATGTCATTGACACATTGGTTATGCTGTGTGCATCCATAGAAACTCCAGCAGATCCCATCCATCAGAGTCCTATGCAATCAGGCCCATTTTCCCCTTCCAATGGCTGGGAAAACTTGGCAGTGGGATTCCATCCTTGTGTGAGAGGTACTCATGGCCTTACATCAACACCATGCATACATCACAATGTGCATATGAATAATTAATGATATATATACATACAAGCGGCATGTGTCTGATAATCTGAACTGTCCATCTACTGAGGACAACCATGAATGGGTCGACCATAGATAAAAGCTTATGGGATCGATCAGATAATCCTACCCATTTGGATTTTGAACACGGTGTAGTACATGTGGCATATTGCATGCGTGTACAATATTTCTGCATGGTTAGGATTGCCAAATCCTTTTGATTTTTTGTCTATGGTTCAGATATATGTCGATCGGTTCATCATATTCATATGTCGACTTATGGTGATAATTAAGGATGTCGGTCATAGTGGGCCACACATGATGATCACTTGAGAGGAAATTCAACATTCAAATTGACAGTCCTGCTGTTTGTGTGAATCCTACTGATCTTCATATCAAGTGATCATTAGGTATATGGTCTACCTTTGAGATTTAATTTATGTTTCTTGGCTATGACCCACCTCTGGTGGGACCGTTTTATTATGTATATGCCATCATGTGAGAAGTCTCACATGCAGTCTACTACATCTTGGTGAACGGCGGTGTCATACACCAAAAATTTATAGATCAATGTTAACCATTTTTGTTTTATCCCGTTGGTTTGAAGGCCATGTGATTTGTACATGTCACACGTGCTAGATTGGCATGTATGGCCGCATGTAGGATGATCTCTGGCATTGTAGGATGATCTCTGGCATTGATTAGTGGGCCAGCAGTTTGATTATTAGATTCAAGGTATAAAAAATGGCTAGAAATCATGTGGGCCAGAACGCATGCATAAAAGAGAGGAAAAAAAATATTTAGACATTCATTTGAAAATCAATGTCTAAAATGTTTCTACATTCCTGCCAAAAATATTTTAATATTGAAAGGTAATGTGTCAAACTCAAGGTATTCAATAATGGTAACATCAGGAATAATGGCCACCTGTCATGATACATGCCATAAACAGCCATTATGGCCATCTTTAAAAAAATAATTAATAAATAAATAATTTTTTATTTTTTATTTTTTTTAAAAAAGCATTTTTTCATTGACAACCGTTGCAGCCCTGTAATGCATAGTGTTAACAGTCGTAACATTAACATGACTGTTTTTGAATAACTTAGCAAAGCTCTCATTACATCATTCATTGGCATTATATTCATTTTAAAATATTAATAACACCTCTTTTTTTTTTTCTTTTTTCTTTTTTCTTTTTTTCTTTTTGTCTTTTTACAATACAGGGTTATTGAGGAATGTCAAATATTTGGAATGGGTGGTATTGGAAAAAGTAAGTACATCTTTAATATATTTTAAAGCTACGGTGGATGATTGGTTAGTTATTTAGAGCAATGATAGATTATTGGGTTGAAATTTCACAATTCCTTAAAAAATAAAAATAAATAAATAAATAAAATTGATAGGGATAATTATCCACCCCCACATTCATGAGTTCAATTAACTTCTCCATGTTTCACCCAATGCATGTGATTTGTGGGTAATTGCATGCATCCGCATAGATTAATCTCGCCTTAAACCCATTTGGATGTTAAACAAACTTTCAACACATGTTAAATGTGCTTTTTTATTGCACCAGGTAACGTCATTTTCTCCAACAGAAAAGATTCACAAGTGTCACAAGAATCACATGGAGAAGCATTTTCTGGAGAGGTGGCTATTGAGTTATGAAGCTGAGGTGCCGGATAATATAAGATACAGTCGTATTATTTCTCAAAATTGCAACATATACAATCTACAACTTCATATATGGTATTTTAGTTATATATTATTGGATTGCTAATATCTAATTACTATTCCTAAGTCCCTTTAATGTCATTGATTGATTGATTATGTTGTGCCCATCCATAGAAACCTCAGCCATTCTTGTGCAATAGATGCTATTTTCCCCTTTTCAATGGTTGGGATGACTTGGCAGTGGCATTTAGGGGTGTACATCGGGCCGAACTGAGTCGAACTAGGCTCAATCTGGCCGGCCTGGTCACCAGCCAAACCTAACCCGAACCCGACCCGGCCGGGTCACCGAGCCAACATGTCCAGCCCGAACTCGGCCCGGTCAGCAATCAGGCGAGTTCGAACCAGTTTCAGACCTTACAGAAAATTCATAGGTTGGGCGGTGTACTCACTTCTCTGTCTCAAATGGTTAGGATAAGGATTTAGAAAAAAAAATATATATATATATATATATATATATATATATATATATATATATATATATATATATATATATATATAAACGCAGCCGACTTGGGCCAAGTCGAGTCGGGTTTTGGGACCGAGTCGGGCCGAGCTGGGACCTGTTCAAACTCGGCCCGAACTCAGTTTTATGCTGAAGAAAATGGTCTGTCCTCGACCGAACTCAGTTTTAGGGCGGGCCGAGTCGAGCTTTTTCGGGCCGAGCCAAGTGAGTTAACCGAGCTAGCCCGGTTCCCGTACAGCCCTCGTGGCATTTCACTTCTGTGGCGAGGTACTCATCACCGTGCATACATCGCTACAAGCACATGTACAATAGATGACATACATCGCTACAAGCACATGTACAATAGATGACATACAAAGATATACATACGTGCACATATTCGCTGGTGGAATTTTCGTCCTGCCGCATTTTGAGCCATACGCGCAACATGTGTATGATCATCTGAACCGTTCGTCCACTGGGGACAACCATGAATGGGTCACAGATCAGACGTCATGCGACTAGACAATCCTAGCCGTTTGAATTTTGAACTTGGTGTACAACCGTGGCATGTATTTGTACAGTACTTTTCATGGTTAGGATTGTCAGATCGTTCTCATTTTTTAATTTTTTTTTTATTTTCTGTGGTGCATCATACGCATATGGCGCTGTATGGTGATAAAAATTGTCACATGTGTGGGAAGAAAATTTAGTCCAATAATTTCAGGCCCCCTTTCTATGATGATCTGAATCATTGATTCATTCATGAGCAACCGACCAGGCCTCATGAACGGTTGGGATCTTGAACAAACGTGTCCAATGTCCTTTTCCACGAAGCACACCTGTCGCTGTTTTTCCCCTAAAAAGAAAAGATTCTTAAGGGTCAGTTTGGGCAGTCGGATTAGAAGGGATTAGGTGGGGATGGGATTCATCTGGTCGTCCACTTCATGTTTGGGAAGAATAGGAATGCTTGGAATTACATTAAATGAAATTGCATTGGGTCTTGAGCCAATTTCACTCAACGTTTGGAAAGTTGTGTAGGTCCCAACATGAGATGTGTGGGCTATATCCACATCATCCACCCATTTATCGAGATTATTTTCGAGCATGGGCCAAAAATCGCTAACGCTCCCCAATGTCCTTATTTACCGTTGAAAACTTCTTTAAGAAAAAGTTTTGGATCTATCTCATTTTAGCTGTTAAAATGAGGTTCCAAATGAACAGTGTTAGATATAACACGATTCTCAATAATTTCAAATGAAGAGTCCAATGTACGAGCGTATTATCAACGAAGCAGGGTATTAATTTTATACCATGATAATAGGGGACAACACCTGCCACGAGCAATAATTATGTTTTTTTAATCTCATCCCACCAAATCCCTTCTAATCCCACCGCCCAGACTGACCCTAAATGTTTCCAGAAGAAGCGCTGAGAAGCGTTTCTCATCGGGTGGCTGATGAGTCGATGAAGACGCCAAATACAAGGATAAGAGAAGTTTTAGTGTACAGGCACTGACCTTCCATGCATGCATGAAAGTGGCGAGAGTGGACTGCTTGTGGCAGGGATATCATGTGACACGACGTCGCCCAAGCTCTGTGGGGCCCACCGTGATGGAGGTGCTTTATCCACGCCATCCATCCGTTTTCCCAGCTCATTTTAGGCCATGAAACCAAAACTGATAAAGACCCAAAGCAGGACTGGAGAACACCACGTAAAACTGTGGGTATTGAACACCCACTGTTGAAACTTTATTGGGGCCACCGTGATGTTTTATTTTCCGTCCAACGTGTTCAAAACGTCACACAGACCTGGATGAAGGGAAAACACAAAGATAAGCTTATGAAAAACTTCTGTCGTCCCTAAGAAGTTTTCAACTGTGGGCATTCAATCTCCACTGTTTTCTGTGGTGTGGTCCACTTGAGCTTTGGATATGCATCATTTTTCGGTTCATGCAATAAAATGATCTGGAAAAACGGATGGACAGCATGGATGAAACACATACCTCACAGTAGGCCCCACAGAACTTGAGCCACGTCGTGCCACGGGTAAAACCCCACAGCGTGTTGCATTGACTCGGCCGAGTCACACCGTTTTAACTACGCGTGCAATCTCAACTGCGTGAAGTTGTCCGAAAAGGGCTTAGATTCGTGTGCTAGTTCACCATCATTCTAGAAACTGTAATTTTTTGGCTAAGCAGTGCGTCTCCAAATTCAAAGGGCAAAGTCAATCCTTACTATCTTTTTCTTGGAGTAATTTTTCGGTTGTGCTCCATCAACAATCAGTCAGGCAATCTAGATGGTCTAGATTGCTGCACAACCATGTATGGTTGAAGAATCCCTGCCCATGTTTAAACATGGCGGTAAACTAGCATTGGAGCCTATCTTTTGGTATCATCAAACCGTTCTTTCTGGGTCCTTTGACATTACCAGGGTTCTGGTAGAATGTGGGACCCGTATGACGCCTACCAATTGCTAATCATAGATGCAGGGAAAGAAATGGGCCATCTTTGGACAACAGGCAATGGATACCCCACATTTACCTCTGGTCATATTAGTCAAATGAGAAAATATAAGCATATTTAGTAATTTTATAATTCATTGAAGGGTGAAAATAACCTGCGATTCGGATTGCGTACTGAGTTAGTCAGTACCCTCTTATCGTATTGAGTAAACTCTGTTGGGCCCACCGTGATTGTATATGATCTATCCACGCCGTCCATCCATTTTTCCATCTTATTTTAGCCGTTGAATCCAAAATTTAATCATACCCAAAGGTCAAATGGACCATACCATAGGAAACAGTTGGAATAATGATTTCCACCGTTGAAACCATTTTAGGGCTCACAATGAGTTTATTTCTCGTCAAACCTGTTTATACAATCACACAGACATGGATGAAGGGAAAAAAAACAAATACAAGCTTGATCGAACACTTCTGTGGCCCCCAAGAAATTTTCAACGGTAGATATTCAATTCACACTGTTTTCTGTGGTGTGGTCCACTTGAGGTTTATATATACTTCATTTTTATTCTCAATCCCGAAAATTATCTGGTAAAATGGATGAATGGAGTGGATAAAATACATAAATCACGGTGGACCCCACAGAATTTACTCAGTACGCTTAGGGTACTGAGTTACTCAGTACGCTATCCGCTTCCCTTTAAAAGGCATATAGTGAAACCGAACAGAAGATAGAAGATAGTGTTTCATTAATAGGCCCACGGTATTGAGTCATCTATGGTGATAGTTCATCACCATTTTTTCAGTTTTAGCGTCTCAGGCATTCTCACGTGGCATACATGCATGATAATCAAGACGGCTCAAATCTTAGGGCCCATTGTTTGTGGGCCATAGGCTGAAAATCGTAAGGATGGAATGATCCTTGCCATCCAAACAATAACCTTCGAATGGACAGGTATGGATGAAATAGTCAGTGGGTCCAAATTCGGCTAGAAAAATCACAAGTTTAGGATTGTTCTAGCAATACAAAGGCCGTGGTCCATGACCAATCAGGCCCACTATCTGGATGGTTCAGATCGCTACACGTTGATCCCCAAAACATAAAGGGAGGTGGTGAACTATTCCCTTACTCCAGCCGTTGGACTGTGGAGGAAAACTTAGGGGAAAATGACCACTGTAGACAAAACCTTTTATCCAGCGGTTTTTATGAAGGAATACAAACTTAAGTTACCAACTTAGACTAGCACGTGTGGACAGCGACTTTGAGGACGAAACTACCCCTCCTTTCACGGAAACGGATTGGGTACTCCCCTGCCACCAGCCAATGGCGGATGGTCGGTGGTCTGTGGGCCCCACCATGATGTATGCTATTCATCAATGCCGTCTATATATTTTTCCATATCATTTTATGGTATGCGACCAAAAATGAGGCATACACAAATCTCAAGTGTACCACATTATAGGAAATAGTGTTGAATGAGTGTCGACCATTAAAAACTTTTTGGGGGCCCACTGTGATGTTTGTGAGAAATCCTCCCTGTCTAAGTTCATTCATAGGTCACAAAGACCTGGATGAAGAAGAAAAACAAATTTCATAATGATCCAAAACTTCTATAACACCTAAAAGGGTTTCAATGGTAGACGTTCAATTCCTCATTACCTTTTACAGTGTGGTCTACTTGATAGTTATATCTATCTTATTTTTCGTCTCAAGCTTGAATATGAGCTCGCCAATTAGATGGACGGTTTGGATATAACACAGACCTCATGATGGGACCCACAAAAGCGGTGGGGATTACAACAGTAAAAGAAAAAAAAAAAAAAACAGGAACTTATGACTACGGATTATAACTGTAGCTATAACCAAAGCCCCGTAGTTCCCGCGTTTCCACCACAAGTCACTGTCGCGGATTCCGCAATTCCAACTTCGATCTATGGCTACGGATTATAACTGTAGCTATAACCGTATCCTTATCATTTTTTTTTTACATGGAGAACTTTATTCGACCTACATTTTTCTCTAATACATATATATACATACATATATATATATATATATATATATATATATATATATATCTCTCTCTCTCTCTCTCTCTCTCTCTCTCTATATATATATATATATATATATATAAAAAAAAAAAAAAAAATTCTCTCTGTTTTTTTTTTTTTCATTTATTTCTTTGTTCATTTAACAGAAATATCTTCTAAACTAAAATTAGTTACTTGACTAGGAAAAGCTACTTTAGCCAACCAACCTAGTTATTTTCCAAGATTCCATTAGGTCGATGGTCGAAAATACATTTCATTCACTTCGCTGTCAATTTCAATCACTTCGCAGTCAAACTAGAAATTGAGCAGGGCAAACATGAAATTGAGTGCGCAAATTGAAAATTGAGCGAGGCAAGGTAGGAATTGAGCGAGGGAACCTAGAAATTGAGAGAGGCAAGATAGGAGTTCAGCGAGGGAAGCTAGAAATTGAGCGAGGGAAGCTAGAAATTGAGCGAGGGAACCTACGATTTAAGCTAGGCAACCTAGGAATTGAGCGAGAGAAGTTAGAAATTGAGCGAGGGAAGCTATAATTTGAGCGAGGGAACCTAGAAATTCAGCGAGGCAACCTAGGATTTGAGCGAGGGAAGCTAGAATTTGAGCAAGGCAATGTAGGATTTGAGTGAGGGAACCTAGGAAATGAGCGAGGCAACATAGAAATTCAGCGAGGAATCCTAGGAATTGAGCGAGGGAAGCTAGAAATTAAGCGAGGGAACCTAGAAATTCAGCGAGGCAACTTAGGATTTGAGCGAGGGAAGCTAGAAATTGAGCGAGGGAACCTAGAAATTGAGCGAGGCAAGGTAGAAATTAAGCGAGGAAACCTATAATTTGAGCGAGGCAACCTAGGAATTGAGCGAAAGAAGTTAGAAATTGAGCAAGGAAGCTAGAATTTGAGCGAGAGAACCTAGAAATTCAGCGAGGCAACCTAGGATTTGAGCGAGGGAAGCTACAAATTATGCGAGGGAACCTAGAAATTGAGCGAGGCAACCTAGGATTTGAGCGAGGCAACGTAGGAATTGAGTGAGGGAACCTAGGAAATGAACGAGGCAACGTAGAAATTCAGAGAGGAATCCTAGGAATTGAGCGAGGGAAGCTAGAAATTAAGCGAGGGAACCTAGAAATTCAGCGAGACAACTTAGGATTTGAGCGAGGGAAGCTAGAAATTGAGTGAGGGAACCTAGAAATTGAGTGAGGCAAGGTATGAATTCAGTGAGGTAACCTAGGAATTGAGCGAGGCAACCTAGGAATTGTGTTTCATTGATTTGTTAGAATATCTCATTGACCTTCATTTGCTACATATATACATATATGTATCTCACACAACATATAAAAGAGCGGATCCTTTGAGATTTTCGGATGCTGGGCCGCTCACTATCGGAGCTCAAGAACCTAGAGATACTGGAACAACATCGATTCAAGGAAGACAAATATGCCGGAGACAAGCGAGCAGTTTCTATATTGGATGAATCATGTGACATATGGGAAGTTGTACCCTGCAGGAAGAATAATGCCATTCGACAAAACTATCTTTACACATATTGATTTTTTATTTTTATTTTTCTGCAAATACCAATACCTTAAACCAATATCCTTACCAATTTCTTTAAGAAGTACTATTTGATGTGAAAACAATGAAATGGAGGTCCTTTCCTAAAAAACAAATGGCTTTCATCTATCAATAGTAATAATATCACATAAGCCACTATGCAAATGCAAATGCGCAATACACATACATAGAAATATTATATGATGCTCAATCAAGAGAAATAATGGCTACGAGTAGGAACACATTTTGATAGTATAACTATTGGATCTCATGGGACACATCATCAGATGGATCATGCCTCAATATTTCCCTATAGGATGATCCTGGCCTAATGATGAAAGTGAATCATACAACCAATGACACACCACACCTTTAACAGGGACCCAATCAGATGGTTATGATCATTGGATAGAGAAATTTAGGGTATCTACATGGTTCCATACACCATGAGACCCACCATATTAATGATTTAGATAGCCAAAAGATGTGCCTTACATGTACAGTTTGCTAGGCTGAGCAAATGCTTTATAAAACATTGGAAATGTCATGATATATTTAACCTCTATTACCATACATGCTTCTTTTTCAAAAGTTTCCAAACGTGAGAAAACTTCTTCCTCATTGTCTAACTAAAGAGGAAATGTGCACTATTAATTGTTCTTTAATAAGTGTATCTTGACCAATCTCACTAAGAAATGCTATTTTATGAGAACATGATGAACAATGGAATGTCTGAGATGCTTTGCCTAAAAGTAAACGGATATATTCTTCAGATTGACTAGCTTTTTCTTTCAACTGCAATAATTACATCAGGATTTATGTGGATGTGGGCCGTGTGCTAGCAATGCCATAGAAAAAACTTATTTTAGCCAAGTCTCTCTAGACCACTACCTCCACTTGATCTCTTCTTCCTTCAAATGGTTCTTATATTCCAAAGATAATTTAAATCCAGCGTCTTTCTCTTCCTTCAACAGCTCCCCTCCCCTCTTAACCTATAAATCCTTGTTTATTGTCCCAATCCTCGTTCCACCACCCTCTCTCGGACCTTCATATTGTGAGTGTGTGACATAAGTTTAATCCCTTTGTATTTCATGCAACTTTGTTCATCTCTTTTTCTTTGTCAATAGGTCTTATGATGTTATTCTGCCACTCATCTGGAATTTTCTTTATCTGTAAAATTTTATTGAGAAGTTTTAGTAACCAAACTAATCTGATTTTTCTTGGTACCTTCTACCTTCTATAGATGATAGCCTATCCTCAACAACCTTCCTTTTTTGCATCCTCGTTAAATTTATTTTTACTTCCCTTTACCTGAATTTGGAGATAAATATATATATGCAATCACGACTCTCCAGGGTCCAAGACCCTCCTAATTTTGTCTCCATGCGTACTCCTTCATTCAACAGCCTTTAAAAGTAGCCTCTCCATTTCACCCTAATTTCACCAACTTTCACCAAGACCTTTTGATCCTTACTCTTGATGCATCTAGTGTGAGTTGTCTCTACTTTTCCACTTCCTTGATGCATCTTTCTCTCCCTCTTTAATGCTTAACCTATCATACAATTCATGATATAGTTTATACCTCCCACATATATTTATTATATATTACCTATCTTGATAGAATAGTATAGTGGAAAAGGATTCATTTAGCCGACCCCAATTAGTTGGGATAAGGCTTAGGTTATTATTTATTGTTGTTGTTGTTGTTGTTGTTGTTATTATTATTATTATTATTATTATTATTATTATTATGTAGACACATACAAGTTCTATTGTAAAGGCTGTCTAAGCTCTCTTGTTATGGGTCTAACATTGTTCCTCATCCGAACTCATCTTTTCTCTTCATTAACTTTTTTTTTCTTGCTTGCTATTAATGTTTTGGTAATATCTTATTTCAAGATAAAGAGTTGAGGTATCAGTTTATCTATAATCATTTTCCAAGTTTGCAAGAGGAGGTAATTGATCATCAGATATTTCCATCAAGCCTTATCATCTAATACTACTTGAATGTTTTGACCTTTTTGAAGTTGGTTTAAAATTTAATTTTCCTTTACAAGTTCAGCTTGTTTATTAAGTGAGACCTTCTAAGCTAGAAAGGGCACTTCTTTTTCTCCTTGACGTGAAGAGATTCCTCACTCTTCTAGGTTGCCTCGCTCAATTTCTAGGGTGTCTTGCTCAATTTTTAGATTTTCTCGCTCAATTTCTAGCTTCTCTTGCTCAATTCCTAGGTTCCCTTGCTCAATTCCTAGGTTTTCTCGCTCAATTTTTAGGTTACCTCGCTAAATTTCTAGCTTCCCTCGCTCAATTCCTAGGCTGTCCCGCTCAATTCATAGGTTCTCTCGCTGAATTTCTAGCTTCCCTTGCTTAATTCGTAGGTTGCGTCGCTGAATTTCTACGTTGCCTCACTCAATTGCTAGGTTGTCTCGCTCAATTCCTAGGTTCCTTCGCTCAATTTATATATTGCCCCACTGAATTTTTATCTTCCCTCGCACAATTTGTAGCTTCTCGCGCTCAAATCCCAGGTTGTCTCGCTGAATTTTTAGGTTCCCTCGCTCAAATTCTAGCTTCCCTCACTGAATTTCTACCTTCCCTCAGTCAATTCCTAGGTTGCCTCGTTCAAATCCTAGGTTTCCTCACTGAATTTCTACCTTGCCTTACTCAATTCCTAGGTTCCCTCGCTTAATTTCTAGCTTCCCTCGCTCAAATCCTAGGTTGCCACGCTGAATTTCTAGGTTCCCTCACTTTATTTCTAGCTTCCCTCGCATAATTTGTAGCTTCCCTCGCTCAAATCCCAGGTTGCCTCGCTGAATTTTTAGGTTCTCTCGCTCAAATTCTAGCTTCCCTTGCTCAATTTCTAACTACTTTCGCTCAATTCCTAGGTTGCCTCGCTCAAATTGTAGGTTTCCTTGCTCAATTTCTACCTTGCCTCGCTCAATTTCTAGGTTCCCTCGCTCAATTTCTAGCTTCCCTCGCTCAAATCCTAGGTTGCCTCGCTGAATTTCTAGGTTCCCTCGCTTAATTTCTAGGTTCCCTCGCTCAATTCCTAGGATTCCTCACTGAATTTCTACGTTGCCTCGCTCATTTCCTAGGTTCCCTCGCTCAATTCCTACGTTGCCTCGCTCAAATCCTAGGTTGCTCGCTCAATTTCTAGGTTCCCTCGCACAATTTGTAGCTTCCTTCGCTCAAATCCTAAGTTGCCTCACTGAATTTCTAGGTTCTCTCACTCAAATTATAGCTTATCTCGCTCAATTTCTAGGTTCCCTCGCTCAATTTCTACCTTCCCTATCTCAATTCCTAGGTTACCTCGCTCAATTCCTATGTTGCCTCCCTCAATTTCTAGGTTCTCTCGCTCAATTTCTATCTTTCCTCGCTCAAATCCTAGGTTGCCTCACTCAATTTCTACCTTCCCTCGCTCAATTTCTAGGTTCCCTCGCTCAATTTCTAGCTTTCCTCGCTCAATTCCTAGGTTGCCTAGCTCAATTTCTAGCTTCCCTCGCTCAAATTCTAGCTTCCCTCGCTCAATTTCTAACTTCTCTTGCTCAATTTCTAGGTTACCTAGCTCAAATCCTAGGTTTTCTCGTTGAATTTCTACCTTGCCTCGCTCAATTTCTAGGTTCCCTCACTCAATTTCTCGCTTCCCTCGCTCAAATCCTAGGTTGCATCGCTGAATTTCTAGGTTCCCTCGCTTAATTTCTAGCTTCCCTCGCCCAATTCCTAGGATTCCTCGCTGAATTTCTACGTTGCCTCACTCATTTCCTAGGTTCCCTCGCTCAATTCGTATGTTGCTTCGCTCATATCCTACGTTGCCTCACTCAATTTCTAGGTTCCTCGCACAATTTGTAGCTTCCCTCGCTCAAATCCTAGGTTGCCTCGCTGAATTTCTAAGTTGCCTCACTCAAATTATATGTTCCTTGCTCAATTTCTAGCTTCTCTCACTCAATTCCTAAGTTGCCTTGTTCAATTCATAGGTTCCCTCACTCAAATTCTAGCTTCCCTCGCTCAATTCATAGGTTGCCTCGCTCAATTCCTAGGTTCCCTCGCTCAATTTTTAGCTTGCTTCGCTGAATTTCTAGCTTCACTTGCTCAATTTCTAGGTTGCCTCGCTCAATTACGAGGTTCCCTCGCTCAATTTTTAGCTTCTATCGCTCAATTCCTAGGTTGTCTCGCTCAATTACTAGGTTGTCTCGCTCAATTGCGAGGTTCTCTCGCTTAATTTTTATCTTACCTCGTTTAATTCCTAGGTTGCCTCACTCAATTTCTAGGAGTGTGTGGTCCTGATTTTGGATAAGATTTTAGATGGACCTTTGGCTGGGGTATAACCCTTTTGAACTGTTCTAAGCTTTAAGATAATAGTCAATACGCCACATGGCTTAGTCCAATTCATAGCATGCTTGGAATACTGTTATTTCAGTAATTTTTTAAAGCTATTGCAAACTAATCGAATGGGTTAAGTTGTTGTGCCAATTTGAACCTAACCTTTTGTTGGAAGGCTGCTTCAACCGTACTGGTTCTAGTTGCACTGACTTTTAGCTGGTTATATTGGAATCTGAGTTATCTCACAGGTGGATGGTTGCTTATGCCCAACTACTGGCTATTCTAACTTTAGGCAGAGACATAACATAGTTTTTAACTACCACTAATTAAAAAACATACTTTAACTAGTACTAAAATACATACTTTGCATATTGTTTCTCGCATTATTAGTAAATCGTATGTTTCCTTATCTTTCATTTATACAATCTGTATCCATGATCAGCTGGGTTTTCTTATTTTATTTATTTAATTAGTTGAATGAGTATGCCTGTCCTGCCATCAATTCATTTCCTCGGTGTCTCACATGGTTAGTTGGTTTTGATGAAGTGCCTTAAGGGTTGTTTGGATGTGTGGAACTCCCCACTTAAGTTCAATGGAATCTGATGAAGCCCACAGAGCACTGAACACCACCCATTGGTAGGCAGTGGGGGAGTAGCCAATCCGTTTCATGTAGTATATCCACGCCGTCCATCCATTTTTCTATCTAATTTAAGGGGTTGTGTCCCAAATTGAAGCATATCAAAATATCAAGTGGATCATACCACGGGAAACCGTGGGCATAATTTCCAGTTTGGCCCACTCAATTTCCAGTTTATTCCCTTCAATTTCCAGTTTGGCCTGCTCAATTTCCAAAGTCGGGTGGGTCATAGGTTGGTCGGGTTGAACCCGCCCAACTTTCAGCCCTAAAATCATATATGGTACGTCAAGTAACTAAATTTGGTTTAGAAGATATTCTTGTTATATGAATAAAGAAAGAAATGAAAAAGGGAGAGAAATTTTTTTTATATGCTTATATATACATATTTATATAAATATGCGTTAGAGAAAAATGTAGGTAGAATAAAATTCTAAATGTAAAAAAAAAAAAAAAAAATAAAAGTACACAGGATACGGCTATAGCTACGGTTATAATCCGTAGACATAGCCTTTTATTGTATCCGCGCTCAATCGCGGATTCCGAGATCCATCCCCGAATCATACAGCGAGTTGCGGTGGAATCACGGAATCCGCGATGGATCGCAGATTCTGTTTTTATTTATTTATTTATTTATTTTAATTATAATTTCGTTGCTTTTGTGGGCCCCACCATGAGGTCTGTGTTATATCCAAACCATCCATCTATTTGGCGAGCTCATATTAAGGCTTGAGACGAAAAATAAGATAGATCCAACTATCAAGTGGACCACACTGTAAAAGGCAGTGGGAAATTGAACGTATACCATTGAAACCCTTTTAGGGGTTACACAAGTTTTGGATCATTATGAAATTTGTTTGTCCTCTTCATCCAGGCCTTTGTGACCTTATGAATAGATTGGATGGAAAATAAATGTTATGGTGGACCCTACAAAATTTTTAACGGTGAAAATCAATTTCCCCGCTGCTTTTTGTGGTGTGGTCCAGTTGATCTTTGGATATGATTTTTTTTTTTGGATAATGCTCCGAAATGATCTCGAAATATGGATGAACGTTGTGGATATAATAAATATATAGCTATGGGGCCACGTAACTTTGATCTCTTTTAAGCCGTTCTTACGACTCTCAGTTGGAGGAGCGTCAGCGCTCGTCTTCGCAGCGAAAAGGAGGGGTAGTTTCGTCCTCAAAGTCGCTGTCCGCACGTGCTAGTCTAAGTTGGTAACTAAGGTTTGTATTTCTTCATAAAAACCGCTGGATAAAAGGTTTGTCTACGGTGGTCATTTTCTCAAAACTTAGACACTGTGGAAGAGTGTGATCGATGATACACAGGCAGTGAAAACTTGTACATTTCACGCATGAGTAATTTGAATTGAACCAGCTAAATTATGGGTCCATGTTTTATATGTATCATAAACCAAACATCACACTTACTTAACTATGAGATTGGTATACACTTTTCGATCGTTGAAATAAAAAATATCCAACGGTCCTATTTCAGCCAACAAGTATCCGCATATCAGAAGCAAGAACAGGTCAAACAACTGATTTTAGGCATGTGACATAGTTATGGCGGCTTCGGCTATTTAGACAGTTTGATTTGATGGAATATATGGCACGTGATTGATTAATAATGCCTGTGTATCAAGCATCATAGACTGCCGGAGTATCAAACAATTCCCATTGATTATAAATAAACGAGGAGACAGCCGAGAAATTTACAACTGGGACCCACCTTTTATCCATCGGATCTTCTTGGAGCAATTCAAACTTAACATTAGTGCATATTCTTGGAGCAATTCAAACTTACCATATGCACTTAAACCTCCTTGTTCCAGGACGAAAATGGTCTATGGGCTCCACCATGATGTATACTTTTCATCCATGCCGTTTATATATTTTTTCGGATCATTTTATGTTATGAGACAAAAAATGAGATATATCCAAATCTCAACTGTACCACATTATAGGAAACAGTGTTGAATGAGCGTCAACCATTAGAAACTTAGGTGGGACCCACTGTGATGTTTGTGAGAAATCCTCCCCATCTAAGTTCATTCATAGGGTCACAAAGACCTGGATGAAGAGGACGAATAAATTTCATAATGATCCAAAACTTCTGTGACCCCTAAAAGGGTTTCAATGGTAGACATTCAATTCCCCACTGCATTTTCCAGCATGGTCCACTTGATAGTTAGATCTGTCTTATTTTTCGTCTCAAGCGTTAATATGAGCTTGCCAAATAGATGAACGGTTTGGATATAATATAGACTTCATGATGGGACCCACAAAAGAAACACAGTAAAATAAACTAAAATTACAGACTACGGCGGTACACTGATGATAGTACCGCGGTAGTCTAGCAGATTTATTATTATTATTATTATTATTATTATTATTATTTTTTACAAGGAGAACTTTTTTCCTCTTACATTTTTCTCTAATACATAATTATGTAAATATGTATATATAAGTATATAAAAATATTTTTCTTTCTTTTAATTCATTTCTTTGTCTATTTATTTAACAAGCATATCTCCTAAACTAGAATGATTTATGTAACATCCTGGATTTGCACTGTTTTGGATTTCCAAAAAAATTCTTAAAATTTCTTTTTAATTAACTTATAAAATCCCTTAATGACCATTAGCACTCAATGTTAATTTATACTAGGGTGGACTAGTCTAGTTATAATGGGATCAAGTGTGGGCCGCCAAGCCAGATGACCTGTTTACACTTAACAACGAAATTTCATGTGGGCCACCCAAATGACCAAGGGTCGAAAAAATCTAAAAATTTAGGAAACTGAAGATCTCACTGGGCTTGTAGTCCATTGCGAACCACGGACCTAGTGGACACCCAGAATTGTAATATGGCACTTGCCGAATGCACCCCACCAATGCCAGATTGGAATCTGGCATCACTTGAATGAAACTAGGATTTCAGGCTTTTCAGCCGTCGGATCTCTTCTACGTTTATGGTGAAGGTCTATGGTATTTTTCTACGCCCGTCCACCAAGTTTGGGACTCGATCGTGGAACGGTGACCGTTGATCACGAATCAGACCCGTACGACCAAACCCCATATCCGATTATTTTCAAACTTTGCATGACCCTTCATCGGGCCATGGACCACTTATCCTATAAATTTCATGGCCAGAGGGTCCCCAGAAATGCCCCATCAATTAGAATGGCCCCCACAGGGCCATTTAAGGATAGAAATGTCTTCTTAGATCATATATCCGTTTATCCGTTCATCCTCAATTTTTGCATGGACCCTAGTCGGGCCATAAGGCTCCTACACGCAAAATTTGGTGGCCAGAGGGGTGTTAGGGCCACCCCAACACCAATAGGAGTCCCATAGGTCTATTTTAGGAAACTGTGGAAGCTTGGGGCCATTTGCACCATATCTGGTATTATAAAAAAGGTTTCTTTTGGGCACCCCTCTCCCCATACGAATTTTCCCTTGGGAAGGAAAGAGAGAAAAGAGAAAAGAGAGAGCTAGAGAGCAAGGAGAGAAGAAAGTGTGAGTGAAGGAGATCCAAGGTAGACCCTAGATCAAGGTGAGGCCCAAGAGAATCGATCCTTTCAACTTCCTACCTCTCCTCAAGGGAGAACTCTTCGCCACCACCACAACAACAATCCGTTGGTCGTCAAGGTAAGGTCCTTTCCTCCTTTTCTACTTGAAATTCATGTATTAAGGTGGGATTGGCTTAGAAAGCTAACCTGTAAAAGCTTGATTTAGGGATTCCGGCCGGTCGTCCCGAAAGCCCTCTTTCCTAGGACGTTTTTCGAATCGCCAACGATCCATAGGTGCGGACTATTAATCTTAGGTGGCCTAGTACCAATTATATCATGAGTTTAATGATTTTGTTTGCTTGGGCGAAGCTTATGTAGAATCTAGAGAGACCTTAGTATTTAGGTGCTTGTTAAGATGTATTGAATTGTATGTTGCTTACCCTTTCTTATGATGTTGTTGGTGCCTCACTTGTTTGAGATATTGTGAATGACTATATGCTCACGTGTTGCGTGATTTTCTCATATGTTGTTGCCTATGATGTGTTTGATGTTTGTTCCATGTGCATTGATTCCTTAAAATGTTGGAAGCGCTCAATTTCCTCACCAACCCACACACTCACATGCACCTTACTCCTAATAACGTAGCATGCTTGCTAGGAATATTTGACTCGTATACTATGATGTATGTAAACATGCCATTTTTATGCTAGTTGAAAATCTTGATGGTTGACATGCTATGAATCAACTTTGAACCCTTGGGTTGGTTGGAAACATGAGAAGAGACGGCAGTTCCATCGGTAGGACTATGCTCGGACTAAACCCGTGAGTTTGGACGGGTGTGTTCGGGTGGCTGTAGTTCGACTACATGGGTCCCTGGTGCCCGAGGCCACTCGTCTCACTCTCGCCTGACTCGTGCGGTCTAGCCTACTATTTGACCAACCTTGTTTGTTAACCCTGTTTGCTCACCTATGTATGGAACCTAGAACACCTTACAACCATTGTAGCCCACTGATACCTAGATTGCAATTGGTCCACAGTCTCGTGAGCCGGGCATGGTGGAATGGGACACTGTGTCTGAGCTGTCGGCCTACGCTGGGGTACCGCGCCTCCCCGTAGTGACCGCGAGCGATCCCTTTCTCTCGGCACTCCTCATGTGCTTGAAGTCGGGGATGAGGAACCCGACGGGATCACGGACCGCGGGGTCTCGGCCTCACGCGTTGATGGGGCCTTGGCCTCGCAACCAGTTTAGGGCATTGATACGTGGGGTGTACCAGATTCCCAAACCTGCTGGATGAATGGACTTAACTAAGAACCCGGTTAACATTATCATTGCATTGCACTAGCTAGGTTGGCGACTCGGCAGTCGAGGTCGTTCTGAGGGAGTGTTGACATATGCGATCGTTAGACGGAGTCGCTCGAGGGAGTATTGTGGCGAGGGTATGCATCATTTCATCCATCATGCATGGACATTAATAAGATTAGTTTAGTGACTGTGAATGATTGCTTTTCATTAAATCCGTAATATAACTGATGTTTGTGATAACTTGAGACTAATAGTTCACACTGAGTTGATCACTCACTCCCACTCTGGGATGGTGTTTTAAAACACCAACTAGACTCTCTCATAGATGCAGGGGATGCAGAGCAAGTGGAGCATGACGATGCTACTCTCGAGGAGGACGACGAGCTGTCCTAATTCCAGTTGATGAGCGGTTCTCCATCGGCTTAGGAGACTGGATTCTAGAGCGTTAAGTCGTGGGCTCAGCGTACCATTCTTATGGGCATATGATTTTCTTTGCAATTTTGTTGGGCTTTGCCATGTGCGGCCCTTTTATATTCTTTTGAACCTGTATATATTGTTTTCTTTTAATTCAGTAGACTAGTTGTGGATGTGCCTCATGTTTCAATTAATTCCATGCTGCACATTTAAACTTGATAAGTCATAAAACCATAAAATTGATGATAAGTGACACTCGGAGACTCGGGAGTCGAGCGTATGCACGACCCCCGATTTTCCGGGGTGTTACAATTTACTTAACATACCACAAATGATTTTGGGGTAGGAAAAGCTAATTTAGCTAACCAACCTAGTTATTTTCCAAGATTCCATCGGGTCGATGGTCGAAAATCCATTTTATTCACTTCGTGGTAAAATTGGAAATTGAACGGGGCAAAGCAGAAATTGAGTGGGGCAAACTAGAAATTGAGCGGCGCAAACTGAAAATTGAATGGGGCAAACTAAAAATTGAGCAGGGCAAATTGAAAATTGAGTGAGGCAAACTAAAAATTAAGTGGGACAAACTAAAAATTGAGCGGGAAAAACTAGAAATTGAGCGGGGCAAACAAGAGAATGAAATGGATTTTCGACTATCGACCCGCTAGAAATTGAACGATGCAAACTAGAAATGGAGCAAGGGAAGCATGAAAATTGAGCGGGGCAAACTTGAAATTGAGTGTGGCAAACATGAAATTGAGTGGGGCAAACTGAATATTGAGCGGGGTAAACATGAAATTGAGCGGGGCAAACTTGAAAATCAGCAGGGCAAACTTGAGATTCAGCGGGGCAAACTAGACAATCAGCGAGGCAAACATGAAATTAAGCGGGGCAAACTTGAAATTGAGCGAGGCAGACATGAAATTCAGTGGGGCAAACTTAACAGATAATTTCATGGCTTGAGCCCGAAAATCTAAACGTATCCAATGTTCAAATGGACCACACCACATGAGTTGACGTGAGACCCACATAGCTTTCAATAGTAAGGAGTTCCTACCCTAAGTTTTTGTGGGCAATCTACATCCCTTTGGATTATAGGGAATTCATATAACCCTAGGTTACAAGCAACTTGCATAACTTTTAGACAGTTTAGTTTACATATGGCTCAATTGAGTTTTAAAACTCCCTATTTGAGTAGCTTAGTTAGAATCGAACAGTCCTACTAGGGGCTTTTATAAAGCCCACTATAATATGTGTGCACTGGTAATAATTGATTATTAGTCTACATACATGATTGATTATTAGTCTACGTACATGATTGCTAGTAATTCTTATGCCTCTATTTTACTGGTAGGACGGATTGGAAGGTAAAATCCCGAAATATGACGGGCATGCCAAACAGATTCGGTGAACCTGTCCTGGGATATAGCATTCCCATAGAGGTCCCGACCTTTGATCCAGGTATTGAGAAGGTCCCGACCTTTCCTCAAATCAATCTGCATCCCTGATATGGCCCAGATATCCAGTCCGGACAGCTAGATAGTCCAAATCTTCAACACAGTAGAGAGTTATAATCACATTTACAATCTGGAAGTATTGAAATGATAATTGAATTTCAGTCCTTGGCTGATTAGTTCATATGGTGGTATCCAAACTCTAGGCACATAGCAGTAAGAAACACTATTAGAGTCGCTAAGAAAGTTCCATCCAATTACATGTCCAGCAAACCGGTAAACATAAAAATAGGATATAATATTAAATCCAGTATGTTTGTCACTCTACGAACAGTAATGAACACAACATCCATAATTTGACAGACAAATGCAGATTTTCGATTGAACACCAAGCTTTAAAACCAAAGGCCAGAGGAATGCATATTACTTCATATTTATCATACATTATTACCTTCGCAACTAGAAAATGAGCAGGGCAAATTGAAATTTGAGCGGGGTAAACATGAAATTTTGAGGGGGAAGCTTGAATTTCAGCGGGGCAAACGTGAAATTGAGCGGGGCAAAGTAGAAAATCAGGGGACAAACATGAAATTGAGTAGGGCAAACTAGAAAATCAGCGAGGCAAACATGAAATTAAGCGGGGCAAACTAGAAATTGAGTGGGGCAAACATGAAATTGAGAGAGACAAATTGAAAATTGAGCGGGGGAACATGAAATTGAGCGGGGGAAACATGAAATTGAGCAGGGCAAACGTGAAATTGAGCGGGGCAAAATAGAAAATCAGCGGTGTAAACATGAAATTGAGTGGGGCAAACTAGAAAATCAGCGGGGCAAACATGAAATTGAGCGGGACAAACTTAACAGATAATTTCATGATAGACAACACTACATGATAATTTAAATATATCCAATGTTCAAATGGATAACACCACATGATAATTTTTAATTGAACTTCTACTATTGATCATTTCTTAGGGGCCACAAAAGTTTTGGATCAAGCTTATAATTGTGTTTTCTATTAATCCATGTCTGTATGATCTTATGAACAGGTTTGATAACAAACAAACATCACTGTTATAGGATCCATTAAAATATCTAGTAGAACCTCGATCGTTAATGAATTACCATATAACACATTGCATATTGAAGAATATCATGATTATCCCAAGTTAGAAAATGTTGGAATCATTGGCCATGTATGGCATGTTTTCATCTGGTAATGCAATGATTGGTTTAAATCAATCATATTGGGTATATACGGTTTTATAGGCATGAAGTACTATAGACAACTCAAGATATAATTGTATTGAATAATGACTTCTCTCATTGTATGTGAGAGATTGAGAAGACGTAGGTAACTGAAAGAGTTCTACAATGGGTGGACTCTTTCTCATAGTCACTCCCCTATATAAAATTCATTCGATCCCTAACACAGACCTCATGTTTGCCCCGCTAAATTTCTAGTTTGCCCCACTCAATTTCATGTTTGCCCTGCTGAATTTCTAGTTTGCCCCGCTCAATTTCATGTTTGTCCCGCTCAATTTCTAGTTTACCACGCTCAATTTCATGTTTGCCCCACTGAAATTCATGTTTGCCCTGCTGAATTTCTAGTTTGCCCTGCTCAATTTCATGTTTGCGCAGCTCAATTTCTAGTTTGCCCCGCTCAATTTCATGTCTGCCCCGCTCAATTTCAGGTTTGCCCCGCTCAATTTCATATTTGCCCCGTTCAATTTCTAGTTTGCCCCGCTGAATTTCTAATTTGCCCCGCTCAATTTCATGTTTGTCCCGCTCAATTTCTAGTTTGCCACGCTCAATTTAATGTTTGCCCTGCTAAATTTCATGTTTACCCCGCTGAATTTCATATTTGCCCCGCTGAATTTTCAGTTTGACTGCGAAGTGATTGAAATTAACCACGAAGTGAATGAAATGGATTTTCGACCATCGACCCAATGGAATCTTAGAAAATAGCTAGGTTGGTTGGCTAAATTAGCTTCTCCTACCCGAAAATCATATGTGATACATTAAGGGCCCATTTGGCTAGGCGGATTGGAAGGGATTGGAAGTTAAATCCCAGGATTGGCCGGGCGTGCCAAACCCAGAATATAGCAATCCCATGGATCTTAAAACAATCCACTGACAACACCATCATTACCTTTAAATCTCATCCAATCCACCCTAATCCATTCAAATTTGCCTAGGATGTGTTTGGTTCGAGGGAT
Source organism: Magnolia changhungtana (assembly GCA_030180095.1). Lineage (NCBI taxonomy): Eukaryota > Viridiplantae > Streptophyta > Magnoliopsida > Magnoliales > Magnoliaceae > Magnolia > Magnolia changhungtana. The sequence continues at coordinate 9,133,877 of JASAUF010000552.1, read as the reverse complement.
TGGAAGGGATGGGAAGGTTTAATCTTGGGATTGGCCGGGCGTGCCAAACAGACTCGATATAGCAATCTCGGTATATAGCAATCCCATGGATCTTAAGACAATCCACTGACAACACCATCATTAACTTGAAATCCATGCCATCCACCCTAATACCATTCAATCCCTTCCAATCCACCCAGCCATACAGGCCCTAAGTAAATCATTCTAGCTTAGGAGATATGCTTGTTAAATAAATAGATAAAGAAATGAATTAAAAGATAGAAAAATATTTTTATATACTTATATATACATATTTACATAATTATGTATTAGAGAAAAATGTAAGGGGGAAAAAGTTCTCCCTGTATATATATAAAAAAAACCCCGGCGAGTGCATACAGGTCTTTGTGATATCCAAACCGTCCATCTATTTGGCGAGCTCATCATGAGGTCTGGACATCTATTTGGCGAGCTCATCATGAGGTCCGTCCATCTATTTGGCAAGCTCATCATGAGGTCTGGACATCCATTTGGCGAGCTCATCATGAGGTCCGTCCATCTATTTGGCGAGCTCATCATGTTGGTCCCATCATGAGGTCTGTCTTATATCCACAACCGTCCATCTATTTGGCGAGCTCATATTAAGGCTTGAGATGAAAAATAAGATAGATCTAACTATCAAGTGGACCACTGTAAAAGGCAGTGGGGAATTGAACGTCTACCATTGAAACCCTTTTTGGGGTTACAAAAGTTTTGGATCATTATGAAATTTGTTTTTCCTCTTCATCCAGGTCTTTGTGATCCTATGAACGAACTTAGACAGAGAGGATTTCTTACAAACATCACAGTGGGCCCCACCTGAGTTCCCATCGCTGGACCGTTTGTCAGCGCTAGGCTCTGCACGCCAGCCAGAAGAAGGCAGGGGTATTTTCGTCTTCAAATTTGGTGTCCATACGAGGAGGTCTAAGTGGGTAGGTTAAGTTTGTATTGCTTCATAAAAACCACTGGATAAAAGGTGGGGTCCACAGTCATAAGTTTCTCGGAGACGCCCTCAACAGCTACAGTGACATTACATTAGGCATTAGTAATAGCAGTTAGAGAGAAAAATACTAGACTAGTGTGACATATGGAGAGCATAGTAGTGATAGTAGGAGCTGGTCCATCAGGCCTAGCAACCTCAGCATGCCTAAACCTCCTTTCCATCCCTAATATAATCTTAGAAAGAGAAGATGGTTATGCTTCTCTCTGGAAGAAAAGGGCCTCTGATCGTTTAAACCTTCACTTAGCTAAGCAATTCTGCCACCTCCGTCACATGCCTAACCCTCCCTCCTCACCTACCTACATCTCTAGGAAAGATTTCATCCACTACATTGATCAATATGTGTCCCATTTCAACTTGGCCCCCTTATACCATCGATCCGTTGAATCTGCATCTTACGATCAAGATATTGGTCCACGGATTGTTGTGGCCCGTAATGCAGTTTCGAATGAAGTCGAGGAGTATAGAGGCCAGTTTCTAGTTGTTGCCACCGGGGAAAATAGTCAAGGGTTTATACCTGATGTACCAGGGTTAGAGACCTTTCCTGGTGAGATTGTGCACTCTAACCAGTATAAGTCAGGGAGAGATTAAAGTGAAACAGCTGTTTTGGTTGTTGGGTCTGGAAATTCAGGCATGGAGATTGCCTTTGATCTCTCTAACTTCGGAGCAAAGACTTCTATAGTTGTCAGGAGTCCGGTAAATTCCCGTGACTAGCCTAGTTTTGTACTGGGTTTAACTTAATTGGTTTAATGCATTAGCATGTTCACATCCCTTTCATCAAGGATACACATACACTTTTTTCCTTCTAAAAGAAAAAAATAAAATAAAATTGTCTATTAATGAATGTGTGGTTAGATGCCACCCGGCATACATGATAGAAAGATTTTACCCCTAGCCTGGTGAGGACCCTATATCATACCACTAAAAACATCATATGCTATAAAACAAACAAACTAATATAGAGAAAACCAAAGTTAAAAACAAAAACCTCCTTCGTTCATGATGATACACTTACATGCTTTATTTGAAGCACTTAAAATGTTACTTTATTTAATTGTTTATTCATGTATTTATTTATTTTTTTATCTTGCCATAACTAAACGTTCTTTTTGCTAATGCATGCAAAGGTTTTGATCACTTTCCGACTAGACAACTTCAAATTTTGAGGTTCATGAAAGATCGATTTTTGTGAAAATTATTTGCAAGCACCCACAAACATGCGTGGAATCAAGTTATGGGTATGGGGCTAACGCGGTTTGCTGTATGGCAGTAAACACATGCAATACGGTCTCCTCACCTTAAAGATCGAAAGCCACAAAAATACAGTTGATCTAATCATCAGGTGGACCACACATGAATTTACAGGTTTTTTAAGGTGGAGACATTCCACCAGGAATATTATGAAAAATGAGATTTACATCCATTCGGGCAGTTCCAACACAAAGACCCAGAGCCCGCCTATCGTATAGAAACCTGGACAAGGAAAAAACAGGAAAAGAAAGGGGGATCGGAGAGGGGCCGGGGAAGATGAGAGGGACTATGGAGAGAGGATGGATCAAGCAAGTTGGCAGCGCAGAGGTGGGGAGAGTAGGCGAGGGGAGAAAGGCCCCACGCGAAGAAAAACTGAAGCAGGGGCAGCGCGAATGGAGGGCACCTGAAGATGAAATGCCCAACAAGGATGTTAGCCGACACCGGTTTTGTTCTTGCATTGCCTCAGGAGGCCCACCCCGGCCTTGTCAAGCACCAAGGAACCTCTGGCTTGCCTGGGGAGATCCGCTGGATTGAGTGTTGGGTTTTTTCAAAATAAGAAGAAAAGAAATTGAATAAGAAGGGTTGTGACTTTGGTGATTGTTGGTGTGAATGGTGATGCCTCTTGGTAAAGGAAGCATCTTTTGAATTTGAAATGGAGGGATGCCATTGTTGGAAAGACACCACCATTGATGAAAAGACACCATGGAAGAAGATGTCTTTTCATGAAAAGGAAGATGATGTCTTTTCATGAAAAGGGCCTTAAGCATCTCTTATGATTCTATATAAACCCATCTTTGGGTCAATCCGAAAAAATAATTTCCAATAATCTCTTCTCCATCTTCTTCTTCTTCTCCAATTTCGTTTTTGAATGTTCTTTGGAAAAATACAGTTTTCAGGCGCTAAACTGCAAATAGTTTTTCAGGCAGTAAATTACAAACAGTTTTCAGGGGGTAAATTCTAACAGACACGAAGTCATTGTACGCTGTAAAAGTGTGTTCGGGGTGCGATTTTTCGGTTTTGCTGCATTTCTTCGATCTTGGAGAAGATGCATGGAGGCGGATTTGCTGTAACCCTCTTGCAAATTGGTTTAATCACCAGTAGGGTGCGAATATCGCCTTAAAGATAGCAACATCGTAACGCGCCTTAAGCCTATCTTTAAGTGGTTTATTTTCTAATTTTTCGCCTCAAAATTAACAATTTTAAGGCGATATTATGGCCTCTTCTATGGGTCATCCTGACTTTGTTCGAATTACGCCGTTCGACGGCTCAAATTTTCTTCGATGGCAATCGAGGGTCCATCTCTTCCTCACATCACTCAAGTTGGATCATGTGCTCACTCAAGATCCTCCTTCACCACCATCTGATGATGATACGTTAGAACAAATTCAAAAGAGACAAAGTTGGGAGCGTAATGACTACCTATGCAAAGGTCATATCTTCAACGCTCTTTCGATTCGTTATACTGTTGTTCTATCAAAAGAAGATGATTTGTGGCAAGCCCGCTCACCAAATACACGTCGAGGATGAAGGCAACAAAAAATTCCTAGTAAGTCGGTTTTAGAATTGAAAATGTTGGATGAAAAACTGTCCTTGATCAAGTATATAAGTTACGTCATCATCCAACAACTTATTTGATGGCACTAATCTCGACGAATCTTTCCAAGTATCCACCATTATTGCTAAACTTCCACCTAAATGGAAGGATACTAGAAAATCATTGAAACGAGAAAAAAGAGAAAATGTCCTTAGAGGACCTCATAATGTTTCTTCTAATAGAAGAAGAATCTAGGGCCGTGATAAAAATGAAGAACAACAAGAGGCCCTAAATAATGCTAATATAGTCGAGAATAGTGTGAATCGGAATTAGAGAAGCCACCTTTCAAGAAAGATGATAGGCTCAAAACTAATAACCAAGGGTTCAAAAAGAACACATTCAAGAAGGGTCCATGCTTCTTTTGCAAAATCCTGGTCACTTTAAGAAAAGACTATCGAAAATACAAAAAGAAAATGCAAGAAAAGAAACGACAAGTCAATATGACGAAGATATAAATCGGCAATGTGTTGTTAATATGTTGAACGAGGATGTTGAATGGTGGGTAGATCTCATGTTTGTAGAAATTACAATATGTTCAATTCCTACGAATTAGTGGGGTCGAAACTATATATGGGGAATGCCTCCACATGCAAGGTTATAGGAAAAGGGAAGGTTTCTTAATCTAACTTCAAAAGTCCTTACTACGAACGATGTGTTGCATGTACCCAGGAATCTTATTTCAAATAGTCTATTGACTAAGTTTGGATTTAGACTCCTATTTGAATCCGATAAATTGATTGTGTCTAAAAATGGGGTATATGTAGGGAAGGGCTATGTATCCAATGGAATGTTCAAATTGAACCTCATAAATGAAAATTCTTCTTCTGTTTATATGCTCGATTCACATGATGTTTGGCATGCTAGATTAGGACATATTAGTTATCGTAGAATGGATAATATGTCTAATCTTAATTTAATTCCTAAGTATACAAAACCTAAAGACAAATGTAGTATTTGTGTACAATCTAAAATATCTAGAAAACCGTTTCCAAGGGTGAAACGAGAATTACAACTCCTAGACCTAGTTCATAGTGACATATGTGAAATGAGTGGCTTAATAACAAGAGGAGGAAAGATGTACTTCATAACCTTTATAGATGATTTCTCCCGTTATACCTTAGTATACTTATTGAAGAATAAAGATGAGGCACTACAAAAATTCAAGATATACAAGGCAGAAGTTGAGAACCAATTAGACCGTAAGATTAAAATTCTAAGGTCGGACAGGGGAGGAGAATATCTATCTATAGAATTCTTGGAGTTTTGTAAAACTCATGGTATAATTCACCAAATTACAGCTCCCTATTCACCCCAACAAAATGGGATAGCAGAACGGAAAAACAGGTCTCTCATAGACATGGTAAACTCTATGCTCAATAATGCGTGTTTAAGTTCTGGATTTTGGGGAGAAGCTCTATTAACATCTTCATAGGATACCTCACTCTAAAACTTGTAAGACTCTCATATGAACTATGGAAGAATAGGATTCCTAACATCTCATACTTCAAGGTATGGGGTTGTAGAGCCCTTAGTTAGGCTTACTTCCTAAAAGGCCCAAGATAGGGTTGAGATCTCTTGAGTGTATTTTCATAGGATATGCACAAAATAGTAAGGCTTATAGGTTTCTAGTTGTAGAATCTAATCATGCTATCCAAATAAACACTATAATAGAATCTAGAGATGCTAGAGTTTTATGAAAACTCATTCTCTTCTATAACTAGAAAAGAGACAAAACCTCAAGATCCTAGTATAAGCAGTAGTTCTCAAATACCTGATCAAGGTATCAGCGGTCTCGATAAAGAGGACATAGAACCTAGAAGGACCAAGAGGATCAGAACAGGTACATCTTTTGGACCCGATTTCTACCACTTCGCTAATAGAAGGAGATAAAGATAACATAACAGAGGAAACCATGTTGATATATAACATAGAAAATGATCCAGTAACAATAGATGATGCCCTTAAATCTCAAGATGCTTCTTTTTGGAAGGAAGCTATAAACGATGAGATGGATTCTATATTGCAAAATGGAACATGGAAACTTGTGGATCTGCTCCCAGGATCAAATCCAATAAGCTGTAAATGGATTTTCAAACGAAAATTAAGATCGGATGGAACTACAGAAAGGTTTAAGGCCAGATTAGTGGCTAGAGGATTTACACAAAAAGAAGGTATTGATTTTTTCGATACTTATGCTCCAGTAGCAAGGATATCAACTATCCGAGTTTTAGTTGCTCTAGCATCCATTCGTAAGTTAGAAATTCATCAGATGGATGTAAAGACAGCCTTTTTAAATGGTGACCTCGATGAAGAGGTTTACATGGAGCAACCAGAAGGTTTTATAATTCCAGGACAGGAAAATAAAGTGTGTAAATTAATCAAGTCACTACATGGACTTAAACAGGCACCTAAACAGTGGCATGAAAAATTCAATAAAGTAGTCACCTCATATGGCTTTAAAATTAATGAATCAGATAAGTGTGTATATTCAAAATTCTCTGATAATAAAGGAGTAATTATATGTCTCTATGTAGATGATATGCTAATCTTTGGTACTTGTTTAGAAGTTATAAATAACACTAAAAGATTCTTATCATCTAGTTTTGACATGAAAGATATGGGTGAAGCTAATGTAATTTTAGGTATCAAGATATTAAGAAACAATAATAGTATAACTCTATCTCAATCACATTATATTGAAAAGATACTCAAAAAAGTTTGATCACTATGATAAGAACCCAGTTTCTACTCCTTTTGATTCTAATATCAAGTTAATTAAAAATGAAGGTCTTAGTGTATCTCAGTTAGAGTATTCCAAGGTAATTGACAGTCTTATGTATGCCATGATTTCTACTCGACCTGATATTGCTTTTGCATAAATTGAGTAGGTTTACAAGTAATCAAGTTTAGATCATTGGAATCTTTGTTTCTAGAGTACTCGATACTTGAGAAAAACTATTAACTATGGTTTACATTTTTCTGGTTACCCTAGTGTACTTGAAGGGTATAGTGATGCAAGTTGGGTCACTGATTCTAATGAATCCAAGTCTACCAGTGGATGGATTTTTACACTTGGAGGAGCTGCCGTTTCTTGGGGATCCAAGAAGCAAACTTGCATATCTCACTCTACCATGGAATCTGAATTCATAGCTTTGGCAGCTAGTAGTAAAGAGGCAGAATGGTTAAGAAATCTGTTATTAGAAATACCATTATTGGTAAGGCCTTTACCACCGGTCTCTATCTACTGTGATAGTGAAGCGACACTATCAAAGGCATATAACAAGACTTATAATGGAAAATCCAGACATATTAGTCTAAGGCACAGTTTTGTGCGGCAACTACTTGGTGACGGTGTTATAACAATACAATATGTACGATCTATCCAGAATCTAGCAAACCCGTTCACCAAGGGACTGGCAAGGGATGTTGTCAGTAGAACATCAAGAGGAATGGGACTTAAGCCAATTTCACAGACACCGGATGAGGAAAACCCGACCTAAGTTAATAGGTTCAATGGGCAAAGTACCTCACAGGGAAGTGGTGAAGAAGCGACAGTACGTTTTCTATCTGTCTCATTCTGCATGTATGTATAGTGCTGGGTACCATAAAAAGGAGGATGAGCTGCCGCTCTTAATGAGTTCTTTCAAGGGTGCTATTGTTACAGGGGCATTCATAAGGACTCACCTATATGAGTATTGGAAGTGGGGCCGCTTCCTGATGTTCGAGAGTTTTTGGCTACTCTCATGAACTCGTGAATCCAGGAAAGAGCACAAGGCCGTTAATGTGCTATAATTTTAGAACACATGACAATCGAAATATATGTGTGTGTAACATGTCCGGTTGTGTCATATAGAATACTTAGTTCAAGACCATAATCACTAAGGATTCTGATTCAACTTTGATTTGTTTACACTAAGTGAAGGTTCAAGTCCATAAGACACCTTCTCCTATGCACATATTTTCCTTACATACCCTGACCTCTGTATTTTGAAAAATAGTGGGGGATTGTTGGGTTTTTTCAAAATAAGAAGAAAAGAAATTGAATAAGAAGGGTTGTGACTTTGGTGATTGTTGGTGTGAATGGTGATGCCTCTTGGTAAAGGAAGCATGTTTTGAATTTGAAATGGAGGGATGCCATTGTTGGAAAGACACCACCATTGATGAAAAGACACCATGGAAGAAGATGTCTTTTCATGAAAAGGAAGATGATGTCTTTTCATGAAAAGGGCCTTAAGCATCTCTTATGATTCTATATAAACCCATCTCTGGGTCAATCCGAAAAAACAATTTCCAATAATCTCTTCTCCATCTTCTTCTTCTTCTCCAATTTCGTTTTTGGATGTTCTTTGGAAAAATACAGTTTTCGGGCGCTAAGCAAATAGTTTTCAGGCAGTAAATTACAAAGTTTTCGGGGTAAATTCTAACAAACGAAGTCGGGGTTGTACGCTGTAAAAGTGTGTTCGGGTGCGGTTTTTCGGTTTTGCGGCCGAAACCCACATTTCTTCGGTCTTGGAGAAGAGGCTTATTGTATCCTGGAGGCGGATTTGCTGTAACCCTCTTGCAAATTGGTTTAATCACCAGTAGGGTGCGAATATCGCCTTAAAGATAGCGACATCGTAACGCGCCTTAAGCCTATCTTTAAGTGATTTATTTTCTAATTTTTCGCCTAAAAAATAACATTGAGGAAGATCTTACCAGAAGCACTGCTGCTAGCAATGTTGGCGAGCCCATCTGCCACAGAGTTACCTTCCCGCAGGGTATGACTGAATCAGAGATTGAGAGGCTGCACCAGAAGATGCATGGACTGAACGAGATACCGAAGGAGATAACCAAAGCTTCCAGCCATAGGAGGAGACGGATTCGAGACAACTTCGAATAGAACTCGGGAATTGGTTTCAACAATGATGGATGAAAGCCCCAAATCCATCATCTTCTATGATGAGACCCCCTAAATGGCTGGATGATCCTGAGTTTTGCAGCGGGTGATCATCTTTATGTTTGGTGAACTTCTTAGATTAACTGTCACACGAGAACCAAGTGGGTACCACAATAAGTGGATCCAACTATTAGATGGGCCACCACCTGAATTTGGAGGCTTTTGGGATGGTTGTCCGTTATTTTCTATGGTATGACACATTCGATTATTGGATTGTCCTGGTTTTTAGGGTGTCTCTTGTCATCACATTGGGGTAAACTTGATGACCGGTTAGATTTCATACACACACACCATGGTGCGCCCCACACTGATTTTGGAGTTTTCAGTAGTGTGGTGTCCCTCAATATTGATCCCTATGGCGTGGCCAACCTGATGATTGGATCAGATTGATATTCAGGGCATCCCATTTGAACATAGGGATCCGCACTTAATCCCATCATCAGATGGGACACACCGTAGCGAATAATTTAAGGGGACACCACACCATTAAAAGCACTCTAAATTTTGTTTAGTGGCACACATGCGTGGGATAATTAAATGAGAGTGCATCAGTTGAACTCCACTATGAAAATGAGACGCCCGGAATGTAACCCCAACCCAGAATTCAGGTGGACCGTATCACCTTTTTTTTTTTTTTTTTCTTTTTCTGAGAAGGTGGAATCACGCCACCAAAATTTATTGATAACAAAAGAGAAAAGATGTACATCCCTTCGGGCTGGCTCCAACAAAAAGAAAAGGAGCCCCGCCTATCATATACCGGCTCACCCACACGACCATGAACACCCAGAAACTAGGAACGAGCCGGGAGGAGGCTAGATAGAAAATAAGGCACTTGCCCCCCCCCCCCCACAAAAAAAAAAAAAAAAAACCAAACTAATGTCAGACTCTCAGGTTGTCCAGCCCTACCTTGTCAAGAACCAAAAGGCCCCTGGTATTCGTCGACAATTCCAATCGAGATCAAAAAAATGTATTGGCACATCCTTCACTAGCCATCCTGGCGAGGGCGACTACCACGGAATTTCCCTCACAATAGGTGTGCCTGAAGCAAAGGTTGAGATAGGGGCTGAATCGATGAATGGCTCCCAACCTGTACCATATGTTCCAAGGACAATGGGCGAAGGGATCAACAACAGCTTCCACCACAAGTTTCGAATCGGATTTTATGGTGATACTGGAAAAATCCAATTTACTACAAAGAATAATACCATCAAGCATAGACTGAGCCTCTGCGATTGTATTCGTAGCTAGGCCATAATACCTATGGAAAGTGAAAATGACCCGACCTTAGGAGTCCCTAGCGACTCCTCCTCCACCACTCTCACCTGGATTCCCACGAGAGGATCTATCAACATTCAACTTAATCCAGCCCGGAAGTGATCTCATCCATTTGACAATCCGAGGAATAACACTGGGGGTCACCCTGCCGCAATCAAGATGAAGGGCGTGAAGGGTGGTCGAGTCCTTGAGAGATAGGGAATCGCTGTTTGGCAGAGGGTTGCCAATTTCTTGCATCCATCTCAAGACCCGGGCGATTAACTTACACCCTGACATCTTGATCCCTTCATAGCGAGAGGCATTGCGGCTCAACCATATCTCCTAGGAAATGAGCATTGGGGCCAGGCCTAAAAGCCGCTTGAGGCGAGAGGAATTAGATGCTCTCGATGACCAGTAGATGATTTTCTGCTGAATGGTCTGATTTCGGATGAATGGGACATCAAAGATCCTGTGGAAATGCGTCCAAACTTCAGTAGTTGTGGTCTCGAAATAGAGGAGGTGATCCAGGCACTCCTCAGCATAGGCAGGGGGTGATAAGATGTTGTTGCGGAATAGCATTAGGCTGCGTCTAGGAAATGCTACTCATCGTCTGCTGCAGGGGAGAAGAGGCAGCAGCGCTGGAAGGGGAATCTAGGGCCTGGGGAGAAGAATCACTGCTGACCGCAGCAGGGCCCCTGTCCTGAACTGGTTGCTAGGTTGCGGTGATTGGGAGATCCTGGGCCTGGGTCGACGGATCTGCGCTGTTCGAAATAGTGATGTTGTTCTGACCTTGCTGCTGCTATAAAGGGCCCTGGGGAGGAGGGTGTTGGTGCCCCTGATCAGCTCCAGTATCAGGGGGCAGCTGACCAACATGGTCTCATACTGACCACTGCAGCATTCACACCTAGAAGTCAAACATACACCTGATCTCTGCACTGCAGCGTTTACTGGGATAGTGTTCTGCATGATTTTCCACAGAAATATTCCGATTTTTGGTGGGAGAGCATCATTCCAGGCCCACCTTGCCCAACGGGCCTTTTGCCACTGCTGCCGAACTCCGTGCCATGCCGACTTTAACGAAAAACTGTTGGACGCTGTCAGGTCCCACGCCAACAAGTCTTCCCTGCTGGACAACGGGATGAACTATCCCTCAAGGACTGAATGGTGGGCGAAGGGAGGATGTCCTGAATGTCCTGCTAGCAGAATCTACTAGATGCAGCGAAGAAGTCCATGACCGTTGCATCCCTGAGATGAAGAGGGATAGGGCCTGTCTAGCGATGCAAGAAAACCTTCCCCAGATCAGTTTTGAGTCCAAAATTTAACTCTTCCTTCGCCTATGAGTCATTTGGAATGAAGAATTATGAAAGGGAGAGTTTTGGATATATCCTTCTAAACAGTTGAATTCACAGCTAAATTCGTGCCTCTGGAATGGATGAATTTGCTGAAGTATTTGGTCGACATAAAACTCACCCAAAGGGACCTTCCTTCTAGGAGATTTCTTCCCATTTTAATTCGGTAAGGTGCCATCACGTCCGCCATACTTCTAATATCGAGCCCTCCCTCTAACGTAGGGAAACATATCTTCGCCCACTTTAACCGGTGCTTCTTCTTTTTACCATCTGCACTCCCCCAAAAGAAGTTTGCCAGGCCTGATTCAAGCAACCTGCAGGTTGCTTTAGGAATGTTCACCGTCGACATGACATGGATAGGGATGCTAGTTAACATGTGTTTAATAAGAATCACTCTGGCCGCTTGGTTAAGAATTTTTGTTTTCCAACCCTCAATCTTGGCTAGGATTTTCTGGACTAGCGGCATCATATGAGAAGCTCGAATTTTGCCTTTGGTGAGGGGAATACCCAAGTAGGTGTAAGAGAGGTTGGCTTGCTTGAACCTCGTCATGCTCTTGATTCACCGAGCTTTGATAGGCGATGCTTTCTTAGATAGAATGAAGGATGTTTTGCTGGCATTCACCTTTTGACCAGATGCTTCTTCAGTTTCTCCTATGAACTTAAGGAGGGTATGCACTGTCGCTAACCTGGCATTCAAGAACAAGATCGCATCATCTGCAAAAAATAAATGGGTTAGCATAGGGCTGTTTTGATGGAGCTTAAACAGTTGGCAGGCTCTCGATAGGAAAATGTTGCGGATTCCCCGACTAAGGACTTCCTCAGTCAGAATGAACAAGGAAAGAGATAGAGGGTCCCCTTGTCTTAATCCTCTAGATGATGGGAAAAAACCAAAGGCCCTACCATTTATAAGAATTGAGAACCAACTACCCATCTAGCAACGTTGTGCTTTGTGAATCCACCCTTGGTCAAAACCAAATCTTCTAAGCACTCGGACAAGGAACGGCCATTCAACCCGGTCATAAGTTTTTTTTTCCATATCTAACTTGAGAATCATTCCCTCCAAACACTTTGTGGTCCAGCTCATGGGTCATTTCCCTCGCAATCGAAATGTTCTCCGCTATCGATCGGCCCTTAACAAAAGCCCCTTGTTCTTTAGAAATGGAGGGAAGGATACAAGCCAATCGAGAAGCAACAATCCTGGAGAAAATCTTCATAATGCCGTTGCATAGGCTAATAGGTCGGAAGTCAGCGATGGCCTTTGGGCTTGCCTTCTTGGGGATTAGGCAGATGTGGGTGCATTGAAAAGCTCTGGGCAAGGGTCCTCCTGCAAAAAAAATCATTTGCAGCTTCATAGATATCGTTTCCAATGAGGTCCCAATATGGGGAGAAGAAAGTTCCTCCGAACCCGTCTGGCCTGAGCACGCTATCGGTAGGGATGGATAAAACCGCTGCCTTCACCTTATCGATCGTAATAGGCCTCCTCAGGTCTGAATTCATCTACTCGGTTACTATCATCGGGATACTCGATAAAATGGCCTCATTCTCAGCCCTGTCCTGAGATGAGAATAGGTCCTTAAAATAGTCCTCTGCCACCCTGCCTATATCTTCGCTTTTTTTATGAATTTCCTCAGAGGGGGTTTTGATTCTATCAATCACCAATCTTCTGCGCTTGTGCATCTCTAAATCATGAAAAGACTTTGTATTCCTATCCCCTTCCTGCAGTCATCTTATCCTAGATTCCTGCTTCCAAAATAACTCTTGCTGAAGTTGGGCCAATTTGAGGCTCTCCATGGCTGAGTTCAACCTCTCCAAGTCAGCGTTTGAATTGGAGGAAAGGAGGGAATTTTCGGCTCTTGCAATCTCATCCTCAGCCTTTTGAATGTTACTGTGTACATCACTAAAGATGGATCTGTTCCACTCTTTGAGGGCCCTTTTCAGAATCCTCATCTTGATCAAAACTTTGTACATAGGGGCTGTTGCCACTTCTGTTTCCCAGGCTTCCTTTACAACCCTTTCGAAGTCTTCGTGGCTGGTCCACATACGTTGGAAACGGAAGGGGAGAGGGAAATCAGTTGTAGCATCCTTGAAGCTCATGAGTATCGGGGAGTGATCCGAATAGGACCTCGTTAAGTGGCCGACTTTAAACATAGGGAGCGAGTTCAGCCACCTAGCATTGACAAGCATCCTATCGAGTCTAGCCCATCTGCGCCCCCTGCCCAACCTGTTGTTGCACCATGTGAAAATGGAACCAGTAAATCCTGCATTTATGAGGCATGAGTCGTTAATGTCTCAATGAATTCACTCATCAACGCTGTAAAGGTAGGAACTCCCCCACTCTCCCAACCTTTCTTTAGTGTGCTTACTGTGGAGTTAAAATCCCCGCTAACCAGCTAGGGGCCTTACGCTAGAGAGGAAATCCTCCTCAATTCTTACCAGAACTCCTTCCTACGATCCTTGTTGCAGTTGGCGTATACCACCGATATCATAAGGGGATGGTTGTTACCATGAATAACCATGCACGTAATGTACTGCTTGGACGAGCTGACAGTTTGGAGTTGAATACCTCACTTCGCGAGGACCCATATACGGCCCTTTGTTGCTTCCTCCATCAAGTGAAACTGAAACCCCAATTTAGTTGCCACGAAATCCCACTTGCTTGCTCTAATCATCGGTTCCTAAAATAGAAGGATCAAAACCTTGTTCTTCTTGATCAACTGTCTCAGATGGCGGGTAGTTTGAGCATTGCCTAACCTTCTCACGTTCCAGAAAAGGATGCTAAACATCATACACCCATCCTTTACCCTCGGCCCTTCTACAAATACTTCTTAGTCTCTGACTTTTTCTTTTAAACAAAGAGGCTGCTGGCCTACCTTTCTTTCTAGCTACCACTGGTGGGATAGCGAATTCCTAGCTAGCTTTGCTGCCCAAATCAGAGATCTTGGACTCATTTGTGGCCTCCCCTGTAGCAATATCCACCCATAAAGATATCCCATTACAATCATTGATTGTCGCACATTGGGTCACCAAATCTGCATTTGGAAGACAGTTCAGACTGATAGTGTTCTGGTTAGATTGCCTTGCAGCTACCTCATAAGAATCTGACGCCCTGCCTGCTTGATGAGTAATTTCTAGTGCCATGGCCTCCACTCTACCCGAGTTCACCTCCGCCCGGTTGACCCTGGTTCTAAGAATCTGATTTTCTTCATTGTTTACTGCTGCTATCCCTGTCAGCCCGTGAGAGAACGATTTGAATTTCTGCATCAACGAACCTTCTCTAAACAGATGTTAAACCCCTGATAGCCAGCCTTCCCAGTCCTCCAACACATTTCTATATAGGGATATTCTGGGGTTGTCCATTTGCAGGGGGGGAAAAGGGAGGGTGATTGGCCGCGGAGGTGTGAGGAAAGGATTGGTCAATCTGCAAGGGTCTGTGGGCTCGGGTGGGGCTTCTATCAGAATGCTCTGGTTGACTAGAATATTGATTTGGAATAGGTTTTGAATGGGGTGTTGAGTCTGCAATGTTTCCCTTTGTTGAGACGAGCTTGGTCCCTCACATTGCTGGATTTGAGGGAAGTCTGAGCTGGGCATAAGAATAGGGAAATCGAGCAACATAGAGCCATTGAGATGAACATTTAAATGATCAGATTGTCTTACTCCCCCCTTGCTGGATGTTGGGTTGGGCGTGGGCTTGTCCAGCAATTGCCGATTCCACCTCCGGATAGCTGTCCTGAGCCTGTTGCTCATTTTGATGTATCTGATTGGGTTGTTGAGCAGTCAGTGGGGCGTTTGATTGAACAGTTGCTAGGCAGTCTCCCCCATTCACATTTGCTTTCTCCATCGTGTGAGGGTCCCTTTCCTTTTCCCTAGTGGCAGTTTCTTGATTGATTCCCAAAAGATATGATGACCCACTGCTTTGTGCCTTCTTGTCGGGGTTCTCTTCACATCTCCCCTTGCAATTTACAGATTCCACCGCTTCAGGAGCTTCGAGCTGTACCAAAATCTGGTAGGGCCTGCTTTCTACAATGAGGTTTAATATTGTATAGGGAACCAGGTCTTGTGGGGGTGAGATTCTTGCTCTGGCGTACCATCTATTTTTATCTTTCAGCGATGTGGGATCCAATTCCAAAACTTCCCCCACTTGCTCAACAATCTGAACAATAGTCTGTTCGCACCAAGCGTGTAACGGAATGCCTTCAATGTGAATTCCAGACTCCTCTGCCTGGGACCTTCATCGTCGATCCCCACGTTCTAACGTTGGCTAGACCGAGCTTGTTGTGGAGGGTTTTATCTCGTGAGAATGCTAGAACAGCTTCCCTGGTAAAGAATTGTAAAGAATAAGCATATTCGGAAATTTGAAATATCTCTACATGAGTAGATCTGAAGTTAGAAGCTCGAATGCCTTCTTGCAGGGACTGGGCAGTGGTAGCTATGTCTAAAATTTCGCCTACCAGGGCATATGCCAAATCCAATCTGCCTTTGTCCGAAATCCATTTGGGCATGATGATGTTGTGGCTACTTGGAGATGGGGGGAAGGGGAGGGAGGTTGCCTCTGCATAAGATCGACCCTCGAATCTGCTGTTGCTGCCTCTGATGGAGTTTTCGATGCTCTTTCCTATCTGATCTCTGAATGAGGTGGGTGGGTTAGGAGATGGGTTCTGTTTTACTGGTCCTTGAACCTTCATCTTATGAAGCCTGATACCCCCCTTTTCTTCCAGAGATCTGTTAGCAGGACGCTGGCTGGCTCTACTGACCAACATTCTTCTGCCCCCCGTAAAACGCTTGTTTAGAAGCTCCAAAGCTTGCATCGCATCCTCCCGTTTCTTGAATGAGATGAATGCATAGCCCTTACTTCTTCTTGTGGTTGTGAATGTGGGAATGAAAACATCGGCCAGGCCATCGAACTGACCAAATCTATCTCTGAGATCCTCTGTTTGTTGGACGTAGGCCAGTGGGGCCCATTGGTGAGCAATCACTAGTGGGTGGGTCCCACGAGTTTTGGCTTCTTCCGGCCTTTTTCCTCTTCTGTTATATTTCAAATTCAACTTTGAATTTGATTTATGATAGGAGATAGGGATAAGACCGGATGATGTGGCCTTATCCCAATCCCAGCCAAACTCTCCTTCCTCTCTTATAAAAAGGAGTGCGCTTCTCTCATGGAACGCATTGAATCATACGATAAACCAAGAGTACACAGAGAGATACGGTGTGCGCTATACTCTGTCCATCTTAGCTTGTCCTTGGTACGATCTGATCCATATATTGCAATCTGGGGCCACTATATAACGTAGGATCAGAGGTGTGAATAGTTCCATCTGCTCCAGTAGTAGATAGATGGGCCGTTGGAACACCGTCCTTCTACTTTGTGAGGGTCCCAATCATCGTGTAGACCGTCAGATCTTGAGGGCTCACCTTCCGCATTTTCTATAGTGGTATCAGAGCACTCAACGGCGGATCTCCGATTAATCATCTAAAAAGGTAAGTGGCCCATCCTTTCTTTTTGGATTGGAATCAAGTGTACGGTGGTTTATATTATGATTTTGTATACATGTATGCCACAAGCATGAAACCCCAATTACAAGGGACCAAGGTGATCATGTAGATCTTGAAGATTCCATAAACCTGAAGTACACTGTCTTATTGATTTATGGAATGATCCACATGTGGTACGCCATATATATACATAATATCCACCAATAGTTGTTGTACACATATATATGTACACTTGTTTTGTATCATGTTGTATTGTAACATGTGCGCATTCTAATCATGTGTATACATCATGTTGTTGTTGTATTGAAATACAACACTGTTGTACGTGGCTGATGTACATCATGCGTGTTGTTGTACGTGTGGTTGTTATATCTCAATAGCGTGATATCTCTACATGGCTGATGTACATGTACATGAGTTGTACACGTGTGCACACGTGTTATACAGGAGATGTTGTTGTACTAGAAGACGTGCTACACACAAGACGTGTTGTACAGGGATAGCTAATTTGAGATTGTACACGTGATCTGATGCATACATTACACGTCTGATGTACATCTCATGTATATGAAAACGTGTTGTACTGGGAGACGTCTCCCCATATACACCGGATATGTTTGCACAGCAAATGGAGTAGGCCACAATTATGTTAATAGCCAATGTACGTCACTGGCACATTGCTGTGATGTGTGTACATGTGTTCTAAGCAATCCATGTTATGTACATATGCTGTACACGTGTTGTACACATGTGGGCTGTCCCATGTTATGTACATATGCTGTACACGTGTTGTACACATGTGGGCTGTCCCATGTAATATACATATGCTGTACACGTGTTCCTTCATTACATCACACTTCACATGTACACGTGATCTGGTGCTTCACTTGTACACGTGTACCAAATGATGAAAATGTATACAGCAACGTGTTGCACCATGATTGAGATGTGATATGAAAACGTGTCGTGTTGTACCATGACTGTGTACAGTGATATGAAAACATGTAATTGTTGAGATGTGATATGAAAAATACGTTTAAGCAATGACAGTGATCACATGTAAATATACATGTGACGTGTTGCGCCATGACTGTTGAATGTAAATTTGTTGAATAATGGTGCATATGTACAAATCACGTGTTGGCTGATATCCACGTGCAACAACTATGTTTTAGTTTTGCTAATTCCACATAGGTAGATCTGTTGAAAGATGAATGCAGATATTTGTTGAATTCATGCTTAATCTACAAAACAATAGTGTGGCCCACATTCAGATATGTTGCAACCTGAATGTGTTATCTTGATTTTTTGGATTTGATCATATATATGAGATGATGTTGTTTCCTTCATGATATTGTCTTCACTATTGATCTAGTGCACATTAGTGATCGAAACGATTATCAACCATGATGATCACTGTTGATGAAAAGATCCATCATCAACAATGATCATTAATGGTAATGATCGGATCCATCACTAATGGTCATGATCATAGGTGAAGATAGTACTCTATTGATATCTTAGCACTTTATTTTTTCTTTCTAATGATGATGTTTATATGTATGAAAATATTTGGCTTGATGTGTTTAGATCTTAGCCCCCTACATTTTTCATTAGAAATTACAAAACTTAGTACTTAGATGTTCCCTAAAACATAAAGGTTGTGCATAACCTGAGTGGGAGTTTATTCTCCTCCACCAAATGATGCATGCAACCAAATAATGGAAAGTTGCTTGTTATACTAATTTATTTTTATAAAAGCATTAAACTCATCTTAATTAGAGAACTTGATTATTCTACACCGCCCATTCGAGTATGTAGACTTTCAGATCTTTTTAAGATGTATTGATTACTTTTATATTCTGAATATTTGTATAACACGTAGAAATGCTAATGATTAGTGTCAATACCTTAGATCTTAGCTAAGTAGTAATACTCATGCAATATAGAGATGACCACCAAAGCGTTAATCGCTGAACAGCTGAAATGACAACATTTTGAAGGCAACAACTATGAAGACTGGTTCCGCGCGGTGCGATGCCTTCTGGACAAGGACGACATATCTCACACACTAGATGGAGTTCAGGAGGAACCCATCTTGGCTGAAAATGGGAACTTACAAGAACATAGAGTTGCGATGACTCGCTATAATAAGTGGCGAAAATAAAATCGTTCAGCTAGAAATGTCCTTCTTAGCACTATGCACAAAGAACTCATACCTACGTATGAAGTGCATGAAACCGCTAGGGGAATCTGGGAAGCACTGACACATGCTTATGCGCAGAAGTTAGATGCGAGAGTTAGGGCAATAGAATTAGAATTACAGGAGTATAGGATGCCTGTCGGCTGCCCCATGAAAGATCATATTCGTAAGATGGAGCAAATGATAGGTGCCCTTAGGAATGTTAGGTGTAAATTGACTGAAAATCAGAAGATTATAGCCATGCACCATTCCTTGCCTGAATCTTGGGCCCAAATCAAAAGGATTCTGAACCATACTAATTCTATCACTACGTTTAGAGACTTTTGTGGCCACTTGGTACGTGAGGTTGAAATGAATACAATTCAGCCAGGTTCGGCCAGAGCCTTTGTAGCAGAGACCCATAAGCGGAAAGCTAACAATAAATGGTCCAAAGCTTGCAAGAAGGTGAAGAAAAATAACCAAGAACAGAAGACCACAGCACCTGCTCTAAATCTCACGAAGGGGAATAGAAAGAAGAAGCAGAGAAAGACAAATGTAGTCTGCTTTGTCTGTGGAAATTCCGTCCATTATGCTCGACAGTGTGCCTATAAAAAGACAATAATTTCTTAGTCACTAGATACTTTATATGTAGGCGTTTGTTCTGAAATCTTTTCCGTTGATACTATATCTAACGAGTGAATTTTGGATTCAGGCGCAACAAAGCACGTGACAAGTAGTCGTCGAGGACTCGAGGAATTCTGGCCTGTAGCCAAGGGAAGTTACAATCTGTACATGGGCAATAACGGTGTTGAAGACATACAAGGGATTGACATTTTCCATCTACGTACGCGTATAGGGTGAACAATAATACTCCGTGATATTCTATATGCACCGGGGATGCGTCGGAATTTAATTTCTGTTTCTAGGTTATTAACTGATGGTTTTGATATTCGTTTTTCCGGAACAAGAGTTTCTTTAAGACAGGATAACCTCATCTTTGTATGGGGTAATTTAATTTCAGATTTATTTATTCTCGACGTAGAATGTGATAATGCATCTATTGCTTTGTCTGTTATGTCGAATGAAACTGTAGTATCTTAATCTCAAAAATGGCACGTGAGGTTAGGTCACATTGGAAAGGATCGTATGACAAGACTAGTACGTTCTGGTCTGTTAGACTCCTTATCCAAAGTTAATTTGCCATTTTGTGAACATTGTGTGTAACGCCCTGAAAATCGGGGGTTAAGCATAAACTCAACTCCCGAGTTCCAGAACATCACTTATGCAACAAAATGAATGATGATTGAATGTTAACTGTATTCGTGCATTGAACATGAGTGAGATTAAGCCAAAACAGCATATCATACTCCAGAGACAGTTAAATTGCAAGCGGAAGACGATGATAGATAGATAAAATATATAAACTGTGATGAGTCTCCAGAGTATGATAACATTACTAGGTTAAATAATTACAAGTACAGTTCTAAAATAAACCAAATGTGTAAGTGTAATATGTTCTATCCCAAGTACCATAGCCCCGTCAATGCAGTACCAGGTCTTTAGAGACCCGTTAGAGAGTTACATGATAGGAGAACTCCTCCTCATCACCATAGAATTAGTCCGGCTCTGCTTCATAAGCATCGCCATCATCTGAAATTCAACAAATCTGGTTGGTGTGTACAACACCGTCCCGTAACGTGGGAGTGAGTGATCAACTCAGTGGAACAGTAAAGCATAGGTTAACATGTTATCAATTCAATCAAGCAATAATGATAAAGCAGTACAAATCAAATAATTCTAACTACTCTTATTAAGTGCGAGAATGAAATGATATGATGCTGTATGCCCTTGCCAAACCACCCTCATGCGACATCATCTTACGTTCGCGAATGCTTAACTCCCTCAGTGCGCCACATCTACTAAGCACATGCGGTGCGATGATGATCATGATTACCGAGTTATTATTAGTCCATTTCAAACAGCAGTATTGGAAAATTAAGGTACCTCCCTTGTATCATTCCCAAACATGATCCATTCTAGAGTCGTCAGTCCTAGTTAATCTCATACGATATTACGGTTTGAGAGGCGTAGCGAAGGCATCACAAAGGGCTCGTCACCGTCAAGATCGATCTGAGATCTCACCGTATGCGGCTCAATTGTTGACCGTCACTCGAGTACAGTCTCACCGTACTCGGCTCAGTCTAGCCGTCGGCTCGACCATACGAGGTCTTACCGTACTCGGCTCAACTCATACTCCGATTCTTTGTGAAAGACTCGTCACTAATCACGGACTTTGGAGTATACTCGAAGATACTACGGAGGACTCGTCGCCGCCAAAGACGAGTACGGGTCTCACCGTACTCGGCTCTCGCCGTAGTAGTATCGACAAATAATATAGTGTCCCATACCACCATAATCGGCTCACGAGTCTAGTTGCTCACCGGTCACTACGGGGAGGCACGTGGCCCAAAGATAGGCCGACAACACTCGACCACGGTGTCCCATACCACCATGCCCACTCATGAGTCTTAGGCGAATCGAGGTACCATGGTTAAAAGGGATTTCACTTTGGTAAGTTTGGTACCTAGGTTCAAGCATAGCGATCAAACATGGTGAACATACATAAGACGGATCGGGTTACTTTGACAAGCTCGGCTAGCTCGAGCGCACAACAAGTTGAACGACATGAAGTGCATAAGCACTTCGCGTGTGCAACCACTATCGCCAACCGAAGTACGACTCGGGTTCGTCGAACACATCTCACGTGGCAAATGAATCGCGACCACGAATTCAATTCTGTACCGATTATGCGGACTATAATCATAGCCCCAAACATGATAACTTGAGATAGATAAAGCATAATGGATCAAGATTCCACTCATACAATCAAGGTATGGTATTATCCGTTTAGGGTCGCTGTGGTCATTGCCTTTCGTTGCTCCGCTCCCCCATCACCCATGACGGATCATACAACGTAAATATAAATTTAAACATATGCATTACATAGTTATAATCGAAAGTACATTGAGCATGTTATGAATCACAACACAAGCATGAGTTTATACATGTTCAATTCCTAATCACACAACAATCCAAGGAGATCATACACATAGTGAAAAGAGGTTGAGAATCATATGTCAACACCCTTATACATTACAATTTGCTAACTACTACTCATTCAGACATTTCAAAAAAAAAAAAAAAAACACTTAAACAAACATACATCAACATACATGACATATGTCGATCACATAAGCATTAGGCCAAATCTTTTCCCTAGGGAGTTGCCCCAATCATAACACGCATACACCCACGACGGATAGTCATGGCAAGCAGGAATCCAAGTTCCATATTCATTCAGTCATTTCCACAAACACTTGGGCCACACATTTTAGCATATATGGTGTATATTGGCCGTGGCGTGATTTAGGGCAAATCCTTTCGTCAAAGGGGTATCGCCAATACAACAATCATGAATCCATGACAACTAGTCATAGCGAGTACGAATGAGAATTCGGTACTCATTCAATCATTTTCACAAACACTTAGAATAAACTATTACAACATACATGGTGTATGTTAGCAAAACATGTTTAGGGCTATCCCTTAGCCAAGTGAGTATTTTATCCATGTATAATATATTACTACAGCAAATAATCATGATAAATTCATCTCCCAATATTTATACGTATACAGTATTTTCTAGAATACACATTTTCAACATACATAGTGTATACAAGCAAACATGTATTACGGCGATTCCCTTCGCCAAGCAAATATTTTATATGCACATAATATATTTATACGACAATTAATCATGACAAACACATCACTAAAATATACATGTATACGGTACTTCTTACAATACCGTATTTCTACTACATAGTGTTTATTAGTAAACATGTATTTAGGCGAATCCTTTCGCCAAATAAGTATTTTATCCATACGTTATATATCCATACGTCAAATAAACATGTCAAACAAATTTTTTAAAAAAATACGTATACGGTATTTTATACGAATACCTAGAGTAGTGAATTTCCAAATTCTACAATTTTAATCGAAACAGAAAACAGAAAGCATTTTGTACATGTGCAATTGCATGCAGATCATGAATCTATCATTATCTGACATTGAAAGCGTTGAAAACCATAACCTATACACCTAAAGTCCGTACCTTGTGTCGTAGAATCGTAACGGAGTCGATAGGTTTGCTAAGGTTCCGTATACGGGAGTTTGACAGCCTAAAGAACGAAACAGGTTAGCTATTTCATAACCTACAACCTATACAACCCTAAAACAGATTAGGGTTAGGGTTTCTTACCTAGAAACGACGCCGGAATCGCCGGGAAAGCGATGAGAATCAGGCGGTGGAGCCCGAATAGCGGCAGGGAACAACAACAGAGAGTTCTTCCCACATCTCCCTCACTTTCTCTCTCTTTTCCCTCTCTCAAATCTCAAATTCGTATGGCTGCCATGAGAGAGGGTTTAAGGTCCTTATATAGTCTCAAAACTCACCGAAATAGACTCGGGAACAAAGTATACTTAGGTTATGTCCAAAGCGGACCTGTTCTAGCTCAACGGAGGACTTCTGGCGGGCCTCCTTGAGCCAAAGGTTGGACTTAAGCTCACTAACGCTGGATCTACGTTCTATTAAGTTTTCATTTCGGTCGGATACCCAGATCATGCGTGGCGGACCAGTTTCAGTTCGACAGTCAGTGGGTCTCGATCGGAGATGTCGAGTACATGTAAATGTGTATGAAAATTTTCCTGATCTGAGGGTGTAATTTGGTCAGATTTTGACGGTCTGGTTGCTTAATACTGATCCGCAAACAAATGATGCCAGATCACTATTCAAGATATTTATTTATAAAGAGAACAAGTGTTTTCACACTCTCTCGCTCCGGACTCAAGCGAACAGCCGTGGGACATCGGCTAGATTTGATTTCCGAGATGGTTGTCAAGCCCAGCGAGGCGGTCCTAAGTCCTTAACTTCGAGTTATTCGGACTTCCGACGTGCGATCCAGATCTGATACGGAGTTTCGATGTGTTCCCGAGAGCAGCGGGGTAATGAGATTGATCCTAGATTTTAGGGTAACCTAGCGTCAATGATTCTACAAGTTTTGGGTCTTGCAGATCGTATTTAAAGCGATTCAAATGGATTTCATGGCTAATCTAGTTTAGCACTTAGTTAACTTTGTCAAATTTCTAAAGGATTTAATCCTAAGTGATTTCCGTCCGAGGTAGTATTTAGTCCTTTGCAGTTTGTATCTAAAGTGATCCAAGTTATACTACTTAGCTAGTTTAAGATAGTGTCTAGGGTGAAGGTGCTTTGAGAAATTGAAAGCACAAGGTAGTGAAGGGTGGGATTTGTGAAGAAAATGGTTTGAAAAGAGTTTTGAGGCTTTAATTGAGCGTTTAAGAAGTTAAACCTGTGTTAGGATTGATCCATTGCCTAAGGACGTCTAATCCTAGGTTGGCAAAAATCTGGGGTGTTACATTGTGTGTCTGGAAAGACTAAGCGGCTAGGTCAAAGGGCACACTAGAGATAATCCATTCAGATATCTGTGGACCATTCAATATACATGCTAGAAATGGATGTCAATACTTTGTCACTTTCATTGACAATTTCTCATGCTATAGATATGTGTATCTCATCTCACACAAATCTGAGGCTTTTGATTGTTTTCTTAAATATAAAGCTGAGGTGGAAAATCAGCTTGACAAAAAGATTAAAATCCTTCGATTTGATAGAGGTGGTGAGTATACGTCTAAAACGTTTAAATCATATTGCAAAAATGTTGGCATTGTTCGGTAGTACACAATGGCTTACACTCCACAACAAAATGGTGTTGCAGAGAGAAGGAATAAGACACTATTGGACATGGTTAGATCGATGATGGCACATGCCAATCTCTCTACCACATTCTGGGGAGACACACTGTTAACGCCGTCTACGTCCTTAATAGAGTCCCATCCAAATCCATTCATAAGACTCCATATGAGATGTGGTCTGGGAGGATTCCTTCTCTAGCCAACCAACACCTTTGTGGATCTTTGGGATATGTTTTGCTGCCTACTCTGCGTAGATGTAAACTTGATAGTAAAACCATTGAATGCGTGTTTATAAGGTACCCTATGCATTCAAAGGGATACATTCTAGTTTATGAGGACCATGGACGATGGATTGAGATAGAATCCCGAGACGTAACCTTCGTTGAAGATAGATACCCAAGCTGAATGAAGCAAAAGGTTCCAATACAACTTTTTGAAATACCTGATGTATCTCAGGAGATTGAAAATTCTGCTTTACAAGACGATGATACTCCTATAGTTCGTCAGGACAATGGGAGGATATCTCAGCAGGCTCCTGAGTTACGTCGAAGCGAAAAAGGATTGATTACCTGAAGATACTTCGATATTGAAGGGCAAACATTTTCTTGCATTGCAGTTGATGATAATGAACCGGATTCGTATCAGGATGCATTATTATCATCTAACTCGGCTGATTAGGTGAATGTTATAGACGAAAAAATCGCTTCCATGGAGAAGAATAAAGTCTGAGAACTTGTTGATCTGCCTTCCAATCGCAAAGCGATAGGTAACAAATGGGTACTAAAAATTAAAAGAAAGGCGGATGGTACAGTGGACAAGTATAAAGTACGATTAGTTACTAAAGGTTTTAAACAACAAGAAGGCGTTAATTACGAGGAGACCTTTTCACCTGTTGTAAAGTTCTCATCAATCCGCATGATCTTATCCATTGTTGTAAGTTTAGACTTAGAGTTATATCAGATGGATGTAAAGACCACATTCTTAAATGGTGACTTGGATGAAGAGATATACATGCAACAGCCCATGGGTTATGTGGACAAAAAGTATCCAAAGAAAGTCTGCAAATTGTTGAAATCTATCTATGGGCTGAAGCAATCTTCAAGACAGTGGTACATGAGGTTTCACTTGGCGATCACTACTTTTGGATTCATGATGAGTGAAAAAGATCATTGTGTATACCTAAAACGGTCTGGAAGATCTTTTCTGATACTATCTCTATATGTAGGTGATATCCTGTTAGCTGATAATGACATGCAATTGTTGACATTGACTAAAGATTGACTATTCTCGAACTTTGAGATGAAAGACCTTGGTGAAGCCAACTTTATCCTTGGGGTAAAAATCATCAGGGATCGCCCTAAGAAATTTTTAGGCTTGTCTCAAGCAACCTATATAGAAAAGATCTTAGAGCGGTTCAGGATGAAAAATTCAAAAGCTATTGAAACCCCTATGGATAAAGCTACCAAGTTAGACAGGAAATCGTGTCCCCAGACTGCAGCTGAGAAATTGGCTATGTCCTCAGTACCTTATGCAAGCACAGTAGGGAGCTTAATGTATGCTATGCTTTGCACTAGACCAGATATTAGCTATGCAGTTGGCATAGTCGGTCGTAATCAGAGTAACTCGGGACAGTTTCATTGGTAAGCCGTCAAACGTATATTTCGCTATCTCAGAGGAACAAAAGACCTAATGTTGTGTTATGAGGGCACAAGCCTCGAGCTCAAAGGATATTCTGATGCTGCTTGGGAAAATGATGCCGATGAAGGAAAGTCTACTTCAGGTTATGTATTCTTACTCGGAGGAGGAGCTATCTCATGATCGAGTAAGAAATAGACATCCACAGGTCTTTCATCTATGGAGGCCGAGTACATTGCATGTTGTGCTGTAGTTCAGGAGTGTGTATGGGTTCGCAGATTTCTATTGAGTCTGGGTGTTGTACCGAGTGTTAGTCAGCCTATATCGCTGAAGATTGACAATACTTCTGCCATTGACTTGGCAAAGGACCCTAAACACCACTAGAAATCTAAGCACATTGAGATCAAGTATCATTACATCCGTGATCAAGTGAGAGATAAGAAGGTCGCCTTTAGCTACATTCCTACTAAGGAGATGATGGCTGATCCCATGACGAAACCTATAGCTAGAGATTTATTTCAGGTTCACGTTAGGCGGATGAGATTGAGGAAAACTTGATTGATGTATTTGTTTTGTAGTACCTTTGATATTTCATTAATGAATAATATATTCCATGTATTCAGTATTGAACACTAATATAAACTAGGTAAGAAGATCATCAACATTTACCTTAAGATCATGTAGGATTTCTATTTTTTTCGGTAGGCCGGTCACCCACTTGCACGGGTTGACCAACCTTGAATGTACAAGAGAGGTACATTTGGGGCTATGTCTATACATTGAGGTATAAACTTCCCTTTATTGTGAATAATAAAATATGAGGATATGAGTGAGTCGTATCCGCCTACAATCTTATAAAGATTGTAGATGAGACTGATAAAGTCGAATAAAATAATCGCACCATTCCTTTACATGCGATCAATGTTATAACCTGAAATTAAAGCCAGGTTATGAGGTTATGATATGAGTTGTACCTTATGTAGAATAACCTGCGTACTGTAGACCCGACTTGCACCTAGTATTGTCTACTTTACGACGTGGGTTGTAGCCACGTGCTGGGACCTAATACCTACAGATTGCTTTGATTCGATCTAATCATTGCAACATGCGAGTAGCCAGTCCCGTAGGTGACTCTTTGTGTCCTTAGCTACCCTCCTCTTGTGTATATGAGGATGAGATTGAGTGTCGCTACTTTAGTGTACAATGACGAAAGGTCCTTGATTGACCAGACTCGGTTATGCTAGGAAAATGGCTTGATTAATTCCAAATTACACATCTGCGTGGGGAAGATCACGTGACAGCTACACCAAGTTTTTAGAACTATTAATACGCACTTGAAGACTTATCCGCCTACAGTATCGAGTTATTTTTATTAGACTTTTGCAAACAATATTTTTCTTAAAAAGCATATATACAAGTATTATTTTGAATTGGTTTTAGTCGAAGTTTGTGAAAAATCAAGTTTTCAAAATAACTCGATAAGTTAGATAAGTGCGTATGTTGGCCGAGTACTCCAGATCAGGATTTAACTCCATCCGGTGTGGTCATGCAGACTAGGATAGGCATTATAAAGCTTGGGTTATTGAGTACTAGTTAGGTGGTTAATTAGTAGTTAAGCACTTGTGAGAAGATTATGGTGATCCAGCTGGTCCTACGCCTCTGATTCTTGTGATCGCGATGTTTTGGTATTTGATTGTTATAAGGCAAGTTAGTTGGACAAATTTTTGTGCCTCTCCCACAATGTAATTGAGTGGGAGATGTTGGACATAGGCCAATGGGGTCCACTGGTGAGCAATCACTAGTGGGTGGGTCCCACAAGTTTTGGCTTCTTCCGGCCTTTTCCTCTTCTGTTATATTTCAAATTCAACTTTGAATTTGATTTATGATAGGAGATAGGGATAAGACCAGATAATGTGGCCTTATCCTAATCCCAGCTAAACTCTCCTTCCTCTCTTGTAAAAAGGAGTGCGCTTCTCTCATGGAACGCATTGAATCATACGATAAACCAAGAGTATACAGAGAGATACGGTGTGCGCTATACTCTATCCATCTTAGTTTGTCCTTGGTACGATCTGATCCATAGATCGTAATCTGGGGCCACTATATACCGTAGGATTAGAGGTGTGAATAGTTCCATCTACTCCAGTAGTAGATAGACGGGCCATTGGAACACCGTCCTTCTGCTTTGTGAGGGTCCTAATTATCGTGTAGACCATCAGATCTTCAGGGCTCACCTTCCGCATTTTTCTACACTGTTGACGCCAAGAATGGGAGATTTTCGATGAATAGTCTGCCTGAATCTTGCTTATTGGTCTTCCTTCGCACTTCCTGCTATTCGCAGGTCGGTTCGGTAATGCCGAACCCGACGACTCGTTCCCCAATTGGGGTTCAGGGCATTTCGAATCTCCTCTCTCTCCGCACAAAAGTTCCCTTTTGGGCGGGAAATCCTCGTAGACATTGTGTGTGTAGGTGGACCGTAACACTTGAAAATGGGTTTTGGGGCCTTTTTTTTTGTTTTCTATGGTGTGTCCTCTGATGATTGTACGAGCTTAATATTTAAGGTCACCCCACAACTAAGGTACTGCACATGATGGACGGGTAGGATGGCACCATAACATAACCTTACACACACTAAAGAGTATTATGATTTCTTTGGTTATATTACAAGTCACTATTATTGCTAATAGTAAGAGACATTTTCTTTTACGAGAACTACAATTTGGGGTGATCATGCATAGAATCACCGGCTATTCCCCAGTTCACTCTACCATACGTCAAGGTAGGTCACTTGCCAGCTTTTCATTCACTCACTGATCAAAGAGAGTCACATGGTTGTAAATTTCATAAGATCCACCCAATCTATGAGCCTTGCCGCCTCATTTACACCGTAGATCCAAAAATCACGATGATCCAACACTCAGGTGGACCGCACCATAGAAAACGTATAGTTGGAATGGAATGACCACCATTAGTTTTGTATAAGGCCCACCATAGTACTGTTTATGTGCTATACAATCTATTCTTTTTTGTCTCCCATAGGTATGAAAGAATTACCCAAAAATCATACCACCTGAATTTACTGGTTTTAGGTATAATTTTATGGGTAGCTCATCTTAGGTACCTAGGCAAGCATTTTTCATTTTAGTATTGACCATTTATCGTTCACTACAAGAAAACTAACCTTTACCGGCGGCAAAAACTGCCAGCAAAGTCCTAGAAAATCACCGGCAAAGCCTTTGCCAGTGGTCATGTAACAGCCAGTAAAGCCTGCATCGGTAAAGGCTTTACCTGCAGTCACGTTCCTTTACCGGTGGTTGTGCTGGCCGCCACTACATGTGGGATTTACTGGCAGTTGCACTGGCCGCCACTTCATGTGGGATTTGCCGACAGTTTGTACGCCTTTCTAGCGGTACGTTGTGGTATTTAAATTTTTTTATCCACATGCACGACATTGACGAAACCAAAGCCGCACAATGGACACATCTGGATGGGTGCTGAAAGATATTTGTTGACTGTGTCTAGATTCACACCATTAATAATCTAATTAGGAAAATATAGTCCACAGGACTACTATTAAGAGAAAAATGTTGATAGCAGTGTAATGGATGATACACATACTCATAGAAATAATTAAGAAATTGCTTATGACAGATACAAGTAATTCAAAGTATACTGTCCAAATTATAGGACACAATTAAGATGTATCATTAATCAAAATTCACACTTACTTGATTATCTGGAGCTATTAAATTGGTGGATATTTATTTAACCATTTAAAATGAAAATACAAGTTTCCACAAATCAAAGGTTGGGATTGCTCGACGCATTTGATTTTGGGACCATTAATCTGCTACCGTGTGTTCCACCGTAGTCATTTTAGAGTGCATGCTTATCAAGCATCATATGCTGCTAGAGTACATCAAACAACTCCCCTTATTTTTTTTCCACACACCCCACCCACTCACGTCGTAGTGGGATTTCACCACCCATGGATACTCGAACCCTTGACCGGGTGTTGAAACTCCTGGGAGTCTACCACCGGATCAAGAGTAAGGATCCAACAAATCCCCTTATTTTATTGTAGGGGTAGTCAGTGACCTGTCGATTTGGATAGTCTGGATGGGTGCTCAAAGATCTTTGAGCACCCACCCAATGATTGTTTTCCTATAAAATAAAATACATGCCTATGTGGTCCTTTCACATGCATCGAGCTGCCATGAATAATATTTACAATAATAAATTGAATAGTTTCAAACGAAAAAAAAAATCCATCAATCTAGCTCCCATTCATCCATGCTTAAAACCTGCGAAACAAAATAACAAAAAGAAATTAATTGATATCAAAGTTAGAGATTGGAATTCAACTTGATATTGCATCAAAATACATATTAAAGCTACAAGTTCAGTATAAATGAGTCAGATGAACATACACATTAAGAAATTTATAGCTTTTTGGGGATGGTAGCGTATCGGATAATGTTATTCCCATCCCAACTAGAGTAATTCCATCACAGCAGCATATAAGATTCAAAGTTCTTATTGGTTTATGTAGCAACCACATTACACTTGTAGGGATAAACTAACTGTTGGAGATTTGAGCTGTGGAATCACACAGATCTAGATCTAGGATAGTAATTCAATAGTAACAAGCAATCATAGAAGAACACAAAGTTTTAACGTGGAAAACCCTCGCGGAAAAAAACCACGGCATAAAGCGAGAGAAATCCACTATGAAAAGAAATTACAAGAGAGAGGACTTACCCGATTTGAACAACTTCGAATCTCACCCTTGCTACACCCTTTGATAACCCTAGAATCCCTTTAGAAAGCTTTAGAATTATTTCTCATACCCTAGAAAAGGCCCTAGGGACACTTATTTAAAGTTTAGGCAACTTCCCTTTCGCATCCTTGTTGCGAAAGGACTAAAAAATCCGCAATCCACACAAAATCATGGAACGAATCTGCATAACCTATACTGGTCGTGCAGACTACTCGACTGGTTTAGAGGACCCCTCGACCGGTCGTGCATAGGTCACAACCGGTCGAGCACCTCGAACCTTGAAATCATGTGCTAGCTGGACTTTGAGTCGTGCAGTGCTCGACTAGTTGAGCAGCTTCCTCGACCGGTCGAGGCTGACCCATGACTGGTCAAGCAACACAAAAGTCAGATTTAAGACTTCTGACAAAAATCTCCACCAAGTCTTTAATCTTCAACCGTGTAGCTCCTTGAGCTCTTCTCTTTATCTCTTCATTGCATCATAGCTTCAATCAACGCTTCTCATGCACACTCCGTCCCTCATTTACGCCATCGCCAAGCCCAGAGAAGTTGCACAGAACTTGAACTTCTCTATAGGAACGACCTTGGTGAGCATGTTTACTAGATTCACGTTGGTATGAATCTTTTCCAGTGTTACGCCTCCTTCCTCAAGCACCTGTCGGATAAAGTGGTGACGAACATCAATTTGTTTAGTACGTGAGTGATAAATAAAATTTTTAGCTAAATTGATAGCGCTCTCTCTATCACAGTTAACTAGCATGGCCTTTCTCTAAAGTCCTAACTGATTTATCATGCCCCTGAGCCAAACACCTTCTTTAAACGCTTCCATCACTGCCATATATTCTGTTTCGGTCGTAGAAAGAGCTACCATAGACTGAAGCTTTAACATCTAACTGATTGCTCCGCCCAATAGTACAAATGAGTATCCTGAAGTAGACTTCTTGGAATCTATACTGCTTGCTTAGTCAGAATTTACATACCCTACCAACTTTGTTCCTATTTTCTCAAAAGTTAAGACGTAGTCTTTCATACCTCGAATGTATCGAAGTAGCCATTTCACCGCTTCCCAATGTTGCTTACCAGGGTTTGACATGTATCTGATCACAACACCGACAGCCTGTGAAATATCTAGTCACGTAAAGACCGTGACATACATTAAACTGCTAACCTCATTTGAATAGGGCACATGAGACATAACCTACTTTTCCTCATTGGAATTAGGACATTGTTCTGAGGAAAGCTTGAAGTGAGCTGTGTGGGGAATGTTCACTGGCTTTGCATGATCCATCCCATACTTGATCAATATCTTTTCAAGGTATTCTATCTGTGATAACCAAAGCCTGCTTCTCTTCCTGCCTCTATGAATATCTATGCCGAGAACCCTCTTTGCAGTCCCCAGATCTTTCATCTCGAATGTCCTTGATAACTGAGTCTTCAGTATGTTGATTTCAGACATATCATGACTAATGATCAACATATCATCAACATACAGTACTAGGATGATGAATTTTCCATCACTCAGTTTCTCGTAATAGACACTGTGATTGTATTCACTCCGAGTAAATTCTGACTCATCATGAAAGAATCAAATTTTTTATACCACTGCCTAGGCGACTGTTTCAGGCCGTACGACGACCTCATTAACCTGCAAAACTTTTTCTTTGCCCCTTTAACTCCGTAGCCCTCTGGTTACTTCATGTAGATCTGCTTTTCCAATTTTTTGTGCTGGAATGTAGTCTTCACATCCATCTGTTCCAGCTCGAGATCGTATTGGGCAACCAGCGTCAACACGAATCTAATAGATACTTGCTTTACCACCGACGTGAATATCTCTGTGAAGTTGATCCCTTCTCTCTGAGCATAACCCTTCACTACCAACCTTGCTTTGTATCTATCCTGTTTCCTTTTGAATAACCACTTGCATCTGATCGCTTTTCGGCCCACAAGAAGCTCCACCAGCTCCCATGTGTGATTTTTGTGAAACGAGTCCATCTCATCGTTCATAACTGCCTTCCACTTTTCTGCATCAGGCTCATCAAGAGCCTCTTGAATAGTAGACGGATCCCCATCATCTGTAATGAGGGCATATGCAATATTAGAGTCATCCCTGTATCTCGCTGGTAACCTATGATCACGCGGTGGATTCCTTCTCACAGGTGGCTGCTCCACCTGATCTTGTACCTTTGTCTTCGCATCTGTCTCTGCCTGAGTATCATCTGTGTCACTCTGGACATCTATGATCACCCTTTTTGGTTCCTCTTGCTCCGTTTGATCATTCTTGCAAAATAGGGAGCTTTCATTGAATTTGACGTCACAGCTAGTGATGACCTTGCGTGTGACCTTGTCGAATAACCTGTAACCTTTCACACCAATGCCATAGCCAACAAAGATATAGTTTTTGGCCGTATGGTCTAGCTTATCTCTCTCAACTGACGGTACATGAGAGTAAGCCTCACAACCAAATATGCGTAGATATGAGTAGTCGATATTCTGACCACTCCATACTTCCTCTGGGATTTTACATTTAATTGCTGTTGAAGGGGATCGGTTCACCAAATAACAAGCCGTGTTAACGGCCTCTGTCCATAGGTCCTTGCCCAACGCAGCATTACTTAACATTCATCTGGCCCTCTCCAAGAGAGTTCAGTTAATTCGTTCAGCCACACCGTTTTGCACGGGCGTGTGGCGCACTGTGTTGTGCCTGATGATCCCTTCATCCTTGCAATAGTCATTAAACTCAGTGGAAGTAAATTCTCTACCATTGTCAGTCTTTAAAACCTCTATTTTCCGCCCTGACTGTTTTTCTACCATTGCCTTCCATTACTTGAATATGGTGAAAACTTCGGATTTACGTTTCATGAAGTAAACCAAAACTTTCTTGGAGTAGTCATTAATGACTGAAACAAACTATGACGACCCCCCAATGGAAACTTTTGGCGATGACCCCCATACGTCAGAGTGCACATAAACATGCACTCTCTTACAAACATGTTTTTTATATTTAAAAGATAGTCTAAATTGTTTACCATATATACAATGTTCGCATATATCTAAATCAGAACTTTTAAAAACTGGAATCAAACATCGATCAGAACATACCTTCATGCCTCGCTCGCTCATGTGGCCCAGATAAGCATGCTACATACGTAGAAATGTGGAGTCTACAATGGCTGCTGCTACTCCACCTGCCGAAGTTCTCCCAATCAACCTATAAAGGTTTTCATGCCTCTACGCTCTCATAACTATGAGTGCCCCTTTTGAAACTTTAAGGACACCATCAATACCGGTGAACTTGCACCCTATAGTCTCGAGTGCACCGAGAAAAATCAGACTTTTCTTCATATCAAGAACGTGCCTGACGTCAGTCAAGGTACGCTCCATCCCATCAAACATCTTGATTCTAACCGTACCAATAGCCACAACATTACAGGCATTATCATTGCCCATAAAAACCTGTCCACTATCGCATTCCTTGTAACTGATAAACCAACTCCGATGAGGAGTCATGTGATAAGATGCTCCTGTGTCAAGTATTCGTTCGTCTTTATGATTGTCGTGCAAGTGACCAATCATGGAAACAGATAGAACATCACCACCACTTGATTCTTCATCAGATGTAACCACCACATTGGCCTCTTTGGAAGAAGCCGCTGAATTTTCTTTATTCGTTTTAGGATTTCTACAATCCTTCTTCATGTGTCCAGATAACCCACAATTCTAACACTTTAATTTCCTTTGCCCTTGCCCTTTGATTTGGATCTAGGTCTTAAGGATCTTATACCTCGCTTGGAATATCTGCCCCTTGTAATCAGTGCATCGGAAGATGCCCCCATGTCGCCGTTTAACTTTCTCATAGCCTTCCCTTGAAAGACTGAGATAACGGTGTCAATACTTAGGGTTTTATTTGCGGTGCACATCGTGTCCCTGAAAGACTCATATGATGCAGGAAGAGAATTCAACAATATACATGCCTAGTCCGCATCTTTGACCACTTTCTCCATATCTAGCAATTTGCACATCAATTTATTAAAGTTGCTAATATGGGCTTCTAGATCTCCACCCTCTGCCATCTTGAAGGTATAACACTGTCGCTTCAAGTGTCGGTGATTTTCAGAGGACTTCTTTGCATAGATTCTCTCTAACTTCGCCCACAAATTAGCTACAGTTTTCTCCCTCAAAACATTATGGTGAACCTCATCCGTGAGACATAAACGGATAGAGGCTAAAACATTTCTATCAAGGTTTTCCCATTCATCATCTTTCATGGTAGATTTTCGCTCCTCAAGAGCCTTAATCTTACCTTGCTTGGTTAATAGACTAATCATCTTCATCTTCCATAACTCAAAATTATTTTTGCCTGAGTACTTCTCGATATCAAACTTGTCGTTTTCCATTATTACTAATCCTACAGATTTATATCTATGCCCCGACGATTACTCTGATACCACTTGTTGGGGATTTGAGCTGCGGAATCACACAGATCTAGATCTAGGATAGTAATTCAATAGTAACAAGCAATCATAGAAGAACACAAAGTTTTAACGTAGAAAACCCTCACGGGAAAAAACCACAGCACAAAGCGATAGAAATCCACTATGAGAAGAAATTACAAGAGAGAGGACTTACCTGATTCGAACAACTTCGAATCTCACCCTTGCTACACCCTTTGATAACCCTAGAATCCCTTTAGAAAGTTTTAGAATTATTTCCCATACCCTAGAAAAGGCCTTAGGGACACCTATTTATAGTTTAGGCAACTTCCCTTTCGCATCCTTGTTGCGAAAGGACTACAAAATCCGCAATCCACACAAAATCACGGAACGAATTTTCGTAACCTCGACTGGTTGTGCAGACTGCTCAACCGGTCGAGAGGACCCCTCGACCGGTCGTGCATAGGTCACGACCAGTCGAGCACCTCGGACGCCGAAATCATGTGCTCGCTGGACTGAGTCATGCAGTGCTCGACTAGTCGAGCAGCTTCCTCGACCGGTCGAGCAACACAAAAATCAGATTTACTATACTAACATGTTTAGGGAGACTAGCAACCCAAATTAATTTCAAAGAAACAATATGAAGAAAGAGGGGGGGGGGGGGGGGGGGGAATCAAGATCCCTTGATACGATCTTCTACTTGAAAGAAATGATTTTAAAAAAGGAAAAAAAAGGATCATGAGAGCACTTTTCGCCAGAAAATTAAAGTGGCAACAACGTGGTTATGGCACCACATGACTTGGGGCGGGGATGCAAAAACACATTCTGGATTATTCATGTTCTAAAATTCACATGCAGCTTATTGTGAAACGAAGGCATTTGGAGAAAGAGTCTGGCAAATGAAGACTAATTGGAGAACATGTGAGGCCATGAACAACTCTGGCTCGCCTCCCCATACATGCGGCTTTCTAATATGTGACACATACGTATCGAAATCGTCTTCAACAAACCTGTATATAATGTAGCTGTATCAATACAATGCAAGTGATCATGAGCAACTTCCAAAGAAATACTATGAATCATATATGAGCCTGCCATGAACTACAATAGGCACATCCAAAATAAATAGAGAAATAAGTGAGTTACAAGTGAAAAGATAACCGAAGGGACCAAACAACAGTCCATGGTACTAAAGTTCATGGTATATTAGAAATAAGCAGAATTACTTGCCTGTCAACCAGGATGTTCTGAGCGATAAGGTTTGACATAGAATGGCCATACTGAGGGTGATCGATAAAGTGATAAAGTTCCTGCATAAATGAAAAGTTTACTACCATAATTACCCAAAGTAAATACCATAGGTCTAACTGAAGAAGAATGAGAAACAATCTAATCCTAAGTCCCCAACAACTAACCAATAAGAAGAAATTGGTTTTGCAGTAGTATACGTCGAGACCAGGGGCGGCTCAACATTCTTGGGGGCCTTAGGCAAGTCACAAAGATGAGGCTTTTTAGGTTTTTTTTTTTTTTTTTTTTTATAATAATAATAATAATAATAATAAATTTAAAATTAAACCATAAATTTGCTTCTTGACTTTTTAGATGCAAAATTACTAATTAAACTTTCGTATTCAAGTTTACCCAATAAATCAATTTCGATGGATAAAATTGCTAAACCGTTCATAAGGTGAATCCTAGATGGATGAAAGGAAAACATAAATATCAGCTTATCCAAAATTTCTGCCGCCTGCAGAAAAGTTTTTAATGGTGAGCATTCAATATCCACTTTTCTTCTGCGTTGTGATCCACTTGAGCTTTGGTTCTACTTCATGTTTTTTCTAATATTCTAAAATGAGATGAAGAAATGGATCAACGGAATAGATATAACACATATAATAATGTGGACCCCACAGAGCTCAGGGCTACAGGAATCCCTAAAGTGGCCTGCCCGCAATCCGCGTCTATTGTGAGAATAATGAATTTAGAATTGTATAGTACTCTAGCAGTGTTATAGTTAATAAATAGTCACTCCTAGATTAATATAGCATATTTTGACTCCATCCAAACCGTCTAAATTAGGT
This sequence comes from Magnolia changhungtana, assembly GCA_030180095.1. Lineage (NCBI taxonomy): Eukaryota > Viridiplantae > Streptophyta > Magnoliopsida > Magnoliales > Magnoliaceae > Magnolia > Magnolia changhungtana. Next base: position 9,096,045 of record JASAUF010000552.1, on the reverse strand, counting down.
GATCCATTCTAGATAGGCTAAATTACAAAAAATCCATTGATTTAACTATTCTATCTTCCAATTAGTGGGAATTTGTACGTTGAATTCAAATAATTTGTTTAGTATACAAGAATCAACTAGTTAGGAGATCCAGCCATTGTGTGTTTTTGTTTTTGTTTTTCATGAACCATCTAAATTGGGACCCACTTTTATATCTGTTTAATTTAATTTAAAAATGTTCAAAGGTTGCAATTTCTCAATGCATGTGTATAGATTACCAAACGCTATCAGAGCATTAAAAGCCTATTCCTATAATCCTGGGCCTTCATAATTAGGGGGCCTTAGGCGATTGCCTCACCTGCCTACCCCTTAGAGCCGCCCCTGGTCGAGACTTTGCCCATTGGATTGGTTTTATAACTTCTTAGCCTTGCTCTTCTTTCTATAAAACTAAGACACTCCTGAAGAAAGAATGAAAGAAAAAAAAAAAGATATTAACCAGAGGTAATCTATGTCAAGAAAATGTTGCCATTGACAATCAGAGAGAAAAATGATAAATGCATAATGAACTTTTTGTGTTCAGCTAGTGAAGACACGATGGTTAACTATGAAGGGCAATAAGATCACAAGGTTACTAAAATTGAAACCTCCTAGATAACTAACAATATTGAAATCTGTCACAATAGCTGGAATATCATGAAAGGATCCATAAAAGCATTGTTTTATACAAGGCAACCAATCAAGGAAGTTCTCTAGCTATGCATCTCTATATGAATTGTGACTCAAATTCCCGCACTTGGAAAAAAGATTGGTTGGCAAATATGAACTGGCTACTCATAAACCAGAGACTTTAACACCCTCACAGATTACAAGAACTTACAAATAACGGAGAGATTTCAAGGAAGCTAAGGAGAATGGAATATTCTGACTCAACCAATTGAATGCCAGGTTTCTGCATTGCAGCAAGAAAACAAAAATATATCTTGGAACTGAGATTCAGATAAATAAATAAATAAAGTTTAAATCCTATATAGGAAAAGGAAGCTGTAAAAACTTATAAACATCTTACATATGGGTTGCACTGGGGTAAAAAATAAAGGAATTACGTTAAATGCACATTTGCAAATACCGCAACACAATAGAAACAATAGAAAATTGGTATGAAGGCAAACAAAAATCCAAACCCAGTATCAATTTCATATGAAAGTATAAAGATAGAAATTAAAAATACCTGGATTTTCTGTATTTCATGAACATGGTGCAATGCATCGATAAAGGGTGTGTTTGAGAGCATTGAATTTAAAAACATGGAAAATTTTGAAATCTTACAAAAATGATTTCAAAACCAGATGAAAATGGCTTATTTTTAACCGTTGAAGAGGCCATTGGAAGAGAAATTCCTGCAACCATGAGGACAATCATTGTCTGTGGGGCCGCACAAAAAAAAAAAAACCCTGAAAATGGCCACAATGGAAGAAGCGCACGTCCAACAAACATGGACTCACCTAATAACCACCATCAAACATTGCACAGAATGTGTCTGAAGAAGCAAGCAAAGCAATTCTGTGGGCATAGAACCGTTTACCTGAGCAAGCAAAGACAAAAGCACTGAGCAAACCAACACAGAGTCATGCACCACTTCAATCATATGTAACTAATTCACAGTAAGTTTGCTCTATATGGCTAATAACTAATTGTACGCATGGCAAAAAATGTAGTTCAGACAGAGTCCTAGTAGCCTAGCCAAACTACTCGACTGGGCCAAGTTCGATATCTACCAACAAGTTTTGCAACATCAATTCTAACCATGGATACAATAATCGGTGAATCATATTGGGAAAAAGCAAGGACAGAATGGAAAACACTTGTACCTTCATGTGATTTTTCAGCTATATCCAAAACCTTTCCAGTTTCAACACATGACCATTGCAATGTGGAACTATGGGTTGCTGCCAATATCTTTCCATCAAGTGAAATGCTAAGCCGGTCATAATGCAGAGTTGAGCCACTGGTATCATGAAGTGGAATAGGAAACACCTTCAAAGTCTTTGGGTCCTCATCAAGATGATAGCGAACTATTTAGGTAAAAGGAAGTCAGTGAACTAGGAAAATTTTTTCTGTAAAAATGAAAGAATTAAAAAAAATGGATAATTAAGCTTTGGTGTTGACATTGACCTATAAAGCTTATAGATGATATTAAGGCATTTGCGTGTGAAACATGAATAGCATATGAAGTTCATGTATAAACATGTCTGACCTAGCATTTAATTTAAAGGTCAGCATTAGGAAATAATACATATTGGTATTGTGCTATGCATATTTCCTCAGTGCAAGATTTTATCTACCAGTGCAAGATTTTCACCAAGCGCATTAAGCCCTCCTACGTCTCACTTGAACTTGATCATGCAAAACACAAAAGAAAAACATACGTCAAAGTGACGTATATTCAAAACATCAGAAAGATGCATTAACGTTGTATGTAAAATGAAATGGATTTACAATACTACTAGCAAGTACAGGCATAACTTTTTTTTTTCTTGTTTTTTTTATAAAAAAAATAATAATTTTGCGTTAGCTTGTTAGTACACACCTAACCTATGCCTAATTTGGGGCAAAGGTTTTGAATCCTACTCTTCCTACACATGCCAATTTGGTGATTTACAATACAAGTAGATGTAAGTTCTGTTAATCTAAACCAAATTGTGTCTACTGTAATCAGAATAAAATAAAAATCTACAATGACTTTCTAAGCTTCCTCTATGGTTGAAATGAAAAGGAAGAAGAAAAATGAGAGAAAATTTGGAAAAGAAAAATCAAATTTGGGCCTTTATGGCTGTATCAGCCTATAACAACACGAATATGCCTTGAGAGAAGTCAAATGATCAGCATAAGCACAAATATTTTAATCACATGCATGGGAGAGGGTCAACACAAGGAAGCGCATGCATGCTTGTGTGCAGAGTGCTATTTGTATTGTAAGTATTCAGGGCTGATGCAGAGCATGTTGGAAAATCCATATCCCTCAGAAACAAGTTTTTCCAGTAGGATATGATCAATACAGCAACAGGTTGGTAGATGAAACTAAGAATTGAGATACTCAAAATTTACAAACTTAAAAAATTTCAATTCGAACAATGCACTTGACTGACCCCATATTTTCTTCTCCATCCTATTTTCCTGTTACACTATATGCATGTGCCACTAATTAATAAGAGTCCTGTTTTGAAAAGAATCCTCAAAAACTGAATTGTGGAGAAAATACAACCAAACAAGATTGAACTAGTTTTTGCATATATTCATTTCTAGTGTTCAAAACATCACATTAATAAATTAAAAGAAGGTACCCTGTCAGATCTACAGCCAAAGGTTAAGAGGGACAGGAGGGTATTAACGAGAAAGGTTAAGGTAAACCTCAGCAAGAGCAGCTCGGTTCTCATTTAGTGCACAATGGCAAAGAGTTATTTTGAATTTCACCTGCCATATGGATGCATAAATAGATTAAACGAGAAACATGTACATTATGGATGTATATAAAAGTTTAAAAAGAGATAGAAATGTCAAAAGATGATTAAAAAAGAGAACTATGCAGAGAAGAAGGATGAAGACTACCTCATTTTCATTAATTGCTGAAATGTTCAAAGAATTTGGAGAGGATGACCTGTTTGATGTGGATAACGAACTTCTAGAGGTTGTTTACTTTGGGATCATCTTGCAATGCTGCAAGGCATGCTTGTATGTATTCTGTCAGCAAACAGAGAATATTAATCAATATTAAATAGGTTGTAGACAATTCTGACATTGTTAAATTGAAGGACCAGTGAAACACAAACATCAAACCAAACTACTAAAGGGGATAACAGGTAAATTTATTATAAACACGACTGTGGATTCTGAGTTTGTTGAATGTTCACAGAACATCAACTGCTTAGTACAACAGCATCCTACACTAATTATGATGTTTAAATTTCTCCCTAGACTTAAGTTGCTTAGATGCATAAACATAAGAATAGCTCCCTGTGCCAACAACCCAGCAATTTTGGGTGATCAATAAAGTAGACAAAACATGCTAACTTGCTTATGCATACACTCCCATGTTATACAGTCAGACCTATGACATTGATACTATAATTTGGAACTTTGGATTTAGAATCTACCTTAATCTTCTGCGATATCCATAGCCCAACATCAAGCAGTAGCTTGTTTCCTGAAGCATCCTCTTGGTCCATTGATCGGATGCTTTCGGCAACAAGCTCCTGTCCCGCACCGTCGCCACGGTTCCAACTTCGCGTCTTATACACCGATCTGATACCCTGGCCAAGTGATGTGGGCCGGCGTTTATTTCGAAGAAACGCCGCGCGTTGCGAACTTCGAGAAAATCTCTACAACATGTCCCATCAATCAATCAATCAATCAATCAATGTCAAGTACACACCTACTCAAGTACAACAACACATACCCTATCCTTACCTCTCTCTTACACAAGCTACCCAAAGTCAACCCTCACATCACTTCATCCATCACTCAACCCATCACCCATCCTTATCATCCCATCACTTCTCTCTCTCCCTCATTTCTCAAAAATCTCTCCCAAGCAACATCCCACGTCCAAGCTCCCTCTCTCCCAAACCACAAGTGTGGCCCACCCTCTCATCCCACATCTTAACCATTCATCCTTTATCAACCTCCATCAAAAGTGTAGGCAAGGAGCTAAGGAGGCTAAGAGATCAAGGAGAAGGCCTAGAGGTGGGTGATTTACCGTTTATTTTGATTTTTAAGGGCCACTTATTGTGGTACCCACTTGATGAATGCATTGTACTTGGGAGGGCCCAATAGTGGCGGGGTCCCTCCCCTCCTCGTGTAATTTTCTTTCTCTTTTTCTCTCTCCCTTAGGATGAAGTGGGCCCCACCGATATGTTAAATTTACTCCATCCATCAGATGGTGTGGCCCACCACATTTCAGGGAGATCCTTACCGTCCACTCTAGGGATAGTGGGGAGTTCCACATACTAGACTAAATAATATATAATATATTATAGTTTATATATATATATATATATATAATATATATATATATATATATATATATATATGGGAAAAGGTACAATGCGCTCGAGCTGACAATAAGCTCCCGTGAGGTCGAGCTGTGTGGGCCGCACCGTGATGTCTTTCGACCATTAACACCATGCATTTGATGGGTACCCTTTAAATTATGGGATATCCCAAAAACCAGCCGTATATGGAACTCAGGTGGGCCATACCATCTAAAATTATGTGAAGACACCGTTAAAACATATAAAAGCACTTGGTGGGGCCCACCTGAGTTTTGCATGCGCCTGAAACTTGGTCTGAACCCTCATTCAAGTGGGACACACATAATGTATGGGCTGGATTTGCAAATTACATGTCGGTGGGCCCTCAAAAAATGGTTATGAATGTTTTAATGGTGCACGGCCCCTCCCCACTTCTGTATGTGGTGTGGCCCACACAAGTCACGGATTGACTTGATTTTTAACACCTAGGCTCATGATGGAATGGTGCATCTGACTGATGAGGTAGATGTTTGAAACGCATCACGGTGGGGCCCACATAGCTCTACCTCAAGGGGCGTTAAAATCAGCTCGAGCGCATTGTACCTTTTCCATATATATATATATATATATATATATATATATATATATATATGGTGGGCCACATACATGTGGGACCCACCATGATGCTGTGATTATCCACACCGTCCAACGTCAAGGGATGCTGGACATGAGGGTGGTCAACACGGAGTGCGTGTGCTGTCATGGGTGTGTACTAACAAGCTAACAAAAAAAAAATTGCTTTTGGGGTGGGCTGCTCATGCAGGCCCCACCTTGATGTATGCATATAATCCAAGTTATCCATCCAGTTCCCCAGATCATTTTAGACGTTGAGCCAAAAGTCGAACTCAATCCGAGGTTCCGGCGGGCCATAGCTTAGTAAATGGTGGTTTTTACCGTTGAAACCCACCCTGATGGTTTTATACAATGAAATACCTTGAATATTAGACTTGTTTGGTCCGTCTCGGGCCATGGAATACAATGGGTGGGGTCGATTTTTTTGATGCAGGCCCCACACACGAAAAACCTTAAAATAACAGGTTTTTTTAAAAAAAATTTTTAAAACAAACATGCAGCCGACGCTACTGTTGTCAGAGGCGCAGGCAGCGCCTGCTACTAGTGGGTGGACGGCAGCAAACCCATGGCCCAGCCGTGGGCCCCACCATGATGTGCGTATGTTATCCAATCCGTTCATTATGTGAGCCCCTTCCTGAAGTAGGCCTCACCCAAAAATCAGCCACATCCAAATCTCAGGTGGCCCACATCAGAGGAAACAGTGGTATTGAACGTTTGCCCTTGGAACCCTTTACTGGGCCACAGAAGTTTTGGATTGTTATGAAATTTGTTTGTCCTCTTTATCCGAGTTTGTGTGACCTTAATAATGGGCTGGATGGAACATAAACATTATGGTGGCCCCACGTGGACCCACAGTGATGTATGTGTTTTAGTTACACTGTCCACAGCCGTGGACGGTGGGAACCCACCATGGGTTATGTGTTTTATACATGCCATCTAGGTCCCACTGCTGTTGACATCAGTAGGGTCTGTGGGACCCCACCATGATGCATGTGTTTCATCCAAGCCGTCCAACCATTTGACAGATCATTTTAAGGGCTTGAGTTGAAAAATGACGCAGATCTGCCTATCAAGAGGACCGCACAGCCAAAAGCAGTGGGGTTGGATGTCTGCCATTGAAACTTTCTTAGTCCAGAAGTTTTGGACAAATATAATATTTATTTATTTATTTTTATTGGGTTTGTGTGACCTTATCAACAGCTGGATGGAAAATAAACATTATGGCGGGGCCCACTTTGGACCCACTTGTGATGGGATTAGATTGGCAGGTGTACCACACACTAGCCTATAGCTGTTGTTGAAGCAGCAAGTTCTGTGGAGCCCACCTTGGTGACGTGTGCACCCCATGTGTGGGACCCTCTTTGACGCATGTGTTGCATCCAAGCCATCCATCCAATTGGCAAGCCATCTTAGGCTTAAGACCAAGAATGAGGCTAATTTATCAGGTGGACCACACCACAGAAAATAGTGGAGAGATGAACGCCTAACATTGAAGTCCTTTTTGGACCATAGTAGTCTTGGATTAAATTGATATTTGTTTTTCCTCCCAACTAAGTCTTTGTGACTTTACTAACAGACTAGATGGGAAATAAACTTGATGGTGGGCCTTGGAATTGTAAATGGTGAAAATCATTATCTCCACTGCTATTTGTGGAATGGTCCAGATCCTTCAATATGATTCTTTTTTTGGGAATGTATGAGACCCACCTTGATATATATGCATGGCCCATTTGATGTATTCAAGACCGATGCGTAGGGCCCACATGTCATGTATTAGAGGCCCATTATGATGTATTATGGCCCATCTAGTGAGGCCCGATGTGATGTATGTGTGGCCCATGTGATTAGGCCCATCTTGATGTATTTGTGGCCCGTTGTTAAGGCCTGCCTTAATATATATGAAGCCCAAGTTATGAGGCCCGTTTGATGTATTGGAGGCTCGTGGGTCAAGGCCCAATGAGATGTACATAAGGCCCATTGAATGTGATTCCACCGTGGTTTATGTGCTGACCTTTATGGCGAGCTATGCCTTGGGAGCAATGATAGTTCGACGTCCATATTGTAAGTACAATGTTAGTTAAATGTCTGTATTGTGACTCTCCCTAGGGTCCAATGATAGGTTCATACTTGTAGTGTGTAGACCGCCTAGGCCCATCTTCATTATGAACAAAGCCCATCACCACATAGCATGTTTAGTATAAATCCATAATTCATGATCATACGCATCATATGTATGCCTGATGTGAGAAGTGACTGATCATAGCATACGCCATTGGGCAGACTATTCTTGAGACCCACCTTGATGATGTGTTGTATATCAACTCCGTCCATGGCAGGTGAGACCCACCTTGACGTACATGCTTTATATTCGACTGTCCATTTGGACGAGTGGCATAAGGCCACCATGCATGATGTATTGTTATATCCAACCGTCCTTCCGCTTGAGGACATGGATCCCACTTGAATGTATGTGGTTCTCCAGCCGTCCATCTGTCCAGGGTAGTGTCGGAACCCGTCGTGATGTATGTATTCACCACGCCACCCATCGGCATGGGGGCACACCATGATGAATATGTTTCAATCACGCTATCCATTTGTTTTGTTAAGCCATGGATTGCCCCATTTGGCCCACTTAATATATATGGGGCCCACCTATTTTGTATGAGGCCCATGGGTTGTGGCCTATTATGACTTATTGAGGCCCATGGGTTATGGCCCGTTGTGACACATTTGAGGCCCAGGTGGTGCAGCCCATTATGATGTATTTGAGGCCCATGGGACATGGCATATTGTGATATAATTAAGGCCCATAGGATGTGGCCCCTCATGATGTATATTAAACCCGTGTCAGAGGCCCATTGTGATGTATTCGTGGCCTAAGGGCAAGGCCCATTGTGATATGTATTAGGCCCATGATGTGTGGCCCACTTAATGTATTTTGAGACCCAGGTACATGTCCCATTTGATGTATATGAGACCCATTAATGTTATCCACTTGATGTATATTGAGGCCCACGGGTCATAGCCCATTATGATGTATTTGAGGACCATGGGTCGTGGCCATGGTGATTATATTAAGCCTATGTATTCAATCCACTATGATGTATATTAGACCGTATGATGAGGCCTATTATGATATATTTGAGGCCCATGGGATACGACCGATTGAGATTGTATATGACCATTTAATGAGGCCCATTGAATTTATATGAGGCCCATTGTTGCGGCCCAGTTGATATGGCCCACTTGATGTATATGAGGCCCATATGATGAGGCCCATTGAGATGTATTTTTGGCCGATGTGATGCGGCCCACTTGATGTAGGTGGCCATTGTGTGAGGCCATGGGCCCATGATATGTTTAGCTCTATGTGGGCCATTCCTTGGGGGCAATGTTGATTAAATGTCCATATTGTCGAGGTCGATTGTCGATGTCGATTATTAATACCGATTATGAGTATGTGACAGCATAGCATCATGATAAATGCTCATACGGATCATCTATATGTTTGTTATGAGATGTGGTTGGTCATTGCATATGTCATTGAGCATGTTGTTATGAGACTCCTTGATAGGCGGAGGTTATCTCACATGAGCGCACGACCTGCGCAGGATTGATGCATGACTGGATTGTATGACTCATGCATCTTGCATTATGTTGTAATTACTGTTCGCCCTAGCGACATCAGGGCTGTAGCCTCCACAGGCATGTCATAGATGGCCCGACGGGACATCGAAAATATTTAGTTCTAGCATACAGGCACCATAGATGTCCCTGGGTAAAAATCCATAAACCTCCGTGGCCAGGAGATGCCCCAATGTTGAGACTGAGTGGATATATATGATCGCATGAGGGCCGTATACCAGTAGGCCGCATCTCCCACTATATCGTGGTCGGTTGGGAGGAGGTGTGACCTTACCAGCCTGAGTGAGGGGGCAATGTCTAGGTTGAGTTTGACCAGCTTGAGGAATGGGTCCGCTATCTACGAGTCGAGCCTGATATTGGCAGGCGGATAGTGAGGTCTCTTCCACTTACCCAGTTGTGCACACGGATAGGGGCGGCAAGCTGGCGTAAAGTGTAATAGACCTCGGTGATGATCCCAGAGAGGAACCGTACTGATATGTGGACTTATTGAGTAGGAGTTGTATACATATTCATTCATTCATTCACTATCCACTCAAGTTAGTGGTGCGCAACTATTTGTTACATGTACCTTCGCAATGGCTAGGATTTCGATTGGGGTGTGCGACTAACCTGAGATCAGGAGTTTACCACAGCGAGTCTGACTATTCAAATTTAGGTATGAGACTGGTTTGGATAGAAGTCCCTTGTGATGGACCTCATAGCCTGCGATACCACGTACTATCATCTCGACTTCACACTCCAATATGGTCATTCCATTCTCACTGCATATTGCATTATATCTGCAGTATACGGCATTTTGGGTTACTGTGTTTCTGCATTTATATGGTCTAGATACGGCTGATGTTATTTGTGGACTCATTAGGAATTGCATATTGCGTTGTATCCTTGACATTTGATATCTAGTTCTTTATGACTCCTCATTTACATAGTTGTTCTATATTGCGTATTCTGATATTGATTTACTCATGGAATTATCCGTATTTCCACTTACTCTGTTATCGTATGATTTATGATCTTGTGAGTATTCCTGTTTACTCTAATAATTCATGATCTTGTTAATATTTCTGCTTATTTTCGGTATTGTATGATGATGACTTTGTATTGAATACTTGGCACTTACCTTATGCACACACTTACACCAACCTCTAATTTTTTTATAAGCTTATGCACGATAGATGCATGCAGGTAATGTTAGGTTGTAGCAGTGTTGAGCATGGAGCATGCAGCAGTCTTTTGGAGCTTGATTTCCGATTGATGTATTTTTCTTTTAGGATTGTACTTAAATGATTATATTAGTGGATATATGATGTTGATGTTGCCTTTGTGAATTGGGTAATCATGTGGTTATGCTTATTATGAGTTAAATGTATAAAAAATCCCTCCTTGTAGGATCCCAGGATCGGAGTCTGGCGTATGGATGCTAGGAGTCGAGAATGGGGTACTACAGAGGCTGTCGGCATCGGATTCGGCAATCGCGATTCCTGTGAATCTGATTTCTGGATTTGGGGCATAACATCACATGCACCTTTTACAGACTTTCTTCTTCTTTCGTTTTCCTAGAAAAGTGGAGATCTAGGGACCAACTGTCAGATAGGGCTGTTGTTTCTCCTTGTCGTTTCTCTCGTATGAAAGTCTCTTCCACTACGAGGTTAGTATTTTATTTTATTGTAGGCATTTGCTAAGGTGATTGTGAGACCCGACCTGAGTTCTCATGTGTGCATGTGTGTGTGCATAAGTGTGCATTTCATTCATTTTGGTCCCGTGGTCCTACCGGTCGAATCCCGGTGACTCGCGACTCTTGGATTATGTTGTGGTCATCCTTAAGTTTGGTCACATAGACCCGACTCAGATTGACCCGAGACCCATGCCATCTTGTCCGTATCGGCGCCGCGATTCTAACGCCGCGTCCCATGCGTTAATCCGACGTGTACATCTCAAGTTATGAGCATTTCATCATGTGACCCACTTTTTGTACAAATGCATGTGGACCCCACTCCTCTTGACACAAGTTCCCATGCACACCACCCACACACACTACAATTCCCATGGAATAAACATTACCCACCCTAAACACTACCCACACCTAACCTACCCTAGCAACATTGTTATTGTCACCATAGGTTATGATTACTTCCCTTAAAAGGCTTTTCCTTCTCTTTCCCTCTCATTTCTCTCTCTCTCTCTCTTCTCTTCTTCTCCAGCAATTCCTCCATTTTCTCCAACCCTTCTCCCTAAAATACCTTCTCATCTAACCCTTCTCACTTGATCTTAACCATTGATCCATATTGCTTGGAGCCTCTAGATAATGGTGATGTAAGTTTCAAGGTTGATCTAGGTGGGTGCTCTTAGATCCTTCTTCATTTCTTTCTTAGGAGCTTGTGGGATCCATCAAGTGGTGATGGAGGTCCCTCATGTCTCCATGGTTGAGGCCAATGGCCCTTTTTCCTTGCATGCATGATCCATGGATGAGACTATTCTCCATGGACCCCATCATGGCATTTTCCTTTGATGCATGTCATTTTCCTCTCTTGTGGCTGGATTAGTTTTATTTTCCATTATTCTATTCTTGATTTCCTGATGTGTGTGGCCCACTTAGTGGCCCCGGAATATCTAGACCGTCCAAGCAAAGTGGACGCCCATGGCTGTCCATTCCTTGGACATTGGCACTCTATTTGCTCCATTTTGGGCACATGCAATGGGTTTCATGGAGGGGGTATGGTCTGGATGTTTGTGGGGCCCACTAGGGTAGTCCATACCATAATTTCCATGGATTGATTTCCTCTTTTTATAGTGATTATAATTATTTTAATTCAGTATTATGTTGCTGTCCAAAAGCCATCTGGACAGATTTTTGAGCTGTCTTAAGCTCAGTTTTGGGGATGATTGGTGGGGTGTTTGGTCCCATTTGACATATACCTTTTAAATTTGGGGATCTCACCTAGATGTTCCCCAAATTTCACCATCATCCGTCCCTGTTTGATCACCCAAAAGAGTGGGCCAAGGAGGGTGGATAGTCCAGATTTTCTGGACTGTCTAGCAACCATGCATGCTGTACAAACATAACTATCAGTCTGTTTCTGAAATGGTGGGCTACCTTTGTGGACCCCACCTTATTATATTCTTGTGTAGGGATGTTTTTCCTACATTTTCTTAAAAATTTGGCAGACTTGGGCCCACTCTAATGGGGTGCACAAATCAGGGGCAGCAGCATTGTTTCAGCAGCAACATTGTTTCAGAAATACCTTGCTGTCCATAAATTGTAGGAGTTAAATAAAATACTTTTACTATCCCAAAAATTCTAAAATTTTTCATAGAGGTGTCCCACCCATGGTAGGGCCTACCTGAAAAATTTTAGAGCCAATGGACCCCATTTGGGCATCCAAATGGGTGGGCCAATATAGTGGACTGCCAGAAATTTCTGCTATGCAGTCCAGCAGCATAGTTTCATAAAAATAAATTTAAAAAAATATTTTCTCTGAAGGTGGGCCATATTTCTTGGTTCCAACTTGTTGTGGGCTTAATGAGGGACCTTGGGTCCAAATTTCAAGAATTTTGGAGGCCCAGAACCCACCCATTTGATGGCCCAAATTCAGGACAGTTATATTCCAGCAGTATTTCACCCTGTACAGATTGTATTCTTTAAATTAATTAAAATACTTTTGAGTATCCAAAAATTATGAAAATTTACAAGGAGGTAGTAAACTCATGGTAGAACCTACCTACCAAATTTCAGGTCTAATGGACCCCTGTGCATACCGTGGCAAGGCCCGGACTGACCCACCACGTTGGGACGTCCAGGCCTGTCCGATTTTCTGGACAGCTTGTTTTATTCAAATTAATTAAATTATTTCTAGATGTCCAAAAATTCTGAAATTTTGTGGAGTTGTGGTTCACCTATGGAAGGACAATCCTGAAAATTTTCAGGGCCATCAGGCCCCTGGACTGACCGTGGTATGGCCTGAAAGTTGGGTCAGTTTTGGGCCAAATACCCAGGCCCAAATGACTAACCACCATGGCATGCTCCTACCTTGGGTTACTGGGCCTGCATTCTAACGGCATGGCCCACTTGAAGTAAGTGTTGTATATCCCCCTTCTTATCTGGTGGGACCCACTGTGATATGTGTGGGTCACCATGGGTCAGTAACCCATTTAAATTAAATAAATTTCTGGACTCCAGCAGGCCCAGGAAGTGGGTGGGCTGGAATTCCAGCAAGGGGCCCAAATTTGTGCATAGTTGATCTTTTGGAGCCGTGGCGGCCCACCAGATTTAAGGGAGTATTGTACACACTCCTTGCCTTATTTCTTTAGACAAATTTGGGTGTAATTAGTGCCTCTTAAGGCACATCTTTGAGGTGATAATATGGGCTAGCCTTAACCAGATTTTTAGTAGCTTTATGGGACTTTTGGGCTGGAAACCTATCCCTTGAGCCCAAGATTGTGCAAGGGCTGACATTATTGATTCACGGGCCCAATGGGCCATCTACAAGCTGATCATGTGCATTTATTAGCCTTGATGCCCTCATGAAGTGCTTAATTGTGGGCTGACTTGCAAGGCCCGCATAAATGTATATTGTGGGGACTTTGCTAAGTCTTTGGGCTGATGTGGCAAGGCCCACACTGTCAGTATAGGCCTTGCCCATGTGTATTCTTAGACTTACGGGCTACCCTCAAGTCCACAATAATGTATGAATTGGATGACTTTTGTTTGGGCCATTTCTTTTGGGCCCATTATGTGATATATTATATGCATGTTTGTGTTGGCAAGTAGGCCTTGTGGACTCAGTTCTTTTGGATAGGCCCATTGATCTTAGGCCTATACTCTCCTATCTATTGTGATGGGCTTAGGGGCAATAATACACAAGAGGTTGGGCCCTTGGTTGCCCACTAAACTGACCCTGTACTTGGGCCAAAAGTGAGGCCCAACTCCCTTGTGTTAAATGTGAAACTTGCCCATGTAAATGAATTACTGGGCCGCCCATGAAGTCCACCACAATATATGGATTTATGACCTTTATAGTTGGGCCCAAACCTTTCTTAAGGGCCCACCATGCTACCTAAGTATTGGGCTTTGAGTATAAGCCCACTAGGCCATGGATTTGCCTTAGGCCTTGGGCCTTAGTTCATGTTCGAGTAGTGGCGGGCTACCTCTTGGAAACCAGTTGAGGTTGGATGTCCTCCTGGGTGATCCTAAGGTAGGCCCATAGGTTTCTCTATGGATGGTTAAAGGCCCACCATAGACCCTAGGCCATTTGTTTAAGGCTCAATGTGTATGTATGTGGAACCTACCTTAATGCATGTGGTCCAGGTTGTCCAAGCCTTGGATCGCTCGATCATGGAGGCACTCTCTGCCTTGGGTTGCTACTGGATTCACAATCCAATAGCAAGCCCACTTGATCTTTTCTTGATGTATACACACCCTCCATCTGGTGGGACCCCCAGTGAGTATAGTTGGCCTTCATGAGATCATTCTCGCTTATTTGACTAATTTCTAGGCTTTAGCAGGCCCAAGAAGCTGAGTGGGCCGAACGTTTATCAAGGGGCCTCAAATGTACATTGTTATGGTTGAAACTTTATTGGACATGGGACCCACCATATTGAGAACTTGTGTACGTGTTGCACTCTTGGGTTTTCTTATAATCTTTGGGCTTAATCAGTGCATTCTTTTGGGACACCTTTAGTGATCACATGAGGACCCCATCTTAGATCAGATTTTTAAGACATCCCTTAGGCCTAGAGTGGGCTAGGATGTCCCAGCTTAGCCCAACCATATGTTGGGCCAGCCTTCCACCATTTTGATGGACTTGTGGGCTAAGATAAGGATAATATTGGGCCCTTGGTTGCCCACTTAAATTGCTAGTTATTGGGCTGATGTACTTGGGCCCATTTCATCATCCAAACTTAAACTTATTTTTGGGCCGTATATTGTATACGCAAGTTGCTCACCAAGTCCAACTTAATGCATGGATTCTATGGCCATTGGGAATTGAGCCTTGGGCCTTAATTTCTCTCTTGGGGCCCATGTTGTTAAAAGTGGTATTGTATCTTTTTATGGCCTATTATGAGAAAAATATGTATGTGGTTAGCTGTGTTCTTATCTTGAATGTAGGGCCTTGGGCCTTGTATCCATATAGTTCGTGGTTGAGATGCCTGTTAGGGAATGGTGGTTAAATGTCCCCATTATGGACCCCTATAGGCCCGTTTGTATCTAAATGTCATTAGATGCTCATCTTAAACTCATGCTAGACTCACTTCTGTGTTACTTAGACACGTAGTTGTATGCTTAGTCTCGTGGGCTACCCCAGGTAAATGGGCCCCCACTAGAGGTGTGATTCCTTATGGATATTGTCTAAATACCTAGTCTTGGTCCCTTCTTAGATAGGAGGAGTGTACTACTTTATATATCGCCGCATAATGCGTCTATACCCATCTTCATGACCCATGTGCATCATTGTATGCTTGGATAACACTATGTTTGTGGTTATGATTGTGCCATTGGGCATTGCATGTTGCATTCCCGAGGGACGTAGTATTCCCTTTTGAGCACGTTGGATGCTTGGGATTGATGCATGGTTGATTGTGTGATTCATGCATCTGACATTACATAGCATATGAGCATTATTGCCCTTATTTCATCAGGGTTGTAGCCTCCACAGATACATCGTGGATGGCCATGTTTGGACACCGAAAATGTTACTTGAGCATACCGGGTGCATAGGATGCCCATGGGTGAAATTCCCAAAACTTCCATGGTACCAGGATCTGCTCCAACGGCGTGACCGGGTGGTATATATGAGCGCATGAGGGCCTTGTACCGTTAGGCCGTGACTCCCACTGTCGTGTAGTCGGTTGGATAGGGGTGTGGCCTTACTCGCCTGACGTAAGGGGGCATTGCTAGGCTGAGTCTGACCAGCTCATAAATGGGTCCGCTACCTTCATGCCTTCTTTGGTGATTGGCTGTCTGCAGGCAGGGTAGTGAGGTCTCTTACGCTCGTTTGACTGTGCGGGGTCTGTAGAGCGGCAGTCATCCAGCAGTGTAATGGACCCCGGTGATTTTCTTATGATGGAAATGTATTTGATATGTGGATTGGATATGAGCACTGACATTACTTCGCATTGCATTTGCATCGACTGTGTAAGCCTCATATTGCATTACAGTACTCATTGCATTACAGTGCTCATCGCATTACAGTACTCATGACATTACAGTACTTATTGCATCATAGTACTCATTGCATTATATAGCCTTGGTATGGCTTCCTGTATGATCGTACTGCCTTGGTATAGTTTCTCGCATTCATGATAGCCTTGGTAAGGCTAGTGGTATTGGTATTGATCATGACTCCCTTCTGCATTCTCTATCTTCTTCTGAGCACTATTATCACCCACTTTCACCACCCTCTAAGCTTTCTATAAGCTCATGCACGATTAATGCGTGCAGGAGATCCTAGGCAGGCATCATAGCAGCAGAGCGTGGAGTAGAGTTGAGCTTGAGGACTCCAGTGTTGCTGACTCTTTTCTCTCTTTTTCAATTATCTTATGTATGTCCTTCCGGACCTGATGTAAGCTTGTAAAAGTTCAAATTCTTAGTGAATTTTGTGATGTGTATCCTTTGTTACTTCCAGATGTACTTCTTGTGATCTTGGGTATGCTCGTATTGGTAATGATTATCTTGTTATGAAAATCCTCCTTGTAGGATCCCGGGATCGGAACCTACCTCGGGGCTGGAATGGGGTACTACGGAGGCTGTTGCGGTCGAAGCCGGGCCATCGGGATCCTTGTGAGTCCGATTCTGCAAGTCAGGGCGTGACGGTGGGGAAGATCAAAGTGGAGAAGGTGAGGGTTCTGGTTGTCACGTGAAGGGAGCTTACTGTAGGGCACACCTTGATCGAACCTCCACCATTGATAGTAGAAAACCAGGACTTCACGTTTTTAAACCTTCCACCCTTCACATTGTCAAAACCACGACCCAGACGAAGGGTCGTGGTTCACATGCACATTGGATCGTGGTTGTCATGTTATAAGGATTGTACTTTTCACATGCACATGAGTCATGGTTATCATGTTACATTAGTCGTGGTTGGCAGATGTTATGGGTCGTGGTTGTCATGCAAGATGTGTTGTGGTTGTCATGTTATCAGGATCATGCCTTTCACTACCCTGTACAAGGCCCAACTCATTTGGCCCATAACCTTGTATCGTGGTTGTCAGGTTATATGGGTCATTGTTGTCACAGTGCATGGATTGTGGCTACAAGTTGTTATGCATCGTGGTTGACATGTTATATGGGTCGTGGTTTTCATGTTACACAGGTCGTGGGTTGTCAGCTGATATGGGTCGTAGTTGTCATGTTATATGGGTCGTGGTTGTCACAGAATATGTATCGTGGTTGGCAATCACGATCCACACTAGATACAACAACGATTCATTGTTCATCATAATCACGACCCAACGTTTATGACAACCACGATGCATTGTGCATTTGAACCACGCCCCATTGTCCATGACAACTAGGACCATTTGCACTTCATAACCACGACCTTTCGTATTGGCCTCGATTTATGGTCCTACCTCTCAAATATTCCGAGGGTGGCCTTCTGACAACCTTTATAAAATGTTTCGGACGAAAATGTCCCTTGTCCTTGGAACAGTAGTTGTACGGTTTCAAAGTGTAGAAGAAGTTACCTATTCTGAATAATCCCGAGAATATGACGTGGACTGAAGCCTTTTTGAGCAATGGATCGTGGTTTTATCTAGAGTGGGTCGTGGTCGACAACCAAGATCCAATGTGGATGACAACCATGATCCAATGTACATGTGAACCACGATCACATGACAAGGTCATGGTTGTCATTCACATAGGGTGGTAGTTCCCAATCACGATCCATTGTGGATGACAACCATGACCCATTGTTGGTCATATCCACGACCATTCAAGGGGATTGTGGTTGTCATCCACAATGGTCTTGGTTATGATGAACAATTGGTCATTGTTGCCTTGTTTTCATCTACAACGGGCCGTGGTTCACCAACCACGACCCATTCTTCCTCATAACCACGACCCGCCGAGTGGTTTGTGGTTTTTGTCCACAGTGGGTCGTGGTCGTGAACCACAACCCAATGTGGATGACAACCACGATCCAATGTGGATGATAACCACGACCCTTTACAGATGACAACCTGTATCCTTCATTTCTGAAAACTTGTACCCATTTAATTTTTTCGCAGATTAGCCAATATTAGAAGAGTATGGGTCGTAGGCCTATATTTTGGTATTATGATGGGAGAGAGTGTATCTGACAAGGGAATGTTTACCTATGATGGGGGAGATTCAAAAGGATTTGTTGTGAGTGATGATATTACATATTGGCAACTCCTAGATAAAATGCATTATATTACGAAGACTGCATTGGATGAATTCGACTTGATAATTAAACTTGTGTACAGTGATGCATTACATGAATTCCTCCGTCCACATAGAATCAAAGACGATGAAGATCTAGAAGCATATATGTTATTCTGTGGACAGACTCCTCAAACACAAATACCATTATATATAAAGAAAGTGAGGCGTTGTCCTCTCGTTGAAGATAATAGTATATATTATACTTTACATTTGAACCTATCGTCTTTTAATTTATAGCCTTCAAGTAATGATTGGATAGTCAATGATTTCGATATACCTGGCCCTTCAAGTAATGATAGATATCACGATCGAGGACTCGACGATTGCGATACATGCGACCCTTCATGTAACGATACACGTCATGATCTACGGAATGATGACTGTGTTGTACCTGGCCCATCAAGTAATGATAGATATCATGATTGAGGACACGACGATTGCGATATGCACGACCCTTCAAGTGATGATCAATTCCAAGGAACAACCGACCACTGCAATCTCTAAATCCATTTGTCAATGGTGCTTCTTTTGATCCATCCGTGCAGGTTAATCCACAGCCTATAAACTTAAATTTACACATACCGGTGTATGAAGAAAATAGAGATATTCCTAGATCATTGTATACTGTCTTCGCTCCATCTGATGAAACTTTTGTCAATGCAAATCATCAAGGATATCCAAAATTTGTAGAAGATCCAATTAAAATATCTACCGGGCAAGTGTTCAAGGATAAAGGCCGATTACAACATTTTCTATGTAAATATGCAATGCGCCACAACTTTCAGTTTAAGGTCTTGAAGTCGAATAAGCTGAGATATATGATTAGGTATATTATAGAAAATTGTAGTTGGAGGATGCATGCTTCAAAGTTGGACGACACAAGGATGTTCAAGATAAAGACTTACAATTCAAAGCATACCTGTAGCATGTCATTGGAGGTGCTATGCCGCTCTGAGTCAACTATCATGGATGACAGTCGTGATATAGTAACCTCGAAGAGGAAGGAAAGAGATCATTGTCAAGACACCAGTTTTATAAGTAGTGAATTTGGCGTTGGTCGTATGTGTTTGGGATTGACTTGCACACCAAAAGAAATTCAATATCAAATGAGTGATATGTAAGGGGTTGAGATCAACTACAAGAAAGCATGGAAAGGTAAAGAGATTGCAACGAAACAAGTCTTGGGATCTTACGAGAGTTTTTATAATGAGCTTTCGGCCTATCTTCACGAGTTGAAAAATGCCAATTTAGGGACTGTGACGGAGTTATAGGTCAATAACGAAACAAATAGTTTTAAAAGATGCTTTATTGTAATTAGATAGTGCATCAGAAGCTTACATTTACATATTCGGAGGGTCTTGTGTGTTGATGCGACACATTTGACAAGAAGGTACAAGGGTGTTCTTTTCATGGTTACTACATTGGGTGGAAATAATCACATCCTCCCTGTGACATATGAGATTGGAGAATTCGAGAACAATAGTAGCTGGAGGTGGTTCCTTGGAAATTTATCCAAAGCAATCGAGATTCTTCAAGGACTAGTTATATTGTTGGATCGTTATAAAGAGTTGGTCAGTGAAGTCCCTAACATTTTTTCCTATGCAATCCATAGAATTGTGCTCATCATATTCTTGGAACATGAAGAAGGAGTGTTCAGATGATTCTGTGAGGGAATAATTTTGAGGTGTTGTTAAGACATACTGGACATTCATGTTTTGGGAGATGATGTGATGTATTCAAACGTTGAATCCCACAACATATTAGTTCCTTAATGGTATGGAAAAGGAAAGATGGGCATCCATTTTCTTTCCTGGCATGAGGTATAACATTGTAACCATCAACATTGTCGAAAGCATGAATGCATTGTTCGTAGATGCATAGAGTACCCTATCACGAAATTTCTTGAATCAATGAGTAAAATCCAAGACTTCTTCCTCCGCCAATGAGACAAGGCCTCGACTTGTAAGGGAATTTTAACGCCTTGCACAGAAAAAAGATTGACCGAACTTTATCACTCGGAAGTACGAAAGACACAATGTATCGCAATTTCAGCGGATAAGTTCCAAGTGACAGCACGGGGAATGGCCGATGTAGAGAAACTAAGAGGAATGAAGTGTACATGGGGTGAGTTTGGTTCAATGTTACTACCTTGTGTTCATGTGATAGCGGCTTGTTGTAAGTATTAGCTTGATATGTACAAATACTACTCTCCATTATACTCCAAGGAAATATATTTTAAAACATACCAAGAGTCAGTTTACCTAGTGTTTGATAAGACAAAATGGAACATGCAGACGAAATGAAGGTTTATGTGAGAATATGAAGCCTTTAGAAATGAGACGATCCGCTAGAAGACCGAAAAAGATTTAAACTACATCCTAGGGAGAAGATAGGCCAACACTCAGATGCTCGAGATGAAATCGAATGGGTCACAATTGGCGTCGATGCACTTTCATCCCTGCAGGCTGAGGCTGATGATGACTTAATACTTTGGTTCTTTTTTTTTATTATTGTTTGTGATAATGTAATGTAATCACACCAATGAGCATTTTAGCTTTGTGAACTGTAATATACTTATTGATTCATGAACCATTGTGCATGTTAACCACAACCCAATGTGGATGATAATCACGAACCATTGTGCATTTGAACCACGACCCAATGAGGAAATCGTATACTAAACAATGGGTCATGGTTGTCATGTTATATGGATCGTGGTTGTCATGTTATATGGGTCGTGGTTGTCAACAACGATTCAATATGGTTGACAACCACGATCCATTACAACTGTGAACCATATCAACTGACAACTACGATCAATGCTTCACGACAACCACAACCCATGTAACACGACAACCACAACCCATATATCATTACATTAAGAGTCCATGTATCATGACAACTACAACCCATACAACATTACAACCACGACCCATATATAATGACAATTACGACTCATGTAACATGTCAACCACAACCCATGTAACATTATAACTATGACCTATGTGATACGACAACCATGACTCGTATAACATGACAACCATGAACCATATCAACTAACAACCATGATCAATGTTTCACGACAACCATGACCCATATAACACAACAACCATGACCCA
The DNA here is from genome assembly GCA_030180095.1 of Magnolia changhungtana. NCBI lineage: Eukaryota > Viridiplantae > Streptophyta > Magnoliopsida > Magnoliales > Magnoliaceae > Magnolia > Magnolia changhungtana. The sequence continues at coordinate 9,074,239 of JASAUF010000552.1, read as the reverse complement.
TATATCGTTACATTCAGTAACTATGTATCATGACGGTTATGACTCATACAACATTACAACCACGACCCATATATAATGATAATCACAACCCATGTAACATGTAAACCATGACCCATGTAACATGTTAACCACGACCCATGCGCTAAAGTTAACAATTATGATGAGATCGTGCACCAAATATTGCTCCATACATGTGTTATTGGAGTCAAGTGTTAAGCACGATTATAGGGCTTGTCTCTATTCGAGTTGACCTTATAATCCAAGTCCTTCCTGTGACAGTTTAGTTGTGTTATCGTTGAGCACCTACTCAGAGTCGGCAGACGAGGTGTGTGATGGCTTCTTTTGGGTTCCAGGCTGATGTCAAAGCTCTACAGAAGAACCTGGACAGAGTCCTATGGCTCGAGCTGATGAAAAACATTTTGTCATGACAGATGAAGCCGTGTTGTGATTGAGAACCAACTCAGAGTCGGCGGATGAGGTGTGTAATGGCTTCTTCTAGGTTCTAGGCTAACGTGAAAGCTCTATAAGAGAACTTGAGATTTTGTAACATGACAACAACGATCCATATAATATGACAACCATAACCCATATAACATGACAACCACGACCCATAGCAACTGACAGCACGACCCATGTAACTTTGACAACCACGATCCATATAACATGACAACCACGATCCATATTACATGAAAACAACGATCCATAAAAACTGTTAACAACAACCTTTCGTCTGGGTCGTGTTTTGACAATGTGAAGGATCGTGGTTGTCAACTATGAAGGGTCATGGTTGTCATTGTAAATGGTCGAGAATTGATTTCTTGGAAGGTGGAAGGTTTGAAAACATGAAGTCCTGGTTTTCAACTATCAATGGTGGAGGTTTGATCAAGGTGTGCCCTATAGTAAGCTCCCTTCACTTGACAACGAAAACGCTCATGTTCTTCAGTTTGATGTTCCCTATCCATAGCAAATGCCTAGAAGAAGGTCTGATAAATAGATACATCCCCCTATGCGGAAACAGTCATTTTCCATTGGGAAATCCATTACATTAGGGAAACGGACGTTTTTCATTTCCTAATATACTCCCCGTATGGGGAAACGGTCCTTTTCCATTGGGTCGTGGAAGTAAAGGATCGTGATTATCATCAACAGTGGGTCATAGTTATCATCCACATTGGGTCATGATTGGGAACCGCCACCCATTGTGTATGACAACCATAACACAGATATCGGGTCGCAGTTTACACACACATTGGATCATGATTGTCACAAAATTGGATCGTGGTTGTCACAGACATTTGAGAGGTAGGATCATGCAACGAGGCCAGTACTAAGGATCATGGTTATGAAGAACAATTAGTCTTGGTTGTCATGGACAATGGATTGTGGTTCACATGAATAATGGATCGTGGTTGTCTACTACGTTGCATTGTGGTTATGATGAACAATTGATCGTTGTTGTAAAATGACAACCACGATCCATATGCCATGACAACCACGACCCATGACATCTGACAATCACGACTAGTGTAACATGAAAACCACGACCCATATAACTGAAAAGGCCGAGCTAAGAGTCCTAGAGGGGGGGTGAATAGGATTATGCCAAATTAAAAAAATAAACTGCAGAATTAAACAAATATGAATAAAGATATCACTTAAACAATCTACAATGCGGAAATGTAAAACAACCTGAAAAATCTACTATTGAGAGGTTAATACAAACTTAGTTATAAGGACAACCTGATACCAAAAACCAAAGGTTTAAGGCAGGAAAACCATACTAGAACGTGGGTGAGTATAAAAAATCAAACTGAAGAGGATATAAAAGGAATAAATAGCAAAGGAAATAACTAAGCTATTACAACATTCCCACACTTGCATAAAAGAAATTACAACATTCTCTACAAATGCAAAAAGGGAAATTACAACATCCGTAAAATGAAATATTTAAACAATCACCACAAGAACAAAAATTATTGTGGTTCGCTTGTGTGTACACCAACTGTTTAGAAAAACAACCACACAACTACTCCACTCCTAATATCTTCACACAGTGGATATTAGCGTTCACTATGAAAATAAGTTTTTCAAGGTTCACTCAAAACCCTCATAATTGTGTCTTTCAAGTAGGCTTACACAATTCAAAAAACCTCACACTCTGAGTTTTTTGAATCCCTCAGACAAACCAAAATAAAGAGATTTTTTTGGCACAATCTCAATGAAACCAAAAGAATAAATTTTGCAAAACTATAAAATACTTATCTGAATATTCTCCTTTTATTGCAGCCCGGAAGAACCAATTTTGAGTAGAAGTTCAATGTAGATGTTCAATGTTCACACTCACATATGAATAGGTTCTAAGTTCTAAATTGATTTTAAATTAAATCACCTTGGGCTAGCTTGATTTGATTTTGATTCCAAGAAATGGGAATATATCAATCCCTCTTTCAAATAAAATTGGAATGCAGAATACAAAATCAAATGCAAAAAGCTAATTAAAGAGAATATAAAATAAGAACTAAATAGCTTGAGAATATCACTAATTATCTCTCAAAGTGGTGCATTGATTTTGCTTAAATTGGATACCAAACTTTGAAACTCATGTTCTATTTATAGGTGTAGAAATTGCATCTTCGACTGGTCCTGAGGTTACCACGACTGGTCGTAGGACCAACAGATTTTTAAAATTTTGAGCGCGATAAGATCAGACCGTTCCACAACTAGTGGAAGGACCTGCTCGACTGGTCGAGCGGCCTCCACGACCGGTCGAGTCCTATCCACGACTGATCATGCGGGACTCAATTTAGTTGCTGGACTTCGAGTTGAACCTATAGGACTGGTCGAGCAGGGGCCAAACACTGTTCACACGACCGGTCGAGCAGTCTCTAGGACTGGTCGAGGCTGTAATAGAAAATTCTAAAAATTATAAACAAACTTAGGACTGGTCAAGCCAGTGCTGGGACTAGTTGAACATAGCCTAGGACTAGTTGAAAAACAGACTATGCACTTATAAAATGAGCCAATTGAGTTATGTATTCAAAATGACCTACCTAAGGTCAATCTAAGGTTTTTCATACGTTGTTAGTGATGTATGAACATTGAGTCTTCTCTTACTTCAATTGATGTCATTCTTTCAAGTTTACGAAGCTTGTGATCTGGACATATGATGAAGCTTGAACTTGAGACGTTTGAAGACTAACATTAAAGCTTGAGCTTGTGGTTCAAAGTAAAGAACTTTGTCTTTGTCTTGACTTAAACAAAGCTTTGAATACTTGAACTGTTGAAACTTTAAAGATTGAATTCACACTTGATGTTGAGCTTGAACATGAACATGTAAACTTGCACTTGAAGTTCTTGAGGTAAAGACCTTTGTTCTTGTACATGAGAAGCACAATCTTGAATATGTAGATGCGCTGTACAAGACACAGATTCCAAGAGGTTTTAACACTATAAAATTTGACAATCATAAGAGCTAGAAAACATAACACTTACAATAACATGACAACCACAACCCATAACCTTCTGGAACCCACGAACCATATTCCGTGATAGTCATGAACCATATTCCGTGTTCAACCACAAACTATATTATGCGACAACCACTTTGTATCATGGTTGTTATGTTATATGGGCCGTGGTTTTAATGTGCGATGGGTCCTAGTTGTCAGTTATTATGGGTCGTGGTTTTCGGATTATGTGGATCATTGTAGTCATGCTATATGGATCGTGGTTTTCAAATTTTTTTAGACCAATATGTCCTTGACACATAAAAAGAGGTAATGATGAAAAGATTAGGTCAGCGCGGGGGTTCTTGTGTTGTGTTGGTATGTCTCATATGGCTCTGCTTATCTCTCGGTTGTGGGACAAATGTGATGTAAATTTTTAATCTACACGGACTAGTAGTTGTTGGAGTATGCCTTAATCTTTATCTAAAAATATGAACATTACTTACAGATGAAGTTGACCACACCGAAATAAATAGTTATAAAGTGTTAAGAACTATGTGGGCCGTACACCCTTCTGATAAACATTATTTTTATGTTATGCCTTTATATACATATATTACATACGATAATCAGGTTAGATGACATTTACAGATCACTCTGGGCCCTACATATCTTACTTTGTACTAAATTAATATGTTGCATGTACATACATTAAAAATGGCGAGAAAAGGCAAAAAATTCACTTATGATTCCCAACGCATAAAACCAAGCATCAATCATCTTGTTCTAGTCTATGAGCCCATCATAAATCGGATCTAATCCGTTAGAATTATTAAGAGATGATGGATTCCCAAGAAATGTTTAATACTGACATCGTATCGAGTCATTAGTGGCCCATAGCGAGTAAAAAGGATAAAATATTTATTTTTATGGAACCTATTAGTTTGAACTGTTGTGGTCCACTGGATTTGAATATTTTGATCATTCTTTGGACACTTATGTTCCTTGATTTTACAAATAGAATGGACGGAGCAGATTAGACAAAATGCAAACCGATGTGACTTGGAAACGTCATAAGTTGGAAGATATATAATATAAAGCAACTGTTTCTCCCCATACAAAACACCGACCTTATTTGAAGCTTCTTCTCTGGGACCCCCTTCCCTTTACATTTTCCTAGTTTCGAATCTTCTTCACTAGGCCCCTCCATTGCTACTCAGCGAGTACATCTGCAAGTTCAGTCCAGCTCAGTCCATATAAATGGCAAAGTAAGGTACGTTTTTTGCCAAACTCTATTCTCAGTGTTTAACAAGGGGTTGTGGTTTGTATGAAAGTATGGTCAAGGTTTACATTCACTATGGTCCGTCGTTGATATGCACAAAAGAACACAGTTAACACCTACAATGGATCATGGTTATGAAAAAATGGTTGTGGTTGACAGGCATAGTGGATCATGTTTGACGACTTATTAAGAGGGGTCGTGGTTAGCATTAAATAGGGTTGTGGTTTACAACCACAACGGGTCATGATTGATAGGCACAACAGTTCACACGTTCAATGGATAATGGTTGTCAACCACGACCCAGTGTGGATCGCGGTTCACATGTACAATGGGTCTTGATTGTGATCGTGGTTGATATGCCTAGTGTATCGTGGTTGACAAGCGCAGTGGATCGTGGATCACATGTTATGTGGGTCGTGACTATCATCCACGACCCAACATTGATGATGATAACAATCCGTGTAACATGACAACCACGATCCTAGTTGTGATCGTGGTCGATATGCCCAGTGGATCGTGGTTGACAGACATAGTGGATTGTGGATTATATGTTATGTGGGTTGTGACTGTCATCCATGACCCAACATTGATGACAATAATGATTCGTATAACATGACAACCACGATCATGGTTGTGCTCGTGGTCCATATGCCAAGTGGATCGTGGTTGACAGGCACAGTGGATTGTGGATCGTATGTTATGTGGTCGTGACTGTCAACCATGACTCAACATAGAGGACAACAATGATCCGTACAACATGACGACCATGATCCTCTATAACTTGTGATAACCACAATCCAATTTGGATGACAACCACGATCCACTATGTATTACAATTACGACCCATGCTAAATTTCGAGTTTAAAATTTACAAGACCATCTTATTATTGATTAGCAATCCACGATCATATTGGAATGCAGGTCGAAACAAGCTAAGGATGACCACATGCTTAGACTTCGAAAAGGCACAAGTCTCTCCGAAGTGCTCCATCAATTTTTTGAAGGAGTACATGATTGAAGACATGGAGAATAATCCTGATAGAAAGAAATTATTTAGGAATAACTGTTTTGAATTTCTACTTGACTTTTGACTAATTGGGTGGATGACACACTCTCAGATCATGCATTGTCTAATGTATAGGCATGTTGGTGATCTAACATTCAATATTCAGGTACCATGATAAAATTTACCGAGCTCGATTTGACATTAATAATGAGTCGTAAGTTTGGACTAGTTAGGACAAATGGTGGCGGCCGTGACAAGACCTGTAAGACTCGTATCCTAGATCGTACAGTTCTGTAGGTTCCCACGATCCTTCCTGACAAATTCCGGCAACCTTCGACCCTTAATCAGCATTTACACGCGACCCTGAGTACACGCCATCAACCCGAGCCAACTTAACCCAAGACTGGTACCCTAGCGACCGCGCAGCCGCCGCGGTTTTGGTGCCACGTCTCGTGTGCGCGGAGGCGATAGGTTTAGGTTTAGGGAATTGAGAATAGGTAAAGGTTTAGGTTTAAGAAATTGGGTTCGGGTTCGAGATCGGGTTCAGGTTTGGGTTTTCAAGTTTAGGTTTAGGTTTAGGTTAGGGAGTTGAGATTAGGATTAGGTGTTGGTTTAGGTTTAGGGATTTGAGAATTCATTTAGGTTTTAGGTTATAGGTTAAGGTTTAGGTTTTAGGTTTAGGTTAAGGTTAGGTTATACGTTATAAGTTTAGGTTATAGGTTATAGGTTAAGGTTTTAGGCCATAGGTTTTGGTTTAGGTTAAGGTTATAGGTTATAGGTTAAGGTTTTAGGCCATAGGTTTTGGTTTATGTTAAGGTTATAAGTTTAGGTTAAGGTTTATGTTATAATCTATAGGTTTAGGTAATTGACAATAGGTTAATGTTTAGGTTTAGGAAATCGGGTTTGAGTTCGGGATCGGGTTTAGGTTTGGGTTTTCAAGTTTAGGTTTAGGTTTAGGTTAGGGAGTTGAGATTAGGATTAGTTGTAGGTTTAGGTTTAGGGATTTGAGAATACATTTAGGTTTTAGGTTAGGTTTAGGTTTTAGGTTACGGAGATAAGGTTTAGGTTAAGGTTAGGTTATAGGTTATAAGTTTAGGTTATAGGTTATAGGTTAAGGTTTTAGGTCATAGGTGTTAGGTTTAGGTTAAGGTTATAGGTTTAGCTTTAGGTTTATGTTAAGGTTAAGGTTTACATTTAGGTTAAGGTTTAGGTTTAGGTTATAAGCTATAAGTTTAGGGAATTGAGAATAGGTTAAGGTTTAGGTTTAGGAAATCGAGTTCGGGTTCGGGATCGGGTTTAGGTATGGGTTTTCAAGTTTAGGTTTAGGTTTAGGTTGGGGAGTTAAGATTAGGATTAGGTGTAGGTTTATGTTTAAGGATTTGAAAATACATTTAGGTTTTAGGATTAGGTTTAGGTTAAGGTTAAGGTTTAGGTTTACGTTTAGGTTATAAGTTAAAGGTTTAGGGAATTGAGAAACAGGTTAAGGTTTAGGTTTAGGAATCGTGTTCGGGTTCGGGATCGGGTTTAGGTTTGGGTTTTCAAGTTTAGGTTTAGGTTTAGGTTAGGGACTTTAGATTAAGATTAGGTGTAGGTTTAGGTTTAGGGATTGGAGAATACATTTAGGTTTTGGTTTAGCTTAAGCTTATAGGTTTAGGTTTAGGTTAAGGTTTAGGCTTAGGTTATAAGCTATAGGCTTAGGGAATTGAGAATAAGTTAAGGTTTAGGTTTAGGAAATCGGGTTCGCGTTCGGGATCGGGTTTAGGTTTGGGTTTTCATGTTTAGGTTTAGGTTTAGGTTAGGGAGTTAAGATTAGGATTAGGTGTAGGTTTATGTTTAGGGATTTGAGAATACATTTAGGCTTTAGGTTTAGGTTTAGGTTATATGTTATAGGTTTAGGTTTAGGTTTAGGTTTAGGTTTAGGTTTAGGTTTAGGTTATAAGCTATAGGTTTAGGGAATTGAGAATAGGTTAAGGTTTACGTTTAGAAAATAGAGTTCGGGTTCGGGTTCGAGTTTAGGTTTGGGTTTTCAAGTTTAGGTTTAGGTTTAGGTTAGGGTGTTGAGATTAGGATTAGGTGTAGGTTTAGGTTTAGGGATTTGAGAGTACATTTAGGTTTTAGGTTTAGATTAAGGTTATAGGTTATAGGTTAAGGTTAAGATTTTAGGTTTAGGTTAAGTTTAGGTTATAGGTGTAAGACCTGTATCCTAGTCTGTACTGTTCCGTTGACCCCCGCGATCCTTTCCGACGAATTCTAGCAACCCGCGATATATATCTGATGTTTATGTGCGATACTAAGCCGAGTCCTGCATATCAGAGTTGGCCCGACCCGAGACTTGTACTAGTGTGACCGCGCTGTCGTCGCGGTTCCAATGACGCGTCTCATGCGCCGAGGCGATACCCAGGCCAGGGGATGTGGGCCTGTGTTCAATTCGAGGAAAGATGCCGCATGTTGTGAATCCTGAGAAAAGAATCTCTACCCAACATCACATCAATCACATCAATCAAATCACTCACCCATACCTCTCCCACCAACGAATTAAAGCAACCCATGCTTAACCTATTCCTCTTATCTTAAAAGTCAAAGAGACCCATACCTCCCATGCCTTATCTCTTACACACCACTCCTCCCTCCTCTCCCATCATCTCTCTCTCTCTCATCTCTTCTCTCTCTCTCTCTCTCTCTCTCTCTCTCATTTTTCCCAAGCAAGGAACCGTCCATGGCATTCCATGAAAGAGAAACAAGTGTGGTCCACCTTCCTACCATCCAATCCCACCCTCCATGATCGATCTCAACCATTGAAGTCCATCCATTGGAGCTTTAGAGGCTATAGGAGGAAGAAGAAGATAAGATCCTAAGGTGGGTGCCTCTCTCTCTCTCTCTTTCTCTCTCTCTCTTCTCTCTCTCTCTCTCTCTCTCTCTCTCTCTCTCTCTCTCTCTTTCTCATTTTTGTGTGATGCGTGGCCCACCCGAATGGACCCCACCTTGATAATACCCCTTTAAATTGATGTTGTATATCTGTTTTATCTAGGTCATCTAGTGGGCCTGGATGATGAGAAAACACAAATATTAGGCTGATCCAAATCAGGTGGGCCATCTAGGAACCACCTTGATGAGATATATATCACACTGTGCGTCAGTGAAGTGTAACCAACAGTGCAGTGTTAATTGACAGTGAAGTATGAAGTGACGTGGGTTTGTGGGACCCCTCCACATTATTCATTCATTTAGATGGGCCACACCATCATGCGTGTGGATGTTATCCACACCGTCTAGCTATGTGGGCCCCACCGCATGATATACGCGTTGTATCAAAATCATCCATATATGTGGGGTCCACCATCAGCCGTCCATCCAGCGTCTCTAGACGCTGGGCACTGACAGCGCTGACACTACCCCCTCCCTCTCACACACGCACACATGTAACATATAATATAATACTTTATATTATATAATATATATATATATTATATATATATATATATATATATATTGACCTTTTGGGGATGGGCCACTCATACAGGTCTCACCTTGAGGTATGGAGTAAATCCACGCCATCCATTCCATTCCCCAGCTCATTTTAGGCGTTGAGCCGAAAAATGAGGCTAATCCAATTATCTGGCGGGCCATAGTATAGAAACCAGTGGTTCTCACCGTTAAAACGTACTCTGATCTTCCTACACATCGAAGCATGTTCAATATTGGGCTTGTTTGTCTTGTCTCAGGCCACGGGAACTAGTAGACGAGGTGGATTTTGCTGATGTGGGCCCCACCAGGGAAAAACCATGAAAAAACACATTTCTTTTTTTAAAAAAAATTAAAAACAAGGCAGGGACGCTGCTGCTGGCGTCCTCAACAGTGTCCTCCTGCTGCGCACGGACAAAATGGGCAGGGACGTGGTCCCACTTGTAGGCCCCACCATGATGAGTTTTGTTCATCAACACTGTGCATTTGTTGGGTCCCTTTGGGACAGTAGGCCCCTAAAAACATCACCTGCATTTGGGACTCAGGTTGCCCACACGGCAGGAAACAGTGAGTTTGAACGACTGCCATTTAAACCCTTTGCAGCAGAAGTTTTGAATCATATGAAATTTGTTTTTCCTCAATCCAGGTCCGTGGGACCTTATCAACCGGTTGGATGGCAAATAAATATCACGGTGGGCCCCCAAGGTCCACTTGACCTTATGAACAGGTTGGATGCAAATAAACAATACAGTGGGCCCTAAGTCCACGTGACCTTGTGCACAGTTTGGATAGCATATAAATAGCACGGTGGGCCCCACGCCTATGTGAAATCATCAACAGGTTTGGATGGAAAATAAACAGTTCAGTGGGCCCTGGGTCCACGTGGCCTTATCAACAGATTGGATGATAAATGTACCTCATCAGTAGGTTAGGTGCAATACACATTATAGTGGGCCCCCATGTCTGTGTAACCTTGCCAACAGGCTGGGCGGGAAATGAACATTATGGTGGGCCCCGTATGGGACCACTGATGTATGTATTGTGATCCACACCTTTCATTAGTGTGGGCCCCACCATGAGGTATGTACCTCATCTATGTCGTCCATCCTACTCATCCCCATGGGATCCACCATGATGCATGGGTTGCATCCAAGCTGTCCAACCATTTTGAAAGCTTGTCTTAAGGCTTGAGACTAAAAATGAGACTGATCCACTTGACAGATGGACCACACTACAGAAAATAGTGGAGTGGATGCCTACCTTTGAAACCCTTTTGGATTACAAAAGCCTTGTATCGAGATGACATTTGTCTCCCTCGGGTCCTTGTGACCACGGGGGTAGTCTGGATGGAAATTAAATGTTGTGCTGGGCCCACAGGAAGTCGAAAGTGGGAAGTTAGTATCACCTCTGTTAGTTGTAGTTTGGTCTAGATGATCCTTGGATATGATTCATTTTATTTATTTATTTATTTATTTATTTATTTAATGCTCTATAATGATATCTATTGACGGATGATTGGAGGGGCCCATTCGATCGGCCAATTAATTCGGCCCGATGTGATATATGAGACCCGATGTTGATGCCCACCTGGATATAAATGAGGCCCATTAATGTAGCCCACATGATGTGTATTTGGCCCATGTGATGGGGCCCACCTATTGTGTATTTGAAGCCCATGGGTTATGGCCCATTGTGATGTATTCGAGGCCTATGGGTAAGGCCTGATGTGATGTGTTTATGACCTATATGATGAGGCCCATTGAGATGTATGTCAGGCCCATGTGTTATGGCCCACTTGATACAATGAGGCTCATTGGTGAGGCCCATTGATTCGGCCCATGGTGATTGTATGAGGCCATGGGCCCACGATACGTTTAGCTCTATGTGGACCACTCCTTGGAGGTAATGTTGGTTAAATGTCTACATTGATAGGCAATGATGGTTGAATGTCTACATTGTGACCTTCCATTAGGCCTTGTTAGGCCCATTCTTACCGATTCTTATTTGTCGTGGCCGATTGTCGATTATCGATCGAGGTACTAATTCTTATTTGTCGTGGCCGATTGTTGATTATCGATCGAGGCCGATCACCGATTCTTATTTGTCGTAGTTGATTGTCGATTATCGATCTAGGCCGATTACCAATTCTTATTTATCGTGGCCGATTGTCGATTATCGATCGAGGCCGATCACCGATTCTTATTTATCGTGGCCGATTGTTGATTATCGATCGAGGCCGATCACCGATTCTTATTTGTCGTGGCCGATTGTCGATTATCGATTAAGGCCGATTACTGATTCTTATTTATCGTGGCCGATTGCCGATTATCGATCGAGGCCGATTATCGATTCTTATTTGTCGTAGTCGATTGCCGAATATCGATCGAGGCCGATTACCGATTCTTATTTGTCGTAGCCTATTGTCGATATCGATCGAGGCTAATTACCGATTCTAGTTTGTCGTGGCCGATTGCCGAATATCGATCGAGGCCGATTACCGATTCTGATTTGTCATGGCCGATTGCCGATTCCGACTGTCGAGGCCCAATGTGATGTGTATGCGACCCGCATTTAAGGCCCGACGTGATGTGTATTCAGCCCATGTCTAAGGCCCAATATGATGTATGTTAGGCCCATGTGAAAGGCCCATTGTGATGTATTCATGACCCATGGGCAAGGCCCATTGTGATGTATTCATGGCATATGGACAAGGCCCATTGTGATATGTAGTAGGCCCATGATGCATGACCCATTTAATGTATTCGAGACCCATGTGTAGGGCCCACATGTCATGACTTTGAGGCCCATGAGTAGGGCCCACCTGTTGTGTATATGTTGCCCTTGAGTAAGGCCCATGGTGTTGTATATTAGGTCCTTGTGTGAGGCCATGAGTCCATTATGTGTTTGGCTCTATATGGGTCATTCCTTGGGGGCAATTTGGTTAAATGTCCACATTGTCGAGGTTGATTGTCGATGCCGGTTATTGATACCGATTATGAGTATGTGACAGCATAGCATCATGATACATGCCCATACGCATCATCTGCATGTTTGTTATGAGATGTGGTTGACCATTGCATATGTCATTGGGCAGGTTGTTATGAGACTCCCTGATAGGTGGAGGTTATCTCACATAAGCTCACGGTATGTGTAGGATTGATGTATGACTCATGCATCACGCATTTTGTGATATGACTATTGTATGCCTTAACGACATCAGGGTCGTAGCCTCCACAGGCATATTGTAGATGGCTGGACGGGACACCTAAAATGTTTGGTTCTAGCATACGGACACCATAGATGTCCCTGGGTGAAAATTCCTAAACCTCCGTGGCCAGGAGACGCCCCAATGTCGAGACTGAGTGGATACATGAGCGCCCGACTGCCGAATACCAGGAGGCCGTGTCTCCCACTGTGTCATGGTCGGTTAGGAGGGGGTGTGGCCTTACCCGCCCGATGGTAGGGGGCAATACTAGGCTGAGTTTGACCAGCTCGTGAATGGGTCCGCTATCGATGAGCCGGATAGGTATTGGTAGACTATTGGCTAGGCGAATAGTGAGGTTTCTTACGCTTACTTGGACTATGTGGCTGGGAGAGTGACAGTGCCATTTGGAGTGTACTAAACCTCGGTGATGATCCCAGAGATGAACAATACTGATACGTGGACTTATTGAGTAGGAGTTGATACTCATTCATTCATTCATTCACTATTTACTCGGGTTGGTGGTGCACAACTATTTGTTACATGTACTTTCGCAATGGCCAGGATTTCAGTTAGAGTGTGCAACTAACCTGAGATCAGGAGTTTACCACATCGAGTCTGACTATCCAAATTTAGGTATGAGACTGGTTTGGATAGAAGTCCCTTGTGATGAGCCCCGTAGCCTGCGATACTACGTACTATCATCCCGACTTCACACTCCAGCATATTTATTTCATTCACACCGCATATTGCATTACATTCATGGCATATGACATTTTTGGGTTACCTGCGTTTCTACATTTATATGGTTTAGATGCGGCATCTGATATTTGACTCTTTATGACTCATTTGTATAATTGATCTATATCGCGTATTCTAATATTATTCCTCATTTGTATAGTTAATATGTATCGCGTATTCTGATATTATTTCTCATTTGTATAGTTGATCTGTATTGCGCATTTTGATATTGCTTGACTCATGGACTTGTCAGTATTTTCGCTTACTCTGATAACATATGATTCATGACCTTGCGCCTATTTTGACATTGTATGATTATGACATTGCGTTGGATACTTGACACTTACCTTATGCACGCACTTACACCACCCTCTAAGCTTTCTATAAGCTTATGCACGATAGATGCGTGCAGGTGATGTTAGGTTACAGTAGTGTTGAGCTTGGAGTGTGCAGCGGTTTCCTAGAGTTTTGATTTCAAATATATGTATCTCTCTTTCAGCTTTGTACTCAAATAATTGTATTAGTGGATATGTGATAATGATGTTGCCTTTGTGAATTGGTAATCTTGTGGTTATGCTTATTACGAGTTAAATGTTAAAAAAAAATCCTCCTTGTAGGATCCCAAGATTGGAATCTGACATATGGATGCTAGGAGCCGAGAATGGGGTACTACAGAGGCTGTCGGCACCGGATTCGACGATCGGGATTCCTGTGAATCCGATTTTTGAGTTTGGGGCATAACAATAGGTTATAAGTTTAGGTTATAGGTTATAGCTTAAGGTTTTAGGTCATATGTTTTAGGTTTAGGTTAAGGTTATAGGTTTAGGTTTAGGTATAGGTTAAGGTTAAGGTTTAGGTTTAGGTTAAGGTTTAGGTTTAGGTTTAGGTTATAAGCTATAGGTTTAAGGAATTGAGAATAGGTTAAGGTTTAGGTTTAGGAAATCAGGTTCGGGTTGGGGATCGGGTTTAGGTCTAGGTTTTCAAGTTTAGGTTTAGGTTTATGTTAGAGAGTTGAGATTAGGGTTAGGTGTAGGTTTAGGTTTAGGGATTTGAGAATACATTTAGGTTTTAGGTTTAGGTTTAGGTTTAGGTTATATGTTTAGGTTTAGGTTAGGTTAAGCTTAGGGTTATAAGTTATAGGTTTAGGGAATTGAGAATAGGTTAAGGTTTAGGTTTAGGAAATCGAGTTCGGGTTCGGGATCGGGTTTAGGTTTGGGTTTTCAAGTTTAGTTGTAGGTTTAAGTTTAGGTTAGGGAGTTGAGATTAGGATTAGGTGTAGGTTTAGGTTTAGGGATTTGAGAATACATTTAGGTTTTAGGTTATCGGTTAAAGTTTAGGTTTTAGGTTTAGGTTAAGGTTAGGTTATAGGTTATAGATTAAGGTTTTAGGTCATCGGTTTTGTTTTAGGTTAAATTTATAGGTTTAGGTTATGGTTTAGGTTTAGGTATAGGTTTAGGGAATTGAGAATAGGTAAAGGTTTAGGTTTAGGAAATTGGGTTCGGGTTCGGGATCAGGTTTAGGTTTGGGTTTTCAAGTTTAGGTTTAGGTTTAGGTTAGGGAGTTGTGATTAGGATTAGGTATAGGTTTATGTTTAGGGATTTGAGAATATATTTAGGTTTTAGGTTTAGGTTATAGGTTAAGGTTAGGTTATACGTTATAAGTTTAGGTTATAGGTTATAGGTTATGGTTTTAGGCCATAGGTTTTGGTTTAGGTTAAGGTTTAGGTTTAGGTTTAGGTAATTGACAACAGGTTAAGGTTTAGGTTCAAGAAATTGGGTTTGGGTTCGACATAGGGTTTAGGTTTGGGTTTTCAAGTTTAGGTTTAGGTTTAGGTTAGAGTTGAGATTAGGATTAGGTGTAGGTTTAGGTTTAGGGATTTGAGAATACATTTAGGTTTTAGGTTTAGGTTTAGGTTATAAGCTATAGGTTTATGGAATTGAGAATAGGTTAAGGTTTAGGTTTAGGAAATCAGGTTCGGGTTCGGGATCGGGTTTAGGTTTGGGTTTTCAAGTTTAGGTTTAGGTTTAGGTAAGGAGTTGAGATTAGGATTAGTGTAGGTTTAGGTTTAGGGATTTGAGAATACATTTAGGTTTCGGTTTAGGTTTAGGTTTAGGTTTTAGGTTATAGGTTAAGGTTTAGGTTTTAGGTTTAGGTTAAGGTTAGGTTATACGTTATAAGTTTAGGTTATAGGTTGTAGGTTGAGGTTAGGTTATACATTATAAGTTTAGGTTATAGGTTATAGGTTATAAGTTAAGGTTTTAGGTCATAGGTTTAGGTTATAGGTTAAGGTTTTAGGTCATAGGTTTTGGTTTAGGTTATGCTTATAGGTTTAGGTTTAGGTTAAGGTTTAGGTGTAGGTTATAAGCTATAAGTTTAGGAAATTGAGAATTGGTTAAGGTTTAGGTTTAGAAATTAGGTTTGAGTTTGGGATCGGGTTTAGGTTTGGGTTTTCATGTTTAGGTTTAGGTTTAGGTTAAGGAGTTAAGATTAGGATTAGGTGTAGGTTTATGTTAGGAATTTGAGAATACATTTAGGTTTTAAGTTTAGGTTTAGGTTATAGGTTATAGGTTTAGGTTTAGGTTTAGGTTAAGGTTTAGGTTTAGGTTTAAGTTTAGGTTATAAGCTATAGGTTTAGGGAATTAAGAATAGGTTAAGGTTTAGGTTTACGAAATAGGGTTCAGGTTCGGGATCGGGTTTAGGTTTGGGTTTTCAAGTTTAGTTTAGGTTTAGGTTAGGGTGTTAGATTAGGATTAGGTGTAGGTTTAAGTTTATGGATTTGAGAATACATTTATGTTTTAGGTTTATGTTTAGGTTTTAGGTTATTGGTAAAGGTTAAGGTTTTAGGTTTAGGTTAAGTTTAGGTTATAGGTTATAAGTTTATGTTATAAGTTATAGCTTAAGGTTTTAGGTCATATGTTTTAGGTTTAGGTTAAGGTTATAGGTTTAGGTTTAGGTATAGGTTAAGGTTAAGGTTTGGGTTTAGGTTAAGGTTTAGGTTTAGGTTTATGTTATAAGCTATAGGTTTAGGGAATTGAGAATAGGTTAAGGTTTAGGTTTCTAAATCGGGTTCGGGTTTGGGATCGGGTTTAGGTCAAGGTTTTCAAGTTTAGGTTTAGGTTTAGGTAAGGGAGTTGAGATTAGGATTATGTGTAGGTTTAGGTTCGAGGATTTGAGAATACATTAGGTTTAGGTTTAGGTTTAGGTTATAGGTTATAGGTTTAGGTTTATGTTTAGGTTATAAGCTATAGGTTTAGGGGGAATTTAGAATAGGTTAAGGTTTAGGTTTAGGAAATCGGGTTCGGGTTCAGGTTCGGGTTTAGGTTTAGGTTTTCAAGTATAGGTTTAGGTTTAGATTAGGGAGTTGAGATTAGGATTAGGTGTAGGTTTAGGTTTAGGATTTGAAAATACATTTAGGTTTAGGTTTAAGTTTAGGTTTTAAGTTATAGGTTAAAGTTAGGTTTTAGTTTTAGATTAAGGTTAGGTTATAGGTTATATATTATAGGTTAAGGTTTTAGGTCATATGTTTTGTTTTAGGTTAAGGTTATAGGTTTAGGTTAAGGTTTAGGTTTAGGTTTAGGGAATTGAGAATAGGTAAAGTTTTAGGTTTAGAAATTGGGTTCGGGTTCGGGATCGGGTTTAGGTTTGGGTTTTCAAGTTTAGGTTTAGGTTTAGTTAGGGAGTTGAAATTAGGATTAGGTGTAGGTTTAGGTTTAGGGATTTTAAAATACATTTAGGTTTTAGGTTATCGGTTGAGGTTTAGGTTTTAGGTTTAGGTTAAGGTTAGGTTATACATTATAAGTTTAGGTTATCAGTTATAGGTTAAGGTTTTAGGCCATAGGTTTTGGTTTAGGTTAAGGTTATAAGTTTAGGTTAAGGTTTATGTTATAAACTATAGGTTTAGGTAATTGACAATAGGTTAAGGTTTAGGTTTAGGAAATCAGGTTCGGGTTTGCGATCGGGTTTAGGTTTTGGTTTTCAAGTTTAGGTTTAGGTTAAGGTTAGGGAGTTGAGATTAGAATTAGGTGTAGGGTTAGGTTTAGGGAATTTGAGAATACATTTAGGTTTTAGGTTTAGGTTTAGGTTTTAGGTTATAAGTTAAGGTTTAGGTTTTGGGATTAGGTTAAGGTTAGGTTATAGGTTATAAGTTTAGGTTATAGGTTATAGGTTAAGGTTTTAGGTCATAGGTTTTAGGTTTAGGTCAAGGTTATAGGTTTAGGTTTAGGTTTATGTTAAGGTTAAGGTTTACATTTAGGTTTTTAGGTTTAGGTTATAAGCTATAGGTTTAGGGAATTGAGAATAGGTTAAGGTTTAGGTTTAGGAAATCGGGTTCGGATTCGGATCGGCTTTAGGTTTGGGTTTTTAAGTTTATGTTTAGGTTTCGGTTAGGGAGTTAAGATTAGGATTAGGTGTAGGTTTAGGTTTTGGGATTTGAGAATACATTTAGGTTTTAAGTTTAGGTTTAGGTTATAAGTTATAGGTTTAGGGAATTGAGAATAGGTTAAGGTTTTGATTTAGGAAATTGGGTTCGGGTTTGGGATCGGGTTTAGGTTTGGATTTTTAAGTTTAGGTTTAGGTTTAGGTTAGGGAGTTGAGATTGGGATTAGTTGTAGGTTTAGGTTTAGGGATTTGAGAATACATTTAGGTTTTAGGTTTAGGTTTAGGTTTTAGCTTATATGTTAAGGTTTAGGTTTTTGGTTTAGGTTAAGGTTAGGTTATAGGTTATAGGTTTAGGTTATAGGTTAAGGTTTTAGGTCATAGGTTTTGGTTTAGGTTAAGCTTATAGGTTTAGGTTTAGGTTAATGTTAAGGTTTAGACTTAGGTTATAAGCTATAGGTTTAGGGAATTGAGAATAGGTTAAGGTTTAGGTTTAGGAAATCGGGTTCGAGTTCGGGATCGGGTTTAGGTTTGGGTTTTTAGGTTTAAGTTTAGGTTTATGTTAGGGAGTTAAGATTAGGATTAGGTGTAGGTTTATGTTTAGGGATTTGAGAATACATTTAAGTTTAGGTTTAGGTTTAGGTTATAGGTTATAGGTTATAGGTTTAGGTTTAGGTTTCGGTTAAGGTTTAGGTTTAGGTTTAGGTTTAGGTTATAAGCTATAGGTTTAGGGAATTGAGAATAGGTTAAGGTTTAAGTTTATGAAATAGGGTTCGGGTTTGGGGTCGGGTTTAGGTTTCGGTTTTCAAGTTTAGGTTTAGGTTTAGGATAGGGTGTTGAGATTAGGATTAGATGTAGGTTTAGGTTTAGGGATTTGAGAATACATTTAGGTTTTAGGTTTAGGTTTAGGTTATAAGTTATAGGTTAAGGTTAAGATTTTAGGTTTAGGTTAAGTTAGGTTATAGGTTATAGCTTAAGGTTTTAGGTCATATGCTTTAGGTTTAGGTTAAGGTTATAGGTTTAGGTTTAGGTTTAGGTATAGGTTTAGGTTTAGGTTATGGTTTAGGTTTAGGTTTAGGTTACAAGCTATAGGTTTAGGGAAATGAGAATAGGTTAAGGTTTAGGTTTAGGAAATCGGGTTCGGGTTGGGGATCGGGTTTAGGTCCGGTTTTCAAGTTTAGGTTTGGGTTTAAGTTAGGGAGTTGAGATTAGGGTTACTTGTAGGTTTAGGTTTAGGGATTTGAGAATACATTTAGGTTTTAGGTTTAGGTTTAGGTTATAGGTTATAGGTTATAGGTTTAGGTTTAGGTTTAGGTTTATGTTCAAGTTTAGGTTTAGGTTATAAGATATAGGTTTAGGGAATTGAGAATAGGTTAAGGTTTAGGTTTAGCAAATCGGGTTCGGGTTCAGGATTTGGTTTAGGTTTGCATTTTCAAGTTTATGTTTAGGTTTAGGTTAGGAAGTTGAGATTAGGATTTGGTGTAGGTTTAGGTTTGGGGATTTGAGAATACATTTAGGTTTCAGGTTTAGGTTTAGGTTTTAGGTTTTAGGTTAAGGTTTAGGTTTTAGGTTTAGGTTTGAAAAGGCCAAGCTATATGTCCTGAGAGGGGGGGGGGTGGTGGTGAATAGGACTATGCCAAATTAAAATAAAATTAGCGGAATAAAGTAAATCAATAGCCTTACAATTATAAATAAATTCACAATGCTGAAATTAACTCACCATAATCAATAAGTATTGAGAGATTGATACAAATTCAGTTTTAAGGACAACCTTACACTATAATAAACAAGGGCTTATGGTAGGACAACCTTATTTCTAGAACATCTTTTGGATCAAGAACTCAATTTTAATAGAAATAAATGAATAGAAAAGAATTGAAATTAAATGCAAAAATATAGATCTAATTTATTACAACAATCCCCACACTTGCTTGAAATGTAAATAGTTACAACATTCACATCCACATGTACATTCCACACAATTGAATGATAAAAGATATAAAAATCAAGCAACCATTCAATCCACAAGACAGAGTTATAGTGGTTCGCCTGTGTGTACACCAACTATTCTTCAACAGCCACACAGAATGCTACTCCACTCCTAATATCTTCACACAGGGGATATTAGCGTTCACTATCAAATAGGTTTTCACAGGTTCACCCAAAACCTTTACAATTGTGTCTTTTTAACTTGGGCTTACACAATTCAAAAACCCAAACTTCTGAGTTTTCTGGCTCTCCTCAGATAACCACACAAATTGAGATTTTTCTGGCAAATCCCAAACAAAAACCAAAATGGAATGGAATTTACAAAATTGTAAAATACCTGAATTTCTCCTCTTGTAGCTGCCTGGAAGAACCAATTGGAGTAGACGTTCGAATATAGAAGTTTAATGTCCACTACTCACTTTAATATGGTTCTAAGTTCTAATTGATTTTAGATTTAAACCAGTTGGGCATAGCTATATTTGATTTTGATTCCAAGAAGAAGGAATAAGTCAATTCCTCTTTTCAAATCAGATTAGAATATAAAAACAAAATCAAATTAAATAAGCTATCAAAAAGAGAAAGAAATTATGCACAAAATAGCTTAAAAATAAATGCAGACTTATCTCAGAGTGGAGCCTTGAATTCACTTAATTATTCAATGAAAAACTCTGAAATTCGTGTTCTATTTATAGTAGAAGAAGTTCGTCTTCGACTGGTCCTAGGGTCACCATGACTAGTCTTGGAATAAACTGATTTTTGAATTTTTGAGCACGATCGCATCAAACCATTGTACGATCGGTCGTGGCGATCCTGGCCCGGTCGGCCCACGACCGGTCGAAGTGCGCTATGACCGGTCGAAAACATCCCACGACCGGTCGTGACCTCTCTACGACTAGTCGTGCAACAATTGATTTAGTAGCTGGAGTTTGACTCGAAGCCTTATGACTAGTCGAAGGTCAAGTCGAGACCATCTCACGACCGATCGAGCAGACTCCAGGACTGGTCGTAGGCGAACCAAAAAATCTGATAAATTGTAACTAATTTAGGACTGGTCTTGGAACTTCTTAGACTGGTCGAGACAGTGCTAGGACTGGTCGAACAGGGTCTAGGACTGGTCTTAGAGTAGACCAAAATCATGTAATAATATTCATTTAAATTATGTATCAAAAGTGACCTACCATAAGGTCAATCTAATGGTCTATCAAACCTGGAACATGAAGTATGGACATTGAACACTTCATTTGCTTGGACTTTGATTTTCACGAAGCTTGATTTCTTTTCAATGTAGCTTGACTACTTCAGAGGCTTCAATGTTACTTTAAGTTGTACTTGAGTCCCGCATTTAGTTTTGAATCTTGAACTTCGACTTGCACTTGAACTTGAGTTTTGAACCTGAGTTCTCTCTTAATATTGTAGCTTGAACTATCATGAAGCTTGAAGAATTCTTTGAGCTAAACTTCAAGTGTTGACGAGGTGTCTTGAACAAATTTATCAAGATATAAAGATACGACATACGGAGAAGTTTTGACACAAAATTTGACAATCAAAGAGGAATCAAATCATAGCACTTACAATCTTCCCCTTTGTCAAATTTGTGACAAAATACTTCTCATACTTCAATAAGATAAGCATCACATTATATAATAACGAATCATACACCAGTAGTCATAAAACAAGAAACTGAGACAACTCAACTCCCCCTGAGTTAATACACCTCAACTCCCTCTGAGTAGGTATACGTCATATCAATCATACCTTTATATATCATATCAATCATATCTCATGAATAGAATGCACACATTCTCCCCCTTTTTGTCAAAATATGACAAAGGAAGAAACAAAGATAGGATATGAAAGACAGAAATAGAGATAGCAACTTAAAAAAAAAAGTGCAGAGTGAAGAACAAAACAAGAGAAGTATGCAAGGTGAGTCAGAGTACATATTAAAAGAGTTAACAAGTGATGTTTTAAGACAGTAATCCACACAACCAAGGAAAAAAAACTTAGTAAACTTGTTACAGACCAAAGATTAAACATTCTCAATCGGAACCAGAAGATGGAGCATGAATGTTAGGATCACTTTGATGAAGGCTCTTCTGTAAGTGCCTAAAATATTTGCGCATATTTTTAAATTATTTATTGTGGCCAACATTCATCTGTTCTACTTTTTCCTCTAATGCACTAAGACATGCATTGAAATTACATGGTTCAAAGTCTAGATCATTTCTAGAATCAGAATCAATTTCATTAAAAATATCATCCATGTCAACATCATCGGGCGGCAACTCATCACCTTCGACACCCATTTCAGCTTCAGCAGCAGCAACACCCGCATCAACATCAACTTGACCAGGAGCCAAACCCAACTTCATCTTATTCAGGTTAGAATTGTTAAATATGAGGTGTTGGATAGGAGCCTCACCGATGGGCATAGCGACTAACATGTGAGTGGCTAAAACATTTAACAGATATCCAAATGGATTATCACCATGACCAAGATGACTACGAATTTGTATGATAGAGGAACAAATTAAGGAGGGTAAACAAATGTTAGCACCAGTAATAATCGAGTACAAAATACGAACCATAAATAGAGTCAACTCAGTCTTGTTTCAAGAGCGGGGATACAGATTAGAAGTGAAGATACGATGCAAAACTCTGTATTGGGGTAACAAGTATATGATTTTAAGAGCATTTCCATTTGCAGTCCATGGTGCATTCATGTTATATAATGCTCTAGTAAAAATACGTTTTTTTTCGATTCTGACACTCTCTCAGCAAGTGCACTAGGATGAACACCATCATCATTTACTTGAATATCCTTAAGGCCGGAAATTAAGTGTTGATCAACATGAAATGGCCCTTCTCTAGTATCAATAGTAAAAGTCAGTTGGTCAACAGAGAAGTCAGATATGCATGCAACCATTGCCTATGCTATGGATTGATATGCCGATCTACCCCAGGGTAAAATGTTTTCCCATCCTACAGATTGAAGGAGAGGAAGGAGACCGTAAGGAGCAATATGATTTAAACTAACAATTTTCTCAACAATAACATTGCACATACACAGGTCACGTACATGCAAAGGATCATCTTCAGGATCCCTAAGATGACGTCTAGTGATTGCATTTGAATGAGAAGAAGATACACCTCTATGAATTTTCTTTTTACCTCTAGATTCCATATTCTTGAAGAAATGAAAGAAAGTTCCTGAAAATAGAGATGGGTTTCTCTAGATTTAATAAAAAGGAAGAAGAACCCAAAAAGTTGAAGATTTATAAGAAATAGACAACAATGATCAATAAAATTAAGAGTAAAGATTAAGATTCTCCAAGAAAACAAGAAAAATTACTCTAACCTGGAGGAATTGAATACAAGTGTTCGACTAGTCGAAGCTCGGCTCGTTGGAGAGGAGGGTTAGAATGAAGAAGAAATAAGTTTTCCCCAAATTAAAAAGATCACCGCGCACACGACCGGTCTTGTGACGTACTCGACCGGTCGTAGCAAGACTGGTCGAGCACGTTCTCGACCGGTCTTAAACCAAAAAAAAGATATGCAATTTTCACAAAATTTTGAAATTTAAACATATTAACATTATATACAATATAATACAAATATGTATGATCAGTCATTTAAAATTGCACATACCAAGATCAAATTTCAATTTGTTAAACCTGCTTTTGTCGAGTGGTTTAGTGAAAATGTCAGCAAGCTGAGTCTTGGTAGGAATATATTCTAAAGATACTATTTTTTCTTCCACTAATTCACGAATATAATGAAACTGAATGTCAATGTGCTTAGTACGTGAATGCTGGATTGGGTTTTTTGAAATGTTTATCGCACTGGAATTATCACAGTATAAAACCATAGAGTCTTGTGCGATTCCATAATCACTCAGCATACGTTTCATCCAAACCAACTGAGTACATGCATTTCCTGCTGCAATATATTCGGCCTCAGCAGTTGAGAGTGATACGGAACTTTGTTTCTTGCTAAACCAAGAAACCAGACAGTTTCCAATGTAAAAACAACCACCGTTGGTTGATTTTCTATCATCTATATTTTCTGCCCAATCAGCATCCGAATACCCAGCCAATTGAATACAAGTATCATAGGAATACCAAAGACCCAGATTAACTGAACTTGCGACATATCGAATAATTCATTTAACAGCAGTTAAGTGAGATTCTTTAGGATTAAACTGATATCTAGTGACTTAAAGCAATATTAGGTCTACTTGCAGTTAGGTAAAGTAAGCTACCTATCATACAACGATACAATTTAGGATCTACGTCTTTACCTGTAGAGTCTTTTGAGAGTCTTAGAGTTGTACTCATAGGAGTATCAAAGTTCTTACCATTTTCAAATTCGAATCTCTTAATCAAGTTTAATGCATACTTAGTTTGTGAAATAAAAATTCCATCAGATTGTTGTTTTACTTGCAACCCTAGGAAATAATTTAATTCACCAACCATGCTCATTTTGAATTCAGATTTCATTAGATCTGCAAGCTCAACAGTCATGTTAGTACAAGTTGATCCATAAATTATATTATCAACATAGATTTGAACCATTAAGATATCATTGTTATGTTTCTTAACAAAGAGCATCTTATCAACACTACCCATCTGAAACTTGTGACTTAGTAAAAACTTAGTTAATTTTTTATACCATGCTCTGGGAGCTTGTTTCAGACTATAGAGAGCCTTTTTAAGATGATACACATGATTAGTAAACTTAGGGTCTTCAAACCCTGTAGGTTGTTCAACATATACCTCTTCATATAAATCACCATTCAAAAAGGCACTCTTTACATCCATTTGGTAAATTTTAATTTTTCTAAAGTAGGCAATTAAAATAAAAAGTCTGATTGATCCAAGACGAGCTTCAGGAGAAAAGGTTTCATCATAGTCAATACCTTCAATTTGTGTGTACCCCTGTACAACTAACCTTGCTTTATTTTGAATAATATTTCCAAGTTCATCAGACTTATTTTTGAAAATTCATTTTGTTCCAATAATATGTTTATCTTTAGGTCTTGGAACAAGGTGCCAGACATCATTTCTGACAAACTGATTAAGTTCTTCCTGTAGAGCAATTGTCCAGTTTTCATCAGAAAGTGTTTCTTTCACGTTAACCGGTTCTATCTGGGATGTAAAGCATACGTAGTTACATATGTCCTCTAATTGTCTATAAGTGCGCACACCAGTGAGAGGGTTTCCAAGTATTTGATCAGTTGGATGATCTTTAGCAGATCTTAATTCAGAACTAGTTTCACTTGATGAAGTATCTAATTTTTCATATATAAGAGCTTCATTATTATCTGAACTAGGGGCAGGTGTATTCTAGTGATCGTCAATTACTACATTTATTGACTCTTGAGTCACACTGGTCCTGTTGTTCAGAACACGATATGTACGACTGCTTAAAAAGTATCCTAAAAAGATCTCTTCATCACTTTTAGTGTCGAACTTTCCCAGATTTTCATGGTCACGTAAAGTATAGCACTTGCTACCAAAAATTCAAAAATATTTGACAGTAGAGTTTTTCTCAAACCACATTTCATAAGCCGTTTTATTATTAAATTTGCAAATATAAACACGGTTGATAATGTAGCAGGCGGTATTCACTACTTCAGTCCATAAGTTTATAGGGAGCTTCATGTTATTTAACATAACATTTCCCATTTCTTGAAGCACTCTATTTTTTCTTTCCACAATACCATTTTGTTGTAGAGTTTTGGGCGCAGAGAATTCATGTGATATTCCCTGATCACTACAGAGTTTCTCAAAACCGCTATTTTCAAACTCGGATCCATGATCACTACAGATCTTACTAACTTGAGAACATTTTTCAGTTTGGATCCGTTTTATAATCGTTTTCACTTCATCAAGGGTTTCTGATTTGTCCCTCAAGAATGAAACCCAAGTGTATCTTGTATAATCATCTACGATAACCAAAATGTATTTTTTGTCACCTCGACTTTCCGTTCTGGTTGGTCCTATAAGATCCATATGGAGAAGCTCGAGTGGTCTAGATGTGGTATTGGAGTCCACCTTTTTGTGAGAGCTCCTCATTTATTTACCATACTGGCATTCACCACATATTTTGTCTACTTTTTGCACTTTAGGTAGACCTCTAATTAGTTCTCCTTTGCTCAATATGTACAAATTTTGGTAGTGTACATGTCTAAGGTGTTTATGCCATAATTCTGTCTCATTGGTATGGACCATGTAATACGTTTGATTAAATGAGCTTCCATTGCATACTATATAGCAGTTTTCAAAAGTTCTGCGACCAGTTAATATTACAGAACCCTTTTTATCTATAATCTCACAACCTTGATTAGAAAATTTAACACTATGGTTGTTGTCACATATTTGAGATATGCTTAACAGGTTATGTTTTAATCCCTCAACATATAAAACATTCTTAAATAAGGAAAGATTATAAAGTTGAACCGTACCTTAACCAATAATCTTGCAGTTACTACCATCACCAAATGTGACTGATCCATCAGTCATATCTTTTAGATCGGTAAATAAAGCCTTGTCACCTGTCATGTGCTGGAACATCCATTGTCGAGGTACCATTTTGAATGAGTTGTTGCTTTGAATGCAGTGTGGGCAACCAAGCAGGCAACTTTAGGAACCCATTTCATAACTGTTTTGGGTTTAGGAACATAGTTGGTCTTCTTTTGTCTGATGTTGTAAGAATGACCTACTGAGTTAGATTTTAAGAGCTCCTTTAGTAAATCAATTATTTTTTTAAGCAAGAGGATTTACTTCGATTTTTAAAATTTATATAGCTGCTTTTAGGTTTATGAAAAGTTTTTGTCTTTTTAGAAAAATCTTTACTAGTACCTTTTCCTTTTGAGTTAAAAGTTTCTCCTTTCACAAAGTTGGGAGAGGTATACTTCTATTTAGGAGATGTACTTTTCTCATAGCCTAACCTAGATCTATCACCACATTTTCTTGATCCAGATAATAATTTTTCTAACTTTGGATCACCCTGGGCATATCTCCATGTATCCTTCAAACTCAGAAGAGAAGATACTTCATTTTTAAGTTTCTCATTTTCAAATTTCAAATCATCAATCAAGGAGGTTTTGAATTCCAAATCACATTTTGATTTTTCAAAACAATCTGAAATATGCAATTTTTCTAAAACAAGAGTTTCAAAACATTATTTGAGTTTAGAAAACTTTTCTTTTTGAAGCTTAAGTTTGACAGCAATTTTACAACTTTTCGTATATAAGGCATTATAAGCATCTTGAAGATCTTCTTCATTTTTATAATCACTATTCAAATTTTCTTCACTTGTTGAATCATCGTGATCTGAAAAAGTAAACTTGGCTAAAGTCATAAGGGCTTTAACTTCACTGCCCGACTCGGTTTCAGAATTTTCTGATTCAGAAGATGCTTCAGAATCAGACGATTCATCCCAAGTAGCCAACATACCCTTCCTTCTGGGTCTGTCCTTTTTAAGTCATTTGTTTGTTAAATGCCCATACTCTTGGTAGTTGTAACACTGACTGTCTTTCAAAGACTTCCAAGTTTTGGACTTAGGTTTAGATCGTTTCATTTCATTTCCCTTTTGAAAGTCGACCCTTTTCTTGTTTTTGAAAATTTTATAAAACTTTTTCGCCAAAAGAGCCATATCTTCTTCAGAATTTTCTAAATCTGAGTTTTCTTGAAAAATACCTTTAGAAGATTTCAAAGCTATAGATTTTCCTTTAGGATCTTTAAAATTTAATTCATAGGTTTGTAAAGAACCGACTAGTTCTTCTACCCTCATATTATCCGTATCACGAAGTTCCTGGATCGCGGTTACTTTAGAATTGAACCGTTCAGGAAGTGAGCATAATATCTTTGCACACACTTTACTTTCTGGAATTTTATCGCCAAGACCCCACATAGAGTTTACAATGTCATTTAGTCTAGTGTAAAAGTCCATAAACATTTCATTTTCCTCCATATGAATTTCTTCAAATTTGGTTGTGAGGAGTTGGACTTTAGACTTTTTGATAATTGAAGTACCCTCGTGTGTCATTTCTAGTATATCCCAGGCTTGCTTTGTAGTATTACAGGATATAATTCTTTTGAACTCATCCGGTAATAGTGCGCAGGTGATTGCATTTAGTGCTTTAGCATTGGCACTATACTCACTTTTCTGAAGGGTGGTCCATAAATAATAAGCAGGTACAGACATAGTTTTTGAACCGTCAGATTTAGTTACTTCAATAGTAGGAGAGTTCCATTCGGTCATTGTGGCTTGCTACACACTCTCATCCATTGATTTGAGGAAGATCCTCATTCTGGCTTTCCAATAGGCATAGTTGGAGCCATCAAAGGGTGAAGACCTAGTGACTGATAGGCTATCAAAATTTGACATCTTATTAATATAGCTTAGATCGTTAGCTCAGGAAATAAATCCAAAAATAACAATAAGAACGAGCTATTAAGCTCTGATACCACTTGAAAAGGCCAAGCTATATGTCCTAGAGGGGGGGTGAATAGGACTATACCAAATTAAAATAAAATCAGCGGAATAAAGTAAATCAATAGCCTTACAATTATAAATCAATTCACAATGCTGAAATCAAATCACCTTAATAAATAAGTATTGAGAGATTGATACAAATTCAGCTCTAAGGACAACCTTACATCATAATAAACAAGGGCTTATGGTAGGACAACCTTATTTCTAGAACATCTTTTGGATCAAGAACTCAATTTTAATAGAAATAAATGAATAGCAAAGAATTGAAATTAAATGCAAAAATATAGATCTAATTTATTACAATAATCCCTACACTTGCTTGAAATGTAAATAGTTACAACATTCACATCCACATGTACATTCCACACAATTGAATGATAAAAGATATGAAAATTAAGCAACCATTCAATCCACAAGACAAAGAGTTATAGTGGTTCGCCTGTGTGTACACCAACTGTTCTTCAACAGCCACACAAAATGCTACTCCACTCCTAATATCTTCACACAGGGGATATTAGCATTCACCATCAAATAGGTTTTCACAGGTTCACCCAAAACCTTTACAATTGTGTCTTTTTAACTTGGGCTTACACAATTCAAAAATCCACACTTTTGAGTTTTCTGGCTCTCCTCAGATAACCACATAAATTGAGATTTTTCTGGTGAATCCTAAACAAAAACTAAAATGGAATGAAATTTATAGAATTGTAAAATACCTGGATTTCTCCTCTTATAGCTGCCCGGAAGAACCAATTGGAGTAGACGTTCGAATATGGAAGTTTAATGTCCACTACTCACTTTAATATGGTTCTAAGTTCTAATTGATTTTAGATTTAAACCAGTTGAGCATAACTATATTTGATTTTGGTTCCAAGAAGAAGGAATAAGTCAATTCCTCTTTTCAAATCAGATTGGAATACAGAAACAAAATCAAATTAAATAAGCTATTAAAAAAAGAAAGAAATTATGCACAAAATAGCTTAAAAATAAACGCAGACTTATCTCAGAGTGGAGCCTTGAATTCACTTAATTATTCAATGAAAAACTCTGAAATTCATGTGCTATTTATAGCAGACGAAGTTCGTATTCGACTGGTCCTAGGGTCACCACGACTGGTCTTATAATAAATTGATTTTTGAATTTTTGAGCGCGATCACATCAGACCGTTGTACGACTGGTCGTAGGCAGTCCACGACTGGTCGAAAGCAGTCCACGAATGGTGGTGACCCCTCTACGACTGGTCGTGCAACAATTGATTTAGTAGTTGGAGTTTGAGTCGAAGCCTTACGACTGGTCGAAGGTCGAGTCGAGAACATCTCATGACCGGTCGAGCAGACTCTAGGACTGGTCGTAGGCGAACCAAAAAATCTGATAAATTGCAACCAATTTAGGACTGGTCTTGGAACTTCTTAGACTGGTCGAGACAGTGCTAGGACTGGTCGAACAGGGTCTAGGACTGGTCTTAGAGTAGACCAAAATCATGTAATAATATTCATTTGAATTATGTATCTAAAGTGACCTACCCTAAGGTCAATCTAATGGTCTATCAAACCTGGAACATGAAGTATGGACATTGAACACTTCATTTGCTTAGACTTTGATCTTCACGAAGCTTGATTTCTTCTCAACGTAGCTTGACTACTTCAAAGGCTTCAATGTTACTTTAAGTTGTACTTAAGTCCCGCATTTAGTTTTGAATCTTGAACTTTGACTTACACTTGAACTTGAGTCTTGAACTTGAGTTCTCTCTTAATATTGTAGCTTGAACTATCATGAAGCTTGAAGAATTCTTTGAGTTAGACTTCAAGTGTTGACGAGGTGTTTCGAACAAATTTATCAAGATATAAACACACGACATACGGAGAAGTTTTGACACACAAAATTTGACAATCAAAGAGGAATCAAATCATAGCTCTTACAAGGTTAAGGTTAAGTTATACGTTATAAGTTTAGGTTATAGGTTATAGGTTAAGGTTAGGTTATACATTATAAGTTTAGGTTATAGGTTATAGGTTATAGGTTATGGTTTTAGGTCATAGGTTTAGGTTATAGGTTAAGGTTTTAGGTCATATGTTTTGGTTTAGGTTAAGTTTATAGGTTTAGGTTTAGGTTTAGGTTTAGGTTAAGGTTTAGGATTAGGTTATAAGCTATAGGTTTAGGGAATTGAGAATAGGTTAAGGTTTAGATTTAGGAAATCGGGTTCGAGTTCGGGATCGGGTTTAGATTTGGGTTTTCATGTTTAGGTTTAGGTTTAGGTTAGGGAGTTGAGATTAGGATTAGGTGTAGGATTAGGTTTAGGGATTTGAGAATACATTTAGGTTATAGGTTATAGGTTAAAGTTTAGGTTTTAGGTTTAGCTTAAGGTTAGGTTAGGTTTAGGTTTGGTTAAGGTTTAGGTTTAGGTTTAGATTTAGGTTATAAGCTATAAGTTTAAGGAATTGAGAATAGGTTAAGGTTTAGATTTACGAAATAGGGTTCGGGTTTAGTTTTCGGTTTTTAAGTTTAGGTTTAGGTTTAGGTTAGGGTGTTGAGATTAGGATTAGGTGTCGGTTTAGGTTTAGGGATTTGAGAATACATTTAGGTTTTAGGTTTAGGTTTAGCTTATAAGTTATAGGTTAAGGTTAAGGTTAAGGTTTTAGGTTTAGGTTAAGTTTAGGTTATAGGTTATAAGTTTAGGTTATAGGTTATAGCTTAGGTTTTAGGTCAAATGTTTTAAGTTTAGGTTAAGGTTATAGGTTTAGGTTTAAGTATAGGTTAAGGTTAAGGTTTAGGTTTAGGTTAAGGTTTATGTTTAGGTTTAGGTTATAAGCTATAGGTTTATGGAATTGAGAATAGGTTAAGGTTTAGGTTTAGGAAATCGGGTTCGGGTTCGGGATCGGGTTTAGTGCAGGTTTTCAAGTTTAGGTTTAGGTTTAGGTTAGGGAGTTGAGATTAGGGTTAGGTGTAGGTTTAGGTTTAGGGATTTGAGAATACATTTAGGTTTTGTGTTTAGGTTATAGGTTATATGTTTAGGTTTAGGTTTAGGTTTAGGTTTAGGTTTAGGTTTATAAGCTATAGGTTTAGGGAATTGAGAATAAGTTAAGGTTTAGGTTTAGAAAATCGGGTTCGGGTACATGATCGGGTTTAGGTTTGGGTTTTCAAGTTTAGGTTTAGGTTTAGGTTAGGGAGTTGATATTAGGATTATGTGTAGGTTTAGGTTTAGTGATTTGAGAATACATTTAGGTTTTAAGTTATAGGTTAAAGTTTAGGTTTTAGGTTTAGGTTAAGGTTAGGTTATAGGTTATAAGTTTAGGTTATAGGTTATAGGTTAAGGTTTTAGGTCATAGGTTTTGTTTTAGGATAAGGTTATAGGTTTAGGTAAAGTTAAGGTTTAGGTTTAGGTTTAGGGAATTGATAATAGGTAAAGGTTTAGGTTTAGAAATTGGGTTCGGGTTCGGGATCGGGTTTAGGTTTGATTTTCAAGTTTAGGTTTAGGTTTAGGTTAGGGAGTTGAGATTAGGATTAGGTGTAGGTTTAGGTTTAGGGATTTGAGAATACATTTAGGTTTTAGGTTTAGGTTATAGGTTAAGGTTAGTTTATACGTTATAAGTTTAGGTTATAGGTTATAGCTTAAGGTTTAGGCCATAGGTTTTGGTTTAGGTTAAGGTTTTAGGTTTAGGTTAAGGTTTAGTTTTAGGTTTACGTAATTGACAAGAAAGGTTTAGGTTTAGGAAATCGGGTTCGGGTTCGGGATCGGGTTTAAGTTTGGGTTTTCAAGTTTAGGTTTAAGTTTAGGTTAGAGAGTTGAGATTAGGATTAGGTGTAGGTTTTGGTTTAGGGATTTGAGAATACATTTAGGTTTTAAGTTTAGTTTTAGGTAAAGGTTTAGGTTTAGGTTATATGCTATAGGTTTAGGGAATTGAGAATAGGTTATGGTTTTGGTTTAGGAAATCGGGTTCGGGTTCGAATCGGGTTTAGGTTTGGGTTTTCAAGTTTAGGTTTAGGTTTAGGTTAGGGAGTTGAGATTAGGATTAGGTGTAAGTTTAGGTTTAGGAATTTGAGAATACATTTAGGTTTCGTGTTTAGGTTTAGGTTATAGGTTATAGGTTAAGGTTTAGGTTAAGGTTATATGTTTAGGTTTAGAAAATCGGGATCGGGTTTGGGTTCGGGTTTAGGTTTTGTTTTTAATTTTAGGTTTAGGTTTAGGTTAGGGAGTTGAGATTAGGATTAGGTGTAGGTTTAGGTTTAGGGATTTGAGAATACGTTAAGGTTTAGGTTTAGAAATTGGGTTTGGGTTCGAGATCGGTTTATGTTTGGGTTTTAGGTTTAGGTTTTGGTTATCGGTTATAACCGTAGGTTTAGATTTAGATTTTTGGTTTAGGTTTAGGTTATAGGTTTTGGGATTTGAGAATAGGTTTAGGTTATAAGTATAAGTTTAGGTTTAGGTTTCATGTTTAGGTTAAGGTTATAGGTTTATGTTAGGTTTTATATTTAGGTTAAGGTTTAGGTTATAGGTTAAGATTGAGGGAATTGAGTTTAAGTTATAGGCTATAGGTTAAGGTTTAGGTTTAGGTTTAGGTTTTAGGTTTAGGTTTAGGTTTTAGGTTATAGGTTATGGGTTTAGGTTATTAGTTTAGGTTAAGGTTAGGTTATAGGTTAAATAGGTTTAGGTTATAGGTTAAATAGGTTTAGGTTATAGGTTATAGGTTATAGGTTTAGGGATTTGTGAATAGGTTTAGGTTATAGGTTATAGGTTATAGGTTTAGGTTTAGGTTTTGGGATTTGAGAATAGGTTTAGGTTATATGTTTAAGTTTATGTTTAGGTTATAGGTTTAGATTAAGGTTATAGGTTTAGGTTTAGGTTAAGGTTATATGTTTAGGTTTTGGTTAGGTTATAAGTTTTTGGTTAAGGTTTAGGTTATAGTTATTAGTTTTAGGATTTGAGAATAGGTTTAGGTTATAAGTATAGGTTTAGGTTAGGTTATAGGTTAAGGTTTAGGGAATTAAGTTTAGGTTATAGGTTCAGGTTATAGGTTATGGGTTATAGGTTAT
Organism: Magnolia changhungtana; assembly: GCA_030180095.1. NCBI lineage: Eukaryota > Viridiplantae > Streptophyta > Magnoliopsida > Magnoliales > Magnoliaceae > Magnolia > Magnolia changhungtana. The sequence continues at coordinate 9,041,204 of JASAUF010000552.1, read as the reverse complement.
AGGTTTTGGTTAAGGTTTAGGTTATAAGTTTTGGGATTTGAGAATAGGTTTAGGTTATAAGTATTAGTTTAGGTTAGGTTTTAGGTTAAAGTTTATAGAATTGAGTTTAGGCTATAAGTTTTGGGTTATAGGTTATAGGTTTAGCTTAAGGTTTAGGTTGTAGTTATAGGTTTTGGGATTTGAGAATAGGTTTAGGTTATAGGTTAAGGGTGTAGTCCCTACAAATACAGATATAAACACGACCTGGTCCAATTGGTCAGTCCCTTCCAATGCTGTCCTTAGAAAATGGACAGTTTCATCATGGTCATAATAGCAGTTCCCACCTTCTAGGGACCCCCGCTCAGCATCTAGATAGCTCCGATGCACATCCGGGTCTGCTCCATTAATTTTCAGCAAATACATAAACACGACCTATCCAAATAGCCAAGCCCTTCCAATGCTTCACATAGGAAATGGACAGCTTCATCATAGTCATAACAACGGTTCCCACCTTCCAGGGAGCCTCGCTCACCTAAATAGCTCCGACGCACATCTGGGTCTTCTCCATCAATTTCGAACTAATGCATTTAAAAACAACATAAATATATTTAAAATCATCTGGATACCTGGGGAAGGCCTCCCATATTTATATTGTTGGTTACTTATCCCTTTGTTTACAAGCCACAATCGACCAACAATTTCTATCGCTACCTGTACTATGAAACCAACACAAATATAACTGGGAAACAATATAAGGAATAAGAAAAAATAAATTTACCTGTACACATCATTAAATGTTTCCCTATAAAGAGGTGATAGTATATCTTTGATAGCCATAACCTATATGACAAAGAAAATGTAACCGATACAGTCTGTTACAATTCAAAGGATAAAAAAGATTTGTGGCTGCATTGATATTCTAGTACATTACGAACGACTCCCTACGTACCCAAATTTCAGATTGGGATCAAGCCACTACGTAGTTCTTTTTAATTAACCAAGTTACTAAAGGTCATAAATTTCATATTTAACAAAGTATCATTGAACGTCGTCTCAAATCGTTTTTGGTTGGGATTTGAGAATGGGTTTAGGTTAAGGTTATAAGTTTAGGTAAAGGTTATAAGTTTAGGTTATAGGTTAAGGTTTAGGTTTAGGTTTAGGTTATAGGTTATAGGTTAAGGTTTAGGTTAGGTTTTAAGTTGAGGTTAAGGTTATAGGTTTAGATTATAAGTGTAGGTTATAGGTTTAGGTTTAGGTTAAATTATATGTTAAGGTTTAGGGAATTGAGAATAGGTGTAGGTTTAGGTTTAGGAAATCAGGTTCGGGTTCGGGTTTAGGTTTAGGTTATAGGTTTTGAGATTTGAGAATAGGTTTAGGTTAGGGTGCGAGTTAAGGTTTAGGGAATTGAGTTTAGGTTATAATTATAGGTTTTGGGATTTGAGAATAGGTTTAGGTTTAAGAATTCGGGTTTAGGTTCGGGTATATGTTCGAGTTTAGGTTATAGGTTTAGGGTTATAGGTTTAGGTTATAGGTTATAGGTTTAGGTTAAGGTTTAGATTATAGTTTAGGTTTAGGAATTCGGGTTCGGGTTTAGGTCATAGGTTATAGGTTTAGGTTATAAGTTTTGGGATTTGAGAATGGGTTTAGGTTATAAGTATAGGTTTAGGTTAGGGTGTGGGTTATGGGTTTAGGAAATTGAGTTTAGGTTATAGGTTATAGGTTATTGGTTAAGGTTTAGCGAATTGAGTTTAGGTTATAGGTTATAGGTTATAGGTTAGGTTATGGGTTAAGTTTTAGGTTTAGGTTATAGGTTTTGGGATTTGAGAATATGTTTAGGTTAAGGTTATAAATTTAGGTTTAGGTTATAGGTTAAGGTTTAGGTTATAGGTTAAGGTTTAGGTTTAGGTTATAAGTATAGGTTTTGGGATTTGAGAATAGGTTTAGGTTAAGGTTGAAATTTAGGTTAAGGTTATAAGTATTGGTTTAGGTTATAAGTATAGTTTTAGGTTATAGGTTAAGGTTATAAGTATAGTTTAGGTTATAGGTTAAGTTTAGGTTATAGGTTATAAGTATAGGTTTTGGGATTTGAGAATAGGTTTTGGGAGGTTATAAATTTAGGTTATAGGTTAAGGTTTAGGTTTAGGTTATAGGTTATAGGTTAAGTTTTGGTTAGGTTTTAAGTTTAGGTTAAGGTCATAGGTTTAGGTTATAAGTGTAGGTTATAGGTTTAGATTTAGGTTAGATTATAGGTTAAGGTTTAGGGAATTAAGAATAGGTGTAGGTTTAGGTTTAGGAAATCGGGTTTGGGTTCGAGTTTAGGTTTGAGTTTTCAAGTTTAGGTTTAGGTTTAGGTTAAGGAGTTGAGATTAAGATTAGGTGTAGGTTTAGGTTTAGGGATTTGAGAATACATTTAGGTTTTAGGTTTAGGTTTAGGTTTTAGGTTTAGGTTTAGGTTTTAGGTTTAGGTTAGGTTATAGGTTATAGGTTATAGGTTAGGTTATAAGTGTAGGTTATAAGTTTAGGTTATAGGTTTAGGTTTAGGTTTAGGTTATTATCTACTATTGAACCTAATATTATCTACTACATACTAGTAACATACAACCAATATTGGGGCACCATACTATAAGCTACAAGAATTTCATGTCCCCTTAAACAAGGTATCCTCCATTGATAACATATATATATATTATAAGTTTTTTTTTATTTTCATTTACATTCGTAAATACATTCATCATCCATCCAAGAAAATTGAAACAAGTACTATCACTCTTTGAGGGAAGGGAAGGGACATGATATTTCAGTGAAAGCCCACCTTGGCATTTATCTTCAAAAGAACATTTGTCAGGCATTGGTCAATGACTCTTTGAACCGCAATACAATGAGTGACAATACCAAATTCAGGTAGGTTCTTTTTCTTCCATGGACCTTCAGAAATGGCACAAATATCAGCTTGATCTAAAACTTTCGTGGTTCTTAAACAGTTTAAAAGTGTGAAATTCTCTAGATGAGAAACCAGAATGAAAAAAGACTAAGTCAAGCTTCTCAAGCACATATGGAAGCCATCAAGGATGAAACCAGAACTTACATTCTCCATGGGACATCAAGGACATCATCAAAAAATTCGAGCATAAACATGAAGTAGATTGATGTTAATGCTGCATTGTACTCGACAAGACACTGCATGACTTAAACATCCAGTGCTCATCTAGGAGTCCAAATAACAATATAAGGAATAGTTTTGGAGCCATATTAGTCAAGCAACAGTTCACAAAAAGAGTTGATTAGACTAAAATGAATATTTTGTAAGGAAAGACACTGCTAATCATCATAGTCAGAGAATTACCTAACAACAACAACAAAAGCAGTGGTTGTGGTCCCTTTAAAATTGAAGTAGCAACATAGCATATATAGTATGTGACGACATATTGTCCCAACAGTCACATTTGTGATAGTTGCCTTAGCATATAGTATGCGCATAGGCAACCTGGGCCACTCAAGATGTCTAATTTCATTTGACAATATTGTTGGAAAGTGAAGACACCAAAAAAGATACTGCTTCATGTGAGATTTCAATGTCAAAGCAACGCACTAGAAATTCCATGGTTAGAGAAACAACTCAGGTTGCATTTAGCTGCACTATTGAACTCAACTATGATTATTAGCTCAACAGAGAGGAAAGGACCAAATTCCAAATACCGACCTTAGGCTGCATATGGACACATAAGTCAATTTGACTGGGAGCATTCAATCTATTAAAGATGGAATGGTCAAATTATAATCATGATACCAGGCATTCATGGTAAGGAACTAACCCTCAAATTGTAGTTGCATTCCTTTCAAGTTTCAGGCCCAACTAGAAATGTAGTAGCAATCTGAAGCCCGAACTCATAATATGAAGAGTTATTATACAATGTTTGGGCTGAAAAAAATGTATTGTTCCCTTTGCATTTCCGGTTTGCACAAGTAGGGGCGGGTTGCATCCACCTTTTAGTCTTATAAACAGTCGATATTATGGGTCCCATAGTGGATGTCCTATGCACCAAACTCCCACAGATTCTAAGAATGCTAACCCTTCAATAGACGGTTAAGAGAGAAAATACAACAACTATGCAAATTCAACCAGGAAAAGGTCAAATACAGATAAGATCTTCCAAGTCCACAGCAAGGCCCATATATCAACTGTTTGGATCACTGAACCATCAGCCCCAGTAGCCTCCAGTCGAGTAAACTGAAAATCTGAACCATGCTACTAACCCTTTCAGCCCAAACATGGTAAATTACCTGTAATATGAATGCTAAGGAAAATACAATCTTTCTTTCTTTTTTTTTTTAAACTTTTTTTTCTCAACAAAATCAATTTTATTAGAAGATCCCAAAGGGGAAAAGTTTATCAGCAAAATTGCATGGGACATGTTTGGTTCGAGGGATTGGAAGGCTTAATCCCGGGATTGGCCGGGCGTGCTAAACAGACCGAATATAGCAATCTCGGGATATAGCAATCCCATAGATCTTGCACCAATCCACTGACGCAGCTAGCATTACCTTCAAATCCGTGCAATCCACTCTAATACCATCCAATCTACCAGCCAAACAGGCCCTTATTGTACTGAGTAAACTTAGTAGGGCCCACCTTAAACCTTAAATCCCTAAATCCCCAGATCTCCAAATTCCTAAAGCCCTATATCTCCAAATCCCTAAATCTCCAAATCCCTAAATCCCTAAATCCCCAACTCCCCAAATCCCTAAATCCCTAAATCCCCAAATCCCTAAATCCCCAAATCATTTTAATCGGTATTGAGATTGAGAGAGAGAGAAAGAGATACCTATTTGAGTTGGAGCCCTGATCATGGTCAACTGAGCTTTAGAGGATGCGTGAGAGAAAGAGAGGACCTAGAGAGAGAGAGAGAGAGAGGGTGCGGTGGAGAGAGGACTGAGAGAGAGAGAGAGGACAGAGAGTGAGAGAGTGAGAGAGGGCGCGAGAGCGAGAGTGAGAGAGGACAGAGTGAGAGAGACTTCAAGTCTCTCTCACGGTCTCACGAGCAGGTCACATGGTCGGTGCTCTGTGGGCCCCACCATGATGTATGTGTTTCATCATTGTCATCCATCTATTTTTCCATTTCATTTTATGGTATGAGACAAAAAATGAGGTATATCCCAATCTCAACTGGACCACATTATAGGAAACAGTGTTGAATAAGCGTCGACCATTAAAAACCTTTTGGGGGTTGAAAACCAATCTTCACGATCTTGTGCAATTCTACCACCTAGGCATAGGTTGTTGTTGCCCCATGGGACACATTGGACGGTCCAAATCATGAAAAGTGTTATGGGTGGAGCCCACTGTCAAAACCCAGTTGTAAGCACATCCATCACTGAACGTTTTTCGTTAAAAGGGAACTGTTTGGATGCTTTCTTCAAAAAATAGGTAGGACCCACTTCTGATGATATTCTCGGGGATCTACTCCATTCATCATTTTCTCAGTAACGTGTAAGCCCATGGGTCAAAGTATGAAGTAGATTTGAACTCTATGTGGGCCACACTATCCACCTGTGATGAGGCACTACCCACTGTTGAAGTAACCCTCTGTTATCCTTTACATGCATGCATATGGAATTTTATTTATTTACAAATTTGTCACTCTCCGTTTTAGAATAGTCTGTCGTTCGTTCCTCTTTACTGCACCGTCTAAAAGAAGTGAAATTTGGTGAATATCCACTGTTTTTTGTGCTTTTTCCATCAGTTCAGTTTGGGTCCCGATCGCCCAAGGATATCCAAGATGCTTTCTTAATGGTTATTATATGATCTTGCCCATCGGGTCACTTATACACTGATCCAAGGGATGAATTTTGACGTGTATGGTTAATTTATGGTCCTCATGCCATATATATAGTTTTGAGTTAAACAGATGGTGGGAACCTTATGATCTTATGTACTGGATGACTTTCTGGTCTCTTTAATGTGAACGGATTGATTTGTGATGAGGGTCGAATATTGCATATTAGATCCCGACTATTACCTGATTTTACGTACATGATAATGCTTAATGCCATATTTTAATTGTGTTTTTATTACAGGATGAAATCGGGGCGTGTATTGAAAATGATGTTAAAAGCATGGATTTGACTCTCCGGAATTACCGAGCTCGGGATGAACCTCGGAGGACCAATATTGAAGAATTTACATGCCGGGGACCCGAGGAAATCAAGCGTTCACGTTTAAAGAGGCCCGAAATTGGTCAAGAATGAAAGATCACATGGTTCCCTCCATCCAATTGGCTCGAAACTTTATACATGGGATTAGGGACATAAATTAACCGTACATTTCAAATTTCAGCCCTCGGATCACTAGGGAAGTGCCCCAACTCACAGATCAGTCCATAAACCGTTGATTACTGGGCCCACCGATAACAGAATATACTTCAAATTTGGTCTCAACTGTTAAAATTGGATGGGAAAACAGATGGTCGGAGTGGATTTATGAAATATATTATAGGGAGCCCGTATGTACAACGTGTGTACATGGTGTACACACGTGCTCGAGCCATACCGGCCGAAGTCGGGCGGTCAAAGCGTACCCCGACCGCGACTTCTCATTTCAAAAACGGCAATTGCCGTTAGAGGGAGTCCCCAGCCGATCGTCGGTTGGCAATTGTGGGCCCCACCCTTTGAGCATTCAGATGATCTGGACCGTTCATTGTACTCAGAGGTCGGGCTTGACCCTCACCTAGGTCTCCTTTTGGACCCATGCATGGGTAAACGCAGAGATCTCTGGTTAAACGTAAGATGGACGGCGGACCAAATCATCTTGTGGGCCACATCTATTTTACTCCGAAAGTACTCATTTCAGGTTGGTTTTTCGCCATGGAATCAATGGACGGAGTGGATTTCAAAAAGTCGTGAAGGACTGGGCCCCACTACCATCGCAGCGGATCCGCGTCCCGCTCTGCGTCGTCCAATACAAGACGGACGCCTAGTCCGTTTTGCGGCGGTTGTGAGCCCCACACGTGTCCCATCCGTCCAATCCGTACCGTCCACCGTGTAGACAGTGCGAGCACTTCAAAACCATGTTTCTACTTTATACCCATGCGTACACACGTGTGCGGTGCTGATGAAGGCCACAAAAGTACGCTTCTGCAACGTCCAAATTTGATCTTTTTGTATTCTCTTCTCTCGGCGCATCATTGGACGTTCAAAACTACCTATTCTTGGTGAAATTTCGTCCCGAATCCAATGGGCGGTGGATTTCCCAAAAAACACTTCCATGGGGCCCACCGATCACGATAGCGAAAGGGTGCGAAAGGTTTCGCACAATTTGAAAATCCGGTTTTCCAGGCGGTTGTGGGCCACCATCTTTGATCATATGGCAGATCTGAACCATCCATCATGTAGAGGACCCAAGAAAGTCCTAAGGGACGGTGTTTGTTGGAATTTGAACGAGGAAAGTATGGTGTTTTGAGGTCCCGAACTTGGTACTGCGAAAAGGTTTTTCTTCACTTGTGTGCGGCAATGCTTCCCAAATCCGAATTTCACCACTCCAGCCACTCCATCAGCTATAAAAAGAGTTGCAAAACATGAGAAAGGGCATTGAAAAAGTGGAGAATTCCAGATCTAGAGCAAAGGAGAGAAGAAAAAGAAGAAAGAAGAAAGAGAGAAATTGGTTTGATGTTTTTATGAATTTTTATTTATCCATATGTTTAATGAATTTTATGGGTAACTAATCTCTCAGCTAGGGCTGAGATGAAACCCCTAATTTGAACACCCTTTTTTCTATGTTGATTTTATTTTAATTAGATTGGTTTGTTTCTTTCCCTAGTGTACTTGATTGCTTTAAATTCTATACTTCTCCATCTATGAACTTGATCAGAGTCTATGGATGGATGTGGTCTGGATGCTTATTCTAGGTGCTTGTATCGATCATGAACAGGTTCTGTAGAGGAAGAAACAGGTGCTTTCTTGAATCAGTATATTCCATATGCCCGATTTGGACATGGGATATGTTATTCATGGCATTGCTTGAAGGAATTAGACAATCTGTATGCCCGATTAAGGACACAGATTGTGCTTTCTCTAGATAAGTTAGATCAATCTATATTAAAGTGAATTAACAGACAAAACAAGGGTTAGGATAATTAGGGGTGGATTCGAAAGTCCTAGTGCTCTTTCTCTTATTGAATTTTCTTCCCTATCCTCAATAGTTATTTTCCATAAATTTGTGTTAGTAATTTGCTCCATTATTTGTTGAATTAGTTAAGGAGGATCACAGATTTGAATTGTGACGATCAGTCCTCGTGGGATTCGACCTCGATCTTACCGAGTTATTACTACATCACAACCCTATACTTGGGGAGTGAACAAGTTTTTGGCGCCGTTGCCGGGGACTGTTTCGTTCCAAATTGAATTTAGGATTCTCTCTTATCATAATTCATAGCTTAGGATTTTACTAACTTAGAATTTTTTTTTTTTTTTTCTTTATTTTAGAAACTAACCTATTTCCTGTTTTGTAGGGTCCTGAAATAAACTTCTAATTTGGTAATCCCTTCTAAGTTTCTTACTTTTTCTAATTTCTATTTTTAGAATTAGGATTTTATTTTTAGAAATTTTTAGTTTCTAATTTTAGATTTAGATTCTTCTTTTAAGTAACTTTCTATTTTCTAGTTTTAGAAATTTTTTCCTTTTTAGAAACTAACTTAGCTTTTTATTTTTAGTAACTTTCTAATTCTAGGATTTCTTTCCTTTTTAGAAACTAACTTGTTTTGTTTTGCAGGATTCTATCATAGATCTCCAAATTGGTAACATCTTTCTAAATTCTCCAATCTTTTCTACTTTCTATTTTGAGAATTAGGTTTTTATTTTTTAGGAATTTTCTATTTTCTAACTTAGGATTTAGAAACTTTCTATTTTCTAGTTTTAGAAACTTTCTTTTTTTTAGAAATTAACCTGTTTTAGGAAACTTGATTTGTTTTTGTTTTTATTTACAGGAATTGAGGAAGGAAGCTACTAAGTGAAGGAGGAGCTTCTTGAATCTTCTGCCATCAATCATCTCCTTTTCCTGGTTCTTTCTTCCCATTCTTATTCACATAGTTTTAACTTGTTTTTTTTTAATAGCATAATTTCTAGTTCTAGTTTTCTTTCTCTTAGGTTGTTACTTAGTTTATGCTAGACGTAGATCTCTAGATAAAGAACTAGCACCTTTTGATCTGAAATAGAAAGAACATTCCATAGAAGATTGAAAGACATCCCAGTTGAAATGGCGAAGAGAATGGAACTAAAACTCTTAGAGATTATTCACTCTGTCCAATTCAATGCGCCTTCATGCATAGTGTTGCCCACCACCACGGCAGACACTTTGAACTCAAGGCTGGGGTCATACGATTCTTGCCTTCCTTTTATGGGTTGGACAAGGAGGACCCATATCATCATATGAAAGAATTCCTAGACATTTGCTCCACGTTTAAATTCCAAAACTTCTCGAGACGATTCGATCCGCCTACGCTTTGTTTCCTTTTTCTTTGAAGGATAAGGCGAAAGCATGGTTGAATTCTCTAGAAGTTGGGTCTATCACTACATGGGACCAATTGTCTAGAAAGTTCTTAAACAAGTTCTTCCTGTTCACAAAACTAATGCTCTCCGTAGAGAAATCACTAATTTCACACAAAAAGAGGGAGAGCACTTTCATGATTGTTGGGAAAGATGGAAGGACTTGCTTCTTAAATGTCCACACCACGGTTTTGAGAAGTGGCAACAAGTGCAATACTTTTATGACGGTTTGACACCCCAGGCAACCGTCATGCATGGTTGATGCCACCGGTGGAGGGTCCTTCATGACCAAAAGCGATCTGAAGCATGGAAATTCTTTGAAACCTTGTGTGAAAATTCCCAAAATGGGACTATTCAGATAGAGGTGAAAGAAGTTCCCAACCACAAAAGAGAGGTGGCATATATGAGATAGGAGTCACACCGGATCTCCATGCCAAGATTGATGGCCCGACAAAGAAGGTTGATGCTCGATGTTACATAATGGACCTCCACAAACAACTCAAGCCGAGGCTTGTGCCATATGTTCTAGTTCTACCCATCCTACGCAATCTTGCCCATCCAGTCAAAGATTTCCAATTCCTCTCTGAACAAGTTCATGCTTTGAACACCTTTCGAAACACAGGGAATGATCCTTACTCAAACACTTACAACCCCGAGGTTGGGCTAGGCATCCAAATTTTTCTTGGGCAAAAGGGCCACAACAAGGAGGACCATCTGGAAATATTCCCATGCAACCTTACCCTCAAGCTGGCAATCAACAACTCCAACAGTTTCCGCAATATCAACAAGTCCCTTCACAATCACGGAAACCATCTCTTGAGGATACACTCCATCTTTTTATGCGAGTTCTCTCCAATTCCAAAAGACACCCAACAAACTTTACTAGCCAACCAAAGAAAGCTTACATGCAAATGCGCAATCCATTGCCAAGTTGGAAGTACAAATGGGTCAACTAGTCGCCACATTGAGTGAGAGAGAAAAGGCAAGTTCCCTAGTCAACTGTGGCTAATCCAAAGGGACGATGAGATTGGCTCTAATTCTAACCAAGGACAATATCATGAGCAAGCCAAATCGATCACTACCCTTAGGTCGGCAAGCAGTTGATAACAGAATAGAGATGCCTAGGGATGAATCAAATTCTAAAGCGGAAGATCAAGATGAAGCAGAGAGACACACCAATGCATCCAAAATTCAAAAGCTCTCGACTCTCCAGGGAACCACTAATGTGCCACCCTACGTGCCCAAAGCACCATTTCCTCAACGTCTGGCACCAATGAAGAAAAGAAATAACTTTGATGAAATCCTGGATGTGTTTAAAAAAGTGCAAGTCAACATTCCGTTACTTGATGCCATCAAGCAAGTCCCTCCTTACGCTAAGTTTCTTAAAGATTTATGCACTCAAAAGCGTAAGCGAAATGTTCATAAGAAAGTCTTCTGGCAGAAAGCGGCTCGGCTCCATGATTCAACATAACACTCCTCCTAAATTTAGGGATCCAGGAGCTCCCACCATTTCTTGCGGCATAGGAGATCATAAGATTGGGAAGGCATTACTCGATTTAGGGGCGAGTGTTAATTTGTTACCTTATTCGGTTTATGAGCAGCTAGGACTTGGTGAGTTGAAACCGACTAAGGTAACATTACAACTGGCTGATATAGATCTGTCAAGGTTCCCAGGGTGTTATTGAAGATGTGCTAATCCAGGTTGATAAATTCTATTTTCCAGTGGATTTCATAGTTATAGATACTCGGCTGTCCGAGAATCCTCATAGTCGGATCCCGGTCATCTTGGGTCGTCCATTTTTGGATACATCTAATGCTATTATAAAGCTATAGGAATGGAGTTATGAAATTGTCCTTTGGTAACATGAATATTAAACTCAATGTTTTTAATGCGGACAACAACCCATGATTTGGACGACATTTTTGAAGTGGACATGATCGAGAGCCTTGTGCGGGACTCCTTCCGTACATCTTTTGAAGATCCTCTTGAGACACCTTAGCACAATCGGGCATGGATTTTGACATCGATAGTCCCATCCACGAAGTCAATGCCTTTGCTCGACTCTACTCCTATATTGGAGACCGAAAAATGGAGAGCGAAAGTGGAACCTCTTCATCCCTCCGAGACTCTTCCCGACAAAGACAGGTTTCTAACTCGAGAAGGCAAAGAGAACAGGTGCGCAATGTTCTTAGAGCATATAAGGCGACAATTGAACGGAAGATAGCGAAAAATACAAGGAGTATGCCCCACGTATGTAAGGATCATGCTTTGTGGAAATGTCACGTAAAATACAAAGGAAGCATGATCTTAACATAGAAGAAGTTGTTCGACAGAATTCCTTAAACTTGTTTGATGATAGTGTCAATTACCTCATTTCGAGATAGCACGCTTTATGGGAACTCGCATCACTTATCTGGGATTGGTTAATCACAGTATTGAGGTAAGTTCTTTGGCGGACTCGGTCTTAAAGATTAATAAATTCATTGTCCGTTCTTGTCTGGTGAAGACGTTAAACTTAGCGCTCTGGGAGGCAACCCAACATTTCATTTGATTTCTTTTTCCTTGTTAGTTAGTTCAATGTTTGTGGGTAACATTACTGCAAACCCTCACGAGACTACAACTCGTCCACTAGGGGTAACCTAGGGGTTTAAAGGCTTGTTGCATATGCTAAATGCAATCGAGAGCACTGCGAAAGTGGTATAGGTAGGATCTTTTATTTTACTTGATTTCTCTCTTGTTCGACTCGCTTTTACTGTGATATTTTTGAGAGCTTCTTGATTCTCCATCCGGTACTATCTTTCCTACTCCTCTTTTCTTTTCGTTGTCTCATGTGCATTGCATGCTTATTTCTTTTACATTGAGGACAATGTAGATTTTAGGTTGGGGGTGGGAGATTAGGTTACCTAATCAGTATTTTCTTGGTCTTGAGCGAAAAATTTTAAAAATTGTGAAAATTTTTGAAAAATTGTGAAAATTTTTAAAATTTTTCTGGAATTTCTATTGAATTCAAAGTGATTTTGAAGGATAGTTGTGATTTTGAAATTACAAGATTCAGAATGTGAGAAATTTATGACTCTTGGATTTGGTTGTCTGGCAGATTTCACACTGAAGTTTGAATGGTTAATCCATGATTAGAAGTTGTAAACATTGATTGAGCCATGATTTCACATATCAGATCTCACTTACACATTAAGTTTTCAGTTTGATATTAAATGGTAACTTGGTAATCACTAAACATGAAAGAAACCAGCCTGAAAAATAAAATTTTTAGCATCAGTTTATAAAGAAGAATTGAAAGAATAGGACGCATAATCTTCACCATAGGTTTGCTCCCTATAGATGAAGATTCGATTCCCTATAGTTGACATGAGAAAAGAGTTAGGCGACAAGTTTTCATCATAGGTTTGCTCCCTATAGGTGCGGATTTGATTCCCCTCCTTGGCACCACTGTTTATAAAGGAAATCAAAGGCTGATAAAACGAAAAGATGATCTAAAATGCTAGTGTTGGTTTCAGGTTGGTTGTCACGAATTACTAATGATATCATGAAATTGACAATTGGATCTTTTAATGATTGTAAGCCGAGATTACACTATTCGCTCATGGAACTCAATGTTTAAAATTGTTCTAATTAATGGATTAATATTTTAAACTTGATTATGTAGTTTACTATAAGCTTGATTTCAGGAGAAAAATCTTATCACCATTCATGAATCTTAGAATTTTCCAATCTCAATTATCTGTTCACACGTCACTTGAGTTTACAGGAATTGTCTTTCATTTCTGAAATTATTTTTCGCATGTTTGGCTCGGGACTAGCAAAATGCTGGTTGGGGGTTGTGATGAGGGTCGAATATTGCATATTAGATCCCGACTATTACCTGATTTTACGTACATGATAATGCTTAATGCCATATTTTAATTGTGTTTTTATTACAGGATGAAATCAGGAGCGTGTATTGAAAAATGATGTTAAAAGCATGGATTTGACTCTCCTGAATTACTGAGCTCGGGATGAACCTCGAGAGGACCAATATTGAAGAATTTACATGCCGGGACCCGAGGAAATCAAGCGTTCACGTTTAAAGAGGCCCGAAATTGGTCAAGAATGAAAGATCACATGGTTCCCTCCATCCAATTGGCTCGAAACTTTATACATGGGATTAGGGACATAAATTAACCGTACATTTCAAATTTCAGCCCTCGGATCACTAGGGAAGTGCCCCAACTGACAGATCAGTCCATAAACCGTTGATTACTGGCCCACGATAAGAATATACTTCAAATTTGGTCTCAATGTTAAAATTGGATGGGAAAACAGATGGTCGGAGTGGATTTATGAAATATATTATAGGGAGCCCGTATGTACAATGTGTGTACATGGTGTACACACGTGCTCGAGCCGCACCGGCAGAAGTCGGGCGGTCGCGGCCTTGACCGCGACTTCTCATTTCAAAAACGGCAATTGCCGTTAGAGGAGTCCCCACCGATCGTCGTCGGTTGGCAATTGTGGGCCCCACCCTTTGAGCATTCGGATGATCGGACCGTTGATTGTACTCGGAGGTCGGGCTTGACCCTCACCTAGGTCTCCTTTTGGACCCATGCATGGGTAAACGCAGAGATCTCTGGTTAAACGTAAGATGGACGGCGGACCAAATCATCTTATGGGCCACATCTATTTTACTCCGAAAGTACTCATTTCAGGTTGGTTTTTCGCCATGGAATCAATGGACGGAGTGGATTTCAAAAAGTCGTGAAGGACTGGGCCCCACCACCATCGCAGCGGATCCGCGTCCCCAGCTCTAGCGTCGTGAAGGGCCTTTGCTGCTAGTCCGTTTTGCGGCCGGTTGTGAGCCCCACACGTGTCCCATCCGTCCAATCCGTACCGTCCACCGTGTAGACAGTGCGAGCACTTCAAAACCATGTTTCTACTTTATACCCATGCGTACACACGTGTGCGTGCAGAGAGGCCACAAAGGGCGCTCTGCAACGTCCAAATCGATCTTTTTGTATTCTCTTCTCTGGGCCGCATCATTGGACGTTTAAAACTACCTATTCTTGACTGAAATTTCGTCCAATCCAATGGGCGGGTGGATTTCCCGAAAACACTTCCATGGGGCCCACCGATCACGACAATGAAAAGGGTGCGAAGGTTTCGCACAATTTGAAAATCCGGTTTTCCAGTGCGGTTGTGGGCCACCATCTTTGATCATATGGCGTCTGAACCGTCCATCATGTAGAGGACCCAAGAAAGTCCTAAGGGACGGTGTTTGTTGGAATTTGAATGAGGAAAGTATGGTGTTTTGAGGTCTGAACTTGGCTTCTTGAAAAGGTTTTTTCTTTAAGTGCGACAACTTCCCAAATCCGAATTTCACCACTCCACCACTCCATCGCCTATAAAAAGAGTTGCAAAACATGAGGAAGGGCATTGAAAAAGTGGAGAATTCAGATCTAGAGCAAAGGAGAGAAGAAAAAAAGAAGAAGAAGAAAGAGAGAAATTGGTTTGATGTTTTTATGAATTTTTATTTATCCATATGTTTAATGAATTTTATGGGTAACTAATCTCTCAACTAGGGGTGAGATGAAACCCCTAATTTGAACACCCTTTTTCTATGTTGATTTTATTTTAATTAGATTGGTTTGTTTCTTTCCCTAGTGTGCTTGATTGCTTTAAATTCTATACTTCTCCATCTATGAACTTGATCGAGTCTATGGATGGATGTGGTCTGGATGCTTATTCTAGGTGCTTGTATCTCGATCATGAGCAGGTTTCTGTAGAGGAAGAAACAGGTGCTTTATTGAATCGTATATTCCATATGCCCGATTTGGACATGGGATATGTTATTCATGGCATTGCTTGAAGGAATTAGACAATCTGTATGCCCGATTAAGGACACGGATTGTGCTTTCTCTAGATAAGTTAGATCAATCTATATTAAAGTGAATTAACAGACAAAACAAGGGTTAGGATAATTAGGGGTGGATTTGAAAGTCCTAGTGCTCTTTCTCTTATTGAATTTTCTTCCCTATCCTCAATAGTTATTTTTCATAAATTTGTGTTAGTAATTTGCTCCATTATTTGTTGAATTAGTTAAGGAGGATCACAGATTTGAATTGTGACGATCAGTCCTCGTGGGATTCGACCTCGATCTTACCGAGTTATTACTACATCACAACCCTATACTTGGGGAGTGAACAATTTGACGTGTAAATCCTTCGATCTTGGTCCCTTGGGGTCTGTCCCTTGCCTTTGGTGTCATCAGAGTGTTAAATCCATGCTTTAAGCATCCTTTTCAGTCCTACGCTTGTGAATACACCTTGCATCACAAACACAATTAAATAAGGCATTAAACAGTATCATGTTTGTAAAAACAAGTAATAACTGGGGTCTAATATGCAAAATTCGACCCTCAACAAGGGGCCATATAAAGTTTTGGATCAATCTGATATTTTTTCCCTTCTTCTGGGCCTATATGACCTAATCAATAGATTGGATTGCAAATAAAAAGTACAGTGAACCTTAGGAGGGTTTTAATGGTGGATATCCAGTCACTATTGTTTTCATGTGGTGTGGTCCAGTTGAGATTTATATCCCTCTCATTTTTAGCATCAAGCCCTAATATGATTTGTAAAAATGGATGGACGACATGGCATCATGGTGGGACCCATAGAGCACCGACCAACATCCACCAAGTTTTGTGGGCCCCACTATGATGTATTTGTTATATCCACACCGTCCATCCATTTTGAGATATCATTTTACGTCATGAGCTACAGAATGAGGCAGATAAAAATCTGTAGTGGACCCCACCACATAAATCTTAGGTGCACCACACCACATGAAATCAATAGTAATTGGATATCCATCATTAAAATCCTCCTAAGACTTACTGTACTGTTTATTTGACATCTAATATGTTGATTAGGCCATACAGGGCCAGATGATGGGAAAAAACAAAAATCAGCTTGATCTAAAACTTTTATGGCCCCAAAATGGTATGACATCCAATATTGTACTGTTTATATTTTTTTTAGATGTCTTCACATAGTTTTAGATGGTAATCAACACCTGAGCTTCATATACGGATGATTTTTGAAATATCTCATAAGCTAAAGGGGAGACATCAAATGCACGATGTTGATGTTTGACACACATCACGATGGGCCCATTTTACATGTCTGGTCCATTCACTCTATTTTATTGATCATTACCCTCAATTTGACTAGTTACTCACCTCGATCATACTACATATGAGAAAGATATTGGGCAAACAAGATTGATCAATAATTTGAGTGAATTTTGATTTAAACATCTGAAGTTATTTACTCTTCATGTCCGGACTAATCAGATTGTCCAAAAACAGTTAAAGGTTGTTCATAATATCAAAAATATATAAATGAATAGAAAACATAAACAACAGCTTGATCCAAAACTTCTATGGCCTCCAAGAAATTTTAAATGGTGGAGGTTCAATCACACTATTTCCTGTGGTGTGGTCCACTTGAGCTTTGGATATGCTTCCTTTTTGTTCTTTAGACCTCAAATTATCTATTAACATGGATGAATGAAGTGGATAAAATAAATAAATAACGGTAACCCCATAGAGTTTACTCTAGTAAAGGTAACAAGTAACTCACTTAAATGTAGTGAAGAAAGGTTTCCTTAAAACATTCATAATCATATGTTGGTGTTGAGGGTCAAATATTGCATATTAGACCCCATTTATGAACATGATATGGTTTAACAGCCTATTTTAATTGCAAGGTGACTTGAGGAGCTTGGACTGAAAAAGGGTGCTAAATGTATGGATTTGATGCTCTGAATTCACCAAAGCATAGGACGGACTCTAGGGGACCGAGATCGAAGAATTTACACACCAAAGACCAGAGGAAATCACGCCACTCATGTTAAACAGGCCTGAAAGTCATCCAGAATGAAAAATCACAGGGTTCCCACCATCCGATCAGCTCAAAACTCCATAAATTTTCTGGGAGCCATAAATAAACCATACAGATTAAATTTCAGTCATTGGATATCTCGGAAAGTGGCTCAATGGTCAGATCAGCCCCTTAATTTCCTAAGTGGGCCCCACCTAGGTTCTGGATATGCTTCAACTTTGGGTTCAACCCCTTAAATGGAGCGATAAAATGAATGGATGGTGTGGATTTTTGATATACATCGCAGTGGACCCCACATGTATAGCATGTGCATAAACCACATGTGCCCTAGCCGTGTACTAAACCGGATGCAACGGTCAAAGTCGGTGTTGACTGACTCCTCATGCAAAATGGCAACTGCCGTTATAGCATGTTTCCGCAACCGACCGTCGGTTGATGTTGTGGGTCCCACCCATGGTCCAAACGGGTGATCCAGACCGTCCATTCGTTCCCTGAGGCGGCCACAATCCACGCCTAGGTGACAAAAGTTACAGAAGACAGTGAAGATTGATTTTTAACCGTTCAAACACAGGTTGGACGGTAGAACAAAAAATCATGTGGGCCGCATCAATAGACCGTAAAAACTGTGCATTCTTAGCCGAAATTTTGTCCTGAATTTAGTGGACGGAGTAGATCTTGCACATGACGTCAATAATGGGCCCCACCAATGTTGCAGCGTAAAGCCTGTTACGCAGGCTCGGTTTTAGAGTTAGAAACTGACATTTTTTTGGCTGGTTGCACAATCAGATCATTGATCAGATGGCTGATCCAAGCCATCCATCATGTAGGCCATCGAAAACAGTCCCAAGGGATGTTATTCTTTTGGAAAGGATCACAGAAACAGAGGTGTTGGGAGGCTCCGAATTTTGCTACGTAATAGCCTTCGTAGGCAGTTTCTAAACAAGATACAACTGCATTCTCCACACGATCGCCTCTCCTTGCGAAAATTCCAGCCCATCCACCGTCTTAGCTGCTGCCTATAAGAGAGAGGGAGAACGTGAAAGGGGGCTTATTCAATCTATGGCTGAGAGAGATATTAGTTTAGGATTTTTATTTTCTTTTCTTTTTACTGTTTTATTTGAATTTTGGAGTGTTTTAGCTTCATCATGATTTGCGAAACCTCTTAGCTAGGGCTAAGAGGTGAAGCTTGTGACGTGATGGGATTGATCATATGACTTTGATTCATGCCATGAACTATGTTGATTCTAGTTTTGAATAACAGGAATATTTCTAGTTTTTAATGGTTTATTGTGACTTATATTACAGTAGATCTGTGATGGCTTGAGTATTCCTTTCCCTTATTTTGATTGTGAATTTAGGAAGCCCCGTTGTTCACCATTGCCCCTTGGACATGGTTGGATGATGGAATCCTTCCTAACGTTCATACATCTTTTGATTGGTTGTAGACTGGTTTGAGTTCTGTTGTTTACCTTGTCTCATGGCATGAATTTGTGATGGAATCATAGCTAATTCTTATACCTTTCATCTCTTTGAAAACTAGATCAAAGGAAGTTCAGATTATGCTTTAGTGATATACCTTCCAACTAGATGACGATGGGACTCAAAGTCCAGTTGAGTTTGTGAATCAAGCGTAGATCTCCCTGATCTCTACAAGTGTATCCTCTGCATCCCTAGTTTCCTACCATTAAATTTTACAAGTTTTAGATTAGTATTCTCACTATTATTCCCTCATACTCACTTGATTTAGATTTCATCTTATTCTAGTTCTAGTTCTAGTTACTTTCAGAATACGTACAAGGTATTAGTCCTGTGGATTCGACCTTGGTCTTACCGAGATTATTACTACATCACAACCCTATACTTGGGGTGTGAACAATTGGGCCTGCCTAAATGTGATTCACATATCCAACTCACTCATTATGTGTGTCCCACTTGGATGAGGGTCAGACCAAGTTTCAACCGCATCCAAAACTCATGTGGGCCCCACCAAGTGCTTTTATATTTTTTAGGATGTCTTCACATAGTTTTAAATGGTATGGCTCACTCGAGTTTCATTTACCGATGATTTTTGAGATATCTCATAACCTAAAGGGGACACATCAAATCCACAGTGTTGATGTTCGACACACATCATGATTGGGCCTACAAAACTTACTAACATCAATTCTTAGGTTTTCACGAGGTCAGTAAGTTGGGTCACAATTTTAACCAGAATATTTGGCCCATTTTACATGTCTGGTCCATTCACTCTATTTTACTGATTAATACTCTCAATTTGACTAGTTACTCGCCTCAATCAGGCTACATATGAGAAAGATATTGGACATACAAGATTGATCAACAATTTCAGTGAATTTTGATTTAAACGTCTGAAGTTATTTACTCTTCAATTTGAACTGATTAGATTGTCCAAAAATGATTAAAGGTTCAATTAGTGGATGTGCCTAATAATTTAGTAATTTTATTTTTCACAAATAAATTTAACACTTTTTTTTTCAAAATGTATATTTTTTTTACTCTTTTAACTAAATATAATTTTTATTATAAATAAATTTAACCTTTTTTTTTTTTTTTTTTACAAAATCTAGTTTTCTTTTTAAAAAATATATATATATTTTTTTACAATTTGTCATTTTTTTCACAAATTTGTTTAATTTTTTAAATTTTCTTTTTAAAAATATATATATATTTTTTATCGATATCTCACTCTTGTTATCTAACTTTTCAATTTTTCTTGTTAAAATACAAAATCTAGTTTTCTTTAATTTAATTTAATTTTTTATTTTTACAATTTTGTTTAATTTTTAAAATTTTCTTTTTCAAAATATCATTTTTTAAATCTCACTTTTGTTATCTAACTTTTCAATTTTTCTTGTCAAAATACAAAATCTAGTTTTCTTTTTTAATATATATATATATATATATATATATATATATATATATATATAGTACAATTTGTCAATTTTTTCACAATTTTGTTTAATTTTTTAAATTTTTTTTTCAAAATATCATTTTTTTATCGAAATCCTTTTTTTTTTTTTTTTTTTTTTTTTTTTGCAAAATTTAAATTTTTCTTAAACATTGTTAATTATTTTTCTAAGCTTCTCAACTATTTTTCTTTCGAAATTCATAATTTTTTTAAGCTTCTTAATTTTTAACCTGAACATTAGAGACGGTCTTTCACAGTCTCTAATAGGAACGGTCTTTCACAGTCTCTAATAAAGACGGTCTGTGACAGTCTTTAATAGAGATGGTCTTCGACAGGGCTATAAGACGACTAAGGACCGTCTCTAATAGAGACGGTCTTTGACAGTCTCATATTACAAGTAAAAGACGGCCAATGACCGTCTCTAATGCAGATGGCTAATTACTGTCTCAGATGACCGCATATAAGATGGTCAGACCGTCTCTAATGTGGACGGTCTTTGACCGTCTCAGATGACCGCATATAAGACGATTGAGGACCGTCTTAAATGATTTATGGACGTTCAACATTTTAAGACAATATTAGGGATGGTCAAGAGCCGTTTAAAATTTTAGAGACAGTTTACGGCCGTCTCTAAACCGTCTTTAAACCAAGGAATTTTAGAGATGGTCCTGGACCGTCTCAAAATCTGTCCTTTTTTTTTCTCATTTTTCACATAGTGAAAATACTGAGTATGCAACTCCTGCTCAATAAATCCACATATCAGCACCATACATCTCTGGGTCATCATCAAGGTTTAGTACACTTCACACTGGCTGCCGCCTGCCGCTTGCCGCCACATCAAGCGCACAAATGGGTAAGTGGAAGAAACCTCATTACTCGCCTGGCAGCAGTATACCAATGCCTAACCGGCTCGTCGATAGCGGACCCATTTGGGAGCTGGTCAAACTCAACCTAGCTTACAGCCCCCTCACTTAGGTGGATTAGGCCACACCCTCTTCTAAACGACCACGACACAGTAGGAGACGCAGCCTACTGGTATTCGGCACTTGGGCGCTCATATATCCACTCGGTATAGACATTGGAGCATCCTCTAGTACCTAGAGGGTTTAGAGACTTTCACCCAGGGATATCTATGGCACCCCATGTAGAAAAAGATTTTCGGTGTCCCATTTGGCCATCCGTGATATGCCTGTGAAGGCTATGACCTTGATGTCGCTAGGGCGTACGGTGATCATATCACCAAGTGCGAGATGCATGAGTCATACTATCCAGTCATGCATTAAACCTGCGTGTATCACGCGCTCATGTGGGACAACTCTACCTATCAGGGAGCTCATAACAACCTGCCCAATGACATGCAATGATCAACCACATCTCATATTAAACATGCAGATGATGCGTATGGGCATGTGTCATGATGCTATACTATCACGTACTTACAATCGGTATCGATAATCGGCCTAACAAAGGGCGTAAGGGAAGGTCACAATGTGGACATTTAACCATCATTGTCCATCAATGTAGACATTTAACCTACATTGCTCCCAAGGAGTGGCCCACATAGAGCCAAACGTATGGTGGGCCCATGGCCTCACACAAGGGCCTAATATACATTACCATGGGCCTCACTCAAGGGCCCAATACACATCATTATGGGCCTCACTCATGGGCCGCATATACATCTTAATGGGTATTATCAAATGGGCTGCATATACATCACGTCGGGGCCTGATATCTGGGTCTCAAATACATCACAATGGGCCTCTTACTTGGGCCTCAAGTACATCTCGATGGGCCTCTTCCAATGGGCCTTAAATACATCATATTGGGCCTCACATACATCTCATTGAGCCTCAAACAAAGGCCATATATGCATCACATTGGGCCTCAATACATGGGCCACATACATCAAATTGGGCCTCAAACAATGGCCACATATATATTAAGGTAGGCCCCATGATTTGGACGATTTAAATATAACACATTCATTGCATGGGTCCCACCGTCCATATCTAGACGGTGGACAGCATGGATGAACACATGCATTATGATAGGGCCCACCGTCCATATCATGTTGGGCCACGTCCAAAAAAAATGGATGGATGGCTTGGAATAAAACACATATATTATGGTTGGCCTCAATGTCCAGCCCCTGGGCGAACAGTCTGGATATATGGAATATACATCAAGGTGGACCAAAACACCGCATTGGGGTCCACAGCTGCTGGACGACATGGATCAGATACATCATGGTGGACCCCCCCCCCCGGCACGGCCTGTCCAGAAGGACGGTGAGCATATAAAAACATATATCAGGGTGCACCCCACTCAACACACCGTCTAGATGGACGGCTTGGGGACAAAATATATAAATCAAGGTGGGTCCCACCTGCCCACATGTGTCACACGTGTGGGGGTGGGCCCACCCTTAAAATAGATGGGTGGTGTGGAGAAACACATGCATCTTGGTGTGGCCCACGTTCTCAAACGGATGGACGGTGGGAATTAAACCCATACATCATTGTGCACCCGACACCTACACCATCCAGATGGACGATGTGGGGACCTAATACATACATCAAGGTGAGTCTCACCTCCACACGTGTAACACGTGTGGAGTGGGTCCCACGTCCTGGACGGACGATTTGGATATAACACTGCCTTGTGATCAGACCCTTGGAACTTGCTGGCATCAATGGGCAGTAACAACTGTTGTGTGGGGGGTACTCCAGCTAATCCACATCCACCGCCCATGGATTGGACGGTGTGGATGTAACACATCAAGTCAAGGTGGGCCTCACACGTTGCCATGGTGGGGTCCATGCCCAATGGATGGACGGTGTGGATACACAACATATGGGCCCCACGTCCCCAAAAATCCCAGCCCTGGATGGCTTGGAGATGCACATACATCATGGTGCCCACAGAGCTTGCTGACATCTTTGCAGCAGCTATATAGCTGGGTGTGGTACTCCGGCCAATCCACTTCCAGGTGGGTCCACACGTGTGGGACCCACCAGCTGCATCGAATCAAACAGATATTTGTATTTTCTCTTCGTCTAGGCCTACCGCTGGATGGTCCAGCAAGGTGGGCCCAACATATGCATGGCATGGATATAATACATACTTCATGGTGGGGTGCATCAGGGTGGGCTACACACATATTATTAACAACATAAGAAGAAGAAGAAGAAGAAGAAGAAGAGAGAGAGAGAGAGAGAGAGAGAGAGAGAGAGAGAGAGAGAGGTGTGATGGAGGGACCCATCCCTATGGGCCCCTTTGTTTATAACACATACACCAAAATGGTTCCCATCACAAGTGGGCCCTCAAATGAAAATCAACAGTGGAAATCCCACGATCACCCGCCGTTTACTCTTTTTCTTGAATCCATGGCAAGCTAAGCTCCTTGGCTTCTTCTTTGATGGTGGGAGATGAAGATTGGAGGGTTGATGAAAGGGCCAAGCTATATGCCCTAGAGGGGGGGTGAATAGGACAATGCCAAATAAAACTTAAAACAACGGAATAATAAAAGATATAAATAACAATGCTAAAATAATAACAACCTCAAAGCACATGAAATATGAGAATGATACTAAATCAGTTCTAAGGACAACCTTAAACCAAAAACCAATGGCTTATGGTAGGACAACCTTATTTCTAGAACGATCTAGAAAACACAAATGATATGGAAAATAAATCAAGAATAACTTAAAGAAATAAATCCTAAGTTATTACACCATTCAACCACACTTGCTTGAAATAAAAATTACAACATTCATCCGCAAAAGCAATTCATAATACCGAAGGAATATATGAATAAAGAAATCAAGCACATCCACAACACAACGATATATAGTGGTTTGCCTGTGTGTTCACCAATGTTAGCCAACAAATGCACATAGAATGCTACTCCACTCCTAATATCCTCACACAGGGGATATTAGCATGCACTATCAAAATAGGTTTTCACAGGTTCACCCAAAACCTTCACAATTGTGTCTTTTTATCTCGGGCTTACACAATCCAAAAACCCCCACAATATGAGTTTTCTGGCTCTCCTCAGATAACCAAAATAATGAGATTTTTCTGGCAAATCTCAAACAAAACCAGAGAATGTAAATTACAAAGTAAAATACTTGGATCTCCTTTTGAAGTAGCCTAGTAGAACCAATCGGAGTAGATGAATGATATGTCGTTCAATGTCCAATATTCACATAAAGAATGGTTCTATGTCTAATTGATTTTAGATTAAATCAAGAAGAGCAAGGTCTATTTGATTTTGATCTCAGAAGAAGGAATATCACAAATTTCTCTTTTCTAAATAAGATTGGAATATGGATCAAAATCACAATAGAAAAAATGCTAACAAAAGGAATATTAAATATGCACAATAGCTTAAAAAATAATCACAACTTATCTCAGAGTATAGCCTTAAATCGCTTGAATTGAATGAAATGGAATGAATAAACTCTGAAATTCGTGCATTATTTATAGCACGAAAAAAATCCCGTCTTTGGTGGTCTTAGGATCTAGGGTCGGTCGAGCATCAAAGATTTTGAAAGATTTTCACGGATTAGATTAGCTGTTCTCACGACTGGTCTTAGGTAGCCTACGACCGGTCGTGGACCACCTACGACTGGTCATGAGACACCTACGACTGGTCGTGGGACTCGAGATAGGTCGCTGGAGTTCGAGTCGTAGGACTACGACCGGTCGAAGGATGAGTCGTAAGATTTCCCAGGACTGGTCGAAGCAAGTCCAGGACTCGTCGAAGGATAACCAGGAAAATCCGAAAATCTGTAACAACCTAGGACTGGTCCTGAGAAACCTAAGACTGGTCGAAGTAAAGCTAGGACTGGTCTTAAGATTTCTAGGACTGGTCTTAGAATAGTCACACCAAGTAAATTAA
This sequence comes from Magnolia changhungtana, assembly GCA_030180095.1. Classification (NCBI taxonomy): domain Eukaryota; kingdom Viridiplantae; phylum Streptophyta; class Magnoliopsida; order Magnoliales; family Magnoliaceae; genus Magnolia; species Magnolia changhungtana. The sequence continues at coordinate 9,015,951 of JASAUF010000552.1, read as the reverse complement.
AATATTCGGATTATGTATCCAAAATGACCTATCATACAGACCAACTTAAGGTCAATCTAAGGTCAAACAAACCTTGAAGTGAGATGGACATTGAAGTCTTGAAGGTCTGTATTCTCAGATGATCTTGAAGTAGAAGCTTGAGTCGAGTTGATGGTTTTTCTCGAGCTTGGTACATGAAGTCTTCTAATCTTGAACTTGTTAGAAGCAAACTTGAAGTCTTCTATTCTTGTAGACTTCATTCATGACATGTCTTGCAAACATTCTTCATTTATGATCTTGTCTTGAAAACATTCTTCATTCATGATCTTATCTTGAAGCAATGTGTAGTCACAAACAAGAAACACAAGAAGTACAAGACATATAGGTTTTGGCACTACAAAATTTGACAACCAAAAGGATATGAAATCATAGCACTAACAGTTGAGATGGGAGATTAAGGGGTAGGAACTGGGCCACACCTAGCTTCTCTCTTTGGGAAGCTTGGACGTCCACTCTCCCTTGGTTGCTTGGGAAAAATGATGGAGAAAATGAGAGAGAGAGAGAGAGAGAGAGAGAGAGAGGAGATGTAAGGAGAAAGGGATGGGAGGAATGGGTTGTTGTAAGAAAGAGTTGACTTTGGGGATGGGAGAGAGAGGGGTGTCATGCTTTGTTGGTAAGAGAGGGATGGGTTGTGCTTGATTTATTGATTGATGTGATGGATGGTAGAGATTCTTTTTTCAAGATTTGCAACGCTCGGCGTTTTCTCAAAATAAATCCGGGCCCATAACTCCTGGCTTGGGTATCGCATCGGTTCACAAGACGTGGAGTTGGAACCGCGGTGATGGCGCAGTTGCCAGGGTATAAGTCTCAGGTTGAGTCGACTCAGGTTGACAGGGTGTGACTTAAGGTCACGCGCAAATGCTATCTATGCGTCGCGAGTTGTCGGAATTCGACGGGGAGGATCGCAGAAGTCTAAGAAACGGTATGGACTAGGATATGGGCCTTACACATCTAACATGATAGCCATGATCCAAATAACTTAAGAACCACGACCAATGTAACATATCAACCACGATCCATATAACGTAACAACCACGAACCATAATAACTAACAACCACGATCTATGCAACATGACAATCACGACCCATATAACATAACAACCGTGACTTGTATATCACGACAACCCCGACCCATTTAACATGACAACCGCGACCCATATATAATGACAACCACAACCCATATAACATGACAACCATGACCCATATGACATAACAACCACGAACCATAACAACTAACAACCACGATCCATGCATTATGATAACCACGACCCATATAACATGACAACCACAACACCTACATAACTGTGAACCATGACCCATCTAACATGTCAACCACGATGCAACATAGTGGTGCCAACAAGTTAGGACTTTAACGCTGCCCTTACAACCACGACCCTTACCACACGACAATCACGACCCTCACCACGACCATATATGATATTCTATTGCACCAAAAATATACGTGAACTCCGCAAGATGACTATAAAATCAACAAGTGAACTTTCGTTTAATTACAAGAAGAACAGGACAAGGAAGAAGAGTGGCTGGATGGGAGCTATAGGCAGGCCAATTTAAGGTCTTCAAATCTTTTAGCAGCCTCAGTTTTCACTTCCTTTATGGCGTTGCATCTCTCGTTCTAGTGCAAGCTTTTCTTGTTAAAGTCTTGCTTCGAGTACAGTGCAGCCTGTTCTTCCCAGTCACTTAAGAGCGGGCTGATAAAGCCCTACACTCAGCACATAGGGCCGATAGGCGAGACAAAATGGAAGAACACTGTTCGATTTCTTTGTCTGCCTCCAAGAAATTATCTCCAAGTTGCCGGAGTTCTGAAATTGTCTTCAGAATTTCCTGTGAAGGCTGTTGATCTTTAGGAAGATCAACAACATCAATGAAGAAAGGGAAGGGATCACCCATAAAGGACGAATGTGAGAAGGACTCGATGCCTTCTTCGAATATCTCCTCCATTATTTTGATTGAAAGAGCAAAGAAATCCACGAATGCTTAAGGTGTTGCAATAAGGATTCTAGTTCAGATTGGCTTGTGAAAGTAATTTGAAACCCAAGTACCACTTTTATAGGCTGGTGAATCAGTGGTTAATATGATTAGGATGTAGTGCGACTATTGGTTTTTTGATGTTAAGAATACCATTTTTCAGGATTGCAGGGAAGTAGCGAAATGAAAGCAATTTCCTGAAAAAGAATGTGACGCTATTACTGAAGGGTCGTGGATATGACGAACAATGGGTCGTAGTTGTCATCCACAAAGGATTGCAGTTGGGAGCCATCACCCAGTGTGTATGACAACCACGACCCTGTCATGTGATCATGGTTCACATGCACATTAGATCGTAGTTGTCATCCACGTTAGATCGTGTTTGTCATCTAACATTGGATCATGGATCGAGGGAAAACGGATTGACTACTCCCCCTGTCACCAGCCATGGGCCCAACCACCATGTATGTGTTTCATTCATTCCATTCATCCATTTTTATAGATCATTTTAGGGCTTGATCCCAAAAATGAGAGAAATATAAATCTAAGGTGGACTACAACACAGGAAAACAATAGTGATTGGATATCTACCATTAAAATCCTTTTAAGGTCCATTGTACTGTTTATTTGACATCCAATCTGTTGATTAGGTCATAAAGACACATATGAAGGGAAAAAACAAAGATCAGCTTGATCCAAAACTTTTATGGCCTCCAAAAAGTTTTTAATGGTTGACGCTTATTTAACACTGTTTCCTGTAATGTGGTCCACTTAAGATTGGGATATACCTCAGTTTTGGTTTCATACCATAAAATGATCTATAAAAATATATGGATAGCATGGATGAAACAAATACATGGTGGTGGGGCCCACAGACCGCTGAGCACCAGCCATTGGCTGGTGGTACTATTAGCTTTTCGATGTTAGGAATACCATTTTAGTGTATTACGGGGAAGTAGTGAAATGAATGTGATTTCCTGGAAAAGAATGTGACATTATTACCGAAGGGTCGTGGATATGACGAACAATGGGTCATGGTTGTCATCTACAATGGATCGTGGCTAGGAACCACCACCCAATGTGTATGACAACCATGACCCTGTTGTGTGATCGTGGTTCACATTCACATTGGATCGTGGTTGTCATCCACGTTGGATCGTGGTTGTCGACCACGACCCACTCTAAATGAAACCACGATCCATTGCTCAAAAAATCTTCGGTCCATGTTACATTCTCAGGATTGTTCAAAATAGGTAACTTCTTCTACACTCTGAAACCGTACAACTACTAATCCAAGGACAAGGGAAATTTTCGTCCGAAACATTTTATAGAGATTGTCAGAAGGCCACCCTCGGAATAAATGAGGGGTAGGACCATGCATTGAGGCCAGTACAAAGGGTCGTGGTTATAAAGAGCAAATGGTCCTGGTTGTCATGGACAACGGGCCATGGTTCAAATGCAAAATGGATCATGGTTGTCATCCATGTGGGGTCGTGGTTATGATTAACAATGGATCGTTGTTGTACATGGGTTATTGTTGTCACGGTGATGGTCGGGGTTTCCAACCACAATCCATATTCCGTGACAACCACGACCCATATAACATGACAACAACGACTCATAACATTTAACAATCACGACCCGTGTAACATGAAAACCACGACTAATATAACATGTCAACCACGATCTATAACAACTGGTAGCCACGATCCATACATTGTCACAACAACGACCCATATAAGCTGACAACCACGATACAAGGTTATGGACCAAACGAGTTAGGCCTTGCACATGGCAGGCACGATCCTTAGAACATGACGACCATGACTCATCTGGCATGACAACCACGACCCATAACATCTATCAACCACGACCTATGTAACATGATAACCACGACTCATGTCGTGTGATCATCACGATCCTTATAACATGACAACCATGATCCAATGTGCATGTGAAAGACGACATTTGACCCTTCCCAAGTTCATAAATGCTTCCATATTCTTGGGGGAAAACGGATTGACCACTCCCCCTGTCACCAGCCATGGGCCCAACCACTATGTATGTGTTTAATCCATTTCGTTCATCCATTTTTATGGATCATTTTAGGGCTTGATCCCAAAAATGAGAGGGATATAAATCTATGGTGGACCATAATGCAGGAAAACAATAGTGATTGGATATCCACCATTAAAATCTTCCTAAGGCCCATTGTACTATTTATTTGACATCCAACCTGTTGATGAGGTCATACAAACACATATGAAGGGAAAAAACAAAGATCAGCTTGATCCAAAACTTTTATGGCCCCTAAAAAGTTTTTAATGGTCTACGCTCATTCAACACTGTTTCTTGTAATGTTGTCCACTCGAGATTGGGATATACCTCATTTTTGGTTTCATACCATAAAATGATCTATAAAAATATATGGACAGCATGGATGAAACACATACATGGTGGTGGGGCCCACAGACCACTGAGCACCAGCTATTGGCTGGTGGCAGTGGGAGTAGCCAATTCGTCACTTTCTTGAGTGTTAAAACAGAAGGTAACTTCTTATTCACTCCATGACCGTATAACTTATGAACCAAGAACAGGGACATTTTCGTCTGAAATAATATCCAAAAGATGTCAGAAGACCACTCTTGGGATATCTGGAATGTAGTACCTCCCAAGCTAATTTGACCAAACTTCAAGGTAAGTATAGTCAAATTCCCTTATTTATACAAAGGATCGCAACCGTTGAATCGTTAATCACTTTCCAAATTCATGTTATAGATCATTAGTAAGGACTCATGGCCTTCCAGTTCTAACAGGTCCTGCCAGCTTTAGAGAGCATTAGTGGTAGCCAGGCCAGGCGGTCTTAGCTGACGGCTCATCTCATCCATTCGATGCGATAGTTTTTGCCACTGGCGACCGAAGCACGGCTAAACGTTGGCTAAAGGTAAACCTTCTCTTTGCAAAAACCAGAATGTGAATATTCTCACACGCATGCACGTATCATGTGTATGATGATATGAGCCGCTCATCAATAGGGCTGTCAATGGGCCATCTCCAGGCCAAGCAAAGTCAATGTTTTGAATAAGGTCGGTTGCATAAGCCTGGTCCCACCAGTTCCAAATGGGACCTAAAAGAACTCCTGGCTTGGCCCGTTGATAGACCTAGGGTTATAGACCAAGAATCATAAGGATCGAACAATCGTTATCATGTGAAAGAAAAGGTTGTACTGAAGTACTGGTTGAATTCTACACCTTTTTAAATGGCTAGGATTATCGAATCTCTGTAATTTTTGGTACGTAATCAATTCATGGTTGATCCTGATGAATGAACGGTTCAGATCATTATAGAAATTGGAAGGAGGGGATTGGTGTGCATAAATCTCTTCCCATACGTATATACAGGGAGGAAATCCAGTCCACCGAGGTGGAGAAATTTTGCCATCCCACAAGGCCCACCAAATAATTGGATTAGCCTAATCTCTGGGGCAACCAATCATCATGTGGGCCCCACCTGATGCATGGGTCGGATGGCATACACGAACCCCACACAACCAGACATTCTGTTGCTTATACAGACATGTAAATCTTGATTGTTCAAATGATCACTAATGCTTGGATGGTTCATGCAGGGCGATGAGTACCTCTTGGACGAAGATGGCATGTGTTACGGCCAAGCTTTCCAAACCATTGGAAGGGAGAACATGGCCTCTACTGCACAGGACTTTGAAGAAGAGGACTGGCTTTTTCTTTTTTCTTTTTTTTCTTTTTATCTTTTTTTGAGAAAGGTGGAGCCATTCCACTGGAATTTTATAAATATAAAGTGAGATTTATATCCATTTGGGCGGGACTGCCTATCATATAGGACTCCTACACACAAGGCTAACCAGGAAAACAGCCAACGGGATCCATCAAGAACCCTCAACAGCAAAAAACAGAGGAGCGTCTGAAGCCAAAACTGACCACCCATGTACAGAAAAAAATTATCTTACCTTAGGTAAACACTGGAAAGACTCGAATGGATCTCAGGCATACCTTATCTAGTAACATGGACTGGCTGGGGTTTCCATGGATGCAGAACGTGGCTGATTACATTAAGAAGGTCTTGGATTTTTCTAATTAAATGTTAGAAGCCTACTAACAACCAACATACAATACATGTGTATAGTAACAGTACCACCAACTTAATAGATGATGATAGCATGTGTTGTAAATTTTGAGAAATAATACCAGCATACCTTATATTAGTTGTATCTGTACTTGTTACTTGGAGCCAACAAATGGCAGCTTTCCTCATAAAAAGGGTTTTTTTTATTGAAGTCCGTACATTTAGCTCGCCGGCTTATATTGGTGTATTGCCCCGTATCGGATATATACGAAAAAGCCTGATACAAGGTTATATGAGGACAATACATAATGATATTGGAAAGGTAGGAGCACACCACTTATGACTTTGTTGAAATAAAAACCCGATGTATAAATATTTATGTGGGCTCCACAAAAAATTAATGGCCCTCATCTATCATATAACCCAAACGACAATATAGGCAGATTGCACGGTGTGCCACAAACTACTAACCTCAATAATGTGTTAACAATCACAAAGTTCTCCGGGCCCACTATAATTTATATATTATATCCACACCATCCATTCATTTTGCGACGTCATTATAAGATATGGGCCAAAAAAAAAAAAAAATGAGGCAAATACAAAGCTTAAGTGGACCCACTACAAGAAAAACAGGCTTTACCGGCGGCCAAAACCGCCCCTAAAAGTCCCAAAAACTGCCGCTATAAGAATTACCGGCAGTTAGACAAATGCCGCTAAAGGTGGCGTCGCGGTGTGTTTTACCGGCGGTCAAAATTTTATCGGCGTTTTGGTGGCTGCCGCTAAAATAGGAACATTTCGCGGCGTTCATTATTTAGCGGCGCTTCTGTAACTGCCTCTAAAAACGCCGCTAGTTAAAACGCCGGTTAAAATCTTTGATAAACGCCGGCTTGCAAAAATGCAGTGAAATTTGTAACAAACGCCGCTAAAAATTACAACTAATGCCACTCAAAGCTATACAAAGCGCCGCAAGAAAATGATAAAGTCCTGCAAAAAGTTGCCATGAAACCAATGTTGTAAGGAATCTCTCCAGTGATTTGATTATAAGAAATATCCCTAGAAGTCATAACAATCAATAGACCATAAACAATTGAAGAAAGAACTAGAACAACACCCACACCAAAAGAAATGCTGGAAGTCATAACAGTCAATGTCCATCTTACATAACCAGAATCAAAGTGGCCATCACATTACATAACACAACCCATAGTGTGGTCACAATAATGAGCAACTCTAAAACATACCAAATTACTAGATGAACTAGAACTAATTTGAGATAGACTTATAAATTGTGATTTACATGGAGTACACAGAGTGGAGAAAGTACTCACAGATACTGCAATACTTCATTCCAAGAATCACCTTCTAATGTCACCAAAGTGAGCGATTCTGAGCAAGATCCCTAAAAAAAAAAAAAAATTAAACAAAGAAGGGACCCCATTAAAATCACTTTGTACACACAAATCCACACCATTGGAAACAAACAATTGTAGTTCAGGTATGTTCTATTAGACAAACCCCTAATGTAAATGTGTAACTGAGAAAACCCAAATGAGAAGGAAAAAAAAAAAAAACAATTCATTATTTTCATTAGAAAGCATAAACCACAAAATAGAACAAGCACCTCAAATATAAGTGACAACAACCTTACAGAGTTTTGAGATTTGGCATCTGTGAAAGGGTTGAAGGGATAGGCCATTAACCGATTGTTCTTCAATGTCTACATAGTAACATCACCATAAATGACCAATCTATCCCTTACAAAGGGGCAAGCAAGATTCGTGAAAATAACCAATCTACCAAATAAAAGCAGACATGATACTAACAATTCCTCAAGTCAGTTTGAGCCCAGATATCGAGAACGGAATATCTCCATATAGCAAGTTACTGGGATAAATCCCTATAGAAAACAAACCAACATAGATTTCAGTTAAATCCACCATTACATTCTCAATCCCATAACTTCAGAATGCAAGTAAATGAGAGAGATTATAGAGATTTCGGCAAGACGCAATTGCCGATCTCATCAAGGATTGACCCGGTCAATGATTCCCCTTCAAATCTCTCGCACATCAATGCAACCAACATAAGCATTTGAGCTTAGAATGATTTCATCCAAATGCATATTTATCCCGATGCAATAAAGTAAAACATACAAGGCTCTGTAGGCTCAGAAATCCCCAATGGTCATGTAAATCTTCCCACTGAGATTCAAATTCGAGAAATTCCTTTACAGAAGATTCATGATTGTAACGAATTAGAAGTTGAAATCAAATAAGAAGAAAGAAGAAAAAAGAAAAAGAACATGAGGTATGTGAGTTACAGAGAAATGAGGGCGAAGGAGAGATTGTCGTAAGCAACCCCGCGTCAGGAGCAATGATCTTTGTTGTCATCAGCATTCCAGTCGAGGAGCACGTTAGCAATGTTGCTAAATGATGCCTTGATAGAAACGAGTGTTTTCCCTGCGAAACAAAACTCTCATTTCACTTAAAACTGAGGACTGAAACTCCAAATTATTTTTTACTGAGGGCATTGCTAAAAATATCTAGGATTTGATGCATAACATCTCAACCCTTCGTTTCCTGAGACTTGCAAGCTCTTGGAAAAACAAGCATCAGAGAATATAGGAAAAGAAGCTTAGCCGCTTAACACATTTTGAGAAAATGACACAACCAAATCAGCCTATATCTTAGAAATAACAAGGTTGTACTTACTTCTTAGGCTTTTACATGTCTTGCTGTATCTTAGAAGATTGTTGTTGGTTTTTGTTGGAATATCTTGTCACTTGAGCTGCATTCTTCAATATCGCCACAGGACTAATGCCTTTAAGAAAGCATAATCAAGGAAGATTGCTTATAGCCAAACATACAAAAACTATTGGCTTGAGAGACTAGTTTACTAAATTACAACTTGATAATGCAAGACGACCCAACAAATCAAACACAACAAGAAAGGTGGGCCACATTTCTGGAGAGAAGAAATGAATCCAGGGCATCCCGTTGCCAGTTGTGTCACCCACCCCAAAATGATGATAGCCCTACCAAAAAGCCTACTTATAAAGGTAAAAGATATACCTCATCTTGTCTCTGAAAAAGCAAAGGGCTCATGTTTGGATCCTCTCTAAATATAATGGGAGTGATCGATCTCACTCGAGTTACATCTTTGAGGGGATCCTTTCTGGTGAGCCACTTACACCTAATGTGCAGTTGTTCCATTTGTCCAGTGAAAATTTCATCTCCTCAACTGACTTCTTTGGAATATCTGCCTCATCCACTTGCTCTTTCTTTTTGGTTCTTCGACTGAAAGTAATCAATGGGTTACTGAATCTTTTGTGAAGCACATCACTGGACAATAAAGTAAACTTCAATTCAACAGATGAATCATTGTTTCCTGAAGGATGCATCTTCAAGACAGTGGTGTCTAGGCATACATAATTGCATTTTCTTTGAATACATAACTGTATTTTCTTTGAATAGAAACTAAATGATTGAAAATTGTGATTTAAAGGAGAAAAGAGCTGCTAGCACCTTCAAATCTGACATGGAGGGCATGGGTTGTCAAAATTGATATTAGAACTTAATCCTGATTCTGCAGGATCCTTGTCTAAAAGTACTTTCAATTTCACGAGGAAAAAAAAAAAACTAACAATGGTCACCGTGATAGAAGCATGATTTCACATGAGCCAAAACCATGTCATATAATATTCTTATAATAAGTAGCACCAAAGTCATAAGGGTGGGTATTTGGACTATTAGAACTTACATTACACCCATTTTTTGGGAAAATGTGATGCTTGATGGTTGCCCCGATTGCTTGTTGTGGAATCTTCACAGAAGAAATAAAGGCAGTATATGAGCCAAGTGTTTTTTTAGCATATCAAATCCAACCTGGATGCATAGAAAGATTATTAAATTGAACAACAGTTCATAAATCGACTATAGTATAACTGCAATGAAATGATAATCATGAAGCAAGTAATAATGTGTAGAACTTTTTTCTTTTCTAAAATCCCATCTCAAATCCAAACCTTTTTTCCCTTCCATGCAAGAAACCAATCCATCCATAACACACATAAAAAATCTATGCACACAGTTTATGCCTTTGTAACTGCTAACAAATGAGAGTAGCAACCTTTGGCAGAAGTCGTTTGATGAGGACCAGTGACAACTTGTAGCCCATCTAACAGGTGGAGCCCACTTGAGAGTTTGAAAGGCCTGATTTTTGGTGTAGCACAACTACCCTACATACATGAACACAACTTCCATCAAATAAAGACAATTGGGAAAAGCAACAAATATAACTATCTACCAACTTGCTTAGTGATTGTGCCCATAACAGATCATTTTGCAAATAAATGGACTGATTATATCTTTTCCCTATATCAAGTACCAAAATTTTCATGTGTGGCATGATGAACTTCTTTAACAGTTTAGGATGTGTTGTTGTCTTCTATTCTAGTTGAAAATCTCTGTTAGTCTAGCAATACACCTCAAAACCACTGATTAAAGGATAAGACATTATTACTCTAGTTAGTCTAGCAATACAATCAAATTGGGTCATATGGATACAAGAAAGACAACTCAGAATTGCAAAATAAAAATAAAATCGAGTAGGCATAGGTTTCTGCAAGATATGTGAGACAGAACGTGTAAAATTGTATCTATATAAACAAAGGTAGCAAGAATCCACTATTTTTCAGTTGTAGCAGAAAACTTGTCATTCAAATAGTGATTAAAAATGCAGATGAACATTTTGTGCAGCATCCACCCAAGATTTCTATATCAGCCCAAACTAAAGAATCTGATGGACAAAAGGCTAATAATTAAGGGAAGCTTGATGCTTTGAATGGACACCGAATGCTTAAGATTAATTAAGCAGTACCCAGTATTTGGTAAGGATATTTATGCTTCAAAAATGGCATACTTGGGATATGAAGTAGCAACAGGTTTCTTGGTTGCATCAACATGTGTATCTAAAGTAGATAGCCAAGTTATAAACAAGGAAACAACATGAAGGAGAGAAATAAGCACACCATGGTAAAAGCATTACAAAACAGAGCAACATATTGGTGGTTAACTCAACACACCACTTGGTGAAATTACAAGTATGCAGGTAATTGGTGAAACATATGGCTCCATTCTCTTAACTAATTTCTTTGCTGTGTTAGGCACACTGTTGTTTCCATTCCCTTTTCCTTCTCATCTTATTGTGGTTGTACAAATAAGATGTGCTACAAATAGTTCTCATCTCACTCATGATTATGGGTGGAAGAATCCAAAAAAAGAAGAAAATGAAAACAAAAACAAAAATGCCCATTTAATGCAGGTCCATAGCTAAAATTTCTAGAAAAAAAAGTGTTATATTTGTTATTTTTTGAATTTGTTGCACCTGATAGTCATCTCATCCAAATTTAATAAAAAAACCCGAGTGAACTGTACAAATTCTCAACTTGAGTAATGTATTTGAACACAGCCAACAAAAAATATGGAACCAAAATTATGTGACCTTCTGAAGTCACCATAAATGAGCTGATTTTTAATGAATTGATGCCTGTTTTCAGCAATGTTGAAACGTGCTGAACATATTCTACACCAACTTGCATATATGCCGCACTTCCCTGTGAGTATGTGCTCTGAAGCTTCCGTCGTGGAATGATCTAGACCTTTTTCACTGAATCCATATATTGAACCAAACAATTTTAAGTTACAAACATGACCATTAAGAAGATCCATAAGGTAGGAAAGATAAATTTTAAGGAAAATTTGCTTGGTATTTTGTGTTTCTCAGCTGAAAAATGAAGCTGTGGCTATTGAGTAGGGTTTTCGGGCACATTAGGGCACACTTCCTCAAAAGGGTTTCAAAAAGGGCTTTTTTTTTGTTATTTTATTTTTTATTTTTTAAGGTTAAGCCTGCTTTTTCTTCTTTTTTTATCGATTCAGCAAAAACCAATTGGATTGGTTTATGCCAGGTTGGCTTTTAGCTCCTACTTTGTCAAGCAGGAGATGAGACAAGGGTCTACAAAGTACATCTAAATGCACAACATCAACTGTTGTTTGGATCAAAAAGGGTTTAGGCCTCAAAAGCCCCTTCGAGTTTGCATCCAACAGTGCCCTTAGAAACTGTTCTTGTTGTTTGGACCAATCAAACAAGATCTAACTCTTTAAAACTAAGACCTATCTCTCTTTACACTTTTCTGTAATGAGAATTTCAAACTTTAGATGTTCCAAAACTCAAAAGTTGGGATTCATAAAAACATAAATACAACCTGAGATGTTCTAAGAAGGCTTAGGACTTTTTAACATCTGATTTAAGATAGACTATTACTCACAATTTTTGTACCAATGAAAATAAATGTAGCTTAGGGTGCAGTTGGTTGCACCAAACATCATGAAATTCGGTTTATACCATTGAAAACTAACCTTCCACTTTAATCTTGCCAACTACTTTCATTGCCGCTCCATATATTCACTCATATCCAATCGTATCATGGCTACCTCCTACAACAATGTCAGCAAAAAAAATGAAATTAGCTATACAGTTAAAAGAACCATTGTAATATAGAACTCTCTCTGGCCATTAAAAAAAGACTGGATTTATTTTTTTTTAAAAATCCATACCGTTTCTGCCTAGATTTTTGCATTTTCCACCACCTGCATAAACATAATAAAGACGAGATCCAAAATGAAGCTCTAGCTAAACCATCAAGAACCCAAATTCCTCAGTTTAAAAATGAGGAATAGAGTCACGGTAATTACAAAGTAGACTGCAACTCAAGCCAATACCTGAAAATCTGTAAACCCCTTGATGGGGTCTACTCCAAAGGTTTCCAAAACCTAGCCAAATGAACATGAAAACCTAGCCATCAACAAGCTCGTCTGTCCTCCTACACCCTACTGAAAACAGAGACCATAACAACACATTGCAATTCAAAATTCAAGATGGTGCTGAGATAGAAAGTGGCTAAAAGATAATGACAGTGCACTCATTGTGTTGTAGTGGATATATCCTCACAAAAAGCCATGCATACATTAATTTCCAACTATCAAATGAGAAGTTGATTTTTCAAACTATCACCAATGACTATTTTCTACTAACAATCCCAGCCGTACATGTGTCAAGTGCAAACCTGAAAACACAATTTTATTCTCTTACTACCAAAAAGAAAGAAAGAAAAAAAAATGTGAATATCTAGCAAATGATTATAAGCTCACAAAAACAATAAACTAGTGAGATATCATAAAACTCAAATCTTTGCTAGTGCATTTTTCTACTCTAACACAAGTATGGTCTTTGACAGGCCGACTCGGACCAACTCATTCCGTCGATGAATAAGTCATGACTAGCCCATTTCAGGGGCTGACAAGTTCCAGTCCAGGCCTATTTTCACCACTAACTCGTGGTGTCAAGCTTGACCTTATAGGAACATTTCCCACACACACATAGAGTGACATTACCATGAATCAAAATATTGCAGAGGTACTCTCCAGTGCATGTGACACAGTACTTACATGACTGTCCATTTCCGAAAAAGGTGTTTGTCACCCAAGATATATGGAGTTTCAATATACAATGACAATCTGGAGAAACATCTCCACTTGTGCTCCTTACCACTTGCTTGGGACTGGGCTTGGGACTGCCAACGTATCACTTCCTATCATTAAAATAAAAAAAAAAAAAAATTTTAAAAAAGGTAAAAGAAAAACCAGCACAAACCATAGTTCAATTCAGTTGAAAAAGAAGCAGAAAATGCCTATAGGAGATGGATATCTCTTGACAGAACAGCTTCTTTATGGGTTATGGCATGTCCTTCGAGTTGAACTACTTCAAGAAACTAGGTGTATTTTCCATCAACAAAGAAAACAAATCAATGCAAAAATAGACAAATAGAAAAAAAATAAAAATAGGGAAGTCACATTATGAATACAAACTCAAGAGAGTTGCCACATTTCTCCTCCTCGGAGATTCCTATAAATTTTCTATAACTAAAATTTCAATAAAAAGAAAGATGCACTTTTCATTTAAAATTTAAAAATAAAAATAAAAATAAAAATTCAATAATGTTATTAACAGGAATGTCTATTGTCAATACCTTTAATTTGTTTTGATGAAGGGGAATCCAAACTCTGAAGTTTCTCTACATCACACCATGTCTTGGTGAAAGATGTACTTTTCATTTTTTTAAAAATCACTAATGCTGTTAATAGGAATGGTTGACTAATTGATATTGAGATATTTGGCTAGACTAAATGTCTATCATCAATACCATGAATTTGTTTTGAATGATGTGCAACAATCAACACCACCAACAGGACAACTACAGCAGGAAAGACCAGTATTAATTTTATATCAGTAACCATGGTAAACCAACTTTGTTGGCAACGTTGGTTTCACCAAGAAACAATAACTAGACAAAAGTCATTATTACCAGTGCCAAAGGATCCAGAAAATCATTATGCTCAGTTCTGTTGTAGCAAGGTCATTCCCGCATGTGACTACTACTATATGAAAAATGCTTAGGTTTGAGGCCAAGGTCCAAGCATGTGGAGCTTGAATTTTGTGTCTTGGCATCAACCATCTTCTTCTATCCACATTTATGGATGGTATCATCCACCATCCTGCAATAGATGTGATAGGCCCAAGACTCGACAAGAAAAAGCAGTGTCTACCGAAAATTTTTCAAGAGATTTTATCATTGCTTTGGAGTTTGTGGAAACAACTTCAGTCATTCCAAGTATTTCAGTTAACACATTAACAAAACCAAGAACAACGACTTTTCAAGCACTATAGTAGCATTTAAAAAGACCTTATATAGAAACTTTCATTTTAGATGGATTCAAACATTCCATAAGAATTACCAAGATCATTGAGTACAAATGCAACAACAACAGTTCTGCTTTGCTCGACTGTGATATTCTCTGTAATTTGGTCATCATATTTATTAGTTCCAATAAAAGAAAATTTCAAAATTCAGATGACTCGCATCATCATTAAATCCACAAGTAAAACAGAATTTTTGGAATCAATGCTAAATATATGAAAATTACATAAGAACTATTGAGAATGCAAAATCTCTCAGATCTAAATATATGGGATAGGTGAACTGCTTGCTCAACAGTTTTTAACTCATCCATCTTCTCCATACATGAATGTCAACCAGTTTAGTGAGGCCAAGAAACTTGCTTGGTGGATCTATCTGATGGATGGCTCTCACAAAGCAATACATGTGACATGCTGGCAAGTCTTATCCACAAGCAACATATAAAAAAAGCTTTGTTACTAAACCCATCATTTTGTATGATATGCACAAATGACTCTAGAGGAAGGCCTAGAACAACAATGGCCATTGATGGTGAATGACCCCCAAAAGTAGCTTATATAACCACAACTCAGGAACAAATGGAAGAGTTGGAACTGGCCCTATGTGTTGATGATTCTGGACCAGTTGCCAAATTTCATTTAAATGCTAGAGATGCTCTTGCACAGATTCTGAAAATATCATGAAGTCATCAATATAATTGGTGATGAAATGATTTGATATTTTCATCCATTTGCCTTTGGAATTGGGACAGGGAACTCTTTTTCAGTCCAGATGGTATTACTAGTCATTCAAAAAGCCCAATGGGTGTAGTTCAAGCCATTTTGTCGATAATGGGTAGTAATGCCATTTGGATTAAACATTCATTTTTTCAATCACATTCAATTGAGAATTTGATGCATTCTATGCAATCTTAGACAATGAGATTTGTTGGAGTTATTAACTTGTCACTATGTTTTTCTACAAACTTGATTAGAGCATATGTATCTACACTCTTCTATTTATTGACAACAATATTTGTCAGGCATTCACATCTTGTTATCATTCCTGTAATTTGTCATTAAAGAACATCTTTCAGCAGTATAAGAAAATGACAATAGATGGTAGAAGCAAGTGAAGAAAGGCATCTACTTCTTTGCACATGAGAGTCCTCAGTATGATCCTATAAAGAAAACCCATCAAAGAAAAGGTCAAAAACCGTTCATTAATCCAATGAAAAGCAAAACCCATATCAGAAATCATTCTTTTTTTTTATTATTATTTATGATTGTGTTGGTTTTTCTCACCCTAAAACATGCCCTCCTCCTTTATGAACAACTTCATAAACTAGTCCCATCAATCCACTTCTCCTACCTCCATATGCCAAATCCACCTTCCCAGAAACCTACATAGAATGAGAGAAGATTAGAGAGAATGAGAGAGAGTATTGGAACAGGAAAGCAAATGATAAAATGAGATGCAGACAATTATTACAAATTAAATCTGAAATTCCTCACAAGCAAGCATAGACAATCACATGTAGAATACCAATCTTGACATACCTGAGAAGTAACCGACAGATGCACCAACAAAGGGCTTATCTGCACACACCAAAAACAAAAAACAAAACAAAAAAGTGTTTAGCTTCATGGGCTGAGTAGTAATTTTCAGCTGGAAAGTGAACTTTCTCATGAAAGAATCATGCATGATCAAACAAATGAAATAACTGCGACTAAAATACTTAATAAAAAATCCTCCCATTTGTCATCATCCATTTCTGTCTACAACCTACGGAAAATTACAAAAATTATAATAATGATGTCTCTTACCATTGCTAGTACATGCCTTGATAAATCAACTCGTCTAAGTCACTGCCTATTTTTATACCAATCATGCACCCTCTTTATCCTTCATATACATGCCTTGACAAATACCTTCAGTAAATTTGAAATATTCACATAGCTCACCATTCACCACCACTGAAAAGAAGCAGTTGACAACCACTTTATAGATTAGGCCAGCCAACTTGACAGAACCAAACTCCCTCATGATCGTAAAGTGCATCCAAACCGTCACAAGGTTTTTCCATATCATGTTTAATAATGACATTTCTAATGCTAGAACGCTTATTCCAGACTTTAAATAATAATAATAATAAATGTTTGTCCCATAATAGTTTGGAATAATTGCACCCAACATGTTAGTCAACAAAATTACAAAGACTAATAGTGTGAAATTTCCTAAAATCTGGCGAGCAATTATATTTTGGAATAAGAGCAACGAGAGGAGGTAAACACGAACCTCCATAGAAAATTTCCCAAACCATATTGAAAACATCCATTTTAATGATATTCCCACAAATCAGAAAAGAATCCACCAGAATGATGGCCATCTGGACCCAGAGCACTATTCCTATCCAAACTGAAAACAGCTACAAGAACTCATTCTCACACTAGGACATTCATAGATGAAGGCCAAACTCCAACAGTCAATAATTCTAGTTCATTTGCTAAATCTCATCTAAAGATTTCAAACATATCTTTCCCATTAGCAACCAAATTATTGCATCACAAATATGCAACTCCACACAAGTAGTTTAGCCCCCAAATATTAAATCCATGAAAGTTAAATAGCATTGAAAATAGAAACTGGCAAAAGTCCAAATTCAACCACAAAAGGGCCACATGCCCACCGATCAAATGGTTAGGACGGTACATACCTAGATCATGGTATGTCCATGGAGACCACCAGATCAATGGTCCAAGCCATTTAGCCATGAAACAATATGTACAATGGTGAAGGACAACAAACTTATCTCATCCTAGCTCACGTGAGACCCAAAACAAGCTCATGTTTTAAGTGTCACACACTAGCCTTCCCTTTCGATTTACACATATACATTCCTTATGCTTACAAAATTCTTTTTCTTTTTCCAAGACAGTTACATGGAAGTCTGAAAACAGAAAATGCAAGGACACTGACACTGGTTTTGATATGAAAAGTGTTGTTCGACTTCTCTTTCAGTTGACACAATCATACAACCCCAATATTGTGACATTTTTTAAAGATAAACCAAAAATCATTAAGAAAAACAGGACAAAAAGAAAAGAAAAGAAAGAATGTTACAGGGCAATTCTCAAGAAAAGGAAAAACACTACTACTAACCAAAAAGAAAAACAATCCAATGATCATGAATCCCCTTGAAACTACCAAGATAGTGACTAAAGGCTAAAAGACTATCCACAATCACCCTGCTGTGTTTTCCATTATTTGATTCCAATCATGAAAAGCTCACCTCTCAAAATGCCATGACATTTAGAAGCAACATAGTCAATTCCACAATCAAATACAAGTTCTTATTTACTTAATTGAGAACACTTTGCCATCAAATATTCTTCAATTTCTCGACTCCTGCAGTCACTATAAGATGGCAAGAAGAAACATCTTCTAGAAGATCCATTATTCAAGAAAGGCCAAACCTTGCCATCACGACATAAAGGTCCACCGGTGATCTGTTCTTCATGACCCACTCAACCCTAAATAAATTGAAAGAAGAAACACCACTTCTTTGTGCAATGAAGAACATTACATTGTGACCTGATAATTGCACTTTCATCTTTCAACAACAAAGTTTTGATTTTAGAAACTGGGAGACCAAGTTTACAGAAGAATAATGCCTACCAATTCGCTGTTAAATGCAAAGTGCTTAAGGCAAAACATTTAGATGCCTTACACTAACCAATTCAATGTCAAATATAAGAGTGCCCAATGTAGAGCCTTCTCCATTGGCAAGACTAAGTTGGATTGAAAATAGTGGTAAACAGCCTCTGCCTGTTGAAGAACTGAAAATCATAGGAAAACAAAGCAATTGTAAATAATAAACCGTCTGGATCGAGACGATGGACCCCACCTCACATATGCTGGCTAAGCAATATTTTCTTGGCAACAAAAGGAGAGGGATGTTCAATCCCAATCCTACATCACCCAAACAACCAAATCAGATGGCATAAAGAGATTGAAAAGATACTTGTCTATTAAAGATTCAATCTTTGGGCAGATGTTTGCAAAGGTCAACATCGATCGCTTCAATCGAACCAACCAAATCGAACTCTCCAAGCAATCAAAGAACTCACCCAACATCTCATACCTGACCATCCAAACAACATATTCACATTTGAAATGACAATCATACCATCGAAACAAGAAGAAAAATTCAAGAGATGACACTTACATGATTTATGCAATCAATCCATTGATCTGGACCATTTATCCAAGATGCTTCTGATCGCTTCTGAGAGATGAGCCCAACGACACCGCCAGATGGGAAGATCCAAGCCATCAATCCCATGCCCATTTCCCATTCAATATGAATAGATGGGGCATGTGTTAGGACTTTCCCTCTAGCGAAGATTTTTGAGACATCAACAATCTACGGTGGAACCAATTAGATCAACGACATGGATAACCGAACCATGGACAATACCTGTACGGATTCCATTCTAAGAACAGTATGAATCATCCAATCAAGAAAAAATCTGCAATTTCCACTGAATTAAAGGATGCCCAAATCATTTTTTTTAAAATTTTATAAGAATAGCGAAGCATTTCTCTTTAATATTGATTTTGTGTGGAAGCCCCTCTCTCAGTTTTTGAAAAATCTTCATCATATCAGAGCCCCGATGAGTACCATTAATTCCGATGACTTTCCTCCATTCCGGCGAACCCAATCACCAACAAAACCCATCTTTGCCGATTCGATGATTCACCATCTCCCAGACCTCCTGCTGGCCCTTTCAACACCCCTATAAAATCCGTTCCAGCGACCTTCTTCCGTTCTCATAAACCCAATCGGTTTCAAAACCCATCTCTACCATCTGACAACCATCTAAAAACAAAAATCATAAATAAAGAAGAAAGGGAAAGGGAAAAAAAACCCACCTTGAACCTTCCGCGCACACCCCACTCTCTTCCGCCCCTGCCAGCGGACCAGACCTGTGCTCCACCTTTGTACCAGTGCTCCCTTCCACCTTTAACAAATCAGGACCGGACCGAACCACGTCTCTTCCAAAAACCCCCTCTCGCTGATTTCAGATGACAACAACTAGAAAAAAAAACTTTTGGTACTTTCTTTCATGACCCCTGCCTCCCCTTTCAAAACCCCCTTTTCAAAAAAAAAATAAGAAGAAGAAGAAGATGGAAAACGAGAAGGATGCCCAAATCATGCAAAGAACCCAAATCATATATATCTTTTCAGCCAATGAAGTTGTTAAAATTGGAGAAACCCCCAAAAAAATCTGTTTTAGGATAGAAGAAATGCTCACTTATTAGGAAGCTTAATATCATCTTTTGCCTTTGGCTGCTTCCGGACAGGATCTGCCTTCGAATCGACATTGATAGTGTCAGCTTAGTAAGCAAAGTTATGAGAAAATACATTATAATGAACAATATAAATAGAGATTTTGGTGAACATAACTTTTGAAAATGAACGTCTTCAACCACCAACGGAAATGGAAGCTAGATCAAGAGAGGCCGAAGTGGAAAGTGGAGATCGAGATGCGTTGGAAAGAGAGAGAGAGAGAGAGAGAGAGTTTCGGTCGGGATTTGGGATTTGGGAGGAGAGGAGCGGAAAAGGGTTTTGAGAGAAAATAGGTTGGAGAAGGGCGCGATGGATTTGGGGGGCGCGCGTTTTGGATTTCTTTTTTCAATCAACGGCGGTGGCGCGTTTTGTACACTGGTAGCCACCTAAAAACGCCCCTGATTTTAATCTACATTGGCTGTTTGTGGTGGCCGCCTGTGATAAAAATGCCCCTGATGAATGTTTTTTTTGTAGTGACCACCGAGGACCGGGTTTGGGCTTAAAAATTGAGTATCCTTACGTTTTGGATTCATAGTTTTCTCTAGTATTCCTTTAATCGCCCTATTGGAAATTTCAACCTAGCCATTTGTCTGTAGAAGATAGGGTGTAGCCACTTTGCATGTGATACCATATTTCCTCATTAAGTTCTCAAATGGTGTATTCCAAAAGTGTGAACCATCATCATTGATTATAGATCTCGGCATTCCAAATCTTGATAAGATATTTTCTTTTAAAAATCTCAAAACTATTTTATGATCATTAGTTATATAAGGAATTGCCCATACCCCCTTGGAAACATAATCCAGAGCTAGGAGGAAGTAAAGATGTTCAAAAGATGGGGAGAAATATCCCATGAAATTTATACCCCAACAATAAAAAAATTCGACATTAAAGATCGGATTTTTAGGCATCATATATATTTGTGACATTCATCCATTTTTTGATATTGCTTGCATGTTTTGCAAAACTCATGGGTATCTTTAAACATTGTTGGCCAATAAAGACCACATTGAAGAATCTTATGGGTGGTTTTCTTTATCAAAAAATCACCTCCACAAGATATTCGCATTGAGACAACCATAGCCTGCTCCTTTCCCTGTCTTTGTGTATATCGATGCCAAAAATCTTCTTTGCAGCCCCTAGATCTTTCATTTCAAATGTCATGCACGGATAATTGAACCTCCAATATTTTGATTTTAGAAATGCAATGGTTGGCGATAAGCATATCATCAATATACAACACAAGAATAATGAAATCTCCCTTACTTAGTACTCTAAAATAGACATAAAGATCGAATTCACTTTTGATAAATTACTGACTCAACATAAAATAATCAAATTTATTGTACCACTGCCTAGGTGACTATTCCAGGCCGTACAATGACTTCTTTAACCTGTAAACTAAATTCTCATTTCACTGTACTTCGAACCCTTAAGGTTGTTTCATATACATATGCTCTTTTAGTTTCTCATGTAAAACCGTAGTCTTCAAATATAATTATTCCAGTTCCGGATTATATTATCCAACCAAAGCCAATACAAATCTGATAGACACTTTCTTTACCATTGGTGTAAATATCTCACCGAAGTTGATACCATCCTTCTGAGCATAACCTTTTTCTACCAATATAGCCTTATACTTATCCGGTTTCTTTTGATAAATCCACTTGCAACTAATCGCTTTCCATCTAACCAATCTACTATTCACTTCTTTGCATCTCTTTCTTCTAGTGCTTCCTAAAAACTAGATGGATCCCCTTCATTTGTAATGAGAGCAAATGCAACATTTAAGTCATCCTAGTATCTCAACGATAACCTACAATCCCTTGGTAGATTTCTCCTGATAGGTGGTTGCTCCACCTCTTCTTGTACCTTTACCCGTGGCTTAGGTTATTTAAGTGTTTCAACCTTGTTTGTTTCAACATCAATCACTGATTTTTTTTATTTTTTATTTTATTTTATTATTTTTTTTTTTTGTTTCCTTATGCTTATCCTTTCGAAACAAGGAACCTTCATCAAACTTGACGTTTCATTGCATCCCATCACATCAAAATTTTTCTCTAACTCCATCTTCCACTCGATGGCCTTTATTGGGTTTGTCTCTCCTTTGAATATAGGAGGGAATAGTCTCTTGAATTCTTTCACTAGGTTACCCATTCTTTCAGGTCTTAAAGGCGCTTCTTCATCAGAGTCTTGTTATGTTTTTTGGTTCCTTCTCATCAGCTGGTTAAAGAGGTTCATCATGGTCCCTAAGACTCTAAACACTTCTTCTATGGTTGGGTTAGCACCAACCAGTGGCATTGGTGTAACTGATGTGGCAGTAACAATTCACATTGCAGATGCAGCTAGTGCGGAAAATGTAGCTCATTAAGCAGAGTTTCTTCTTGCTTTCTTAGACGCTATTGATCTACAAGAGATAAGGGAAGTATCCGGGTTCTAAGTTAAAAATTTCTAAGCTCACTACTACTAAGGGAAGTTTAAGCCTACAACTAGTTCTATTAAGTTTTAATTTTTTTAACCTTAGGTCTCATTTTCTTCTAAAACCTAGGCTCTGATACTAAGACACTACCAAAAAATCGAGCAAAGGCTACAGATTTTGGAAGTTTTTGGCTATGGATATAAACCTAGGTAGTATGCTACAGATTTAATCCGTAGTTAAAACTTACTTAATTTGTAGCTAAAACCTATATCCCCACCAGGACCTTATTAGAGATTGATGGTGCTTAAGGGGCTCCATGGGCATATTGGAATATATGTGTTTTATCTAAGCCACCCATCAATTCTGATATATAATTTCTATGGATGAGCCCAAAAAGTATGTAGATTGAAGGTCTAAGTTAACCACACCATAAGAAATAATATAAAAAATAAATTTATATCATTAATATGTTGTGTGGTCCGCTTATAGCTTCGATCTGACTCATTTTTTGGATAAACCCTTAAAATGATTCGTTAAAATAAATGGACAGATTGGATAAATAACATACATCATGGTGAGCCCCACAAGTCCTAAAACTAAGCACTTAAAGTGTCATCTGTCACCCCCAAAACCCAATCTCGTTCGCGCTTATCTCCCACGTGCACCCATTTCCAAAAAGAAATCCCCTCTCTCTCTCTCTCTCTCTCTCTCTCTCTCTCTCTCTCTCTCTCTCTCTCTCGCACTCAACTTCTCCATTTCCCTTTCCCTTTCTTAATCTCCCATGCTCCCTCACCCTCTCTCTCTCTCTCTCTCTCTCTCTCTCTCTCTCTCTCTCTCTCTCTCTCTCTCTCTCTCTCTCTCTCTCTCTCTCTCTCTCTCTCTCTCTCTCTCGCACTCAGCCTCTCCCTTTCCCTCGCCCTCTCTCAATCTCCGTGCTCCCTCACCCTCTCTCTGTTTCTTAGCTTCATTCCCTCTCTCTATTTCCCAACCCCCCCCTCTCTCTCGCTAGGGTTTTCAAAACCCCCTTTCACTGCAAACCCACCATTGATCTGTGAGCACACCCTGTGCCAGGGTTTTTAAAACCCCTTTCATCCAACTTCGTCACCGTCTCAGCTCATCCACCAGCCGCAGCCTTCGTCTAATTACAATTTCTTCTTTGCTCAAGTGTTGATGATAGATCTATTTATTGTTTGTTTGAAATAAGTTGACAAGAATCATAATTTGTAAGCCTTAAAACTAGGATTTAGTATATTGATTGGTTGGTCTACATATGATTCAGTAGCCTTGTAATCAGTAGATTGATTGGTTGGTCTACATATTGCATGTGAAGGCTTTTGTTCTTTGTGTTCATGAAATCAAGTGATGCCCATGTACTCAAGTATTCATGTTCATATTGTATTTTCTTTTAATATTATACTAATAGTTTTGTGTGTTTAATACATTCTGACACTCTCATTATATTGGTAGTTTGAGGTTGTCTAGCAATAAACACTTCGGTGTGTTAGTAGAATTCCTTGAAGTGGTTTGAGGCAGCCTAGTGAAAAACCACTCCAGTGTGATAGGAACCATCCCTCACGGCAACCTGAGAGGTTTACACTCTAGTGTGCTCGCATTCTCTTTTATACCCTTAATACACCCCTCAAAGTTTTGAATTCAGGTGTTCCAACTCGTCCACTGTGCTAGAAATACCAAGTTGGCACATAGGGGAGCACACATGAGAAGCGGTCAATAGGATCCTTTGACTAAGTCAATACTATCCCAAATTGCCTGAACTTATCCCACTGAGAAAATGTTATGATGATTAAGAAGGGTTGTTCCTCCCAGTTTTGTTGCAACAAATCCAAGCGCAGGATCGTACACTCACTAATATAAGAGGCATGCTCATAGGTGCTGATTGATACCCAAGATAAATAAGGCCTCTTAGATCTGCTTGTAGAATATTTGTAAGTGCTATAGTGAATAAAGAACACTTTGTTTGTCAAATTTCGTTTAGAGAAAATAGCTTATGAAGTGGCCTTCTAATGTGGATCAAGATGGAAAGTTTAAGACTCTACTAAAGTTTAAATCAAGTAGAAGATTAAGATGGAAAGTTCAAGACTTTACTAAAGTTTAAGTCAAGTAGAAGAACAAGTTCCATGAAGTTTAAGAATCCAATCTACTTCAAAAGTTTAGTCATTTCAAGTATAATAAACCCTAGAAAGACCTTAGGATTAGGTACTTTCAAAATATAATTTAAGTGGGTTTTAATGTTAATAGTTGGCTAAGGTTCGATAAGTCTAAGTTATGGCTCGACTAGTCTAATTTTTTTTTGACTAGTCCTAGTTCCAATCGAAGTAAAATAGAATTTTTGTTACACGTTCGACCAGTCGAAGGTGGGCCTTCGACTAGTTGAGGGTTGCTCGACTCGAAGTCTAGCAACTGAATCAGTTTGGATTTTCTGCACTCTTGACCAATCGAAGACCTTGCATGAATAGTCAAACAAGGCCCTTGACCAACCCAGCAGGGCCTTCAACTAGTCAAAAATGTATTTTATCTTATCACGCTCAAAATTTGAAAATTTGTTGGAACGAAATCCGGTCCTTAGACAAGTCGAAGTAACAACTTTTTTGCCTATAAATTGAGACATTCTCCCAATCTGAAAATACAATTCAAGTCTATCAAATCCTTCTTCAAAAGAGAGAGAAGTCCCTATTATGCTCAAGCTATTGCACGGTATTTATTAAATATTTTTAATAGCTTTTTGTTTAATTATTTGATCTCTTATGCTGTCAATCTTGTTTTATAAAGAGAGTAAAAACTCTTTTTTTTTTGAGGTCTTAAAGGAATTCAAACAAGTAGCCTTTGGTTTGAATTTATTTAAAATCAATCTAAAACCTTGAACCCTTGTCTATATGACTGAACATTAAACGATCTACATTCAAGAGAAGTGGTTCTACGGCTACATCGACAACTATGTCTTCAAAGGTGAAGATAAATATATTTTTCTTTTCTATTTTGGTTTTATTGAGATAGCTAGAAAATCTCATTTGTTGGTTTTCTTGAGATAGCCAGAAAATCTCAATGAGGGTTTTTTTTTATATATAATATTTGTGATAGCCCTTTAAAATCACAATTGTATCAAGTTTTAAGGTGTTCCAGTGAAAACTTTATTTATAGTGAAAGCCAATATCATGTGGATAATGATATTGAGAGTGGAGTAGATGTGACTGTTTGAGAATAGTTGTTGACATATCGAACCACTATAATTCTTGGTATTGTGGTGAATGCCTTTTATGTTTATGTTTATGTGGTGAATGGTTGTAATTTTTGTAGGTTAAAGTAGTGAATGCTTGTAATAAGTTTAGATTTTATTGACTCTTGCTTGGTTTGGGATTTTGATTTTTACAAGTTTCGTGAAATAAGGTTGTCCAGTCTAAACTTGTTTGGGTGAAGGCTGTCCTACGAACTAATTAGAATCAACGTTTCAATACTAGTGCAATTGAGATCTCTGATTTATTTATTATTTTTGCACTTTATTTTTTATTTGGCATAATCCTATTCACCCCCCTTTAGGACTGGTTAAGCTCTTCTTTTTCAATATCTGACAAGCTGGCGATCAACAGCCTCATAGCACCAGCCCTCACTTCAGCTTATGTCTAGGGTAACTCATAACCAAAAGAATGCTAATACTTTGAAAGAAGAAAAGCATACACTACAAATTTATTTGCTTCATAAAAATTCTGTAGCCATTGCATTAGTTGGTAATGATAATTTTGAAGTTATTGCTTAGATAAGAAAACTAAGACATTAGATAAGATCACTACACCGTGACGGACCAAATCCGTCGTAAAACCAAAAAAACGACGGACTTCGTTCGTCGCTTGGTCTGTTGCTGTTTACTGGGTCTTTTTGGATTTACGACGGATTAAATCCATCATTTAATCTGTGGCAAATAAGGTCCGTCGCATCATAGCGACGGATAAAGTCTGTCGTAAAAAATAAAAAATCCGTCGGTAATATTCAAAAAATTAGTCGTCACTAAAAACATTAGCGACGGATAAGGTCCGTCGCTAATATGCGTAAGCGACGAACCTGATATCCGTCACTGATTTTCAATAGTCAGACATTACTGACGGATAAGGTCCGTCGCTAATATGAGTAAGCGACAGACCTCATATCCGTCGTCGATTTCCAGCGGTAAGAAATTAGCGACGGATAAGGTTCGTCGCTAAAGTATCTGTGAAAAAAATATATTGATAAATTATTATTATTACTTTTTTAATCTTGCACCTGATAGTCATTCAAAAAATAATTCACAATATTGTTTGATAAGAATCCTATTCACAAAATTGGTAATAACTCGATTCTATAAAAGAGGAAATGACTTAAGTGGCCCACTCCAAATATTGACTTTAACCCTCCTAACTAAACACTTCCCCCCCTAAACTAGGACCCATACAAAAGAAATTACCCGGAACTCAACTGTTGGCTATGCCTTGCCTTGAATTGGCTACTTAGTATCTTCTCTTGTTCAACCTTCTTTTGAGCCCTTCCTACATATATTACAAATAACCAGATCAGAATTGAGTCCAGTATCAGAATCAAGAGGGGAGCAAATGCTACCTCTGTAGCCATTACTTCAACCTTAGAAAGCCTCTGGAAATTCATGGGAACAGAGTTGTGGATTCACATTTTCCTTGCCGGTCGACTAGTTTTGATTCTAGAGACATATCAGACACTGCCTCATTACTCAGATTGGCTTTCAGATCTTTAACATCTTTATCAATGGTTTTTACAGAGTTAACTTGATACACACCAATGTTTAGCAACCATCACAGCTTAGGAATAAAGCATAGATGAACAGATCAACCCAATACTCAATAGTTTCATTATCTAATCTGGCTAAGGAAATTCATGCAAATGGAGTCGATAAGGATCCTCTCACATGGATGTGTCCACTTCATCTGTAGGCTCATTGCCTACCAAATCAAAAAAATAAGAAAAAACCAACAGCAATGTTGCAAGGAAAATCACATGGCAGCATCTCTTCATATATGGCTCTCATGTGCTAATAATCTTTTCCTATTGCTGACAACACTTCAAATACATTACATGAATTGATTGTGTAGGAATTATCGAGTTGTAGGCCTCAAGTTTTGTAGTGTCCTGAACCCAGAGTCCATACAAGTGGGCACATGGCATCTGGATGATAGATCTGACAGGCTCCACACATGGACCGCATTGCAAAATTGTTACCTGTTTGGAAGCCCTCACTATCCAATCTTTTGCATTGTTTTCATTCAATGTAGACAGTGGATGTATTTTTCTCTTTAACTATTTGTAGGCCACCAACTGAAAAGCTAGGATCATTCAACCAAGAAGATTTTCAGCGTGTGTATGGTTGGGCCTATGAGGCCAACCTGCATCACCAAACCTGGCCTGACTTGTATGGAATTAATACTGAGCACATTAGGAACCTGGCAATGCCTCTTAAATATGTTGATTTTGTGTTGTTTACTCCATGTAGTACAAGAACCTTCATACCAACCTGTCAACTCAAGCCCAGTAACATATTGACAAAATAAAAAGTTATAAAAAAAAAAATCAGCTGAAGGCACAAAACCAAACTTGTTCCTGTAGAGCCTGTGTCTGCGCCAAGCACTTTTACATTTTTTTGTGACCTAGAACAGAGAGAAATTGCTTAGCATAATCAAGACAGGAAGAGGCAAAGATCAAATGAAAAGGCCATCTTAAAGTAAAGAAGCATATGAAAAATGAATATATTAAACATAGAGAAATTGCTTAGCATAATCAAGACAAGAGGAGGCAAAGATCAAATGAAAAGGCCATCTTAAAGTAAAGAAGCATATGAAAAATGAATACAACAAACATAGAGGAATTCAGTCTTTGACAGACAAAAAAGTTAAGCAAAACTCTCTGAGAAAGGTAACCTCATGAGGAGTGGCGATGTTTTTTGTTGGAAATACAACACTCATGATAAATGCCAACTTTCCTTTAGAAAGTCATTGTTTGTAGTGACTACATTCTCCTAAAACATGGAGTCTTTTGAAAAAAAAAAACCCTTTATTCTTAGTGGATGGTAGTTTTCAGGAAGACCACCACTCATCATGGGGATTTATAGAACCACCCTTCTATTTAAAAAGTTGATTGGGAAAAAAATATAAAATTGGGGAGACAATAGTAAAGAAAAAAAAATTAGGCAAGCGGAGAGAAAGCAAGGCTTCAAAAAGTGTTCCAATCATAGAACAAACAGCATGCATTACTATTATATAAGAGGTAGTTTAACTAGAGATGAAGTTTTTACAAATGTAAAGTGTTTACACTTTTTGGCTCTTGTTTGTGTGGGTGCACCTTTACATAGGTAAAGTCTTCACTTAAAAACACTCTAAGGTGCTTCTCACCAATTAGGTGAGTTGCCCTTTGCCTATAAATTCTTTACCAACTAACGACTCTTTACAATGTGTGTGTGTATTAAAATCTTTACCAACTAGCAACCCTCTCCAACTGCCCAAACATGATAAATTCTCTACTTGTAAAGACCACACCAGTACCCAAACCCAACTTATTGAAGGAGGGGGGAATGCACATAAAGATTTTAATGTTAAATGTTTGTAATTTTAGTTTCCTTTAATTTTAAGCTCCTCCAGAAGCCCTACTCACTACTAAGAGGCTGCTCCACATTCATATTGATCAAAGTAATAGGAACTCAATTTAGAAGAGAGCCCTACAAGAAACTAACGATGGAAATAGATCCTTTCTTTGGACTGACTCCATGTTAAAACTTCTTAAAGAGACTGATTGAAGGGTTGTGTAAATTTTCAATAAAATAATGGCTATAACAATGGTGGAATTTGTTTGTAATTTTCAATGAAACAACGGATTCATTTTACAGAAAACAACATTATATTCCATAACTAAAGTGATTATGTACTTTTAAGTAAAAAAGTTACTTGTAACTAATCATGAAACCAAACTTATCTGAAATAAGTCACCGGAGTTTCAACACGGCTACACACTACTGTGGTTTGAGTGTATGGGTACATGTGAGGTATGTGCAAGGAAAAGAAAAAGAAGAAAAAAAGAAAAGAAAAAGAAAAACCTATTTGACATCCAAGAGACAATGGAATATGTAGACATGACATAGGTTTTGAATCCTTGGTTGATGTGCTTTGTAAATCTTAGTACTGCCCCAAAAAAGAAAAAGGAAATAAGAAACTACAATACTATTGAACCTTCAAACCTCTAATTTAATGGACACAGGCAAATGTTCATCATTCATTTGGAGGTTTGAATTAATTCGAGTGGAAATCAGTTTGAAATCTAGTGAACCTCTAATTTGTGTTGGAATGCATTTGAATATCTGATATATATATATATATATATATATATATATATATATATATATATATATATATATATTCAATGGTAAATTTTGTTAATAACATATTTGAATGAATTTGAAATAAGGTACTTAAGAGCTGTTTATTTTTTTCAATTACACTGCAAATACTTATAAATGGATCATCTTTGTTTCTTACCATTGTTTGCTTGATGTAAGAATTTTTGCCTCCAAAACTATGTGAATCCTTCCCTTTAAAATAGAGAATTCATGGATTTCTATACTGATAAAAATTGTAGAGCCCACAATGATGAATATGTCATATCCATGCCATCCATTTTGTACCACTAGCTAATTTTAGTGCATAAGAAGAAGAAGAAGAAGAAGAAGAAGAAAAACAGAGAGAGAGATCTAAAGCTCAAGTGGATCACACCAAATGAAATAATGGTTCTAACAGACTTCAACATTTGAAAGCCAAAACCTTTCTAAGGCCCACATGATTTTTATTTGTCATATAATCTGTTCATAAGGTCATACTAACATGGATATAAAGAGAAAATAGGACCCAACCAAACAACTTTCATAACTCTCTTTCTAAGAGGTAATTTTTAGAGAGATTTTCTTAATCTATATAAAGAGAATGATTACAATCCTTACAACTATATACAATATCTTTTGCCATTTTAAATTTGAGATTACAATTATGCTAGATTATGTGAGATGGAGAGATTATCAGTTGAAGAATCTTGGCCATCTTATCACGTGAAGAGTCCTTATATATTGAAGACTCTTTACCACCAATTTTAGTACATGAAGTGCTCTTATATTGGAGGTTGTTATGGAAGAGTCCTCATGTGTTGGTATTCTTTACTTAGTTGAAGATTCTCGGCATACTATTGATCCTAGTATTATCTATTACATACTAGTAACATACAACCAATATTGGGGCACCATACCATAAGCTACAAAATTTCATGTCCCCCTAAACAAGGCATCCTCCATTGATAACATACATATATATATCATAAGTTTTTTTTTTTTTTTTTCATTTACATTCACAAATTGGTAATAACTCAATTCAATAAAAGAGGAAATGACCCAAGTGGCCCACTCCAACAAAAATTCACTTTTAACCCTCCTAACTAAACACTTCCCCCTCCTAAACTAGAAAGCATACAAAAGAAATTACCCGGAACTTCAACTGTTGGCTATGCCTTGCCTTGTATTGGCTACTTAGTATCTGCTCTTGTTCAACCTTCTTTTGAGCCCTTCTTACATATATTACAAACAACCAGATTCAATCCAAGAAAAGAATAGTTTAGTCAACCCTTCATATATTTCAAATAACCATCTCAAATCCATGGAAAGTGAATAGTTTAATCAACTGAAACCAATTAACAAAATAAAATATTAGAATTCATCCTACCCATTAGAGGTTCAGGTAAGAGCATTTCTTAAGTTCATAGTATTCACTAGGAGAGCACAATACAGTTTGAAAAGATCTTTAGATGTTGAAATCAATACACAACAGTGCAATGCAATCTGCATTTAATGCACTAGTGTCTAATGACATGACCAAATGAAAGTGTAGGAACTGGGAAATTCCTATTTCCCAACAATCCGAACTCTTTAACAAGTAGGGATAATGCATCAAGTTCATCTAAGTTGGACCGTAGGTTATTGTCTAGCCAGTGGACAACTTCTAACCTGTCGTGCATGCAACATCCAACTTGTCCAAAAGGTGGGCCTACCATGAGGAGCACCTTGTGCAAAAATCAGCACAATCCATGCATTGGATGAACCCTATATGTATAGATGCCCTGGCCCATAATTCAGGCTGGTCCCACATGCATGTTGATTGTTTGGGACCATGGCTTTTAAAAGGTGGCAAAAAGCTTTACAATCAGATGCCCACCAGACGTCAACCTTCCCCTTTTACTCGGGCTCTTGGAACCAGTGATTGCACAGGATACCAGTCACATGCCAACAAAGTCCAACCCAGTATTGACCCATTTGCCCCATACACGATTGCCAACATGAATCACAAGCCAACATGGTCAGGCACTACACTGCATCGTGGGAATTTATGAACAGTTTATCTCTACTTCATGCAATAGACCGCCGATCACAGAGTGGGCTAGAAGAGAATATGGGGAGAGACTCGTGACAAATTCTTTAAGTCTCACTAAAACTATGAAATGCTAATTGAATCCTACAATATCCATTTGAGAGGACAACAAAGATGTTTGGTGTTCATTACAAGTTGGTGCATGAGTATTTCCAAGTTCACTATAACAGGAAGGGGATCTGGTTCCTATTAAAACTTACTCTTGCACATGACAACCTGTTTCTTTTGAACTTGGAAATCCGCTTGTGCATGAGAAGGGGGCCAGCTTTCCCTTTCCACTTTGCTCCATTTACAATCTTATACTTAAATTTTGGGAATCAAATCTAATAGTTGATGCTTAACCATGGAATAAAGAAATTGATAAATGTATTGATAATTGTTGGGATAAGGCTTAGATGATGATGATGATGTGATGATAAACTGCATTTTCGCACAATTTTCTACATAAATTTATCCACCTCCAAAGCTGTTTGTCATCAATAAAATGCATGTAATTTCACCTTGTAAACTAAAAAGGGACAATACAAACCTTAAGATCTGAAAATATTAGGGGAGGAACAGTGAAAGAAGACGTGTTGGGCCTCCTTGAAGAATATGCCTCCTCACAGTACAAATAATTTGAAATATCCATACACAATAAAATTATGATGAAATATCAGATGAAAAGAAGTTCACACACACACACACAAAAAAAAAAAAAAAAAAAAAGAAGCAAAAATACACCAAACTAGTGTGGAGAAAATCTATAGCACTTTCACATGAACCACAAATCAACTCTTCAATTTAAATACGCCAATTCAGAGAGAGTGCATTCGAACATCTGAAAGTACATATGTCAAAAGCCATAAGAAAATACATAACAACACACGCAAGTAGAAACAATAAAAAAAGAAAAGAAACAGAAGAAAAATGGAAAAGAAAAGAGAAAACTTCAAAGCATCAGTTACCTTCATCATCTCTTCAGGGTCCTCATTAAAGAGCATATGAATCAGACGAGCAACAGAATTTTGTTCCTCTTTGAAATCCTCCTCATCAAGCTAGTGGAAGATGAGAAATGGACAACAAACATATTCCAACATATTATTATGTGAGTAACAAAAGATGCAATGATAAGGCACAACAAAAGGAGAAGTATGCCAAGCACTACCAACAAATATATATATATATATATATATATATAACAACAACAACAAAATACACAGTAACATTTCATAATTGTACCTCATCAGCAGGTGTCCCGTCCATGTCTTTTATAAGTCCCCTTATTAATTCAAATAGTGCCTCAACCTGAAACAACAGTGATTGCACCATGTTCGACCAGGAACAATTTGTAGGAGCAGTAGAAACAACAGACAAAAGCATACCATATCAGCAGTTGATATACAAGTAGTGTTTTTCATGATGCTTTGAATGATTACTACTACCATGACTTTATTTGTTCCGTTATCAAGGTGATCCATGACACGTGGATAGTTAGAAAGTTTCAGTGCAGTCACAATATCATTGTATTTCTCCAAGGGAGCACTCAAAAGTGCAACAATTTGTTTGTTGCTTTGCAATCTTCAAGCTTTGCTTTGCCTAAAGGTTTCCGAACACATGCTCCCTGCAGACAAATAACCAAGGAAAGGGGTGTTATCTAAGGTGTTAAACTTGATATGGGCTAACAGATGAAATAGTCATCCAAACAACATATTGCAAAAAACTAAATTATGTGGTTAGTTCACCAGATGTACATGCCACCTGGACTATGCAATCACGCCTGGATTATGCAATCACAAGATGGCATGGGCATAAAACTTTTCAGTGCCCCCACATTGGTATTTTCTTTCATGGTCTTGATCCACATAATCAAGCCGATCTGAGTGCATGCAGAGGGTAAATGTAAGGAGAGATACATATAAAGAAATAGCTCCAACAATGGGCATGTCCACTTGTGCTTCTATCACTTGCCATGAAAATAAAGATGATAACAGTTTAAAAAATGTTGGAGATAGAAACAAAGGGGAAAAAAATTGACAGGCACCAAGGATCTTCTTTGCTAAAGGTGACATCATAATCATTGTTAGATTATTAGAATTGTAGTATGTAAAGCTTTAAAGCACCCATCATATTTTAGAGAGCCAAACTCATGCATGTCCGCTGATGCCTTGAGCAATAACAACAATAGGGGAGACTATTTGAGGCATGTGTATTAGGTATAAGAAGGAAATATGTTTGATGAGTAACCCAAGGAATGCTTCTCCTTTCGTTAATTTTGTAAGTAAATTATACTCAATTAGATTAGCTTTAAAACTCAAAAGCCTTAGACCATGTTCAAATGGCGCCTATATTAGTGTTGAATTGCATTCAACGCCATTTTCATGAAAAAGACTATTGGGTGAGTTTGGATGACACTATTTTCTAAACACAGTTTATAGAAACTCGATTCAAATTAGATCTCGGTTGCATCAAGTTGGGCAGAGTAGTCATTTTTTAACCCTCTCAGAAACAAAGTTTTAGAGTGGAAGTTACTTTAATATTCTGGAATGGTTGACATGGAGGAACTAAAAATTGTAAGAGTGGCATAAACCAACTCAAATTGTACAAACCACTGTAGATAGGCCACCATCCCAAAAGAAGACTGGATGAAACATTCTAACCTCTGATTCATTAACACTTTCTTGCAGAATTAAAACCATTGGCACTTTTTCACTTCGACCTCCAAATGTCCACCAATAAGCTGACTAGGCTAACCGGGCCCCATACGTTGGAAGGTTTTGTTTAAGTTGATTTTAGGCCACCTTCACATTCTCTAAGTGCTTGCATTATGTAGATTATCAACCTTTTCTCTTCCATTATGCAAGCAGCCAACTTGACTTAGGCTACACCCCTATGATAGTTCACCACTATTTTGGACATGGTGGTGAGTCATCCACACACATGTGGCACTCATGTACAGCCATCCAGACCATCAAAATTTTGGCGCAAGTTATTGATGGGACATCTCAAAACTCATAATCATCAACCGATCCTAATCATCCAAGGTGGGCCAGCTATTTGGGCAGTCTTGATTGTCGTACAAGCATGCCATGTGTATGATGGAAGAGTCACTACCATTTTTAAAATTGTTATGAACTATCTATCATCGAAGCATCTTGAGTCCTATCGAGTTCAACATGTGAAATGGAGGTAACTTGTCCTCATCATTTGGGCCACTGGTGTATACCATTTCAGACCATCCAAAGTGTGGGCCACATTGTGGATGGATATCTTGAAAATCACACTAATCAACCAATCTTAACCATCTAATTGATGGTTAAAAGAAAAACAGTCAGTGGTTCAATTTTCAGAGGCAACAATAGATGGTTACTATCATCTTCCCAGTGTAATGTTCATCATGCTCTGTCCAAATTGGTCCAACAATTTGGAAAGTCTGGATTATTGTAGAATTATGCCATGAGTATAGTGAAATACTCGCGACAAATTTTGAAATGATGGTGGTGAACTATCATCTAAATCTATCAATATATGGTGGTGATACTCAGATTAGATTATATAGATTTGTGTCACTATAATTAAACTAATACATAGCCAAAAATTCACCCTATAGTTTTCATATAACAAGCTAACAATGATAAGTAGGCATGCAAAAAATTAGATACATTTAATACTCACAATCATTTAAAAACATAATCATGAAGTTTACCTTCCCAATGGCATTGCTTAATTTTGCAAAAGCCTCTTTGCAAGAATTCAGTAAAACCTGGAGCATAAAATTGTTAGGAACAATCAACAGATTTTGAGCCAGGAAACCTCAAGTGGATAACTCACTTCTGAACTTGACACAGCATAATTTGACAACCTCTACATGGGTTGAGATAACACTGTTTTGATGTCAACAGTTGGTTACAAAAACAAAGGCAAGGGAATAACAAAATTGGTACAATTGTTGTATGTTACATGTATTAGGCACAAATTTGCACAACGTTAAAGGTTTTAAACAAAATTCCATTCTCATATTCACAAAGGATTAAGAAACAAATCCATAACCAGATTGTTTTTAATTCAATGGTGAGCCTTTCTCATCTCAAGAGTAGACTTGAAGTCCTGGATTGCTTCTGCAACTATTCTGGATGGAACTCGACTTGAAACAATATCAAAATACCAAAAGAATAGTGAATTCAGATATCTTATCAACAGATCATTGAATACACTCTAGTAAGAAAAAAATATTATTCAGGACTGAGCATGTACAAATCATGTCCAGTTATTTGTCTTCAATGCAAGAGAGGCATTGTTTCGTTTATAAGAAAAGAAGAAGCCAAATGAAATCAAAAGAAATCATAAGAAATATTCTTTGTAGCAAGATAATTCTTATGTTATCATATGTTCTAACAAACCATGTAAAGCAACATTAATATTTACATGAGATTTTCTTCTCAGAGAGTCCTCATTTCTGTTCTAGGAAAGAAACTAATCAAAATTGAGCGTCCAAATTGTATCATTCCCTATAATAAAAGATTGCAAGATCATCTGGGTAATCTAATACAAGCCTGATAATTGCCAAACCAACAACAAATAATGCAGATGTACAAGCTGCACCTTAAGAAAAGGTTTATACTTTATATTTACAACAATCGAAGGAAATGCACAAGACTCCATACCTAAGCGGCTAGGCCATATATCAACAACAAAATATAGAACAAAGTTATATGGATTTAAAAGCCCAATTAAGGGCATAATTTTTTTCTAATAAACTTGCTCAACATTCTTCTACCTCACATAACTCAAAATCAAAACAAGAAACTCGATCCCAGTACGCATAAAACATGAAGAGTACAGAAAAGATCATGCCAAACAACAGCAATCTCTCAAATGATTTTACGAACATTATTGCAATGGTTTTACGTGAAGAAAAAAATGATTGCTTGATATTCTTTCAAATTATGGGAACACTGATCAAATTACCAACCTGAATCTGTGGGCATGCAGCCAGTAATGTTTCAAGAGTTTGCAAGTGGTATTCATCTGGAAAGACCTGGATTATACAATCCATCAAGTAATATTGAGCAAGCTCATCTTTACAGTTCACAACCTGTTGAAGCCAATTTGGATGCAAATTCCACAACAGGAGGATTAGAATGCTAAGCTATCGTAGGTCTCTATACCACAATATATATATATATATTCGAAAGCAAAAAAAAAAACAAGGAAATATGAGAATCTGACCTGTTCCAAGACTCTGGGAAGCACAGTCTCTTTGTACATATCAAGGTCCACCCCCCCTATCTGACTGAGGACATGCAGATTTTTTCCAACCTAATAAGGAAAAATCAGCTACAATACAATAACATTTATCAAGAAATACTAAAATGTCCAGATCATTTCAGCATAGTGGTGTTAACAAGTTACTGATATTACAAGATCACGAAGCTCATTCCGTTCTTTCTCCCGTTTCTCTTTCTCCCGAACAGGACCCTGCAGATGAGAAAGCCCGATTCCAAGCCTCAACTCAGGATCACCTAATTGTATGAATGATCAACAATCACCATAACACCTGCATGAGCACAACTACGACTATTCTACAGAATCATGCCCCCATGCTTCAGTTTTTCATTCATGGCATGCACTTACTGTTTGTGCCCAAACACAACAGCAGGTGATAGTTCTCTGAAATTTCAACTAACCTGATGTTGTATTTGGACCCAAAGTTTATTCATCTCTATGAAGTTTTGGAGTACAAACTCCACAACATCATTAACAGTGTTAGCATCCCTGTAGGAAGATGGTGGAAGATCGAAAGAAGAAGACAATCAGTAAGGTTGGATACCATAAATATATGTTTTAAATAGCAAATAGCATGTAGCATAGCATTCACCCCTCTGAAACATGACACATGTGCTATGCAGTGAGCATAAGCTACATGTTACTTCCAAAAATTTTATTAAGGTTGCATTTGGTTGCCCCAAATATCATGATATTTGGTGCAACTAAACACAGCCTTCAATAATAAGAGAAATAGACCAACGATTAAGTATCAAGATAAAGAAATACTAAGGAACTGATTTAATATTGTTAATTATATTACCGAAATCGTTGAAAATATCAGTTAATTTTTATTGAAAATAGAAAATTGTAATAAATCATTGAAAACATTGATTGATTTCAATGTGTTAGTGAAAAGTAACTTGCAGTGTAAGCTACATAATGAATAGCTTCGGCTATATAATAGGCTATGCAGTGTGTAGTGTATACTAATTAGCATGTAGCCCACTTAAGCTACTTTCATGAGCTATGTAACGTGAGGGCTAAG
The DNA here is from genome assembly GCA_030180095.1 of Magnolia changhungtana. NCBI lineage: Eukaryota > Viridiplantae > Streptophyta > Magnoliopsida > Magnoliales > Magnoliaceae > Magnolia > Magnolia changhungtana. Next base: position 8,977,491 of record JASAUF010000552.1, on the reverse strand, counting down.
CTATGCTACATAGCATGAGCTACGTGCTACATATAGAGTAAGCTATTTAAAACACTAACCATAATAAAAGCCATTATATATTTCATCTTCTTAGTATTTATTTATTTTGAGAGTGCAAATTTTTTACTAACACAAAAGGGAAAATACATCAAAGGATGGGGAATGACTTCCCCACTAGGAGTGAGTGAGGCCACTCCTTTTAACTAATGCAAGGAAATCCATGCTCTTGTGAGGAGGTGATTGGCAAAGAACATGCCAATGTAGCATGGATGTCCTAGATCCAGGCCATTCATCAGATGGGGCAACCTATGAACATCCCCTGGTGCAAAAAAAATAACGTGAGCCACCATCCATTCATCAGATTGGGCCACATCAGTATGAGAAAAATGGACTCCAAGAAAATGATCAACGGTCTATATTCAACATACAAACATGATCCACCTGATGAGTGAACCAGCCTGATTTTTGGGCCAGGGCATGTTCTTGGTGGGCCCACTTGAGACATACACATGGCATGATGGCACGAATCCCATTAAGATTTCTGTACATCTAATGTATGATGCATGCAATGGTCCATCCATTATTTACCTTTTTCTAATTCATCTTCGTCTACAGCTTTTGAGGAACATACTTCACAAGCAGTGGACCCAACTTTGATCTCTAAATAGGAAAAGAACACCAAAAACAGCAAAATAAAATAAAAATAAATTAAATTAAATAAAAAAACATAATCACCATCTAAGCCTTATCCCAATTAATTGGGGATAGCTACATGAAACCTATTATACCATTCCAATCTATCAAGGGCCAGACCTCTACTTAAGAATCACCCATTTGGAATAACCATTGGCAGATTTTATTGTTGTAATGCTTGGGATGGGCATCATTTTTTATCACACAATCATATCAAATGAAGGACAGAATGTGAAAATCAATTTACATGTATAAAAATGGAGTGCATAAAGGAAACCATTTACCATTTCAACTTTGACTTCCTGTATACCAGCTGCCAACCTGAGTGACTAAAGCAAAATAAGGAAGACCATCATTATCATCATTTAAGCCTTATCCCAACTAATTGGGGTCAGCTACATGAATCCTTTTCCACCATCATTATCATAACTTGCTTTTGAGTGCTTGTCACTTACCACATCAACCTACATATCAGAAATCAACCTACATATCATAACTACAGCTAGATCCAGGGCATGTTGCAATGATCCAAATTGCCTATATGGACCATGCGGAGTGGGTGGTACCCAAAATCTTCCAAAACCAAAGACAACGCCTGTCGAGGTACAGTTGAAATAGTAATTCCCACCACCAAAATCGTCCAAAAGTACATACAGGTTCCACCCTGATATTTATATGCCATCCAATCTACTTATATGATTTGCCACACTGGGATGAATGGATTCCCCAAAAATAAGATATTTCAAGACTCATCTTGGCCATATATAGTAAATTTAGCATAATTTGACATTATTCCTTATGGCGTGGCCTTGATTTTTAGGATCCATCATGAAAATTAGAAAGAGAACAACAACAGAATGTTTTAAAAAAAAAACCTGTAAAATCAGAAAATCCCAATTTGTAAAATCAGAAAATCCCCAATTTGCAAAATTAGAAAATCCCCAATTTTAAAAGTCCGCAAATCCTCATAATCCTAAAATCCCTAAATCCCCAATTTGGGGTCCACATTCAAATCTATAAACCCTGAAATCTCCAGATCCTGAAATAAGGGTCCACATTCAAATTGGGAATCTACAAACTACTAACTCCCAAATTCCTAAATCGGCATTAATATTGAGAGAGATTGAGAGAGAGAGAGAGAAAGAAATACTTTCACCTGTGTGAATCTGATTTAACCCGAGCTTCAAATCCACCTTTTCCATAAGGCGAGTCACTAGATTTTCACTGTGAAGTGAGAGAGGAGAGAGAGATCGACAGGAAGAAAGAGAGGAGGGAGAGAGATCGACAGGAAAAGAGAGGAAGGAGAGATCTGTAGGAAGGGAGAGAGGAGAGCGTATGAGAGGGGTTGAAATAGAGACTGGTTAGGGCGCAGTCCTCAAAGCTCAAACGTGGATTTCGTGCTAAAGGAGGCATGCTCACCTATGCACCTACACACGTGCGCACCTGTGCACACGTGTCATAGGTGTTAAATCCGAACGGTCCATAAGATGTAAAATCTCATGAAATCCTTGGGAGTGAATTTTCACCCTGATCTAAGATTTTGGTGGGCCATAGCAAAGAGAAATGCAAATCAAGGGAAGAAACTGTTTACATTTTTCATGGCCCACCGAAGTCTTGGTTCAAAGTAAAAATTGATACCAAGGGGTTTTATGAGGTTCTGCTTCATGTGGACCATTCAGATTTTAGAGACTCATCATGTGTGATGAGTTCTCAAAAAATTTCATACATAATCCGTGCGAACTGGTTCGTACGTGAGCGTTGCGCTGCAGATAAGTTCCTGCGAAAGGATGCTGGGTGGGGCCCACCACCATGTTTGTGGGAAATCTACTCTGCTAATCCATTTATAGTTCACCTAACTTTCCTCCCTTACTCTTTTAGATCATTAACATCTTTAGTTCACCTATAATTTCATTAACATCTTTAGTTCACCTAACTTTCCTCCCTTACTCTTTTAGATCATTGGCATACATATAACTTTCGAGGTTTGGTTTTAAAGTGCTATCCATTTTAAGATAAATCATTTAAAATCTTTGAATTTTCCTTCCAAAGTTTTACATGTATACCATTGTAATTTCTCATCCTTGAAATAAAATTTAAAAACTTTTTGATGTTTTACATGGTTTCAACTCAAGATCATAGATGCATATGTTTAGAATTATATTCGTGAATGGGTGAAATATATATATATATATATATATATATATATATATATATATATATATATATATATATATATATATATATATATATATATTAGTAAGGTGTAGGTTCAAAATGGACCCCCTTGGTTAGTCGGGATCCGGCTGTAATAGATAGGGAGTGGATGACACCAAGTTTCCCACACCCACATTTTATTTCTGGAATGAGAAGATTTTCAAAGTTTGCACGAGAAAACCTTCTTGGTAGAGAAACCGTTCTTTGTCCATGCACCACTTGTAGATGTGCACGTTTTTCAATTTTTTATGATGATCTGGAAATACATCTAATGAAAAATAGATTCGACACAAGCTATAGGGTTTGGAACATGTATGGGGAGCATGTATTACCTAAGTGTACTGCACGTGAATCAAGTTCCCAACAGTACCACATTGTCGCGAACTTAAATAAGGTTCACAATGCGATTGTTCAAGAACTCGGTGGTAATAACCTAGATGAAGTTGTACAGGATGAGCCAAATGTGACCCCTATAGTCAAAGGCGCCTTTGGTGAAAATGAAACTAATGAGTTTAAAGAAAATTACGAGACGCAATGACTGAGCTATACCCTGGGGCCCAAGATTTCACCGTGCTGACTTTCATTGTACAAAATTTCAAATTAAAGGTGAATCATGTATGGAGTGAAAAAAGCTTTATAGAGCTCCTTCAACTACTAAAGAAGGTGTTACCTTCCGGTAACAAGGCCCCAACTAATACCTACCCAGCAAAGAAGATCATTACAAAGTTGGGTCTTGATTTTGTGAAGATCCATGCTTGTCCAATTGACTACATCTTATACTGGAGAGAGAACGAGATGATAACCATTTGTCCAATTTGTAAAACTTCTAGGTACAAGACTGAAATGAATTTTGAGAGAAAACAATCTCAAGTACCTATAAAGGTATTAAGGTATTTTCCATTAATACCAAGGCTACAAAGAATGTTAAGTGTGCCATAGTTGATGAAAGAAATGTCTTGGCACTTAACCAGGAAATTGCAACATGAAAAGATGGATCATCCAACTGATTCTATTACATGGAAGAATCTCAATGACAAGTATACAAATTTTTCAGCTGAGCCTCGCAATGTTCGATTGGGTCTAGCTACAGAAGGGTTTAACCCATTCGGTGCTTTCAGTACGTCGTATAGTTCATGGCCCGTTATGTGTGTGACGTACAACCTTCCACCCAAGCTTTACATGAAACCTCAGTTTACTATGTTGACTTTGCTCATTGAGGGACTACGACAATTGGAAAGGATGTTGACATTTATTTACAGCCATTAATTGATGAATTGTAAGATTTATGGTGAAAAGTGGTCACGACGTTCGATGCATACCATGAAAACAAATTCAACATGCATGTTGTTCTGCTCTGGACAATCCATGACTTTTCAGCATGTGGTAACGTTTCTAGTTGTAGGACCAAGTGTAAGTATGGTTGTCTTATATTTGGTCCTAACACAGATTCTTTATGACTCCAATATAGAAAGAAACATGTTTATATGGGCCAAAGATGGTGGTTGCCAATGTTAAACCAGGCTAGGAAGGACACAAGTGTTGGCACGTTCAATAACAAGGTGGAGATATGATGTTAATTGATCCATTTGGACGGGATTGAGATCGAAAGACAAACCGTAAACTTGAATATACAATAGGGGAAGACTGGGAAGAGGAATATAAGGGATATTGATGGAGGCTGACAAGAGCTAGTGGATGATGTTGAATCACCGTGGCTCTTCAAGTGGTCTATATTATTTGATCTGGAGTATTGGAAAGATATTTTCATGCATCACAACCTTGATGTTATGCATATTGAGAAAAATATATATGAAATCCTCGTTGCCTTGATGTTGAACACACCTGGCAAAACTAAGATGATGTTAATGTGCGCAAAGACTTGAAATAGTTAGGAATTAAGAAGCGTCTATGGCTGAAAAAGAACAATGGCAAAGTGATTAAAAAACAAGGTCATTTCTGTCTAAGAAAATAAATAGAAAAAGCTTTTCATCCAGACTTTGCATGAGTTGCGTGTTCTAATTGGTTTTAGTGTGAATTGGAAGACCATCGTAATGAAAGATTGCATGGATTTAAAAGGAATGAAGTCTCATTCTTACCATGTGTTGGTACAACATCTGCTCCCAGTTCTCATTTAGCATGCATTCAGGGATAAGAAGGTCATTCGTCCTATAATTACAAGCTTTTGCACCTTCTTTAATGCCTTGTGCTCGACAACCATAGACCTTTAAATACTCCTCAATCTCGAGAGGGGCATGGCTAGGACGTTATGTCAGTTTGAGATTATATGCCCTCCATTGATATTTGTCATGATGATGCATTTGTCGATCCATTTGGCTTACGAGGCTCGCATATGTGGTCCTGTATATTATTGATGGATGTATCCATTCGAAAGGTACGCCATGAGCTTAGTAAGAATAAATCGTCTTAACATCTACAGTTGCATGTATATGTAATGTATCATTATCTTTGTCAAGTTCATGAAGACATTCAAGGTCTATGCCAGTAACAAGACATGACTTGAGGGTTGCATTGCAGAACATTACATCCAAGAGGAGATAGTTATAATTTGCAACCAATATAAAGGAAAACAGAAAACATGCCTCTTGGAAAAGTTGGAAAAATGGTTTAACAGAGTCATTCCAGGACTACATAAGTTGCAAGATATCATTGATGATGACCCTAATGATGACGATTTTGGTCCAGTAGGTTCGGGTCTATCGAATACGAACAAGCTCGTACATGGGTATTGAAGAGTCATCCTAGCTACGATGCGTGGGAAGGGTATGTACAATTAGCTCATATGTATATATCTTCCTTACTTTATACGATTTCAATATAACAATGGTATTGAATAACGCGCAGGAAGCACAGAGATTTCTTGTAGTGAGTTTGTCCTAAGCATTAAAAATCAACGGGTGGGGTGAATTTTACTGATGCGGACCCCACCTACCAAAAACCATAGAAAAACTAGTTTTTTTAAAAAATATATATATAATAAAAATGTATGCAACGGTGCACTTTACTACGGCGTCAAAGACAGGGACGGCCTTCTTTATCGTGCGATTCGGTGAAGAGCGGGGGTCCCGGTAGTGGGCCCCACCATGATGTGTGTCGAAAATCAACACCATGCATTTGATGGCCCCTTAGGGCAGTGGGCCCCACCCCAAAAATCAGCCATATATGTTACTCAGGTGGCCCACATCACAGGAAACAGTGATGATGAACATCTACCATTGGAACCCTTCCTGGGTCATATAAGTTTTGGATTAATATGAAATTTATTTTTCCCTTTCATCCAGGTCCATGTGACCTTGTCAACGGTTGGATGTCAAAAAAACGTTACGGTGGGCTCCACGTGGGACCCATTATGGTGTATGTGTTTTAACCTCACCATCCACATGGTGGGACCTATTATGAGGTATGTGTTTTATGTATGCCATCCAGCCATCTTGGCTAGGCTGCTGGACGGCAGGGGACCCCAGTGATGTATGTTTTGTATCCACAACCCATCCAACTGACGTGGGACCCACCTTGAGTTATGTGTTGTCCACACCTGTGACACGTGTGACTGTGAGATGGCCCACCACATGGAAATCCACCTTGATATATGTGTTTTACCTAAGCCATCCACCTGTTTTGCCAGATGGGACCACTGTGATATATGTTTTGATCCACACCATTCAGTCCAACGTGGACAGTGGGCCCCGCATGATACATGCATTGTATATTCACGCCATCTATCTAACTAGGGCCCTAGTGTATGTGTTATAGCCACACCGTCCATCTGTATGTGGGACCGGCCATGATGTAAGTGTTTCATCCACGTCATCCCGTCCATGTGTTGGACGTGGACCCTATACACGTGGTCAATCCTGACGTATGATTTAATCTACACCGTCCTTCAGGTTGGGACGGTGAGGACTCCACCATGATAAGTGTTATATCCTAACCATCTAGATCATACAGGGCCTGCCTCGATGTATGTTTGATCCACACTATCCGTGGGATGTATGATCCATCTGATGTATGCATTCTATATCCACGCCGACCATCTGGTGGGGCCCATTTGCTACATGTGTGGGGCCCACCTATTTTGCATTGGTGCGGCCTATTGATGCGGCCCACTTGATATATCTGAGGCCCGTCCATTAAGGCCCGCCTTAATATTTATAAAGCCCGTTTAAGGAGGCCCATCTTGATGTAGTTATGGCCCATCCATTGGTGCCCACCTTGATATACATGGGGCCCATTTGATGAGGCCCATTTGATGTATTTGAGGCCCATGGGTCGAGGCCCAAATGGGATGTATACAAGGTCTATTGCATTATGTGATTCCACCATGGGTTATGTAATGATAGTTATGGCGGGCCATGCCTTGGGAGCAATGTTGGTTTGACGTCCATAGAATAATGTTGGTTAAATTTCTGCATTGTGACTCTCCCTAGGGTCCAATGATAGGATCATACTTGTAGTGTATAGACCGCCTAGGCCCATCTTCGTTATGAACAGAGCCCATCACCACATAACATGTTTAGTATAGATCCATAATTCATGATCATACGCATCATATGTATGCCTGATGTGAGAAGTGACTGATCAAAGCATACGCCATTGGGTAGACTATTCCTAGGACCCACCTTGATGATGTGTTGTATATCCACTCCGTCCATGACAAGTGATACCCACCTTGACGTACATGCTCTATATTCGACTGTCCATCTGGACGAATGACGTAAGGCCACCATGATATATTGTTATATCCAACCGTCCTTCCTCTTGAGAACATGGACCCCACTTGAATGTATGTGGTTCTCTAGCCGTCCATCTGTCCAGGGTAGTGTGGGAACCCGTCGTGATGTATGTATTCACCACGCCACCAATCGGCATGAGGGCACACCATGATGAATATGTTTCAACCACACTATCCATTTGTTTTGTTAAAACATGGACAGCTCCATTTGGCCCACTTAATATATATGGGGCCCACCTATTTTATATTTGAGGCCCATGAGTTGTGGCCTATTATGACGAATTGAGGCCCATGGGTTATGGCTCATTGTGACACATTCGAGGCCCAGGTGATGCAGCCCATTATGATGTATTCGAGGCCCATGGGATAAGGCACATTGTGATATAATTAAGGCCCATAGGATGTGGCCCCTCATGATGTATATTAGACCCATGTCAGAGGCCCATTGTGATGTATTCGTGGCCTAAGGACAAGGCCCATTGTGATATGTATTAGGCCCATGATGTGTGGCCCACTTGATGTATTTTAAGGCCCAGGTACGTGGCCCATTTGATGTATATGAGACCCATTAATGCGATCCACTTGATGTATATTGAGGCCCACGAGTTGAAGCCCATTATGATGTATTGGAGGACCATGGGTCGTGGCCATGGTGATGTATAAGCCCGTGTATTTGACCCACTATGATGTATATTAGACCGTATGATGAGGCCCATTATGATATATTTGAGGCCCATGGGATACGACCGATTGAGATTGTATATGACCATTTAATGCGGCCCATTGGATTTATATGAGGCTCATTACTGCGGCCCAGCAGATGCGACCTACTTGATGTATATGATGCCCATATGATTAGGCCCATTGAGATGTATTTCTGGCCCATGTGATGCGGCCCACTTGATGTATGTGGCCCTTGTGTGAGGCTATGAGCCCACAATATGCTTGGCTTTATGTGGGCCATTCCTTGGGAGCAATGTTGGTTAAATGTCCACATTGTCGAGGTCGATTGTCGATGCCGATTATTGATACTGATTATGAGTATGTGACAGCATAGCATCATGATACATAGCCATACACATCATCTGCATGTTTATTATGAGATGTGGTTGATCATTGCATATGTCATTGAGCATGTTATTATGAGACTCCTTGATAAGTGGAGGTTATCTCACATGAGCGCATGGCATGCGCAGGATTGATGCATGACTGGATTGTATGACTCATGCATCTTGCATTATGTTGTAATTATTGTATGCTCTAATGACATCAGGGCCGTAGCCTCCACAGGCATGTCGTGGATGGCCAGACGAGACACCGAAAATGTTTAGTTCTAGCATACGGGCGCCATAAATGTCCCTGGGTGAAAATCCCCAAACCTCCATGGCCAGGAGATGCCCTAATGTCGAGACCGAGTGGATATATATGAGCGCATGAGGGTCGTATACCAATAGGCCATGTCTCCCACTGTGTTATGGTCAGTTGGGAGGGGGTGTGACCTTACCCGCCTGAGTGAGGGGGCAATATCTAGGTTAAGTTTGATCAGCTTAAGGAATGGGTCCGTTATCGACGAGCCGGGCCCAATATTGGCAGGTAGATAGTGAGGTCTCTTCCATTTACCCAGTTGTGCACTCGGATAGGGGCGGCAAGCTGGCATAAAGTGTAATAGACCCCGGTGATGATCCTAGAGATGAGCCATACTGATATGTGGACTTATTGAGCAGGAATTGCATACTTATGCATTTATTCATTCACTATCCACTCGGGCTAGTGGTGCGAAACTGTTTATTACGTGTACCTTCGCATGACCAGGATTTCGGTTGGGCGCGCGACTAACCTGAGATCAGGAGTTTACCACATTGAGTCTGACTATCCAAATTTAGGTATGGGACTGGTTTGGATAGAAGTCCTTGTAGCAGACCCCATAGTCTGCGATACTACGTACTATCATCCCGACTTCACACTCCAGCATAATCATTCCATTCGCATCGCATATTGCATTACATCTGCGGAATATGGTATTTTGAGTTACTGTGTTTCTGCATTTATATAGTTTAGATACGATTGACGCTATTCATGGACTCATCAGGAATTACATACTGCATCGCATCCTCGGCATTTGATATTTGGCTCTTTATGACTCCTCATTTGCATAGTTGTTCTATATTGCGTATTCTGATATTGATTGGCTCATAGACTTGTCTGTATTTCCACTTACTCTGTTATCGTATAATTTATGATCTTGCCAGTATTTTTGTTTACTCTGATAATTCCTGCTCTTGTTAGTAATTCTGCTTATTCCGATATTGTATGATTTATGAATTACTAATATTTCTAGTACTGCATGATGATGACATTGTATTGAATACTTGGTACTTACCCTGTGTACACACTTACACCACCCTCTAAGCTTTCTATAAGCTTATCCACGATAGATGCGTATAGGTGATGTTAGGTCGCAGTAGTGTTGAGCTTGGAGCATGCAGCGGTCTTCTGGAGCTTGATTTTCGATTTATGTATTTTCCTTCAGTATTGTAATCAAATGATTATATTAGTGGATATGTGATGATGATGTTGCCTTTGTGATCTGGGTATACTTGTGGTTATGCTTATTACGAGTTAAATATACACAAAAAAAATTCCTCCTTGTAGGATCCCAGGATCAGAATCTAGCATATGGACGCTAGGAGCTGAGAATGGGGTACTATGAAGGCTGTCGGCACCGGATTTGGTGATCGGGTTTCCTGTGAATCCGATTTCCAGGTTTGGGGCGTGACATAGTTTATATATATATATGTATAATACATGGAAAACATTGCATCTAAGTACATGTGACAGCAATCAAGTCAGTCATAAATCATTAACTGACATTGAAAGCCATGAAAACCATAACCTAAATGTTTATAGTATGCACCTTTCATCGGTTTTATCACGCTCCAAACTTAAAAATCGGAGTCACAGGAACCCCAATCGCCGAATCTGGTACCGACAACCTCCGCAATATCCCATTCTCGGCTCCCAGCGCCCATATGCAAGGTTCCGATTCTGGGATCCTACAAGGAGGATTTTCCAACGTACATTTATCTCATAAGAAGCATAACCACAAGTTTACCCAAATCACAAAAGCAACATCGTCATCACATATCCACCAATATAAACTTTGAATACAATGCAAAAAGGAAAATACATATGTCAAAAAAAATCAAGGCTCTAAAAGACCGCTACATACTCCAACCTTAATACTGCTGTAACCTAATATCACCTGCACGCATCTATCGTGCATAAGCTTATAGAAAGCTTAGAGGGTGATGTAAGTGTGTGTACAAGGTAAGTGCCAAGTATTCAAAACAATGCCGTAATTATATAATATCGAAAATACTAGCATGAATTATATGATATCAGAGTAAGCAGAAATACTGTATGTCCATAAAAATATCATCAACCTCATTCAGGATATGCGATAAAAAGACATAGCAAGCTAATGTCATATACAGAGGAAATAACGTAAATTGGCTATGTAATGCGGAAACATAATGAACCAGATATCAGATATCAAGGACGCAATACAATATGCAATTCAGAAGAGCTACTAAAACCATCAGCCTTATCTAGGTCATATAAATACAGAAATATAGCAACCCGAAATGCCATATGCCATGGATATAATGCGATAAGCGGTGCGAATGGAATGACCATGCTGGAGTGTGAAGTTGGAATGATAGTACGTAGTATCGCAAGCTACGGGGTCCATCACAAGGGACTTCTATCCAAACTAGTCCCATACTTAATTTGGATAGTCAGACTCAATGTGAAAAACTCCTCATCTCAGGTTAGTCGCATGCCCCAGCCAAAATCCTGGTCATTGCGAAGGTACACATAATAAATAGTTACACACCACCAGCCCGACTGAATAGTGAATGAATAAATGAATGAGTATGCAACTCCTACTCAATAAGTACACATATCTGTACAGTTCCTCTCTGGGATCATCACCGAGGTTTATTACACTCCAAATGGCACTGCCCCTCTCCCAGCAGCACAGTCTAAGTGAGCGTAAGAAACCTCACTATCCGCCTGACCAATAGTCTGCTAATATCTATCCGGCATGTCGATAGCAGACCCATTTATGAGTTGGTCAAACTCAGCCTAGTTATGCCCCCTACCCTCAGGCGAGTAAGGCCACACCCCCTCCCAACTGACCATGACACAGTGGGAGACGCGGCTTCCTGGTATTCAGCACTCGGGCGCTCATGTATCCACTCGGTCTCGATGTTGGGGCATCCTTTAATACCAAGAGGGTTTAGAAATTTTCACTCAGGGCCATCTATAGCAGCCCGATGCTAGAACAAATTTCTGGTGTCCCATCTGGCCATCCATAATATGCCTATGGAGGCTACGGCCCTGATATCGTTATGGCGTACAGTAATCACAACACACAATGCAAGATGCATGAGTCATACAATCCAGACGTGCATCAATCCTGCGCATACCATGTGCTCATGTGAGACAGTCTCAGCATATCAGGGAGTCTCATAACAACCTGGCCAATGACATACGCAATGGTCAACCACATCTCATAACAAACATGCAGATGATGCGTATGGGCATGTATCATGATGCTATGTTGTCATGTACTCATAATCGATATCAATAACCGGCATTGACAATCGACCTCGACAATGTGGACATTTAACAAACATTGCCCCCAAGGAATAACCCACATAGAGCCTAACATATAGTGGACCCATGGCCTCATACAAGGGTTACATATACATTATGACAGGCCTCGCCATACGGGCCACAAATACATCACAATGGGCCTTATTAACTGGGCCACAAATACATCACTATAGGCCGTTCACATGGGCCTAATATACATTTCACAGGTGGGCCCTGCACATGGGCCTCATTCACATCAAGTGGGCTGCATCAATGGGCCACACTAATATATCAAGGTGGGCCATAAAAACATCATATTGGGCCTTGACAAAGGCCATAAATACATAACAGGTGGGCCCTGCTTATGGGTCCTCGAATACACCATATGGGCTATATAAGCATCAAGTGGGCTGCATTACATGGGCCTTATATACAACACGTTAGGCCTCATGGACGGGCTACAAATTTATAGAGGTGGACCTCATGGATGGGCCATAAATACATCAAGGTGGGCCTCATCGCATAGACTTCATATTCATCAAATTAGGCCTTAAATACGGGCTGAATACACATCACACAGGTCAAATACATATCACAATGGGCCTCAACTATGGGCCACATATACATCATACGGCTCTCGACAATTGGACTCGGCAATTGAAATCAACCTCGACAATCGGAATCGACCTCAATACTCGGCCTCGACAAATCGGAATCAGCCTATACAATTGGCCTCGACAAATTGGAATCGGCCTCAATACTTGGCCTCGACAATCGGAATCGATCGATAATCGGAATCGGCAATCGGCCACAATAATCGGAATCGATCAATACTCGACCTCGATGATCGGAATCAGGAATCGACATCGATGAGAATGGCCTAACAAGGTCTAAGGGGAGGTCAAAATGTGGATATTTGTCCATCATTGCCCATCAATGTGGCCATTTAACCAACATCGCTCCCAAGCAGTGGCCCACATAAAGTTAAACCTAAATTGGGCCCATGACCTCATACAAAGGCCTAATATACAACACAATGGGCCTTACAGGGCCACATATACACAAAGGTGGGCCCTGCACATGGGCCTCAGATAAATCATACCGGCCACAACCCGTGGGCCTTAAATACGTCAAGTGGGCTACATCAATGGGCCACACCAATGGGCCTCATATACACAACAGGTGGGCCCCACGCCATCAAATTATGTAGACATGAAATACATACATTGGGGTGAGCCCCACCATCTAGTGTGGATATACAATACATTTATCATGGTGGGGCCACGTTAATCATGTGATGGACAATGTGAATATACAACACATCTTCAAAGTGGGCCCCACCCAACGAATGGACAGTGGGCATGGATGAAACGCATACATCATAGAGTGGCTCATGTAACACATATATTAAGGAGGGCCCCACCTAGCAAAATGTCTAGATGGACGGCTGGGTGGAATACGTACATCAGATGGCCCACGGAACTTGCGGACGTCACTACAGGTGGGACCCACGCACCAGGATGACATGGATGAAATACATATATTAAAGGTGGGTCCACACGTGGCCACCCCACACGGTGTGGGTAAAACACATGAATCATGGTGGGATCCGTGTCCCCTTACTGGATGGACGGAGTGGATAAAACATCATAGTGGGTTCACACCACAAATGGACAGACGATGTGAATATAGTACATACATCACAGTGGAATCCATAATCTGGACGGCCCATGAAGGCAAGCCCCACACGGCACATACAACATGGGGGTTCCACACGTGTGTGGGGCCATGCTACAAGGCAGCACGAATGAAACACAAATATCATGGTGGCATCCCACACCACCTATCCAGATGAACAGTGTGAATACAACACATTATCAAGGTAGGGCCCACCATAACATTATTTTCCATCCAATCTAATCATAAGGTCACAAATACCTGAATTAAGTGGAAGCTTCTGTGCACCCAAGAGAGTTTCAAGGGTAGCCATTCAAACCCCACTGTTTACTATAGTGTGGTCCACCTGATATTAGGATCTGCCTCATTTTTAGTCTCAAGCCTTAAGACGGGCTTTCAAAATGTTTGGACGGTTCGGATGTAAGACATGCATCATGGTGGGTCCCACCGTCTAAACAGTAGATGGTTGTGCGGGTAGAGCACATTCATCATTGGTGGTTCCCACCAAATGGATGACGGCGTGGGTATACATACATACATCAGTGGGTCCCATGTGGGGCCCACCATAACATTTATCTGCCATCCTGACCATTGATAAGGTCACACAGACCCAGATGAAGAGGGAAAAAAAATTTCATAATGATCCAAAATCCTGTGACACCCAAAAGGGGTTTCAATGGCAAACATTCAATCAAACTGTTTCCTGCCGTGTGGGCCACTTGAGTCCCAAATATAGCTGATTTTTTTAAGGGACCCACTGTCCTAAAGGGGACCCAACAATTGCACGGTGTTGATGAACAACACACATCATGGTGGGACCCACGGCTGCGTTCTCTGGCATCAGCGGCAGCAGCAGGCACTGCTGCCTCATGTATTTATGTTTTTTTTGAAATTATGTTTTTTTGAGGAATCTCCTAGGTGGGGCCCACATCAGGTGAATCCACTCCATCCACTCACTCCTATGGCTCAAGACAAGCCAAACGAGCCCAATATCCGAGGTATTTTGGTGTATAGGAACATCAGGTGAATTTTAACGGTAAAGACCACCATTTTCCAAGATACGGCCCAGCTGATACTCGGGTTACCTTCATTTTTCGGTTCAACGCCTAAAATGAGTAGGAGAATGGGATGAACAGCGTGGATTTGATTCATACATCAATGTGGGGCCTGAAGTGGGGCCCACTGACCCTGTGCCAATCCATACTGCGGATGCTGCCTGCTGCAGCGTCTGCTTAATCAGTATTTTTTTTAAAGATTTTGATAGGCGGGGCCCACATCAAGGGAATCCAGTCCGTCGGCTGGGTTCCTTAACTCAAGACAAGTCTAACAAGCCCAATATTAGGTATGTTTCAGTGTGTAGAAAGATTAGAGTGGATTTTTAACGGTGAAACCCACTGTTTTTTATGTTATGGCCCGCCAGGGGATTGGATTGGCTTCATTTTTTGGCTCAACGCCTAAAATGAGCTGGGGAATGAAATGGATAGCGTGGATTAGCTCCGTACGTCAAGGTGACGCCTGTATGAGTGGCCCTCCCAAAAGCCAAAAAATTTTTCAACGTGAGTACACGTCACTATTCGCTCACTCTTCTCAAAACACGTCCAACGTCCCTGTACGCTGGATGGTTGGAATGTTCTTCAAGGTGGGTCCCACATGGACGTGGCCCACTTGATCAATTGATATTTGTGTTTTCCCATCACCGTTAAGTAAGGCCTAATGGCTTGGATGGCCATGGGGTCCATTTGATGGACGGCTTGGACAATACATACATTAAGGTGGGTACTCCGGGTGGACCACACGGCCACATCATCACACCAAAATATTGAAAGAGAGAGGGGGAGAGAGAGAAAGAAGCACCCACAATTATATCTTCCCTTCCTTCTTCCGCCAATGCATGCTGGAATCCCAATGGACGGACTTCAACGGTTGAGATCGATCATGGAGGGTGGGATAGGATGATAGAAAGGTGGGCCACACTAAGCTTTCTCTCATGGAGGGGTTGAGATGTTGGAGTTGCTTGGAGAAATGAGAGAGAGAGAGGTGTAAGAGAGAGAGAGATAGGTGTGATGGGTGTGAGTGAGTGATGTGTACTTGTGTAAGAGAGAGTTGACTTTAGGGGAGGGTGGTTGTACTTGGGGATGGGTGACTGATGGAGTGTGATGTGTACTTTAATTGATGGGATTGATGTGATGCTCTCTTAGAATTTGCAGCGCGCGACATTTTTCCTCGAACTGAATGTTGGCCCACATCTCTTGGCCCAGGTATCGCCTTGGCACGTAATACGCCGCGACGACGCGGACGCAAGGGTATAAGTTGCGAGTTGAGCTGACTCTGATATATGGGACATGACTCATGATCGCTCGTAAACGCTGATAACAGATCACGGGTTGCCGGAATTCAATGGGGAGGACCGCGGAAGCCTATAGAACAGTACGGGCTAGGATACGGGTCTTACAGGTTTGCTCGTTACACACTCGGTTCATACACTACGTCTTCGTTTACAGCAAAATAGCTACCTAAATCATGAAATAGTTTAGCTATTTCACCGATTCCTCTATTCGGATTCCAAAAACAAGATTAGGGTTAGGATTTCTTACCCAAATCATATCTGGAATCACCGGTGTAGCGATGGTGGGGAGGTGATTTAACACGTGGAGTCATGGGAGTGAATCCCGACAACCAACTCCTGATCTCTCTCTTCTCCTCACTCTTTCCTCATCTTTTCTCTCTTCTCTCTCCTAGGTTTATGAAAATTAAGGGTCTTATATAGGCCTAAAACTGGTTCAAATGGCCCCAGGGCCATGATATACTTAGGGTATAGCCAAAAGGCATCTGTTTTGGGCCAATGGAGCTCATCTGGAGGTCCATTGCTCGCATACGGTCTAAAAAAAGTTCCCTAACAATGGATCCTATGCCAGGTTAAGGTTTCGGTCCGATCGGATTAGTGGATCAATTTTGAGGACCCGTTTCAATTCAACAGTCATCGTTACTCGATCAGGGCCACATGTACACCAATGAGTGCAGGAAATTTTCCTGATCCAAGGGTGTAGTTGGGTCAGAATCTGAATGTCAGAAACCTTAAATTTGGCTTGCAAGCAAATGACCCAATTCTCTTAAATCTGAGTTCATTTTGTAACGATATTTCCGTTTCTCACACACTTTACTTGGGGCTCTAGTTGTGCGTTTCTAGATACTATTCGGTCTCGATTCCCGCGATGGTTGTCAAGACCAGTAAGGTGGTCATAACCTTATAGTTTCGCGATCATCGGATCTTAAACATGTGGTCCAGGTCCAATACGGAGTTTTAATGTGCTCCCGAGAGCAACTGGGTTTTGAGATTTCTCCTAAGTTTTTAGGTAATGTAGAGTTAGCGATTCTACTAGTTTTGGGTCTTGTAGTTCATATAGAAAGTGGTTCAAGTTAATCTACTAATTAATTCAGTTTAGTGCTTAATTAATTTTCGTCTAATTTCTACATAATTTGACCCTTAGCGATTTTTGCCTGAAGTGGTACTCGGGTCTTTGTACGGATTTTTCCAAGACATTACACCAGTCGTGTGAATAGTGCTCAACTCATTTTCCAGCAAGTAATCTGAACTCACACGACCAGTCGTGTGGTGTCCATGACTAGTCGAGTAGGCCACTCGACTAGTCGTGGGACCCACAAGGCCAGTTGTGCAGCTGAAAAATCTTATCGCGCCAGAATTTTTGAAAATCTATTTAGAGAAGGCTAGTCATTGCTAACCAAAGGCCAGTCGTGCGAACTGATTTTTCACCTATAAATTGTGCTCGAATTTTAGAGTTTTCTATTCAACTCTTATCATTCTTTAGCAATCACTCTGAGATGATTTTGAATACATTTTAAGCTATTTTGTGTATATTTAAGATTCTTTAAAGTAGCTCTTGTAATTTGATTTTAATTCTCTATTCCATTCTCATTTTAAAAAGGGATATTTGATTTACCCTTTAGATCGAAATCAATACAAAGCCCTTGCTGATTTAATTAAAAATCATATAGACTTAGAACCCTATACACTTGTAAAACTAAACGTCGAACATCTACGTCGTCATCAAGTTGGTTCTACCAAGCTGCTTCAGAATCATCATATAGATAAGGCTTTTACTTTTTCTGTAATTCAATTCATTTCTAGTTTGTGAGATTGTTCCAGAAAATCTCTATTTTGGTTTTGTTTGAGGTGATCCAAAAAATCTCAGAGCGAGGGGTTTTTAACTTGTGTAAGCCCATTTAAAGACACAATTGTGAAGTTTTAAGTGAACCTTAAAAAACCTATTTTGATTAGTGAACGCTAATATCCCGAAGGAGTGGATATCAGCAGTGGAGTAGTCGTGTGGCTGTTGTTTAACAGTTGGTGTACACACAAGCGAACCACTATAATTCTCTATGTTTGGTGGATGTGTGATTTATTTCTTTATCTTTTATGGTTTAAGATTGTGGGATGTATTTATGGATGTGAATGTTGTAATCTTTATATTTCAGCATTGTGTGGTGAATGTTGTAATAGATTAGTTTCTATTTCTTTCATATCCTCTTGACTTTGAGTTTTTGATACTCACCCACGTTCTAGTAAGGTTGTCCTGCCATAAACCATTGGTTTTTGGTATTAGGTTGTCCTTATAACCAAGTTTGTATCAACCTCTCAATACTTGATTTTTGAGATTGTTATTTCCTTTTGTTATCAGCATTCCTTTTGGCTATCTATTATCTATATTGCGCTTATTAATTTTTATTTGGCATAGTCTTATCCCCCCCCCCCCACCCCCGCCTCTAGGACATATAGCTCGGCCTTTTCAAGGTCAAGGTTAGGGTCACTAAGGCACCTGTTTTACATGTTCTTGTTTCCCTGATGCTTCAACTTTGCATATGTCTTCAGTCTTCACTTTCCAAAGGCTCAACCGATTACATGACACAACGACTCGTGTGATTAACAAACCAGGTGCAAAAATAAATGCACTAACATAGAACACCTGCAAAACTATTACATTGTAATGCGAGATATCTGTAAAGCCAAAAAATGCATAGGCAATAACCCATTAGGAACAATACGCTTGCAAGAAATCTTAGGGTTTCATGAAGCGTCGAAAAACTATTATTTCCATATCAAACGTGTGTTATCCTCGTAAGGCCACACACATAGGGGCTCTATATAGTCAAACATCCAACCTAGTATATTTCTTCGATGCATACAGTGATTAACGGTGTGAAAGGATTACAATTAAATATTGTAATATTTTCTCCACCCTGGTGAATTGTCTGAGTTAATCTTCTAACCAAGCAAGCTTCTCAATCACGACAGTCTGGCAAGGAACCAATAACCTCTTCCTATACTCTAGGTTGGGTGTCCACTCGCTTTTGCATTCAAATGTATCCCAACATCTGCCAAAGAGGGGCATATGTAGACACCCCAATATCAAAACACGATCATTTGGCTTTGTAACTTTGGTGGGGCCCTCGATGTGAACAAATACACATGGATAAAATCACTAGAGAAAGGCAACCAACAGTCCTAATTGAGCCAGGATTAGCCCAACATGGGGGCTGAGTGCTAGGTTTGTGCACTAAGGTGATGGTGCTACCACTGCACAAAGGTGGTTGTGTTACCGCCGACTATGTGCAGAGTTGGTGAACACTCAGCCAGTTGCGTATTTTTTCTTAATTATGTTTGGAGTATTGCACTAGCACTCCAACTTTGGCAAGGTTTTTTTCTTAATTATATCTTTCATGCGATGGCTCAATTAGCGCACTCTAACTTTGGCTGAACTTGTGTGCTAGACTAATCCCTGATTTACACAGATTTATACTTTACTTAAGTTTACTCAAGCCTGGCATTGATGACAAAGCCCAAGCTCAGGAGAACCAAACCTGTTAAATCCTATCCATTTAGCCTTACATGTCCCTCTTCAATTGCCTATAAAAAGGACCTCAAACTCACAAATGAAGGGAGAGAGAAAAGGAGGAGGGAAATCAGACCTAGACAAAGTATGAGATAGAGTCGAGACAAACGCTTTTATTCTTTGATCACACTTAATTCCTTCGATCTCTTCTATTCTATTGCAATTTCAAAAACAAGCCTGTATTCTCGATTTATTCTTTTCTAGACCATATATTCCAACCCCATTGCTTTAAACACCTGAGCTAGTAGGCTCTGTTCTGACATCACATAAACTATGCTCTGCAGTTACCTCTCTTGAGGATCTTTTATATCAGAATACGTGACTTAAAAGAGTAACTAAAAACTCTGTATTCTTTTTCTTTTTCGTACTTCTATCGGAAAACCCTTTTTCTACCACTGCCATTTCATTTTCAGTTTATCTTTTATAATTTAAACATCTAAAGCTAGTATTTTATTGGAAGTTCTTTGAATCCGCTTTTAAAGCGTACATCATGGTAAAGTAGAGACTGTGTTTCACACGGGCAATAAAAGGGTGCCTAAGTTCTTTCTTTTTCATAACCAATGCCCTTTCCTAAAATCCATGGTGCAAACCTATCCAAAAGTCACTTGAGTCAGGAATTATTCAGATTTCTCGATCTCAAGACGATTCCAAATGTTCTAGCCAATCGTGGATTCTAGAGCTTTTTTTTTTTTTTTGCTAATGGCTACTTCAAAAGAGAGCTTAGTTGAGTCATTCTACCAATCTTGTGAAAAATAGTTTACTATCCAAAACCATATCGAATTATTGCAAAACAATTGCACATGCACCTCATCGGGGCTTAGCATATGAGGATAAGCGTATGTTACATGAGGTGTTACGAATGATATAAGTATAATTATTAGCTTATTTTCTCAACCCCTCCACGAGGTTCAGGTATGAAGGTCTTAGCTACGTGTTTTACTCGATCTAGATGGACTTTGGATCCATGCCTTCATATGTTACTGTCCATATCAACCAATCACTTAAAATCATTGACCTCTCTTCTCAACCACTCCGCGAGGTTCAGGTATGGAGGTCTTAGCTATGGGTTTCACTAGATCTATATAGACTTCAGATATCGGCCTTCTCGTGCTATCGCTCGTATCAATTGAGTATACAATACTCTAGGTTTATGAAAGATGTGTGCTCTATGACTTGCCAGATATCCGGATCCTATCACATTAAAAATCTGAGTAAATTATCTTATAAATATACACGCGCATGTCCCCCCCCCCCCCAATATATATATATATATATATATATATATATATATTGTTTGACTCATGCAACTATCATACGGTTTAACCCGGATGCTTAGTAACTCACGAAAAATTTTTCTAAGCATTCACGTAATATCATTAGTGTTGAATCACTACAAGACAAAGTACTTTCACCGGCGGCCAAAACCGCCGCTAAAAGACCCAAAACCGCCGCTAATACTTTTTAGCGGCGTAAGTCAAGCGCCGCCGGAGGGGTATGTTGGTAAAAGATTTAGCAGCGCTAAGATATTTTAGGGGCGCTTTTACAAGCGCCGCTCATTGTATAGTGTTTGGCAGTGCCTTTCGAATTCCACCGGCGCTTTTGCTGGGCGCTAGTATTTCTGGAAAAAGCACCGCTAAAATCCATAAAGCGCTGGTAGAGATCTATACAAGCGCCGTGCAGGATTCTTGAATGCTTTTATTGATTTGAAAAGGCCCAGCACTGGCCAGTAAATTTTTTTTTAAAATTATATATAATTCTATTGAAACCTGCAATTTTTTAATATTTGAAACAAAAAATGTTGCAATATAATTAAAATTGAATATTAAACAAAATTTATATTACTACACAAAATATATATATATATATATATATATATATATATATATATATATATATATATATATATATATATATATATTTATAACATTTATTACAATAAAATTGAAAATGGTCTTAAATTATAAATAAATAAACAAATCCTCTATATGGCATACTCCTAGCGCGAGTGGCGTCAAAAGGCTGAAGTGCTTGTAAGCCTAAATTTAGGTACAATTGATTAAAATCCTGCACAAGGGAAAAAAAGAAGTAAATTATCAAGTTCATCTCTTTTGAAAGAATTCTTAGCATCTATGATTTTAAAATAGTGTAAGAGATCTAGCAATCCTGTATACCTAACAAATCAACAGCTATCCTAATCTTACCATTCTGAAAACATCAGAGTTAGCTCCCATTCCCGAAAGCATCAGTCCAACCTGTTCATATTGAGCCACATTACCAACCATTATCCTTAAATTGTCGATACCAAAGAGAGGATTTTAAAATACAATATTCAACAGTACTTTAACAGTATGTCTACACCCATTTTTTCTACTGTGGGATTACAAACATGTTTTTTGACACAAACACCCATTTTTTCTACTGTGGGATTACAAACATGTTTTTTGACACAAACACATTTTTTCTACTGTGAGATTAGAATAGCACCAGAGGTGTAATATTCTAGTGCCAATAGTAGAAAAGAATGAGTGTAAGGAGAGGGCACAAATTCCATGTCCCCACAGATGAAAGAACAAACCATATCTTTTGTTATAACATTTCGGAAAAGTCAAAATGAGAAAGATGGAAGCATCACCCTTTGATTCTTCTCATCTGTATCCACATCTGTTGAAGTATCGTCAGTCCTAGGGCTGGTATCTGCCATTTTAGACTCTCCCCACTTATCAAAATGATTGGTAGAAACAGTGTTAGGTTGTTGTCCCTTCTCCTGAGGTAACCTCTGTGATCCAACTCTTGGAGTTATATCGGCGGAAGCAA
This sequence comes from Magnolia changhungtana, assembly GCA_030180095.1. NCBI lineage: Eukaryota > Viridiplantae > Streptophyta > Magnoliopsida > Magnoliales > Magnoliaceae > Magnolia > Magnolia changhungtana. The sequence continues at coordinate 8,954,775 of JASAUF010000552.1, read as the reverse complement.
CCGCCTGCTTTTTTTTTCAAAAAAAAAAAGAAAAGAAAAGAAAAGAAAAAGAACATAACCTCTAATCAGATCAAGCAAGCTTCTCAAGTAACGCTAACTCATCAATCTCAAGAATCTCAAGAAGAAATCAGCATCTACTCCAGCAAGCCTATGTCCAAACTTAAAAAAAAAAAAAAATTAAGTTGCCTCATATGCAATTTAATGAACTTCTAAAAATTGAAGGCCGCTAATTAATTCCTTTTTCCCTCTTTCATGAAATTTCTCATCACCGATCATAAATAGATAAATGAATCTTATGCGAAATATAAGAGTGCCGAGTGCATTCCAATCATGGCCAATCATGGCAGCGGTTTTAGATAATGACTTGCCTAGACAACAGAACCAATACGATTCCCCCCTACTCGTTCTGTTTTGGTCCATTCCTGGTCTACTGATTCATTTCGAATAATATTTAGAAACATGGATTCAATAATAGAATGAGATCCACTTTTTAATACCTTTAGAAGGAACCATAAACCATTCGGCTGTAAAAGCTAATATGCAATGAGAAAATACTCCAATTTATGGTGATGATAATACATAGCAGCTATCAAAAAAAAATTTCACCAAAAAATAATAATTTATGGAACATCTATCAAGTTTGAGTATGTTCCAACAGATGTCATTAGCCGTTCAAGAAAACCAGCTGGTTCTGTTATGTGATAGTCGGAGAAATCTAGAAGATGCCAACAGCAATAAAGTAATCTTTGAAAACTAACTGAAAAGCTTTTTGGCTTCTTAACTAAACCAAATCCATTTGTTGAAAATATTTTAAGGCATAAAACATGTTAATCTAGATTCTTCCTAAAAATGCATGTAAAAATAAAAGCAAGTGGGACAAATGGGAAGGCTCCAAGGCCTTCCAAATTTATATGTGAAAAAAAAATAAAATTTAACTACGACTTCCAAAGGCCTAGCTAAAACACACGACATCTAGAACACATTAAAACAATTAGGGAAATTATTTTCTTCTGGATTTTTTACTCTTTGGACACATTGGGCCCAAAAGTTTGACTGAACTGATCATTGCCAAATTTCAAGCACAAGCGTAAGATTAAATCATGGTTTTCTCATCCAAAATTTTATGTTATCAAAGGTAATTGTGGATCTCCAACCAACATTTAAGATGGCACCATGATATCCATATGAACATTTAGGAGATAAATGGGCAGGAATATGAACAGAAATTCTGCTTCATGCTCAGTAGCCAAGCTAGTTACGACACCCCATATTAGAGCACAGGTCATGGACTCAAGTCCATTTGTTGTAGACATTTCAATCTGGCCTCAAATGATATGTAATCCTACCATCTAAAAAAGACAAAAGAGAGGGCTTAAGTCCATTTGATATGTAAAACTTTGAACGAGGTTCTGAGTGGCTGTGACATGTAAAACAAAGGGGCTCAAGTATAACAATAAGCCAAAGAGAAGATAGGTAGCAAACACACCATCTCAGCGTAGGAAGCAAAGGTACATGGAATTATATGAGATCTTTCACTATTTTATTTTTTTTAATATTCACAATAGTTAAAACATATTTAATTCATAAGAATACTAAATGTACGAAAAAGGAAAAGAAAAAGAAAACACATCTACCATCAAAGGAATCCACGATCAATGTTACAACCCAACTTGCAACAATAACAATAATATAAATATATATTAATAGACTGGAGATAAAGTGATATAGAGTGCTATATAAGAAAGTAAAATGTATCAAAACCTTAAAAAACTAACGAGTCCTTATGATTTCCTTATATGTTTGGCAATCTCTCCCTTGTTTTGACAAACTTCTATTTATATCTACTGAATTTCATGAATTGTCAAAGAAAAATCCAAAAAGAGATGTTGGTAGGTACAAACCATTTTTTTTAGAGTTGAAAACCACATCATGGAGGCTGTTAGCAACAACAATCTTGACATGGTCATTGTTAACTTCAGGAATAGGCACAGATTTGACAAACATGTCTTTATGTTTCCATCCTACATTTTAGTCAGTCAAGTCAGAAAACACATGATCAATAACAGTGGATCTTAATTTGTGAATATCATAACTGTATGGAAATGTTAGATCTAAAATTTCTTATACATAGTAGAATAGGCATGCAAGAAATCTGAACTTCAACAATCAACTTGCATGCGATGTGAAAAGAAAAATGCAAAGAAAGGAGGAGAAGCATCACCGTATACTCCTTCAACCAAGGTGCATTTGGCAGCAGATGGGATGCACTCCAATGAAATTCTTCCTCCTTGCAGAACAACCATCCCCACTGCTCTTACTGATCACACCAGCAAGAGTACTGCAATGAAATCCCAACAACATCCTACCAGGAGTATTGTAATGAAATCCATAACAAATATAAATCAGCGGTTAAACATACAATGCAATGGCAATACACAAGTGAGCTTATCCATTAAGAATCCATCTTCATCTTTCAAAAAGAAAAAGAAAAGAAATAGTTCAACAGTCCATACTCAAATGTAGATGTGTGGCTCACAGGTGAGTGTGCTGCCCTTTAAAAAAAAATTAAATTAAATTAAATTTTTATTTAATGGTGTATATGGCATGTCAGATTTGCCCAGATTTGTTTCAGATTTATCAGAACCGATATTATTTATCAGATTTGTTTCAGCTTATCCATAATTGATGTACAGAACTGGCAAAACAAGTGCCTGCAAACTGGTTTGAGTGAAGACTACTGACATATGAAATTGTTGAGATGCATTTTCCAATGGAACGAATCGAGCATTAAAAGCACCCGGCAATGATTAAAATTGGACCCTTAACATTTCTAATCTTCAAATCCATAATGAATAAGAGCATAGTAAGTCAAAGGCATATTGCCATATCAAGAACAAAAATTATGCCATATCAGAACTGAAATGAATATGAAAATGGTAAGGTGAAGTAATGAACCTTCATCTTATTAGATACGTCCTCATAGTAATGAACTTTCATAGAGGAAGACCCTCTCATACTCATGTACATGATACCTTAAGTAGTTGTGTATTCTAGTAATGTGCATAAGCTTGTTTGGTTCAGCTTTACCAAGTCTCTCGATGTAGACTGGTCTTCCTTCTTATCAAAAAAATACAGCAAAGTGGATCTGTTCATAGACATTCTAGTTATCAAAAAGAATGTTAATATACACATCCAACAAGAAACCTTCATGGAAATATAGCATAATAAAACTTATGCAGAAAGTTCTTCCATTGTGCTGGTTGTTAGACCTGCCCTTACAGATTCTTGCAAAATCAACACTCCTGTGGAGGATATACATGATCAGATGTTAGCTGATCACAACAAACACTTACTACCATGATTGCAAGGATCAAGTCAATCACTGATGCAACCAAACGCACCTTTGGCCATTTGATGCAACCAAACACTATAACGGAGACTTTTATTATGAAAAAAGTAACTGTAATGAAGCATCAAACACATGCTAGTGTAAGATGCTGGTTACTGCAATAAGGAGAGTGAGAGGTTACCGTAAAAGAATGTTTCATAAGCTTCCCAAAAGAATATAACTGTCATGAGAGCCATTTAAGTGCCCAGGGAATTGAATAACATAGAATAGAAAGATAAAAAAGGAAGGGCACAATTAACAGCTTAACACGATATGTATGGTGATGGCAGAGCTAATGCACATCAAAGGTCATGTCTTCAGAAGGCTTGTATGATCTGAATTTTTCTTTACTGATTAGTTCAAGTTTTTCAGAACTGAATGAAACTAATCCCTTTCCAAAGTTCTTCATCACATTACCTAAGAAATGAAGGGAAAAAATCTCAGTTTTGATGTCTAATAAATCAACATGGGCAGCCCTTTCCAAATCTGACCTAGCAGTCCTCTCCCTTTCCAGCTTCTGTAGATTGGCAGGAATGCAGATCAATAAGTCAACTTCATAATTTGATGCATTTCTTTTGAAAGAAAACGTTAAATTATTAAGAAAGAAAACAGACAAAGACAAGAAATCAATCCCATAACTACAAAGCCGCTAAAGAAAATCAAAAGAATCTAGAAGATTGGGCTTTGTCATTCGAACATTGAGGCATGATTGTATTACAATGAATAATAGAAAACTGAGTAAAAGCATCCACAACCAGCAGTGCTTCCACCCACATGTTAGTTGCAAATGACATGTTATGAAGAAAGTTCCAAATAACAGTTCAATCACTCAATCATTTATATCATTATTATGGACTTTCCTACTGCATCAAGTATCAGATCCACACTAATGCAAGACAATCAAAAAGGTTCAGCTCCAAACAAAACATCAATGCCAACTGATAGATGCAATGAGAAGGAAAAAGGAATATAACCCTAAAAGATCACTGGGAATAGTCATCTGTTGCTCTACATAAATGCAATACTTCCAAAATTCAACTTCGGTTACATATCAGATGATGAGAATTTTGTCCAAATTTCATCACTTATTACATACAGAAGTACCAGTGAAGAAGTATAAAAAATAAAAAAACAAAAACAGAGGAACCAATAAACCCAGTTAAATCATACCAAAATCCAATTTATTCATACATTTCTCCTCATAAGGCCAATCAAAGTAGCCCAAACCCCACTCTTGTTCCCAAAAAAGCTGGTTATGGGGTTTGTGTGCTAATGTCAGCCTTAGCAAAAATACTATATTAATAATCTGAAAGGACTAACAGGCTAAATTGGGAAAGGCCATCCTAAGTACAGTAGTGTAGTTTAAAGAACAAAAATAAAAAAATAAAAATTTAAAAATTTAAAAAAATTTTAAAAAAAAAAAAACATGTCTAATTTTGGGTAACCTAACATTGTTAATGGGGCCTATATCTGGTGGGGTGTCCAGCCTCATTTTCAGGACGCCACACATATAAAGGCCTTGGATTGCCTGCCAGATCTCACATGAAGTGCCACAGTTGGACAGATTTTGAAATCTAATTCTATTTGCTAAATCTTAGCAACTTAGAACACCAACATTTTTCTTTCTCTGATTACAGCCCCAGCCCATGCCATCTACATTCATCAAGTTATCATAGGCATGTCTCTGTCCTACCTGCCTGCAATGCACTTGAAACTGGTCACACACACACACACACACACACACGGCAGCCACTTGGCAGCTACAATGTACATCAAATTCAATCAAACATGGCCCTTGCTTGGTTAGTGAACAAGGATTAACAACAACAATCTCTCAACCAGAGGCATACTTACAACCAACTACATATGTCTAAAAAAATATAGAAGAAGAGAATCACGAATTGAAGAGAATCGTGACCTGCCATTCCACAAGATTAAAATCTTTACTGGCATTCCATCAAACACCTGTCGAGCAAGATCGATGCACCCCCTGATTAGGTCTCATTAGATCCAGGACCTAATGGGATATCCAATCAAACACAAGGTCTAAAGTGAATAAACAGAGGAGGAATGCCCTATCCACACAAACACATGGTCTAGAGTGGTATACGTGTGGGATCACTGCCTCTAATGAGGTGGATCAATGTTGATTGTTCCTCTCCCATATATCAGGCTAGTCCACTCATGGATGGGCCAAAAAAGTATGAAAGAAACAGAGAAATTAATTGTACAACAGTGGTACATGTTATTGGTTGAAGCATTTCTTCAAACAAATAATATGCAGATGTCGGCGGCCATGGACAGCGGCGGATATGGCTGCTGCCCAACTTTTGATAATCGAAAGGGGAAGTGAGAGAGACAGAAATGACGGGAGAGAGTACCTTCAATTTTCCTTTCTTTTTTCTATTTTCTTCAATTGTTGGAGAGAGATCAAAGAAGGAACAGCACATGGAAGAAAACGAGGGAAAGAGAGATCAAGAGAGAGGGAGGAGAGGGAGATCGAGAGGGGAAGGGAGAGGAAGGGAGAGAGATCGAGAGAGTACGAGGGAGAGAGATCGAGGATGGGAGAGGGAGAGGGAGAGGGAGAGACGAGACGCGGAGATGGAGAGAGAGAGATAGTGAGAGGTAAAGAGAAACAGAGAGAGATAGCGCTTTCCTTTTTAAGTCGACCAGATCCGGCAGTTGCTGATGGCCGCCAGTAAAAAAAAAAGAGCCGGATATTCTCCACTTTCTTGTAGTGAATATTGGATTGCTTGGGTTGCGTTGGGGTTTGTACTGACTCTCTTGAAGTGCGGCTGGTTTGGTTCGGGTTGGGCTTTGGACTAATTGTTCCTGAAGTTGGGTTGCCCAATCCAAACCTACCCGCCCGAGTTGCACCCATATCGAGGAATATTTTGTGCCGTTCTGAAGTCCACACAGAGGGAAATGCAACCGTAGTTGGCATTCATGATGAGTGGACCTATAATATTATTGAGAAGCTCCCAGGTTTTTAAAAAATAAGATTTGATCCGTGATTGGCTGACTGTGAAACAAATGAAACACATCCCTTCACGTGGATTTAAATCATTGGTTCTGTCACTTTCCCCACATGACTCCGTACAGTCGTGTAGAACCCATGGATAGCAGTCAGGAAGTGAAAGGCCCTAAGGCCCGCTTGAACCCCTGACGGTGTGCAAAGGTCTCCAAATTCGTCAAAAGACGAGTTATGCACAGCGCCTGGTACCGGTAATTCTCTTAATTTCCTTGTATCTCTTCACGCGTATTCGAACCCCCGTAATTCCCTTGCCCCGTCACTTGCCAAAAAGAGATAAGCCTCGAGCTTGTGTACCTCGCGCATTGCTAGAGCTTTTTTAAAGGTAGTAGTCCTTGTCTTTTGTCTTGATTGCATTATATATATATATATATATATATATATATATATATATATATATATATATATATATATATATATATATATATATATATATATATAGAGTCCCGGTCTCCTGCGCACCAGGCCGTATGGAGCTTAAATGAGAGCTTCCATATGAACCGTCGGATCCGCCTCATCGGCTGGGATTCAACGTACACGAGAAGAGGGAGTCTGACAAGGAGTACTCGCGCGGCATTTTTTTCGGGTCTGACGGGCTTCTAACGAAGTGACGTCTCTCAGTTTCGTGGGCCATGCCATGATGTATATTTTATATCTACACCGTCCATTCACTTGGAGAGAACATATTAAGACATGATCCAAAAAAATGAATCAGATCCAAAGCTTGAGAGGACCCACCACAAAAAAAAAAAAAAGTGTATAGCATTATCCGTCACTATCAGAAATGACCACATACAAGCACTGGACGTGGACTTTTTGTACAGCTTTGTCTATTATGCTAACGTGTCACTTGCGCAGAACATCCGTACCATGCAAGTGGTGGGCCACACCATTAACCTCATGTAGGAAGAGGCAATATAGGATCCGGACGCATCAAAACGTGAAGTGTCCTGATTCAGCCATCCGAACATATGGGGCCAATGGTTCAATGAATCCGACGGTGATCTGATTAACCTACCAAAACTAAAAGTAAGTTAGGTTCATCCCACATCCTCAGTGGGCCAGACAGGATTAACGGGCTGGATCAACGAAGACATGACCCTACTAGTAAGTCCAGTGTAAGTACGGGACTATTCTTGATCTTTTGCAATAGTACGGTTCGTCGACCTTGTAGAATAAGGTTATCCCACAACTGCGTGTTTGGGGCCCAGTATGGTGTGTTTATGAAATCTACTCCATCCATCATGTGTGATCTCCAATGTTCTCCTTGGAGTTGAAAAATAGGGACAATCCAAAAATCAGACGTGTCACACCATGTAAATAAAATCATACTTAAAACCACTAAAATCCCATGGCATGGCCCACATGTGATCGGAGTGGTTGATTTTTATGAGGTGTCCATTCAACCTGGTGGGGCCCATCGAAGAAATGATTGGATAGCATATACAAAACACGATAGCCATTCATACAACAGGGAAGGTTCTAGTGGTGGGCGTCACCAACCCAACCATTCCGGCAGTCTTGAAGGGTAGACTTTATGAAAGGAGTGGATTTGGACCCTACATCACGGTGGGCCACACACGTAATTACAGAAGAAACTTATCCTACAATAGCTGTTGAGAGACAGGCGTCCAGATGAGATGTACAAGAAAATCAAATGGAGAAAAGAGTGTAATCTTGCTGCAAAGGACAAACAGCAATGAATGAAAAAGCAAAGAATGTTAATTTCCGTTCAGAGTACGGGGAATTGCTTTTGGCAGAGAGGGATGGGGAAGGAAGGGAAGGGGAGAATACTGAGAAGATAGACCAAGTACACATGCAAATAAAAGTGAGTTTTCTTCGCTGAAAAAGAGAGGCCCAGTCCATCGCACGGTCTCAAGCGCTCGAAAGAGAGAGAGGGAGGAGAGAAAAGCTCTCGCGTGAGCATCCTCCTTGGCTTGCAGGCACCGGTGGAGCCTGAAGAGACCCTAGCCACACCCTTCTCCCTGACTATGGTGATAGTTCACCACCATTTTCTAACCAAGTATATTTCTCACAAAATTTTTTTAAAAAATAATAATAATAATAATAATAATAAAATCTAACCCATATGTGGGCCTCATTTCAAATCCATCCCACCTGAATTTAAACCATCAGCAATAACTTCTAGCCAGCATCTCAAAATCCAATGCACCTCCATTATCTAAACCCCACAGAACAGAGAGAGAGAGAGAGAGTCGAACTTCAAAGATAACAGAGAATATCATCCAAGGAAAAACCTATTCTTTGAGTTTGAGCATTTCTCCTAAAAACTACACCATTTTGATAGATACACGCACCCTTTAAAAAAAAAAAAAAAAAAAAAAAAACTTTTGACTACACAATACTACAAACTGTACTACCGTATTATCAGAAGTAGAAAAGAGAAGGCGTATCTATCAATCAGGTGGGTGTGAATATCAATCCCCTACCTAAATCCTAACCCATTAATAAAATTCCAAAAAAGTAATTAAAAAAAAAAAACCTGAAAGTAGAATGAAATTACAGAAAAGCCACTCTTAGTAGTGCGGTGGAGGAGGTTGCTGTCTTGCAGTAGGTGCCCATATAACATGAGATGGAAGATGATAGCTGTGCCCATATAACATAAGATGGAAGATGAGAGCTGTCTTGCAGTAGGTGCCCATATAACATGAGAAACCGTTACCGTCCAATGAGAAAGGAGATGGCGATGATGATGATGATGATGGAGGTAGGAATGTAGCGGAGATGGAGAGAATATCGAATCGGCCATGGAATGTGATGGTGGCTCCCGGCGTTGTGGATGGTTGGCGGAGGGTGACGTTAGCGACGATGCCGGTGGGGACGCAGAGGATCTCACAAATGGATGGACGGTGTAGATACCAAACATACACCATGGCATGACCCACAAAACTGAGAGATCACTTCGTTAGAAGCCCGTCAGACAGAAAAAATGCCGCGCGAGTCCTCCTTGTGAGACTCTCTCTTCTCGTGTACGTTGAATCCCAGCCGATGAGGCGGATCCGACGGTCCATATGGAAGCTCTCATTTAAGCTCTATACGGCCTGGTGCGCAGGAGACCGGGACTCATATATAGTCCCGGTCTCCTGCGCACCAGGCCGTATGGAGCTTAAATGAGAGCTTCCATATGAACCGTCGGATCCGCCTCATCGGCTGGGATTCAACGTACACGAGAAGAGGGAGTCTCACAAGGAGGACTCGCGCGGCATTTTTTTCGGGTCTGACGGGCTTCTAACGAAGTGACGTCTCTCAGTTTCATGGGCATGCCATGATGTATATTTTATATCTACACCGTCCATTCACTTGGAGAGAACATATTAAGACATGATCCAAAAAAATGAATCAAATCCAAAGCTTGAGAGGACCCATCACAAAAAAAAAAAAAAATGTATAGCATTATCCGTCACTATCAGAAATGACCACATACAAGCACGACGTGGACTTTTTGTACAGCTTGGTCTATTATGCTAACGTGTCACTTGCGCAGAACATCCGTACCATGCAAGTGGTGGGCCACACCATTAACCTCATGTAGGAAGAGGCAATATAGGATCCGGACGCATCAAAACGTGAAGTGTCCTGATTCAGCCATCCGAACATATGGGGCCAATGGTTCAATGAATCCGATGGTGATCTGATTAACCTACCAAAACTAAAAGTAAGTTAGGTTCATCCCACATCCTCAGTGGGCCAGACAGGATTAACGGGCTGGATCAACGAAGACATGACCCTACTAGTAAGTCCAGTGTAAGTACGGGACTATTCTTGATCTTTTGCAATAGTACGGTTCGTCGACCTTGTAGAATAAGGTTATCCCACAACTAGCGTGTTTGGGGCCCAGTATGGTGTGTTTATGAAATCTACTCCATCCATCATGTGTGATCTCCAATGTTCTCCTTGGAGTTGAAAAATAGGGACAATCCAAAAATCAGACGTGTCACACCATGTAAATAAAATCATACTTAAAACCACTAAAATCCCATGGCATGGCCCACATGTGATCGGAGTGGTTGATTTTTATGAGGTGTCCATTCAACCTGGTGGGGCCCATCGAAGAAATGATTGGATAGCATATACAAAACACGATAGCCATTCATACAACAGGGAAGGTTCTAGTGGTGGGCGTCACCAACCCAACCATTCCGGCAGTCTTGAAGGGTAGACTTTATGAAAGGAGTGGATTTGGACCCTACATCACGGTGGGCCACACACGTAATTACAGAAGAAACTTATCCTACAATAGCTGTTGAGAGACAGGCGTCCAGATGAGATGTATAAGAAAATCAAATGGAGAAAAGAGTGTAATCTTGCTGCAAAGGACAAACAGCAATGAATGAAAAAGCAAAGAATGTTAATTTCTGTTCAGAGTACGGGGAATTGCTTTTGGCAGAGAGGGATGGGGAAGGAAGGGAAGGGGAGAATACTGAGAAGATAGACCAAGTACACATGCAAATAAAAGTGAGTTTTCTTCACTGAAAAAGAGAGGCCCAGTCCATCGCACGGTCTCAAGCGCTCGAAAGAGAGAGAGGGAGGAGAGAAAAGCTCTCGCGTGAGCATCCTCCTTGGCTTGCAGGCACCGGTGGAGCCTGGAGAGACCCTAGCCACACCCTTCTCCCTGACTATGGTGATAGTTCACCACCATTTTCTAACCAAGTATATTTCTCACAAAAATTTTTTAAAAAATAATAATAATAATAATAAAATCTAACCCATATGTGGGCCTCATTTCAAATCCATCCCACCTGAATTTAAACCATCAGCAATAACTTCTAGCCAGCATCTCAAAATCCAATGCACCTCCATTATCTAAACCCCACAGAACAGAGAGAGAGAGAGAGAGAGAGAGAGAGAGAGAGAGAGTCGAACTTCAAAGATAACAGAGAATATCATCCAAGGAAAAACCTATTCTTTGAGTTTGAGCATTTCTCCTAAAAACTACACCATTTTGATAGATACACGCACCCTTTTTTAAAAAAAAAAAAAAAAAATTTTTGACTACACAATACTACAAACTGTACTACCGTATTATCAGAAGTAGAAAAGAGAAGGCGTATCTATCAATCAGGTGGGTGTGAATATCAATCCCCTACCTAAATCCTAACCCATTAATAAAATTCCAAAAAAGTAATTAAAAAAAAAAAACCTGAAAGTAGAATGAAATTACAGAAAAGCCACTCTTAGTAGTGCGGTGGAGGAGGTTGCTGTCTTGCAGTAGGTGCCCATATAACATGAGATGGAAGATGATAGCTGTGCCCATATAACATAAGATGGAAGATGAGAGCTGTCTTGCAGTAGGTGCCCATATAACATGAGAAACCGTTACCGTCCAATGAGAAAGGAGATGGCGATGATGATGATGATGATGGAGGTAGGAATGTAGCGGAGATGGAGAGAATATCGAATCGGCCATGGAATGTGATGGTGGCTCCCGGCGTTGTGGATGGTTGGCGGAGGGTGACGTTAGCGACGATGCCGGTGGGGACGCAGAGGATCTCACAAATGGATGGACGGTGTAGATACCAAACATACACCATGGCATGACCCACAAAACTGAGAGATCACTTCGTTAGAAGCCCGTCAGACCCCGAAAAAAATGCCGCGCGAGTCCTCCTTGTGAGACTCTCTCTTCTCGTGTACGTTGAATCCCAGCCGATGAGGTGGATCCGACGGTCCATATGGAAGCTCTCATTTAAGCTCTATACGGCCTGGTGCACAGGAGACCGGGACTATATATATATATATATATATATATATATATATAGAGAGAGAGAGAGAGAGAGAGAGAGAGAAGCGCTCACCTGCGAACCAGTTTGTACGTAGTACGTACGAACTTTTTTGAGAACCCATCATACATGATGAATCTCGCAAATCTGAACCGTTCATGTGAAGCAGCACCTGGTGAAACCCAAGGACTAAGTTTTACTTTTATCTAAAACTTTTATCCATACCGTCCATAGCAAAGAGAAATTCAAATCAAGGAAAGAAACTGTTTACATTTTTCACGGTCCACTAAAGTTTCGGATCAAAATAAAATTTCATACTATAGGGTTTCATGAGGTTCTGTTTCATGTGGACGGTTCAGATTTGCGAGATTCATCACGTATGATGGGTTCTCAAAAAAAAGTACGTGCACGTACGAATCCTGGCTCAGCAGGTGAGCAGTTTCCTATATATATATATATATATATATATATATATATATATATATATATATATTTTGATGGTTGATAGTTTGAGGAGCGAGTTTCGATGGACGCGGATTTCCTTCGAAAGCCTTCAGTAGGAAGTTACTGTGCCAGAATACTGGGTGGGGCACCCTGCCATGTTTCTAGGAAATCAACTCTGTTCATCCGTTTGGAGAGCTCATTTTAGTTAAAGATACTAAAAATTGAGGTGATTCCAAAACTCAAGTGGGCCACACGAGAGGAAAATTTGGGGAAAGAAATACCTACTGTTAAAACCTTCCTAAGATTCACCTTGATGTTGATATGTCATCTAAGGGCCTGTTTAGGCCGTGGGATTAGAAGGGATTAGGTGGAATGGGATTCAAAAAACATAATTATTACCCATGGCCCTGTTGTCATGAGATAAGATTAATGCCATGCTCAGTTGATAATACGGTGGTACATTGGATGGATATACCCACCGCATCATTTGAAATTACTGAGAATAACACGTGTTATATCTAAACTGTTCATTTATTTTGTAATCTAATTTTTGGCATGGGCCTAAAAATGAAGTAGATCCAAAACTTATGTGGGCCCAAAGAAGTTTTCAACTGTGAGTATCCAATTCCTGTTGCTTTCTATGGTGGGGTCCACTTGAGCTTTAGATTTACCTGATTTTTTGGCCCATGCTCTAAAATAATCTCGATGAATGGGTGGACAATGTGGATATAGCTCACACATCATGGTGGGACCTACACAACTTGCTAACATTGAGTGAAATTGGCACGGACCCAATGCAATTCCATTTAATGTAATTCCAAGCTTTCCATTCTTCCCAAACGTGGAGTGGAATTGGCACAGGAGAAGATGAATCCCATCCCACCTAATCCCTTCCAATCCCACCGCCCAAACAGGCCCTAAACCGTTTATAAGGTCATTACCACTAGGATGAACTGAAAATAAAGAAATTTATCCAGAAACAAAAGCTTTTATGGCCACAAGAATGTTTCAACGGTTCTCACCGAATCCCCACTGTTTCCTCCCGTGTGGCCCACTTGTGTTTTTGGATCCACCTCATTTTTGGACGCTTCTCCTAAAATGAGCTCGTAAAATGGATGGACGGAGTAATTTTCACACAATCATGGTGGTGGGTCCCATCCAACACCCTTCATGGCGGTGGGCCCCATCCAACACCCTTCATGAGGTGGCTATTGACAATGCTCTGTGTCCCCGCATGGAGCATGTGTGTTGGCCATCCATCAATTTTTTACACATCATTATAGAGCTATGATCCCATAAATGAGGGAGATCAAAATCTCTAGTATACCACACCACACGAAAACAGTGGAGATTGAATGCCCACCGTTAAAAACTTCATAGGGATCACTGTAATCTTTATTTGTCATCCAACCTGTTGATTTTGTCACGCGCACCTGGATGAAGGAAAACACAAATATTAACTTAATCTAAAACTTTTGTGGCCCTTCAGAGGTTTTTAACGGTGAGTGTTCAATCACCACTCTTTCCTGTGGTGTGGCCCATGTAAGATTTACGTCTGCTTCAGTTTCAGGTTCATGCAATAAAACAGTCTTGAAAAATAGGTGGATGGCACGGATAGGATGCACTGCCTGTGCTGCCCGGGGCACAGAGATTTTCGCGTGCCTCCTGTTGTTGGAAGCTGTGTGCGGTCCTCAGATATGCCCGTGACAAATCCACTCCGTCCATCACTTTTGTAAGACCACGATTGGACAGGAATCTAAAATTTAAGCAGATCACTCAGGTAGGCCACACCAAACGAGACAGTGGGAATTGAAACGTCCAGTGTTGAAACCTTCCTCGACCTGACCATGATGTTTATAAGCCATCTAAACCGTTCACAGGGTTATTCAGACAAGTAGGCACAAATATCATCCTGATACAAAACTTATGTGGCCCACAAGCGTTCAATCCCCCCTGATTTTTACATTACTATCCTATTGTGTCTTGTAAAACTGATGAACGGAGTGGATTTGTCACGGGCATCTCTAGGGACCCACACAGATTCCAAACTTGGAAGATTGGTGCATGCTACAATTGATCGGCACCAATCTCCACCGTTGATCTTTGAGTGACCCACGATTTCAGTGGTCACGATCGTATGAATGTCTTGGACTTCAACCTGGGTGAAAACTTCCGGCTATAACAGTGGGTCCTACAGCCACTTTGCCATCAACAGCAATTTGCCCTTCTGAGCATATATAATGCCCGTGGGACGCATGCAAATGGGCCGAGATGTTCATTCCAGCCAACAAAGGTAGGGCAACAACACCAGAAGGCCCAAGCCCAACATGCCCAACAAAGAGTTAAGCCAGCACGCATGGAATAACTTCCTCTGCGTCAAGGCAGCCTGCAAAACCTACAAAATTCATTGTCCTTGAGGCTTCCGACGGTTGCGTAGCTCGCAGTTCCAAGTGTGTAGTGATGTTTGGCTATGGAATTTCTTAAGCCCTCACAAGATGCACGGGACGCCAAACTTCGGGCAACCACAAGGTGCGGCCTGTACTGAACTTTTTTAATGGGCCACGATGTACGTTAATATCTCTTTCCTTTCGCATTCATTTGCAGTTACACGTCGGATACTCTTACTCAATTTCTCATCGAATTTGGATTTGCAGGCAGGACTGGGGTAGCACCTGGACGCTTGAGATTCAATTAAAGGGATCCCTTTCAAGAGTTATGCATTTTAAAGCCTACATCTTTTGATAAAGAAAAATATTATTTTCAATTTGTGCGATTTTTACACCCCCGTGATGCCCAAATAAATTAGAATAGAAGCATCATTGGCGTTCATGATTGAGTGTTGTGCATCACCGGAGAGGTTTCAAAACCTACCTAGTATTTGTGGATTAGCTATTGATGATGCAGAAATTTGGTTAACCCTTCTTAGACTATTGAATACTTACACATGAAGAAAACAAAGGAGACCCTGGCTACTACAGGGGACCCTCTGATGCTAATGTCAAATGGCAAGGTAGGTCAAGTGAGATGTAAAGTTTTAGTGTATAAGGTTGTGTATACCTTTACTCATAGTAGTGGGTGCATTTATATGCTTTTGGGGCGATGGCGGATATGGAAAATTCTCTTGGATGGTGATTACATATTACGGAAGAGATCTTTTTCCGGATGCGTTGTGGTTATTTCCCCAAGATCCACGCCAAAGATCTCGAGAAGATCTTATCTCAATATATTCTAAGTATATTTGTATTATGAGCTGGTGGTTGATATCCGAGGACAATCTCCGAGGCTGAAGTCAGTATTCGAGGCTGAGGTGATTTTTCGGCCCTCATGCAATCCATAATTTTCAAGTCTGTACATCTGTTAATTCCATTTTTACCAATAACAATAGCCCCCATACTTTTGAGCATTCTTCAGGTGCTCAGGGAGTAAGTTAGTGTGCACTCACACTATGTGATGCCTTACGCTGAAGAGGTTGGAAGGTCAGACGGAGTAGCGCTAGTGGGTCGAACAATCGTAAGATCGATAAGTCGATTGTTCAGTGGTAGATCATATATCGTGTGCCGATTAGTAGATCGGTCCTGCTGATCAGATGGTCGAAACTTTTCGGGAGTTCTTCCCCATTCCTTAAGGAAGCCTTGCCCTTGTAGAACAGATGGATTAGCTGCAATGACCTCTTCATAAAGGGCCGAACAGTTCATTTAAGAGGATTGTTTCCCTTACACTAAGAGAAATCCTCATGGTAGATCGCGCAATCCAAATAGCATTGCCAATTAGTAGTCCAACCTCTTCTTTAAGGGTCGGACAACTGGTGAGAGGATTGTTTTTTCTTGAACTAAAGCAAGTCCTTAGTAGACCGTGTACTTCAAATAATCGAGAAATTATTTAAAATAATTTTCTTCCCCTAATATGGGAAATTTCTTTTATTGTAGAATGTAACACCCCAAACTTTTCAATACCTAAATATTGAAAGTTCTCGAGTGTTACCATGAAATTTAACTTAATATGTACATATGTACGATAACAATCTAGTTATCCTAACCTTACATCTATTCTCCAATATGAATCTGACCATTGAAAACTATCTTCATCTATAGATCAAGACATCCGACCGTTTATTTTAAGACAAGATCATCATATGTCCAAGTATTCCTACTTGTCCATCATAACGAACCATTCAGCTAACTATCCACCGACAGGTAAAGATATTGGACCGTCCACTTTGAGTTTGGACCACTCAATCATAGTAACCTAACTACCTAATATCTGCATCCACTTATACACATATCAAATTAAGATTCTGATCGTTCATCTTGTTCATCACTTATGAATATTTTTTACCCACCATTAAAACTACAATTCGAGAAATTTACACATGTGAACAAGTCACTTGAATCTAACGGTATACATGTTCTGCCTCTCGGTCACTCTAAAAACCAACTTATGATCATCCGTTTACAAAACTAACCGTATACCAAGTTACATATATGATCAGAGAACTAACCACCAAGTTTTTCTATTTTTAACATGTCATTTGACCATCCATTATGTTGGTTGACATTTGTATATTCTCTTAATTAATATGATGAATAATTCTTTATTCATAATGATTTAGATATAAGTTCCTTTGTAAGAATTACTTAAAAACATGCCTATAATCATGTAGAACCATTAGATTTCTCAAAATTCTCATATCAATAATACTTACGAAAATGTCATTAACCTAGACCCTTGAATTCTAGATCACATGGGTCTCACGATCTGTTTGATGTGAAATTTTATACCATACTTATGTATCATAAATTAACTATGCATGTCAAATTTTAGCCCTTATATCATTGTAAAAGTGACCCAATTGAAAAATCAACCCTTTAATCATTAATTTTGGCGTCCATTGAGTGAAGAAATCTCGTGGGTAGTCGTAGTACAATATTTCTCTTCATATGAATGATATAAATTACCCATAATATGGACTAAGTGTGAAATATGAGGACCCCACTTTGGTAGGTTTTTCTTAGGGGCGAAGTTATCCTTTTGAGGCTTACCAACTCCTTATAAATTTAAATCTTCTGATTTAACCACTTCTTGTCGTCCATCGTAATTCAAATTTGGACCACACTTTAGTCTCATATGACTACGAGGTTATACAAAATTTAGACCCGAATCTATGATCCTACATCGTTGAATGCTGAAGTTAGCTCATTTCTTTTGGTACAAAAGGTGAAATTTTAGATTTAGGCTTTTTCCACCATCAAATAACCACCAAATTTTGTCTAACCGTTTACTTATCCTGATTACACATTTCTTTCAAAATTGGGCCTCGATCATTAAGTATGGACCATCAATCGAGATCAAGTTTATTTTGGTACCTGTTAGGAAAATTTTTAAGATATGTCAATCTAAATTTCGGATCACTAAGAAAATCATATACTTTGGCCCTATTCAATGACCCCAACACACTTGATGAATTGGATTTAAAGAAAGATCACTAAAAAAAAAAGTCAAATTGGAGAAACTCAATCCAAGTGGGATGTGAAACACACCCCTTCTTACATGCCCACTGCTTTATAAAAGGAGGAGTACGTATCCTTCTCCACTTATATGCCAACACTTCTATCGTCCAAGGAGGAGAGAGAGAGAAAGAGAATGAGAATGAGAAGCCTAGATAACTGTCATCCTCTTCCTTCTCCACATTTGTGGTGTCTCCCTCTTGCTCAGGCGATGTCGTGATTCATGTTGAAGCTTTCCTATATGGATATCTACTTAGGGTTTAGATCTAAGGTTAAGGCGAGAGATTCCTTTTTTGCTTATATTAATTTGAGTTGATATAATTTATCTTATTTTTACATACTTTCATATTACTGTGATTTTTCATGCTATTGATTGATTTATCATTATCAATTATTTATCCTTTTGAAAATTATGGTTAATGTATGATTTTAATTATGTGTAATTTTTATGAATTTATGTGGGATGATGGATACAAGCCTTACCCTTTGCCAATATTGAGAGTAACGCATGCTTCCACTCTATATTGAGTTGACCTTTTGCTCATCTCCCCTTATTCTTATTGAGTAAACCTATTTTCTACTCTTCTCTTTTATTGAGATAGTTTAATGCTACTTTTCTCCTTTATTAGGTTAGCCTTCTGCTACCTCCCTTTATGGCTTGGGCATGTGTCTTGGAATTCCAAAATCCTCATGGTTCGACTTATTTCTCTATTGATACAAGTGATGTGTTATGGGTGTCATATATAGTGGTTCATATATATTGTCGTAGACGTTATACGCTCTGGGTAGTGACCCTCTTAATCGACGCGTAGTTCCATGGATTTTGGGTAGTGGCGCCCAAATTGATGTAAGTAATTTGCAATGTGTATTACATCACTTTCGGAATTGACTGTCGCAAATAGTCACTCCATGAACAAATCGTGTCACGTAATTTATCAAATCTGTGTGTTGTGTCGTCTTGAGATGTTCACGTAAATCCACAATAGCGTTGTACACGCCAATGAATCTTTGTAGTATGGGATGCGGGGCGAGCCGTGTTTTCTATAAATTACATTCCACATTGTGATAATCAATAAGTATAATGGACCACACACACTTTGCTAGGCATGCATTCATATATATTGGTTGTGCATACTGATACCACTCGTAATGGTATAGTACGAGACGTATCAGAACCCTCACACTATTCTTATAAATCTCCTTAATTATTATTAATCTTAAATGATAACCATCACTATGAGTAGGGCATTGACCCTCTCTAACCATACAAATATTGCAGGTGAATTACAGGTTGACGATATGAACGATAATCATTCTATGAAAGATACATTGAATAAAGAAGAAGAATGCCACTGAAATTTATTTGTTTATATGTTTTCCATTGTTTACTTTAATATGATGTAATAAGCTTCCATTGAGAGGGCATTTGAAGATTAGTCAGACACTTGTTACTCTAATAATAAATACAACTGATTTTACTCTCGTGAACGTTTACCTTCGGAATGTAACTGGATGTGATATAAATAAAAAATAAAAATAAAAACAAGTTACGACTTTGAAGCATCCAATTTTTACATTATTAATACCTGAAATTCTCGGGCACGAGTATATATTTAGGCCTCGAAAATTCAGGATGTTACCTAGAAGCCCATAAAGTAGTAGAAAACACAATAGTAGAATCGTGAGCACATTTTTTCATTTTAAAAAGGGAGGTCGCTCTTAGTCGAGTAAGTCGAAGTTGGCCAATGAGTCTTATTACTGAGCTCAGTTAATTGGTTGAGCTCAATCATTAAGTTTTCTTGCTTAGCCCAGCTTCCTCAAGTATAGGCTCTAGCTTGGTATTTGAGGAAGTGTACCGATGGAAGTGACTTTTCGAATGTCGATTGGTACGATGGTCTTGGTCTTAGTCGTTCTCTTTCTTTATTTTGAAGTTAACGGTAGAGGGCTTCCCTTTTTCCCTTCGCTTCCTATCCTTAGTTGAGTTGTTTCTTTCTTGAGTAGCTCTTCCTGAACTAAAGAACTCCTCGACATTGGAATATTTTTTAGCTCGATTAAGTAGGTCGGCGAAGGTAGTCTGGGGGTTCTTACCAATAGAGAAGAGAAATTTTCCTCGTTTAAGACCAGTTACGATGGCAGACAAAGCTATCTGGTCCGAATAATCGTCGACCTGGACAGTTTCAGCGTTAAAATGAATGTCGTAGTCTTTTAGCAGCTCGTCCTCCCTCTGAGTGATTGTGAGAAGATGAGTTGATGATTTTCTTTTGTCTTTCCCTCTAATGAATTTAGTGATAAGGCCTTGCTGAGCTACATGAACAAATTAATGGATTTCGGTTGTAATTGTTAAAACCATTTTCGGATGTCCCCGACAAATTCAGGGAGAAGGCTCGACACATAACTGAGATTGACGCATCGTGGAGCTTCGTCCATGCCCTAAACAATTCCAAATGCTTGGCCGGGTCGACAGACCTGGAGTAGGGGGTGATTTGCAGCATTCAAAATTTGGGCAGGAGCTGGGCTCCCATAATGCCATCGATAAATAACTACTTGGTCTCCTCCAGCATAGCCTTGATGTAGGTCGGCATTTGGGCATGGTAGGCTTGACAGATATCTCCAATATGACCTAGTGGTTCCTTGAGTTTTATCTTCTAAGGGCCCTTGTTCTTGGTTACCGCCTCAGGATCCTTTCCATGCATCTTCTTCTGCAATGTGTGAAGTAAGTCAGAGTCGGCATGCGTGGCAGTTCCCTAGGTGTGGGAGGGCGCATGGCTTGGCTGCTTAGGATGTTACTTGGTTCTCCGCGAGTCAACTGGTGCTTAAAGTGGTGCAAAGAACTCGGTGGCTGCCCGTGCATCTATCCCCTGGTTGGGAGGTGGGTTTGTCTTTTCAAGATCTGCATTATCCAGTTAATGTTACCAGTCAATGCTTCGACTTAATGTTCCAAAGAGACAAGCCAACCTCCTTAGTTTTGGGACCGCTGCGTGGGGCCTGCGGGTTAGAATCAACCTAGAGTTGGGAGGGCGTACCACCTTAATCTATGAGATGCTCCGTTGGTGCGAGGGCAATTATAGCTATGGTGGCCAAAGTCATTTTCCTTCCTTTCGCCATAGTATAATCACTATAAAAGATGGGAATGGCTTCAATTGTTGTTCTCAAAGATGGCGCCAAACTGTCGATGCAAAAATCTAGTTAACCCTTCTTAGACCGTTGAATACCTGCACATGAAGAAGATAAAGGAGGCCATGACTGTAGCAGGGGACCGTCCGATGCCAAAGTTAGACAAGCAAGCTAGGTCAAGTGGGATGTAAACTTTTAGTGTATAAGGTCGTGTGTACCTTTACTCATAACAGCAGGTGTATTTATATGCTTTTAGGGGCGGTAGCATATATGGCAATGCCTATTGGATGGTGATTGTGTATTACGGAAGAGATCTTCTTCCAGATTTTTCATGGTTATTTCCTCGATATCCATGCTGAAGATCTCGGGAAGATCTTATCTCAATATATTCAAGTATATTTGTATTATGAGCTGGTGGTTGATATCCGAGGCCGACCTCCGAGGACAAGGTTGGTACCCGAGACTGAGGTGATTTTTCGGCCCTCAAGCAATCCATAGTCTTCGAGTTTGTACATCTGGTTAATCCATTTTTACCCATAATAGCTACCATGATTACCAATAACATAGGTCACTAAAGGAATCAAGACACATCAGAATCTTCCTTCTTTTCCTCCCTCCTTGCAATGGAAAGGATCGATTTCAAAATCAGAGGAGGAGAGTCGAAGACCAACTTTGATTTATATTAGATTAGGTCAGTAGTGATGTCCTACCCATCATCGACTTCCCATTAACTCCCTCACCGACACACCTTTCTCTCTAGTTGAGTTAAACCTCTTCATAGGTATGGTATACTCCGTGGGGTTTTAAAGACTAATTACATGCCACACATTTGTGGACCCCACATGAAACTCATTAAAAGATTCAAACCATCAAATCACTTATACAGGTATCCAATGTTATGTGTGACACATTCATTCCAATATTCTCTCACTCGGGTGACTCATGGTGATGGCATATACATGCAATCAATTATGTATTTTAGTACGTATTTTACGAGTTCATAAACCTACCGAATATTTATAGTGGATCATAATCAACATTGTGAATAACCGAGTCCATTGGGATTACTAATATAGGACCATAGAGGTGGCCACTATACTTATGAAGTGGGATCAAGCATGATCATTAATATCAGCACTCCCAATAGAATTGATCATAATAACTTGAGTGCATGGTATGAAATCCCATGCTTAATATGACCTTTCATATAGATTTTCAAGTAATATTACCATTTCTATCAAGAGATGCCTAATACCTTAAAAAGAAAAATATCCTATTCGATTACTTTAATCATGCACATAAAATTATACTTTAAGGACCAAAAATTACAATGTCATAAAACTTTTATCAACTGTACTAGGTAAAGTAAAATGTGCACTAATCAAAATGTCTATATTCTCCCACTAACTAAGCATATTAATACCAACCAGTCCTATACTATTTACCAATTCCTTGAATGACTTGGGAGGTAAGCCCTTAGTTTGTCTGCAACCATTAGTTTCATGCTATTATGTTCTACAAATACTAGATCATTATGAATCCTTCCATTCATAACCAAGCACTTTATGTCTATGTGCTTCAATTTAGATGACCTGTCGTTGTTGTTAGAGAAGAATACCGCCAAAATGTTATCATAATAGATTCTCAAAGGCCTTAGAACTGAATCCGTAACTTGAAGCCTAGAGATAAAGCTCTATATTCATATCACCTGATACTTGGCTTTGTAATAGGCGATCAACTCGCTTTCAGAGTGGATAAAGCTATAATTGTTTGCTTTGCACGCTTTTATGAAACACTTGCACCATCAATTATGAAAACATATCTAGAAGTGGACTTCATGCTATCAAGGATGTCATGCTCAAATTTGACACCTGGGTATAACTGACTCTAACCCCGCACCTGAAGACATGACTCATTTATAATATGCTCACAAGCCACAATCGACCACCAACACAAAATATTATTCTATAAAACATATACTTTCTAAAATCGATCAAATAATAAAATATCCAATAACCACTATAATATGAAGTCTTAACCATTTTTCTCAATCAAAAATCCCAAAAGGAAACTAAACCCTAAAATAAACAAAAGTAAAAATGGCTAAAACTCTACTCTCCATGCTCCTTGACTAGACTTTGTTCCTAAAATTCAATACTGAGAGTAAAGGATGAGCTCAACAATCCAATGAGTATATCTCGCACAAATCTTTTAAAGGAAATGCGTTCAAAACTTGAATAAAACATTTTTATCAAAATAAAAGTTGTAAATTCTAATCCAATGCATGAGAAACAAAGACTAAATAAAGTATTCAATGTAAATTCATATGCGATAAATCATAAATTCAAACTTAAAAAACTCTTATGCAAAAATAAAAATACAATGATTTCATAAACAAAGCTTTCAATGCAAAAATATGTTGCACGCACAGGAAGTTGTACCAATAAATGAAGTATCCACAATAATTAGTATAATTTACTTTTTGAAAACTAGGATAGTTTCACACTAGCCAACCAACACTATCCCAAAATACAACACTTGGCCTAACCATGAGAACCTTTCGCAATCCTATTATTGCTCATCCACATGACCTTGTAGTCAGGGACCTACTTGTCTATTAACTAGTTAGACTACTATCCTACCTGGCCTAACTGTCACCTTTTTGCAAACCTTACGTGCTCATCCACATTGCCTCACAGTAAAGTTCACAAGAGGTACCATTAGGCTTTAGGGACTTTCAACCCAAGAGTCTTAATTACCCCACTTATTTATGCTTTTAGGAATTTTCAACCCAAAGGACTCAATCACCCTACTTATTTTCTTCTACTATTCCAATATGAGACTTTTAACTCAGAGGACTCGATTTCTCCCTGTAACAGCTCACACCCACACTATATGATATTGTCCGCTCTAGGCATAGCCCGCATAGTTTTGTTCTCGAGGTTGCCCCTAAAAAGCCTCATACAGTATAGGATGGCAACTCCATATATAACCACCACAACTTCAGACGACATTTCTGATGTGGGACAAAGTTTCACATTTACTGTGTGCATAGTATCCTACTAGCCACCATGGGGCTCGCCCACATGTGTGCCCGCCCACATGTGACCATAGTGACGGGGCGTCACAATATCCCCCACCAAGAGCAGATCCGTCCTTGGCTCTGATACCATTTGTAACAGCCCACGCCCATAATATATGATATTGTCTACTCTGGGCACAGCCCGCACAGTTTTGTTCTCGGGGTTGCCCCCAAAATGCCTCATACAGTATAGGGTGGTAACTCCACATATAACCACCACAACTTCAGACGATACTTCCGATGTGGGACAAAGTTTCACCTTCACTATGTGCACAGTAGCCTGTCAGCCACCATGGGGCCCGCCCACATGTGACCATAGTGACGGGGCGTCACACTCCCTCCATTTTATGATAACGATACACATGATACATGATTCAATATTTTCAAAATATCGTAAACACGCGAGGGATTCATAACCTTTCTCTACATACTTTCAAGAATCACAAAATCCTTTTCAAGCATCAAAAGATTCCATAAAGAACATTAATGTGCAATGTGAATTAAATCTTGATTTTTAAGAAAGAAGGAAAAAAAAAATCAATATTGACTTTCAAGAAATAAAGAAAAGATCAAGAAATTAAGAAAGTTAGGAAATAAATCTTTGGTTTTTAAGAAAATAAAAAAAGAATAAGAAAATAAATTTTAATTTTCAAGAAAATAATTGAAAACGAATAAGAAAGCAAATCTTAATTTTCAAGTAAATAAAAAATGGAATGAAGTGAAAATAAAGAAAAAGGTTGCATGCAGAGCTGTACACGAGTCAAACCAAGTCAAGTTAGGCCAAGCTCGCTCAGCTCAGCCAACAGCCAACCTTAACTCAGACTCAGCTCAGCTCGGCCATTGAGCCTGGTTGTCCGTCCGGCTTGGCCTAATTTGGTCAGTGGCTCGGGTCAATTCGAGCCAAGTTCGAACTCGAGCTTTAGAGTCAAATTGGAGCTCAAGGTAACAAGCCAAGTTCAAATTTGTCATTTTGATCCGAGTTCATACTTTTGAGCAGAGTTCGAGTTCGACCTATTGAGTTAGAATTGATTTTAAGTTCAATTTCAAATTCGAGTTTGAAGTTGAACATAAAACCAAAATGCATAAAATATAATTACATCCATCATAATTACATTGTTCACAACATTAATTTAGTATCCTCTATAAGAGTGCCTTCGTGGCATATAATTATACTGTCACGCCTCAAACTCAGAAATTGGACTCACAGAATTCCCGATTGCCGAATCTGGCGTCGACAGCCTTCGTAGTACCCCATTCTTGGCTCCCGGCACCCATATGTCAGATTCCGATCCTGGGATCCTATAAGGAGGATTTTATATATGAATTTTCTTTTTATAAAAGAGCATAACTACAAGCATAACCAAATCATAAAACAACATCACCACATATCCACTATAATAAACTATTAGATAACAGAGCTGAAAGGGAAATACATAAGTAACAAAGTCTCCAAAATGATTTGCCACAAACTCCTACCTCAACGCTGCTGCGACCTAACGTCACCTACAAGCAATGGCCGTGCATAAGCTCGTAATGAAGATTAGAAGGCATGTGCATGTGTGCACAATGCATGTACCAAGCATACGATATCAGAGTAAGCAAAAATACTGGCAAGTCCATGAATACTATCAGCAGTACCAAGGCTATGTGATGCAAGGCCTACGTAGCTAAATGTCATCTGTAAGATGCAACGCATGCATGTCAGTCCTCATCAAGTCCATATGTCCATACAATTTAACTTTGGGATATCACCGGGGTCTAGTACACTTCACACTGGCTGCCACCTCCCTAGCCACACAACCAGTGAGTGGAAAAGACCTCACTACCCGCCTAGCCAGTAGTTTTCTAATACCTATTGTTCACTCTCCAAGTATAGGGTTGTGATATAATAATAAACTCGGTGAGACCGAGGTCGAATCCCAAGGGATTGAAACATGTACATAATCTGAAGTTAAATAGATCTAGGGCTAGAATAAGATGAAATCTAACCGAATAAATAAGAGGGAATAATGATGAAATATTACTCTAGAACTGGTGAAATTTAAAGGTAGGAAACTAGGGTGCCAAGGATCCACTTGTAGAGATCAGAGAGATCTACGCTTAATTCATTAACTCAACTGGACTTCGAGTCCCATCTTCATCCAGTTGGAAGATATACCATGAAAACCAACCTGAACTTCTTTTGATCTAGTCTTCAAGAGATAAGATAGATGTAAATTAGAATGGATTCCATCACAAAACCATGCCCATGAGACAAAGCAAATAACAGAATTAAACCAATCCACAGCCAATCTGAGTGATGTATGAATGTTATGAAGGATTTTGTCATCCAACCATGTCCAAGGGGCGATGATGAACAATAGGGCTTCCTAATTGCATACTCACAATAATGAAAAGGAATTACTCAAAGCCATCGCAGATCTATTGTAATTTCAGTCACAACAAACCATTAAAAATTAAAGGCATTCCTTAAAATCAAACTAGCATCAAAATCAAGTTCAACATGAATCAAAGCAGTAGGGATCACCCATCACGCCACAAGCTTAACCTCTTAGCCCTAGCTAAGAGGTTTAGCCTGACATGATTCAGCTAATCCTCCAAAAATTCAGAAAAACAAATAAATAAAACAATTCTCTCTCTCCTTCTCTCTCTATCTCGTTGGAAACTTGAATGCCCCCTTCTCTTGTGCTTCTCTTTCTTTTAAAACTGATGGACGGTCGGCCGGATGGTGCCTATGGTCAAGAAAATTAGTTGCACTCTTACGCACAAGAGGCGGTGCGTAAGAGTAATGAAGTCCCTATTTTAGAAACTACCTGTGAAAGCTTTCTTGCATCAAAACCGGCCCATAGACGTCCCTGACTCGCGATCCAAGTCATTCAATCTTCGTGACTTTGGTCATCCATCCCCTTTCATGAATTTAGACGGTCTAGATGGACGGACTTAATCTGTCCATGCTTGCAAGTGGGCCGTATCGGCCAAGATTTTCGCGGTGCGTAAACGGAGCCTGTAAACGGATTGGCACTGGACTCTCGGTGGGGCCCATGATAATCAATGATTTGGAGATCTAGTCCGTTCATTCGCTTCCTCTCGAAAAATTGGTCAGACCTGACCTAATTTGGATCAGCTTCTTAGTGGCCCATGGATGATTTCATTCCACCGCCTATCTTCCTTTTTGACGAAACCGATACCATCTTCCTTGTTTCCTCCAAAATCTTCACCTAGGACTTGGTGAGCAGGCTTCTACAAATCTGATGGATGGTTTGGATTATCCATATGGACAATGGATGGGGCCCACAACATCAACCGACGGCTGATGCGAATCTTCGCTGCAACGACAGTTGCCGTTTTGCGTAAGAAGTCGGTCAACAAACCTAATGGCAACATATCAAGCAAACTAAGATAACGGCATAAAACTGTCTATCCTAAAATAGTATAAAGCAAACTACCCTAGTCTTATAAAAGCAGGGAAAAACTACTCGATCATGCCGCAAGATTCCTCTTCCTGCCAATATCTTGATAAGTTTCTCGATAAGTTCCGCAACAGGATCATCCAAAAGCCCTTTTTGTAATAGGCTTAGATGCCCTGGAGCATGGCGTTCCAGAGAAACTTATGTACCTCATCAAAACTTTGTCATCGATGCACTTGAGGTATCCAGAGTATATACGATTCACCTGCGACAGAAGAAGTTTTAACGTTAGTATCCCATGGTGAATCAGAGACTATAACTAAATATAATTCAGAAATAATCTCATTAGATAATGTAGTCTCAACACATTCTGAGGTTTCAGACCCTGGTTCAATTTTCATCTCCTCCTCACTTAATGGAAAACAATAAGGATCTGTGGAAGAAAGAGCGTTAGCGTAAGGGTTCTCTCGGTCCGTGACAACTATCGAGGTACTATCTTGTGAGGCATCCACTATTTCATGTATCATGGGGTCGTCAGAATCACAAAGTGTGCCACACATGTAGTCAAAGGGTTGGGACAATCAGCTGAGAGTGACTCGTCTCCTGCATCGAAGTCTATGATGATTTGTCCAAGGATTCCATCCTCTTTTAAAGTGGATGGACGCATGCTCACTTGCTCTTGCCCTGCATAGTCAGATGGAAGATCAATAAGAGAGGAATTGATGCGAAGACTCTGGTCATCGAAGCTTCTCAGTGGAGGCATTGAATCGTCTAAAATGTATAGCTCAAATTGTGGCCTCAATTGGGTAGTTTCAAATTCCAACGTCATATCAAGCAAATCGTCCATCCCCTGAAATCATATCATCATTCAATTCATGGGAATGGTCTAAACATGCATCACAAAGGTTGGAAGGGTTAGTTGAAAGTGGTTCATCCTTCACATTTAAATCATTCATGTCAAACAGGTGGAGTAGATCACTATGGTAGACAACTTCCTGAATCTCTTGGTCATTGGCAGGGGCTACACTTGAGATGGAATCTCAATACTCATCATCGTCCAATTCAGTGTAGTATACACTTGAGATGGGATCACAGTCCTCACAGTCTATATCGAGAGTGGGTTGACGTTCAAATAAACTAACCTCTCTCTCATCATTGAAATCAAGTGTGTCATGTGAGTGAAGTGTGTCATTATCATTGTATTTGAAAGATACCCACGTCTCTTAATCATTCATTTGGATAGTCATCGAGATCGACTCATCGGGAAATTGACCCATATACTCATTAATGGAATCCAGCTCCTCATTCGTAATTTCAGTTTCTTCCACAAGTGAGTTTTGATCACTTTCTTCATATTGTGCTTCTAGATTGGGATGAGGCTGGGGTAACCTAGCCTCTTCCTTCTCCATAAGGTGTGACTGAATTATTGGAATTGAGGATTTGAGTAATTCACATGACTGTATGACAAGTTGATTGAACTGCTCTTGTGCTTCCATGAGTTTTTGAAGTGAATCCTCTTGGATTGTTTCTGATTGGGTTTCAAAGGTAGAGGACCCAAGAGAATTATCACTAAGATACATTGCTGGTTTAGCTTCCTGACATTGATGTTTTCACTGATTATAGTCATACGGATCATAAGTGGGAGAATCCGATGGTTGGTAATACTTATTATCACTCATAATATAATCACGCATTATTTTCTTTTTTCTTGGATGGGTGATAATAATCCTCACTCCCATAGTTATGATAACCCCAACACTCATGTACTGTTCGTGGGGTGGAATTGTTCTCCCGTTTATGATCGTGTAAGGACTTTTTAACTGATGGAGTGTTATGCTCAAGTCGATTCTCGATGATTGTTTCAGGAAAATTTTGAGACATAGGTGGATGTCTATCATCATCAGCATACATTCCTTCGCACTATTTCGCATGCTCAAAAGCTATCTCAGCATATTGACGTTCCCACTCGTGCATATACATGGTGAAACCCTAACTCTGAATCTAATCCTAAGAAAAAGAAAAGAAAAGATCCTACAGCAGTATTGGGAGAAGTTAGAAAGAAGTTACCATATTGGAGTTCTATGTTAAGGTCCTGCACAAGAAAACAAAAGAAATTAGTTTCTAAAAATAGAAATCCTAAAGTTAAAAAAATTCTAAAATGGAAATAGAAAGTTAGTCTCTAAAAAGGAAAAGCTTCCTAAACCTAGAAGCTAAGTTAGTTTCTAAAATAAAAAAGAATTCTAGAATTAGAAAATTTCTAAAAATAGAGCCTAATAGAAAGATGAGTTAGTTGCTAAAAAGTAACATAGGAAAGTTCTAAACCTAGAATTAGAAAGTTTTAAAATAGAAAACCTAATCCTAAAATAGAAAGTAATGTTAATTTCTAAAAAGGAAAAAATTATTAAAAATAGAAAATTTCTAAAATGGAAAACCCTAGAGTTAGAAAATTTCTAAATTAGAAAATCTAAACCTAAATTAAAAAGTTTCTAAAAAATAGTTAATTCCTAAAAAGGAAAGCTTCTAAAATTAAAAGAAATCCAATGAGAAATTCTAAAAATAGAAAATACAACCTAAGGCTAAAAATAGAAAAAGTAGAGACATTAGGAAGGGATTACCAAATTAGAAATTTATGTCAGGATCCTACAAAACATGAAAATAAGTTAGTTTCTAGAAATCAAATAGAAAAAAATCATAACCTAAAATTAGTAAAAATCCTAATCTTAAACTAACTCTAAAACCAATTAACTTCAAAAAACGTAACTGTCAATCACCGGCAACGGTGCCAAAAACTTGTTCACTCCCCAAGTATAGGGTTGTGATGTAGTAATAAACTCAGTGAGACCGAGGTCGAATCCCAAGGGATTGAAACCTGTACGTAATCTGAAGTTAAATAGATCTAGAGCTAGAATAAGATGAAATCTAACCGAATAAATAAGAGGGAATAATGATGAAATATTACTCCAGAACTGGTGAAATTTAAAGGTAGGAAACTAGGGTGCCAAGTATCCACATGTAGAGATCAGAGAGATCTACGCTTGATTCATGAACTCAATTAGACTTCCATCTTCATCCAATTGGAAGATATACCATGAAAACCAACCTGAACTTCTCTTAATCTAGTCTTCAAGAGATAAGATGGATATAAATTAGAATGGATTCCATCACAAAACCATGCCCATGAGACAAAGCAAACAACAGAATTAAACCAATCCACAACCAATCTGAGTGATGTATGAATGTTAGGAAGGATTTCGTCATCCAACCATGTCCAAGGGGCGATGATGAACAACAGGGCTTCCTAACTACATACTCACAATAATGAAAAGCAATTACTCAAAGCCATCGCAGATTTATTGTAATTTCAGTCACAACAAACCATTAAAAACTAAAGGCATTCCTTAAAATCAAACTAGCATTAAAATCAAGTTCAACATGAATCAAAGCAGTAGGGATCACCCTCACACCACAAGCTTCACCTCTTAGCCCTAGCTAAGAGGTTTAGCCTAACATGATTCAGCTAATCCTCCAAAAATTCAGAAAAACAAATAAATAAAACAATTCTCTCTCTCATTCTCTCTCTATCTCGTTGGAAACTTGAATGCCCCCTTCTCTTGTGCTTCTCTTTCTTTTAAAACTGATGGACGGTCGGCCGAATGGTGCCTACGGTTAAGAAAATTAGTTTCACTCTTACGCACAAGAGGCGGTGCGTAAGAGTAGTGAAGTCCCTGTTTTAGAAACTACTTGTGAAAGCTTTCTTGCATCAGAACCGGCCCATAGACGTCCCTGACTCGCGATCCAAGTCATTCAATCTTGTGGCTTTGGTCGGCCATCCCATTTCATGAATTTGGATGGTCCAGATGGATGGACCGACTCTGTCCATGCTTGCAAGTGGGCCGCATCGGCCGGGATTTTCACGTTGTTTAAACAGAGCCTATAAATGGATTGGCGCTAGACTCTCGGTGGGGCCCATGATAATCATTGGTTTGGAGATCTAGTCCGTTCATTCGCTTCCTCTCGAAAAATCGGTTGGACCTGACCTAATTTGGATCAACTTCTTGGTAGCCCATGGATGATTTCATTCCACCGTCCGTCTTCCTTTTTGACGAAACTGATACCATCTTCCTTGTTTCCTCCAAAATCTTCACCTAGGACCTGGTGAACAGGCTTCTACGAATTTGATGGATGGTTTAGATTGTCCATATGGACAATGGCTGGGACCCACAACATCAACCGACGGTTGATGCGAATCTTCGCTGTAATGACAATTGCCATTTTCTGTAAGAAGTCTGTCAACACCGACTTTGACCGGGTTTCTTCATCCGGTGCACTTTGAGTGCACATACACTCTCTATACACGCGATGCTCATGGGCCACATCATGATGGTCATGAGAAATCCGTTCCTTCCATATCTTTCTCATATCAGCTAATGGATAGAGCCCGTGTTTGAAGCATATCTGAATATCAGGCGGGCCTCAGATCAGTAATTCATGGGCTGATTTGAATGTTGGACCACTTCCACAGGTATCCAACTACTGAAATTTGGCGTGTACGGCTTATTTGGAGTCTTCAGGCCTTGTATAAGGTTTTGAGCTGATCAGATGGTGGGAACCTTGTGATCTTATATTGAGATTGGAACGTTATGATCTTACATTCTAACTGACTTTCAGGCCACTTAAGCTTTCGTTTCTCGATTTCCTCAGATCTCTAGCTTGTAAATCCGTTGATCTTGGTCCCTTAGGGTCCATCCCATACTTTGGTGAATTCTGAGCGTTAATCCATGCTTTTGGCATCCTATTTCAATCCAAGCTCGTAAATACACCTTGCATCACAAACACAACTAAATCGGACCGTTAAATAGTACAATGTTCGTAAATTCAGGCAATAACTGGGGTCTGATGTGCAATATTTGACCCTCAACACCTACCCGGCTCGTTGATAGTGGACCCATTTACAAGCTGGTCAAACTCAGCCTAGCTTATAGCCCCCTCACTTTGGTGGATAAGGCCACACCCCCTTCACAACTAACCACAATACAATGGGAGATGTGACCTACTGGTATTTGACACTCTTACACTCATGTATCCACTCGGTCTAGACGTTGAAGCATCTCCTGGTACCAAAAGGGTTTGGGGACTTTCACCCAAGGACATCATAAGCGCCCATAATGATAGAACTAAATATTTTCGGTGTCCAATCTGACCATCCATGATATGCCTATGGAGGCCACATCCCTGATATCGCAAGGGCGCTAAGTGATCATGTCATACAAAATGCGAGGTGCATGAGTCATACCATTCAGTCATACATCAAACTTATGTGTACCATGCGATCATGTGGGGTAACTCCGTCTCACAAGGAGTCCCCTAAATAATTCAGCCTAATGGTTCCTTACAACAAGCATACAAATTATACATATGGGCATGTATCATGATGTAACACTAAGCATGTTCTCATTGTGTCCTACTAGACAAAGTCCACTAGCATGGTTTTCAAATATAAACAATAATCGGCCTAAATACATGGTGGGGTCCACAGAGGGACAACGGATCTAGCCCAAACATCTAAATAGGCTCTAAACAGTGGATATACCAAACTGATACCACATATTCTTCCATCTATGACAAGGGGTGATGATGTACTAAACAATGGATATACAAACCTGATACCACATATTCTACCATCTACAGCAAGGGATGATGATGTACTAAACAGTGGATGGCCTAGGCATCATACTTACATCAAGAATGGGTCTCATGGGTGAGTCTAATGGCTATACAACAAGGTGAGTTGAGAGGGTGAAACTATGTACAACAAGTGGGCTTCCTCACCCTTTATCATGCAATAAATTAGGCCTTCCTATGAGACCCGATATGAATACAAGGTGGGCTTCAAGGTTTGGATAATTCCTACAAGGCATGGTGGAAAGCACCATCATCAATGGGGGCACAATGGTTTGGGTTAGCCCAATAAGGTAAGGGTGGAAATGGGCTTAACAATGGGCCCTAGGGAGATTTACAATGGTGGACATTTAACCACCATTGTCCTATGGTGCAGTCCATTTAGGAATGGAATCAGAATCACAACAGGGCCCTCGGCCCTTAAAATCTCTAGAAGGACAGATGGACCGTGTGGACACATCACTCATACATGGTGGGCCTCATAAGGCAACCCCATTATCATGCTCCAAACTCAGAAAACGGGCTCACAAAATTCTCGATCACCAAGTCCGATGCCGACAACCTCCGTAGTACCCCATTCTCAGCTCCCAGCACACATACAGCAGGTTCTGATCTTGGGATCCTATAAGGAAGATTTTTCAACATACATTTATCTCGTAAGAAGCATAACCACAAGTATACCCAAATCATAAAGGCAACATCATCATCACATATCCACTAATATAAACAGTTGAATATAGTGCTGAAAGGAAAATACATATATCAAAAGTCAAAGCTCCAGAAGACAGCTGAACGCTCCAACCTCAACGCTGCTATAACCTAACGTCACCTGCATGCATCCATCGTGCATAGGCTTATAAAAAGCTTAGAGGGTTGTGCAAGTGTGTGTGATTGCACGTGCCAAGCATATAGATATCAGAGTAAATAGAAATACTAGCAATCCATAAATCGTACAATATTAGAGTAATGCGAAAACATGCTGGCAAGTTCATAAATACCATCAATCTTATCCAAGCTACACGATGAAAAAACATAATAAGCCAATATCATATACTAAGGAAACAATGTAGATCAGTTATGCAATACAGAAGCATAGTAAGCCAAATATCAGATACCGAGTTCACGAATATCATCAACCTTAATCAGGTTATGTAATACAGAAGCACAGTAAACTAAATACTACGTGCTGAGGATGTAATGTAATATGCGATGGGAATGAAATGACTAAGTTAGAGTGTGAAGTCAGGATGATAGTACATAGTATCGCAGGCTATGGGATCCATCACAAGGGACTTCTATCCAAACCAGTCTCATACTTAAATTTAGATAGTCAGACTCAATGTGGTAGATTCTTCATCTCAAGTTAGTCGCCCGCCCCAACCGAAATCCTGGCCATTGCGAAGGTACACATCAATTAGTTACGAACTACCAGCCCAAGTGGATAGTAAATGAATGAGTATAATGCTGAGTATGCAACTCCTGCTCAATAAGTCCACATATCAGTACCGTACATCTCTAAGATCATCACCAGGGTCTATTACACTCTACATTAGCTTGCTGCCCTTATCCGAGTACACAACTAGGTAAGTGGAAGAGACCTCACTATTCACCTAGTAATATCGGGTCTGGCTCGCCGATAGCGGATCCATTCCTCAAGCTGGTTAAACTCAACCTATATGTTGCCCCCTCACTCAGGCAGGTAAGGTCACACCCCTTTCCAACCAACCACGACACAGTGGGAGACGCGGCCTACGAGTATACGACCCTCATATGCTCATGTATATCCACTCGATCTAGATGTTGAAGCGTCTCCTGACTACGAAAGTTTAGGGATTTTCACCCAGGAACATCTATGGCGCCCGTATGCTAGAACCAAACATTTTTGGTGTCCCATCTGGTCATCCACGACATGCTTGTGAAGGCCATGGCCTTGATGTCGTTAGGGCATACGGTGGTTATATCACAAAATGTGAGATGCATGAGCCATACCATCCAGTCATGCAGCAATCCTGCGCGTACCATGCACTCATTTAGGCAACTGTCTCTCAAGGAGTCTCATAAACAACCTACCCTATGGCATATGCAATGGTCAATCACATCTCATAACAAACACGCAGATGATGCGTATGAACATGTATCATGATGCTATGATGTCACATACTCATAATCGGTATCGATAACCTATATCGATAATTGACATCAATAATCAGCCTCGATAATTGGCCTATTAATTAGCCTCAACAATTAGGCTCAATAATCGGCCTCAACAATCAGAATTGGTCTCGATAATCAGCCTCGACAATCGGCCTTGATAATCGAAATCAGCCTCGATAATCAATTAGAATCGGCCTCAATAATCAAAATTCGGCCTCAATAATCAAAATTCGGCCTCAACAATTGGAATTGGCCTCGACAATCGGCCTAACAAAGGGCCTAAGAGAAGGTCACAATGTGGACATTTAACCATCATTGCCCATCAATGTAGACATTTAATCAACATCGCTCCCAAGGAGTGACCCTCATAGGACCAAACGTATAGTGGGCCCATGGCTGCACACAAAGGCCTCATACACAACATAATGGGCCGCATACAATCTTAATGGGCCTCATACAATCATAATGGGCCTTATAAGGGTCTCATACATCACAATAGCCTGCATCACATGGGCCTAATACACATCACATGAGCCCCATCACATGGGCCTATATACATCACAATGGACCGCATCACGATGGGCCACATACATCACAATGCATTGCATCACGGTGGGCCATATACAATCTTGATGGGCCACATCTCATGGGCCTCAAATATATCATAATGGGCCTCATATCTAGGCCTCAAATATATCACATTGGGCTACATTACATGGGTTGCACCTATGTGCCTCATATATATCAAGTGGGCCGTATTAATGGTCCACACCAAGGAGCCTCATATACATCAAGTGGGCCGTATTAATGGGCCACACCAACGAGCCTCATATACATCAAGTGGGCCATATCAATGGGCCGCACCAACGGGCCTCACACAAATGGTCCACAATTACATCAAGTGGGCCACATCACATGGGCTTCAAAAATGGGCTTCATATACATTAAGTGGGTTGTATCAATGGGTTGCACCCACATGCCTTATATACATCAAGCGGGCTGTATCAATGGACCACACTAATAGGCCTCATATACATCAAGTGGGCCGTATTAATGGGCCGCACCAACAAGCCTCATATTCATCAAGTGCGCCATATCAATGGGCTGCACCAACGGGCCTCACACAAATGGTCCACAATTACATCAAGTGGGCCGCATCACATGGGCTTAAAAAATGGGCTTCATATACATTAAGTGGGTTGTATCAATGGGCCGCACCAACATGCCTTATATACATCAAGTGGGCTATATCAATGGACCGCACCAATATGCCTCATATACATCAAGTGGGCTGTATCAATGGGCCGCACCAACAAGCCTCATATACATCAAGTGGGCCATATCAATGGGCCGCACCTACGGGCCTTATATACATCAAGTGGGTCGTATTAATGGGCCGCACCAATGGACTTCACACAAATGGGCCACAAATACATCACTCAGGCATCATCAAATGGGCCTTATGTAAGATGGACGCGTGGATATAAAACATATGGATGGAATGGATATAAAACAGATGCATGGTGTGAATTACAAAGGATGGCATGGATATAATACATACACCATGGCAAGCCACATACATCAAGGCCCACCATCCCATACATATGGACTGTGTAGATATATGCAACACATCAAGGTGGGACCCACACGTGTGGGTAAAACACTTACAGCACGTGGGTCCCAAGTAGATGAACGGTTGGATAAAACACATACTCCATGATTAGACCCACCTAACTGGGCTGTTGGTCAAATGGATGGATGGTTGAGATGTAAAACAGATGAATGGCGTGGATGTAAAATAGGTGGACGGTATGGATGCAAGGCACATACGTCATGGTGCGCCTCATGCAACACCATCCCAAGATGGATGGTTTGGATGTAACATATACACAGTGGTGGGGTCCATGTCCCTGGACAGTGGACAGTGCCGTTTTCACCACATGGGCAAGGTGGGTAGCACCGTCCTACGAACGGATAATGTGGATGAAACACCTACATCATGTGGGCCACACCATCCTTAGCTGGAAGGTGTGAATGAAACACATGCACTATCTCTCTCTCTCTCTCTCTCTCTCTCTCTCTCTCTCCACCCATCCCTCTCTCACCTAAAATTCAACCGAACCCATCCCTCTTCTTACACACCCATCCCTCTCTCCTTACATCACCCCTCTCTCTCTCTCATTTCTCTCTCATTCCAAGCAACTCCTAAAGAGGGTCAATCGTCCAAGTCATCCAAGGAAAGAAAGAAACTAGGTATGGCCCACTTCCCTACCCCAATCTCCACCATTCAATCTTCATCTTCCTCCGTCAAAGAGCAAGCTTAGGAGCCAAGGAGTCCAGGGAGCTTAGAAGCTTTGCAATCGGTGGGTGATCCACCATTGAATTTCATTTAGAGCCCACTTATGAGGGACCCATGTTGATGCACGTGTTGTAAGTTAGGGAGGGCCCATAGTGCCGAGGTCCCTTCGTCGCACACCATCTCTCTCTCTCTCTATATATATAAATATTTTTCCCTAATTTTTATAGCCCACCTTAATGTATGTTTCATATCCACGCCGTCCACCAAGCAAAGGCCACCGCCGTCCAGCAGCAACACTTGCTACCTGTCCTTGATCGGACCCTAGATGAAGGGAAAACGCCTTTATTAGCTTGATTAGATTAGTGGGCCTGTACACATCCCCGTTCGGATGATGTGGTCCAGACAAGTGTGGCTGTCCATCCTTGCATCCCCGTATGCAGACGGCTGCTTGATATATATATATATATATATATATATAATATTATAATATACTATAGATGGCCATACGTGGGACCCACTTAGCTGAATGGCTGGTGTACGTTACCCAGCAGCTTTGCTGCTAATGATTGATGTCAGCAAGTCCCGTGGACTCCATCCACACCATCCGTCCACGTGGGATGTGTGGGACCCACTTGCCGCATGGGTTGTATCCACACCGTCCATCTGGATGTGGGGTGTGGGATCCGATGTGATGTATTGTTTCATCTAGCCATCCATTGGTCGGGATGGTGGAATCCACCTATATATATATATATTTGTTATATTCCACCCCCCCCCCCGTGTGGGGATGGGACCCACCTTGGTGTATATATTCTATATCCACTGTCCGTCCAGTTTGCTGGACGGTGGATGCCACCTTGATATATGTGTTTATATTCACTGTCTATTTGAGGTGTGGCCCCACCCCACATGTGTGACACGTGTGGGCAGGTGGGACCCACCTTGATGTAAGTGTCTTTTATCTACACCATCTGTCTATTTTGTCAGATCATGGGGCCACCTTGATGATGTGTTCATCCAGACCATCCAGAACACGGGGTGCACCGAGATGTATGTGTCTATATTCTCACTGTCCATTTGGACGGTGTTGATTGGAGCCGACCCTAATGTATGTGGCTTACATCCACGCTGTCCGTCTGTTTGGGGCTGTGTGGGCCCCTGCCTTGATGATGTGTTGTATACCATGCCTTCCATCTATGTGTGGTCCACCTCGATATATGTATTTTATATTTACGTTGTACGTCCATGGCCAACCGTGATATATGTGCTAAATCCACACCATGCATCCGTGAGGCCATATAATGTATACCCACACCGTCCACATGGGACGTGGGCCCCACGTGATATATATGTTTGATCCAAACAGCCCAATCTGATGTATATAAGGCCCATTTGGCAAGGCCCGATGTGATATACGAGAGGCCCATATGTGCAGTCCAATTTGATATATTTGTGACCCATTTGGTGAGGCCCACTATGATGTAATTGTGGCCCAGGTATGAGGCCTGATATGATGTATTTGAGGCCCATGAGTAAGGCCCAATGTGATGTATATATGACCCATGTGAGGAGGCCCATTGTGATGTGTTTGTGACCTTTGATGAGGCCCGATATGATGTATAACAGGCCCATTGGTGCATCCCACACTCGATGTATATGAGGCCCATTATGGGGCCCAATGTGATGCATTTATGGCCCATTTAATGAGGCCCGAGACAATGTATATGTAGCCCATGTGATTCGGCCCATTATGATGTATATATGGTCCATGAGTGAGGCCCATGGTGATGTATATTAGGCCCTTGTATGAGGCCATGGGCCCACTATATGTTTGGCCCTATAAGGGCCACTCCTTAGGAGCAATGTTGGTTAAATGTCCACATTGGTGGGAAATGATGGTTAAATGTCCACATTGTGACCTTCCCTTAGGCCCTTTGTTAGGCCGATTATCGATGTTAATTATCGGTGTCGATTATCGAAGTTGATGTCGATTATCAATGCTGGTTATCGATACCAGTTATGAGTATGTGATTACATAGCATCATGATACATGCCCATACGCATCATCTGTATGTTTATTATGAGATGTGGTTGACCATTGTATATGTCATTGGTCAGGTTGTTATGAGACTCCCTGATAGGTGAAGATTGTCTCACATGAGCGTACGGTATGCGTAAGATTGATGCATGACTGGATTGTATGACTCATGCATCTTGCATTGTGTGTTGTGATTACTGTATGCCCTAGCGACATCAGGGCCGTAGCCTCGACATGCATGTCGTGGATGGCCAGATGGGACGCCAGAAATTTGTTACTAGCATCAGGGTGTCATAGATGTCCCTGGGTGAAAATCTATAAACCTTCGTAGCCAAGAGACGCTCCAACATCTACACCGAGTAGATACATGAGCGCCTGAGTGCCGAATACTAGTAGGCCATGACTTCCACTATGTCATGGTCGGTTAGGAAGGGGTTGTGGCCTTACCCGCCCAAGGGTAATGGGCATAGCTAGGCTGAGTTTAACCAGCTCGTAATTGGGTTTGCTATCGACATGTTGGGTAGCTATTAGCTAACTACTAGTCAGGCGGATAGTGAGATCTCTTTCACTTGCATAGTTACATGTCAAGTGGGCGACAATTGCATGTAGAGTATACTAGACCCCGGTGATGATCCCAGAGATGTACGGTACTGATTTGTGGACTTATTGAGGAGTTGCATACTTAGCATTTTACTCATTTATTTATTCACTATCCACTCGGGCTGGTGGTGCGCAACTAATTGATATGTGTACTTTCGCAATGGCCAGGATTTCGATTGGGGTGCACAACTAACCTGAGATCAGGAGTTTACCACATTGAGCCTATTTATCTAAATTTTGGTTTGGGACTAGTTTGGATAGAAGTCCCTTGTGATGGACCCCGTAGCTTGTGATACTACATACTATCATCCTGACTTTACACTCTGGCTTGGTCATTTCATTCACACCACATACTGCATTCGCGGCATATGACATTTTGGGTTACTATGTTTCTGCATTTATATGACCTAGATGATCCTAACGGTATTTGTGGACTCATTAGGATTTGTATATTACATTGCTTCCTCAATATATGATATTGGGGTATTATGTTTTTGCATTGCATAGCCTGGAAGAGGCTGATGATATTTATGGACTTACCATCATGTTTTCACATTACTCTGATATTGTACGATTTATGAAGTGCTAGTATTTCCACTTACTTTGATACTTATATGCTTGGCATGTGCATCGCACACATTTTCACCACCCTCTAAGCTTTCTATAAGCTTATGCACGATAAATGCGTGTAGGTGACATTAGGTAGTAGCAGCATTGAGCTTGGAGCGTGCAACCATCTTCTAGAGCTTTGATTTTCAATATATGTATTTCCCCTTCATGTACTGTATTTAAATATTTTTATTAGTGGATATGTGGTGATGATGTTGTTGCCTTTGTGATTTGGGTAAACTTGTGGTTATGCTTCTTACGAGATATATGTATGTTGAAAAATCCTCCTTGTAGGATCCTAGGATCGGAATCTGGTATATGTGCACTAGGAGTTAAGAATGGGGTACTACAGAGGCTGTTGGCGCTGGATTCGGTGATCAAGAATTTCGAGAGCCCAGTTTCTGAGTTTGGGGCATGACGGTTTTCCCTTCATGCAAGCCTATCCAAAATGAACAGCCAGGTGGGCCACTGGACGGTTAGTCCAGCAAGGTGAGCCCTGCTGCTGGATGGCTAGGGTGTTCCATGAATAGGATGGCGTGGATACAACACATATATATTAAGGTGGGGTCCACGTGAGTGGGCCACCCCACTCAATGATCAAGCCGATATTTGTGTTTGCTTATCCACTTGGGCCTGTGTGACCGGCCTATGCCGGTCATGCAGGCCCAAAATGGATAGTGATGTGGTCCAACTTGGGTGGACAGCGTGGATGAAACTCATGCAGCGAGGTGGGCCATCAACAGGGAAAGAGAGAGATAGAGAGAGGGGTGCATGGTGGAAGAGAGCTCTGTCACTATGAGCTCCCTTGAACTATATTATATACATTAAGATGGGTCCCAAAACATGTGGGCCATCAAATAAAGAAATCAAGATGGGGATACCATCCCCACCACAAACTCAAGGTCTAGATGACCTCTTCGTATTGATTATCAAATAAACATCATGGTTGGGTCCATGGAGAATGGCCCCATCATGGATTTACATATATGAATCATGATGGGCCATTAGCCACATATTGGGTCCCAAATAGGATCCATACCATTAACTGGTAGGCCCCACTTGGCCCATCACTAAAAATTACAATCTAATCCCAAAAACATCCACCTATAGCTTATCTTCTTAGCTCATTGAAATCCTTAGCTCTTAAGTTCTCTTTTCAATGGTGGATGATGAAGTTTGGATGGTTGGATGGTGAGACTTGGGGTAGGAAAATGGGTCTAGTACTAAGCTTCTTTTCTCTCCTTAGGATTTTTCTTCTCTTGGTTGCTAGAGAATAGAATGAGTGAAAGATGGGAGATGTAATGAGAGAGGGATAAGTGTATAAGAAAGGATGGGGTGGAAGGTCTGGTGGTGTAAGAGGAGTGACGTGAGAGTTGACTTTGGGAATGGGTTATTTATCTTGGTGGCAAAAAAGGCATGGGCTAGTCATAGGTTATACTTGACTAGTTAATGTAAAAGGATGGGTAGAGATTCCTCTCTCCGGATTTGCAACGCGTAGTGTTTCCTCAAAATATACATGGGCCAACTACTCCTAGCCTAGGTATCTCATTGGTGCGTAAGATGCAGTGTTGGAACCGCGGCGACGGTGCGGTCGTGGGGGTATGATTTTCGGGTTGAGTCGACTCAGGTCTTCAGGATGTGTCTTAGGGTTGCTCACAATCATTGTCTACGGGTCGCGGGTGGCCGAAATTCGATGGAGAGGATCATGGAAGTTGGTGGAATGGTACGGTACCAAGATACGGGCCTTACATATAATCTACTAAGTCATCGTTTGATCCATCCGAGCTGCTATCTAATTTTTCATATAGATATTGGTTCACCTCTTTAAATTAGAAGTTGAAAAGATGTTTCCTTCATGCTTTTTTTATAGTTTGAACTAGATTTTTCAAACTTTTTTATGTGAAGATTTTTATGTAGTACCCAACGACTTATAAATTTCATCGAGAATGGCGAGAAACTTAGATTTATTATTCTTCTTTTTGTTGCACGTGCTTGATCCTCTTTCAACATCACGTTGTCTTGGAGGACATTTCTCATGTCTATAAGCCTTTTTCATACTACGTTTTAAGGTGAGTTAGAGTTACTCTTCTTCCAAAGCTCTTAATCTGGCTTCCCCATCTGTCTCTTTCGTAGTAGTTATCCATGTACCAAAAGGTTTAGATAGAGTGAAAAGTTTCTTATTTGAATCTAGAATAGCCTAAAAAAGAATTTGGACCTCCTTTAAGACTTTAAAGCATGATTTTACATCACCCCCCAAACATGCCAGGTGTAATCGAATCAATTAGTTTTATTAGCTAACTTTGCCCCACATATAATCTTCATTCTTCTAGATCTTGGTGACTCAATTAGGGAACCGTAGTCTTAAATGTTGGTTGATGAGTCGGATGATGACATATCTACACTCGATTTAAAAAAAAAAAAAAAAATTACTATGTTGAGGATTTATAAAACTAAATAAAAATTAGAAACGAATAACTTGATATAAGAGTTAAATAGAAGCAATATAATAAATAAAAGAAAAAAAAGAAAAAAAATCACATTATATAACTTTCAACTTAAGTAACATTACATCACATTTAAGTTTCGACAGAATAAAAATAATTTATATCCACCTTCATGTAGTTGTTATT
Organism: Magnolia changhungtana; assembly: GCA_030180095.1. Taxonomy (NCBI): domain Eukaryota; kingdom Viridiplantae; phylum Streptophyta; class Magnoliopsida; order Magnoliales; family Magnoliaceae; genus Magnolia; species Magnolia changhungtana. The sequence goes on along the minus strand of JASAUF010000552.1, from coordinate 8,911,055 downwards.
GTAGGTGTAGTCTCAAAATAATTTATATCCACCTTCATGTAGTTGTTATTGTAGGTGTAGTCTCATCTTAACTCTTAATCTCTTCATCTTCCTTATCATGAATATTACCTCTCCATATCAGACACAACCAATCTTGTTTATAAATTAATGCTTTGATTTTTTCTTTGTGAAAGTGAGCTTTGATGGTTGCTCACAACCCTACTCGCCATGCTAAAATTGAATTCTGATGGCATTGTTGAAATTGGTATTGATAATATATCTCGTACCATCACAGATAATGTAGCGTATTTTGATTCATTGACTCTCATCTTCCACCATTCCAAAACATCGAAGTCCAAGTGCTTTATGATTGGCTCTTTAAGATACAATTATAACATTGATTCCTTTGCTTGAACTTATATTTCTTCTTGTACTAAGTAAGACATGTATTCATTAAGAACATCATCATCGCTTATAAAAACATCCATAACTCTAATTTCTTTAATACATGTTGTGGGTAAACTAGTAGCATATGAATTGTACAATTCTTCGAGTGTGTGATGAACCTTAGAGGTATCCATTACCGCCCTTTCAATAGAATAAATCTTCACAAAAATAAACTTGACCTCGCCCATATTGCAACAAGGATCAAGAATAACTGTTAAGGCCATCAATAAATGACATTCATCTTAAAATTTTTTAAACTTTATTTGTATACCAATTGTCATCTGTTGTATAAATTATGGACCCTCACTAGCATTTTTTTTTATAGGGCATCCTTAATCTTTTAAAGAGATGGAAGAAATATATTCGCGGTTGAATACTTATTTTCAGAAAAAATCTTCACGCAGTCATTAAAAAACTTTGAAAAAGTTGTGAACTTCTTTTGCTATGCTTTAATCATTTATACTTGGCAACTATGAATATGTTCTGTCACGTGCTGCATATTTAGAAAATGCAAGCTCCAATTTCATTGTCATATATAACATTTCATGAGTCGAGTTCCAACATATGCATACACATAACTTCAACGTTTTTTTTTAGATAATACATTTAACCATTGTTTGATGTCACTCCATATATTCAATCTCGAGGGCGACCCCCTTATATATTTCACACTTTCTCTGATGTTTCAATAGTGCGGTCAATTATTTTCAGTCATTCTTATACAATCAAGTTTATAATGTGGGCACAACACCTAACCTGAAATATTTTTTCATCTAAAAATAAATTTTCGGTTACTTTAAACTAGTTATATACATATGAAATTACATTATGATTTGCTGAAACATTATCTAAAGTTATTGCTGAAATTTTCTTATTAATGCCCCAATCTTGTAAACAAGTGTAGATGCAATCTGAAATAAGAAAACATTATGAGGAGAAAGGTGGCAAAAGTTCAAGATTCTCTTATAGAGTTTCCAATCTTCATTTATATAGTGTACAATTAATGAAATGTATTCCCTTCTTTAATTAGATGCAGTCCACAAATTAGATGTCAAACTTCTTCTATAGATTGATGCCAAAACTTTTTTTTTTTTTGTTTCATCTTCTCATTTATATAAATTTTCATGCACTTTCTCTGCATAATGACACGAGAGACCTTCTCAACTTGAGAGTTAAGGAATTAAAGAAAGACATGAACACTTTATTTTCTATCATTCTGAAATAGTTTTCTTCAATGATCATTAATCTATCATACCATTCTTTTAGCTTTTCCTTCTCAAACTTATGAGTGAAAACTATTCCTTTGGAGTCATCCCCTTCAAACTTACTAAATAACAGTAATTATTGGCCTGGTAGTGGGATTTTTGGTGTCTTTGAACAATTTGCTTGTGTCTATTTAAATATGGTGTTGACTCCCCAGGATTCTTACTAACTTACAGTTAATACATTTAATCTTCAATACACCATTAACTATGATTTCTTAAAAGTCATCCCAGACTACTGATCTTTTCTTTTTTCTGGTTGTAGTTAAAGATACATCTCCCTCCACAATAAGAGGAGAAGTAGTTGAAGCACCTACACCTGATGTACTTGGGACTCCTCACTGGTCGTCTGTAATATAAAGTTTTGACAGTTTATCATCTTCACTATACCTTATTATAGATTGAAAATTGTAATGCTTTCCTAGATGATTGTATTTTTCTAAATGTCTAAATCAATCTCCCATTAAAAGTTGGATAGATTGTAATACCTTCATTTTTTAATTTAAATGTCACGCCAAAATTCCAGGAGCATCTCCCGTTATCTCTCCAAATATATTTATCCTATATTTGTTTTTCCTATCAAGCATCCACATAAAGTGTGGACATTTGATGACGAAAATAAATGCATGAAATATATCTAGAGATTAAAGGAGGATGAACCATAACAAACCTATGCATTTAAATTGGAATAAATGAAGACACTACAATCTATCTAAGAATGAATATCCAAAAAGAGACAATTTAAGGATTTCTATGCCTATAAGAACACATTGTATCTATGTTTGGAAATATATAAATCTTTAAATTAATGGGAAATTGATTATTTATCATTATAATCTAACATTAACAATCTTACATATTAAAAATAATCTAACAATCTAACCAATTAACAAATTAAAAATAATATAACATTTTAGCAACAATAAATTAATAATCTAATAAATTAAAAACAACTTAACAATTGAAAAAAATTAACAAATTAAAAACAATCTAACAATCTCTCTCACATCCATCCATCCATGCGTCCATCCAACCATCCATTAATGCATCCATCCACCCAATCTTCTCATACATCGATCCATCCAACCACCCAACCATCTCATACATCCATCCATCCAACAATCCCCAACCATCTCATACATCCATCTATCCAACAATCCCCAACCATCTCATACATACATCCATCCAACAATCCCTCATTCTCATTACATCCATTCAAAATGAAGGTATTACATCTAACATTAATAATCTAATAATAATAAATTGACAAATTAAGAATCTAACCATCTAACATTAATAATCACATCACTGGCAATAACAATAACATTAATAATCTAACATTAGGATTTAGGGTTTTAGGATTTTAAGATTTTAGTGATTTTAGGGTTTAGGGTTAAGGGTTTTAAGTTTTGAGATCTTTAAGTTTTTAGAGTTTTAATATATGTGTGTGTGTGTGTATGTGCATGTGTTGATGCAAGAATCTAGACCGCCCTCTTCAGACCTCCGACCACTTGCACAAGAGAAGAGCAAAGGAGCCTAGCTAGAGCGAGGGACCCTTCGATGCCAAAGTCAGGTAAGGAATCTGGGTCTAGTCATGTTGATAGGTTTAGAGTGAAAGATTTTGCGTACCTTTTCACTGTAGGTAGATCCTTTATTTATAGTATATGTAGGACATGCTAGTCTGCAATCTCAGGCACGATATTAGCCCTTAGGTGAGATATGTGCGAGTGGTGAATGTAGGCAATTACCCTAGAATTACACAGTGGACAGTTACGCGTAGGTGATGGATGTCGATGGTTACCTTGGAGTCACACATACCAGAGGTAAGTTGGCACTACTCTGATCGGAGCGTCATAGGTCGACACGGTCTAGACCTCTTATTTCGTCTGAGATAAACCCATATATAAGTGATCCGAGGAGGCTATTAAGACTCATGAAGAAGTTAATGGCTATAGAAATTGGACATCACAAAGACCTAAACTAAATCTTCGCTTATTTGTGTTGAAGCCAAGCTAAACCAATCGATTGACTAGATGGAGCTGACTCGAACTGAGCCAACCTAAACCAATCGATTGACCGAATGAAGCCGAGCTGAACCAATCAATTGACTGAGGATGGAGCCAAGCTAAACCAATCAATTGACTGGGGATGGAGCCAAGCTAAACCAATCAATTGACCAGGGATGAAGCCGAGCTGAACCAATTAATTGATCGGGGATGGAGCCGAGCTGGACTGATCAATTGACCAGATGGAGCCGAGCTAGACCGTTTAATTGACCAAATGGAGTCGAGCTGAACCAATCGATTAACCAGTCAGGGATTGCTATGAGGAGCTCAAAAGTTCTACATTGGTTGTCTGGGCTATTGGTTTTTCTGAGCGGAGGGTTGGACCTATCTTCTCATCGGTCCCATCTATTCTCAATGAACTCTTCCTCAACTTCACCGAACTGATCAATCCCTAGGGCCTGTTCTGACCAGGGACTTCAGGACAATCCTTGTGAGGTACATAGGTGGAAGCTCGAGAACATGCACTACCAAGGACTACGCTTGGGGATGCGAAGTCTATCGTCTCTGGATGAGGTGGCGCAGGAGTGTATGCTCGTCAGCCTGAGCCAACCCTGAGGGCGGTCAGACCATATTTCCCCATATATATACAATTTATAATATAGTACATATAATAATATAAATATATATTGTATTAACATTTTTTGGGCACTAAGTCGGGTTGTATGTTATATAAGATATATATATAATCAATAATGTTAATCCAAGGAGCCATGTACATCGTCTGGCTAAGCTATCATGGTCGGGTCGGCCATCTAAATACAATGATAATTAAGAAAAGGTTTGATTGTTTATCGGACGGACGGACAGGGCAGTGACGAGCTGAACTAGGGCCAAGGGATAGGATAGTCAGACGAGGGCAAGCAGGGCAGTGACACATGGACTTGAAAGTTAGACTAGAGCTTGGGCAGAAGAGTAGTGGCTCGGGCAACGAGAGAGAGAGAGAGAGAGAGAGAGAGAGAGAGAGAGAGAGAGAGAAGAGATTTGGGGGCTGTAGAGCTGGGGCACTGGTTCGGGTTGAGAGAAATGAAAAGGAAGTAGGTTTTTTTTTAATTGATATTTATATTAGCTGATTGAGCAAGCCGAGTCTGATCGATATGAGCCAAGTTCAAGTTATGGAACAATCTGAGTTGAGTCGAGCTCAGGCCAACTCAGACTCTATTCAAAAAATTTTCGAGCTAAAAAATTCAGCTCGATTTAGCCCGAACTCATTTTCGAGCTGAGCTTGTCTGATCAAGCCAACTCGATTAGTCTACAATTTGAATTACATGAAAGAGGCCTTCGATTCTGGTTTTCTTATGACTAAAGAAATAAAAAAGAATGGAGATTATCCTTAGCTTTTTTATACTATGAATCAAAGGAATAATGAAAAAAAAAAAAAAATCTTATAAGAGATCACTCGCCTAGAGACGATGAATCCAAAACTCAAACCTCCGTCTTTCCTTCCTCCCACAAACCCTCACATCCTTTTTTAAAACCCTACTTCCACTGTCCCCTCAACTCACATGTGTGTTAATTTTTCTTAATGCGAAATACCAAGGACTGATCTGTTCATTGGATATAGAGATTAAGAAATCTGAATACATGACGTACCTGATTGAGACGTCATTGTTGTAAATAGGATCGCTGAGTTCTTCCTCTCCTTACACCCTTTAGAGAAGTCGTGATGGGGCTATAACTTCTGTCGATGATGTTAGATTGAGGACCCAGCCCTATTTCATAATATAGAGGGTAGAGGAGTTTGAAACCCATCAAAACTCCTCTCCCTATGGCTCCACACGAATTTCATAATCCTAGTTCCTCTAGAATACTGTGTCTGTATCACAGTTGTAGCACTTCACCCATTACACGAATTTCGGAATGTATCACAACTTAGTAGGGCCCACTAGTATACTCAATCACATTATCCAACCCTTAAGACAATCCAGACGGTTGATCAATAAGGCCCACCTTATAGAATTCTTACATTCTCCCACTTGGGCACATTTGATCAATGTTAATGATTAATCTTTTGAAATATTTTGAAAAACATGTTTTGATTTGAAGAAACATCCAAATGGTTAACTGATATTGTTGGATAATACAAGTAGTGATATAACAATTTAGTCCATTAAGACTGTCAGTATTGAATTGTGGTAGTCATTACAACATTTAATATAAGCTAAGCGCGGTCACAAATACTAATAGTCTTGACGACATAGATCTGGAACTAGGAAGTGTGGTATAAGGATTACACGCGTATTGTGATGATGTGTGTTTATCCTTAAGTAGTCCTGAAGCTTTCAAATATCCCCAATGAAACATGACTATAGTTCTACTTAAATTATATTGCACATACTTAGAGAGAAGTAGAAATTAACTTTATATCAGAATCATCAAATAACTTTATTAAATGAGATTTTTTGTGAAAATAAAACACGTTCAACTTTCACTAACTAAAAACATTTGTAGGATCAATGACTCTTATTAGATGTTACATGCTCCTGAAATGGCATGATAGGAAACCCTGCGGATCCACAATCATCTGCGTAGTGCCGATGAACTCCACAGATACTTGATGATTCTAAAATCTTTCCTTTACAACAAGATATTTGATGTTGATATGCCTCGATCTTGATAAGTGCATGTTGTTACTAGATAAGGAAATCGCAGCTAAATTATCACAACTTATCACAACTTCAGTACCGACAAATCAGAGAAGAAACTTTGTAACCACAATGACTAACTAGATGTCTCATGACAAGTAATTAATTCAGCTTCCATGGTGGATGTGGTTGTAGTTGACTGCTTTACGCTTTTCCAAGATACAACTCCACAACCATCATAAAGATGTAGCCTGAGGTGGAGTTCTTAGTATCAACGCAGCTAGCATAATCTGCATTTGAGCATCTAACCAACTCTAAAAGGTTAGATCTCCTATAGGTAAGTCCGAAGTACTTTGTTCTTTGTACGTAGTGTAACACTATCTTTGCAGCCATACAATGTTGTGTTCCTAAATTAGATAGATACATGCCCTACATTCCAATAGCAAAGGCAATATCTGGCTGCGTATAGACTTGAGCATACATGATGCACCCTACAACTGATGTATATGAAATTTCCTTCATTCGATTTTTTTCCAAGTCATTCTTGGGACACTGGAATTATCTGAATTAAACACCCTTTACAAAGGGTGACAGTCCAAGAGCACAATTTTGCATACTATACCTTTCAAGTATCCTAATAATGTAGGTCCTCTATAACAAGTTGACCAGTCAATGAGATCTGTCATGACAAATCTCAATGTCAATGACATAAGAGGCATCACTAAGGTCCTTCATTTCAATCTTTAAGATAAGAATTTCTTGGTGTCGCTCAACATCCTGATGTCACTGCTAGCTAAAACAATGTCATCAACATACAAAATCATCATAATAAACTTACTCCCACTAATTTTAATGTAGATATATTCATCTGCAGTGTTTTCTACAAAGTCATATGATGAAATTACTTCATGAAACTTTAGGTACCACTATCGTGATGCCTGTTTCAACCCATAAATGGATTTCTTTAACTTATAAAACAAATGTTTTGAGCCATGTGCTACATAACCTTCGGGTTGTAATATATATACATTCTCATTCAGATCCTCATTGAAAAATGATGTGTTTACATCCATCCGATGTAACTCTAAATCCATATGAGCTACATGGACAATTATGATCCTAAAGGAGTCTTTCTTAGATACTGGTGAGAAAGTCTCCTTAAAGTCAATGCCCTCACACTGGTTAAAACTCTTGGCAACAAATCTGAATTTATATCTTTCAACATTACCCTTGAAGTCCAGCATGGATTTAAATATCTATTTACAACCAATCGACCTTATTTCAGAGGATAACTCAATAAGATTCCATACTTTATTGTCCATCAGAGATTTTAACTCATCTTTCATGGCATTAAATGAACGAGAAGGATCAACACTTTATTTGACTTGTGCAAAAGATTCAGGATCATTTTTCATCCCAAGGTCAAACTCGTGCTCCCGTAAGTATACGATGTAATCGTCTCGATTTACAGGTCTCCTCTCTCTTTTAGATCTTCTTAATGGTTCAGCTTATTGGGTGTGATTTTAATTTTCCTCATCAGTGGGCCGTACATGAGGTTTAACATGGTGTTCTGCAGTGACTGTAGGGTCATTTATATCCACGTGATCTAGAGTTACTATGACCAGAGTCATAGTCCTTTCTTCCTCAAATATAAAAATTTTAATGTTCGTGCTCTCACTATTTTCAGTATCCTTAATGAATATGGCATTCCCAATCTCAATGATCGTGATAGAGTGGGAAGGACAGTAGAATTGATAACCTTTAGACTTTTTCGGGTATCATATAAAGAAACAACTTATGGTTCTGGGATCGAACTTTCTATCATGTAGGTTATAAACTTTAATCTCAGCAGTACATCCCCAAACATGCAAATATCAGAGACTTGGATTTCTCCCATTCCACAACTCAAAAGGAGGTTTTACTTACATCCTTGTTGGGGACCCAGTTAAGGATATGAACTACGGTTTTGATCGTATTACCCCACAGAAATTCTGGAAATGTCGAATTGCTAACCATGCTTTGATCCATATCCATAAGGGTGCGATTACGTCTTTTAGCCACACCATTCTGCTATAAAGTACTAGGCATAGTGTATTGGGCGATAATGCCACAATCTTATAGGTATCTAACGAATGGCCCTGGATTGCGACCTGATTCATCATATCTACCATAGTATTCACCACCACGGTTAGATCTGATAACTTTAATCCTCTTATCGAGTTGATTTTCAACTTCGGACTTATAGATTTTAAAAGTATCCAGGGCATTTTATTTTTCACTGATAAGATAAAGGTATGGGAAACGAGAATAGTCATCTATGAAAGTAATAAAATATTTATGTCTACTCTAGGATATCATAGGGACTGGTCTATAAATGTCTGTATGTATCACCTCTAAGAGTCCTACACTCCTTGTTGTACCTTTCTTTCTGGTTCTGGTCTATTTTCCTTTTATGCAATCAATGCACAATTTATAGTAAAAAAAAGTCTAGTGAATGAAAAATCTTTCTCGCACAAGCTTATCTAATCTCACACGAGATGTATAACACAATCGCCTGTGCTACAACATAAAGGAATTCTCACAGTCTAGTCTACATTTAGATCATGTTTTTATTTCCATACAAGTCATTAACATTATAGACGTGTGAGGCAATCAAGTCTAGCTGGTATAGGTTATTCACCATAAAGCCAATGTCAATCTTTAATCGAATCTGAATCGTTTATTCTCAAATTTGAATGAATATACAAATTTATCTAAATGAGAAATAGAGACTAGATTACACCTTATAGAAGGCACACAAAATATATCTACCAAATCTAGTAAATAAATAGACTCTAACCTAAGCCTATAGACTCCAATTGCCTCTACGTTGACTTTAACACCATTGGCTATGTATACTGAGCGTTCTGCATCAGTTAGTGGTCTGGTCTGTAGTATGTCCCATATAGAAGTACATATGTGAATAGTGGTTCCTGAATCTATCCACAAAGAATTCACCAACTCATCAGTTAGATTAGATTCAAAACTGACTAAAACAAAATTATTACCCTTCTTTATGAGTCATTGCTTATACTTTACGCAGTTATTCTTTTGATGACCTGACTTTGTGTAAAAGAAGCGATTATTATCTTTAGCCCGCTTGTGGCTTGATCCATTCCCAGATCAGTTTTCAACTGGAGAACATGGAGGACCATGAGGTCATGAGGATCCCTTGTAAGAACCATGTTTCCTTTTTTCTATTTCCATTATGTTTAGGTACATGTCCTGAGGTTACAAGATTAATATTCTGACTGTTTTCAAAGAATTTTGACAGTTCAGAATTTTTTGGAGTAATCTTCAAATGTAACCATCTCAAGACTCTCTTTACAACCTCTATTCGTTGAACATAATAATACTTGGTTAGGATGGTAACTTGATGCATTTGAGTTGGAATTTTAACTGGTTATAAAATATATTCACATTAGCAAACTGTTTATATAGAACAATTCATGAATAAATAATAAATATCAGGCAAACTTATCAATTCAATTGATTGGGGCTTTCAACTAAACTATCCAGGATGAAGATGAGCCTAAACATTCGATTCTTGCAAGAATCAATTGCATCATCAACACTCCTCCTATGAGAGGTAGTGGTAATATGCAAGTGACCCTCCTGACCATGAAGCTAAGTAATGTCAATTATGTAAATCTGAGACACTCAACACCTGGGGGTAAGATGATTCTTTTAGCTTTACATTATAAGCATCATTTACTCCACTCCGTTCATGCTCCTGCCAAACTGTGATCGTCTGTGTTTTCGTCATCATTCACATAAAACGTTAACACGACTGAATGCAATCTTTTAACTAAATTCCCAATATCACAAGTCCTGATTCATGAAAATTTTCACCGATTGAGGTCACTGTGGTCGCTAACACAGCCGAATTCAATCCCACAAATTTTGAATTTTAGACTTATGATTGCGATTTTAATCCTTCCCTCAATGGATTAACTTTCTAAATCAGTCTGATTTGGCCCACAAGGTAGTTGGTATTGATTATCGGAGAAAGTGAGGAACCTTAGGGAGAAATAGACGGGTAGGTTTCACCTTCCTCATTCTAATAGTCTATATCAACTCCTAAAAGGTTAGTAATGGGCCCAAAATAAGGCCGAATCTATACTCTGTATGATCTGGTCATCATCAATGAGCATCATAAGTCTAGCTTATAACATTCACACGATAAATCGTTAGTATGGAACGATTTAGATGAATGGTTAGATCCTTACATTGTGTCCATTAGATAGACAGATTAGATTCAATACTTAAGATTCACATGATGAAAGGTCCATATTCTATATTATCCATCTAGTGAATGATCCATATTATACGCTCATTTTAAAACTAAACAGACGATTCAAATCCAAAACATAAGCCCGTAAACATGCTTGAAGGAGATGACCCATATACAAACACTAAATGACATCCAACGTGCCTTAAATTGGGTTGAATTGAATGGGCATGTGCTTAAAACAGGAGCATTCAAATGGTTAGCCACGAAGACTCAATTGGGCCAAAAACTAATCGAGGTGGACTCATAGAATGGCTTCATAGATGAATGGCCGAACAGACCTAGATGCCAACTTAAAAGATCCACAATCAACCCATTATAAGGCCCAATATGATCTTAAGAGGGTGGCCCACAAATGGCCCAATGAGTCCTGGCCCATAAAATGGGTCTAATTGGTAACGACGCAGGGCCCATCATAGCGAGCCCATTGAAAAGGCCAAGCTATACGTCCTAGAGGGGAGGGTGAATAGGATTATACCAAATTAAAAAATAAATGTAAATTTTAAAGAATGATAGCACAAATAAATAATAAAGAAGCACAAGTAAATAGCAACCTCAAATGTACTAGTATTGGGAGGTTGAGACAAACTTAGTTCTAAGGACAACCTAACAGCAAAAACCAAAGGCTTATGGCAAAACAACCTTATTAGAATGTTTGTAAGTATCAAAAACCCAAACCAATAAAGAGGCAAAGGAAATAACAAATAAAATAAACTAATTTATTAAAGCATTCCCACAAGTGCATAAAATAAATTACACCATTCACCATAAGTGTTGAAAATAAATTACATCATTCACACACATAGGCACATTCAATCATCAACCACAACACCAGAAATTATAGTGGTTCACTTGTGTGTACACCAACTGTTAGAAAATAGCCACACAACTACTCCACTCCTAATATCCATTCCCTCGGGATATTAACGTTCACTATGAAAAACATTTTCAAAGGTTCACCTTACAACCTTCACAATTGTCTCTTTGATTGGGCTTACACAATTCCAAAAACCCCACACTCTGAGATTTCCTGGATCATCTTAGACAAAACAAAATAGAGATTTTTCTGGCACAACCTCAAAAACTAAAAAGAGATATACAAAATGTAAATGTATTTATCTGAAAATTCTCCTTTAAAGAAGCCTGGTAGAACCAATCCGATGTAGACAAAGATGTTTCATGTCCAGTCTCATAGATGAAAAGGTTCTAGTTCTAAATGATTTTTAATTAAAATAACCTAGGCTAGCTTGATTTGATTTTAATCTCAAGAAAGAGGAAAACTAAAATCCCTTCTTAAAATAAGATTGGAATAACGATCTTAAAATCAAATAACAAAAGTTAATTAAAGAGAATATTAAATGAGCATAATATAGCTTTAAAATATCACAAACTTATCTCTCAGAGTGGTGTCTTGATTTCCCTTTTAATGAATAAATAAACTCTAAAATTCATGCTCTATTTATAGGTGAAAATATTGTTCACTCGACTGGTCGAAAGACCAACAAAATTTTAAATTTTCTGGTGAGATAAGATATGACCATTACTCGACTAGTCGAGTGGCCTGCTCGACTGGTCGAGCACTACACTCAACTGGTCAAGTGGGACCCAGAAATGTTGTTGGACTTTAAGTCGAGTCTGCACGACTAGTCGAGCACTGTTCACTCGACTGGTCGAGTAGTCTCCATAACTGGTCGAGAGCCCAACAGAAAATTTTAAAAATTAGCAACAAACCTTGGACTGGTCGAGAAAATTCTTAAACTAGTCGAGCCAGTACTTAGACTAATCGAACAAGGTCTAAGACTAGTCGAGAAAAAGACCTATAAATATATGAAATGACCCAAAAAGAATATGCAATAAATATGACACTATCTAGGGTCAATCTAGGGTCATCCAAACCTGTTTGAGATTAGGAACAAATGAAACATCATTCACTTCCAAAACTTGATATCTTGTGATACTTGAAGCTTGAGTTCGATCTCTTGAACCTGATCTTAAGTTACACTTAAGTTCTTGAGTCTTTAACGTACAGTAGTTGAACTTCAAACTTGAACTTGAGTTCTTGAATTTGATCTACATGCTTCACTTTAACTTGAAGATATAGTCTAGTTCGATGAAGATCCACAAAACTTTAAAATGTGTATGAACCTGATCACTTCAACTCAAAGCATGACACAAGTACTAAATGGTTTGGTACAACAAAATTTAACAATACAATAGGTGCTAGGTTTACACAAAAGCATTGACAATCTTCCCCTTTGTCAAATTTGTGATAAAACCAAATAAATAGAATCATACATAATAAAGAATCATGTACCAGTCATGTACAATAAAGAATCATGCACCAATGATCCATGGACACATCTCCCCACATCTCCCTCTCATTCCATTACTCCCCCTCAATCCAGGAGTGGTAATTAGCAGAACCTGTAAAAAAAAAATATACACTCCATATTTTCTCCATATATTCCACAATCATCACACTCCACAAACATCACACATCTTTACAATTTTCTCCCCCTTCTTGTCACAATAAGACAAAGGAAAGATGAATATAGAGAAGAGAAGAAGTAAGAAAAGATAGGGAATAGCAACACCATGATGTTCAAAATATCAACATAAAGCACAATAGCATATCTACATACTAAATAGTGTGTCCAAGCACTAACCCAACAAACATGATTACAACACAAATCCAAGAGTAGAAAATATTACTACATATCCAGAATAATAAAGAAAAACTAATCAGATCCAGATGAAGGAGCAGGAATAGAAGGATTGATCTGATGTAGTCCCTTGCTAATGCGCCTAAGATATTTGTGCATGTATTTAAATTGAGTTTCTTAGGACACATGTAGACCCTCTACCTTCTCCTCAAGGGATCACAAATGCTCATCAAAGTCAGAAGGCTGAAAATCAAGATCAGCCGTAGAGTTTGACTCAATCTCATCAAATAAATCGTCCATATTGACATCATCTGGAGGCAAAGCATCCTCCTCTTCAGTTGCTTTAGCAACTCCACCAACACTAACATCAACTTAGCCAAGAGCCAACCTCATATGCATCTTATTTATGTTCAAATTGTTGAATGGAGGATGGTTGATGGGAGCTTCTCCAACAGGTATAGCCACAAGACTATGGGTGGCTAGTGCAGTCATAAGATAGGCAAAGGGAATATCATTATGACCTGGATGGAGACGAAACTGAATAATGATGTAACAGATAAGAGATGGAAGATATACGGAGACACCAGTAACAATAGAGTGAAGGATGCGAGCCATGAAAGTAATAAGCTCAGTCTTGTTACCAGACCTAGGATAGACATTAGAAATGAAAATACAATAGAGAATCATGTATCTGGGTAACATAAATTTGGAACTGAGTGCATTCCCAGAACTCCATTCTTTATTCATGTTGCATAACACTCTAGTGAGCATTCTTTTCTCAGACGCAGACGGTTTTGCTACAAAGTAAAAATAGGAATACCATCATCATTAACTAGAAGATCCATCAATCCAAAAATTAAGTGACGGTCCACATCAATTGGACCTTCTCTGGTTGCAATAGTAGAGAAGTCACTAATGCAAGTAAACATAGGCTGCGCAATCGAATAGTATGTCGGACCGTCCCAATGTAAAATGTTATCCCAACTTACAGATTAAAGGAGTGGAATAATACCAAAAGGTGCCAAATGATCAGAATTAACCGTCTGTTCAACAATCACGTTGCATAATCGAATATCCCGCACATAATCGGGATCTTCTTCGAGTGACCAAAGATGGCGCACCGTGAATGGAGCGAAACGAGAAGGAGAAGGACCACGAGAACCTTTCTTCTTATGTCTACTCTCCATTACAACAACAAAGACAAGGAATACAAGCAATGCAAGAGAGGAAAGAAGGGTTTCAAGTAAATTAGATTTTTAGCTAGAAAACTCAATAAACCACCATAAACCTTGAAATAAACAACAAAAACAAGGAAATGGAAGTGCAAAGAACTCAAATCTACAAGAAATCGAAAAAGATGCACTAACCATAGAGGAATCGAAGGTGGGTTCAACCAGTCGTGCTAGGGCTGGTTGGGAAGATGAAGCAAATGAAAAAAGGAATGTTTTTTAGGCAATAAGTAACCCAAGCGGGTCGACTGGTCGAGTACATACTCGACCGATCGAGCCAGGACTGGTCGAGTGTGTACTCAACTGGTCGTACACCTCAAAAATTTAGTATTTTTTCATATTTAAAATTTTAGAAATTTTGTAAAAATAAAATAAAATAAAAACATGTAATATAGTACTAATAAACACATGCAATTTAGTTCATATTGCACATACCCATATCCAATGTCAACTTAGCAAACCTGTTTCTGTCAATCGGTTTTGTAAATATGTCTACAAGTTGATTTTCAGTCTGAATATAATCCACAGAAATAATCTTATCTTCTACCAATTCACAAATATAATGATATCTAATGTCAATATGCTTAGTTTGTGAATGTTAAATTAGATTTTTTAAAATGTTAATTGTGCTGAAATTATTATAATACAAAACCATAGTATTTTGCGCAAATTCATAATCACTTAACATCCTTTTCATCCACACAAGTTGGGTGCAAGCATTATCAGCTGCAATATACTCAGCCTCAGCTGTAGAAAGTGATACGGAACTCTGTTTCTTACTATGCCATGAAACTAGACTGTTCTCGACATAAAACATCCACCGCTAGTTGATTTACAGTCATCAATATTACCAGCCCAATCAGCATCCGAATAATCGGCTAATTGAACATTAGTATCATGAGGATATCAAAGGCCAAGTTTGACTGAACTTACAACATATCGCAAAATGCACTTTACAACAATCAGGTGAGACTCTTTAGGGTCTGATTGATATCTAGCACAGATTCCTACGGTGAATGCAATATCAGGTCAATTCACAGTTAAATATAATAAACTACCTATCATATTGCGATACAACTTAGGATTTACACTTTTACCTGTCGAATCCTTAGAGAGTTTAAGTGTCGTACTCATAGGAGTCAAAAATTTTACCACTCTCAAAGCCAAACTTTTTAACCAAATTTAGAGCGTATTTGGTGTGCGACATAAAGAACCCATCAGGAAGCTATTTTACTTGTAAACTTAAAAAAATAGTTTAGTTCTCCAACCATGCTCATTTTAAATTTTGACTTCATTAAATCTGCAAACTCAATAGCCATGTCAGAACAGGTAGATCCATAGATAATGTCATCAACATGAATCTGTACTATCAATATGTGATCATTGTGTTTCTTAACAAAAAGTGTCTTATCAACACTCCCCATTATAAAGTTATGACTTAGTAAATACTTAGTCAATTTCTCGTACCATGCCCTGGGAGCTTGTTTCAATCCATAGAGTGTCTTTTTCAGGCGATAAAGATCAGTATGTTTAGGGTCTTCAAAACCCTTAGGTTGTTCAACATATACTTCCTCATGTAAATCACCATTCAAGAATGCATTCTTAACATCCATTTGATAAATTTTAAAATTTTTGTAACAAGCAATGGATATAAACAGTCTGATAGATTCAAGACAAGCTACTGGGGCAAAGGTTTCGTCATAATCGGTGCCTTTTATTTGAGTGTACCCTTGTACAACTAGTCTAGCCTTGTTTCTTATAATATTATTAACTTTATTAAACTTATTTTTAAAAATCCATTTAGTTCTAATAATTTGTTTATCATTAGGTTTAGGAATTAAGTACCGTACATCATTCCTTACGAATTGATTAAGTTCATCTTGCATAACGACTATCCAGTTTTCATCAACAAGCGCTTCTATCACATTCGCCAGCTCAATCTAGGATGTAAAGCACACATAATTACAAATGTTTTCTAATTGTCTATGGGTGTGCACACTAGTGAGAGGATTTCCAAGAATTTGATCAGTTGGATGATCTTTAACTAACCATAATTCAGTGTCATTTTGACTAGATGAAGAGTCAGGTTTATCAAATAAAGGGACTTCATCATCTTCTGAACTTGAGACAGGTGTATTTAAGTGATAATCTATAACCACATTAATGGATTCTTGAATTACACTGATCCTCTTGTTGAGAACACGATACGCTCGACTATTTAGCGCATATCCTAGGAAAATACCCTTGTCACTTTTAGTGTTGAATTTTTTCAGATTTTCTCGGTCATGTAGAATATAGCACTTACTGCCAAAAACTTAAAAGTATTTAATAGTAGGCTTCTTGTTGAACTATAGTTCATATGCAGTCTTATTATTAGACTTTCTTGTATAAACACGATTAGTGATATAACATGCCACGTTCACAACTTCAGCCCAAAGATTTTTAGGAAGTTTCATACTATTTAACATTACATTGGCCATTTCTTGAAGTACTCTATTTTTCCTTTCAACAACCCCATTCTGTTGAGGTGTTTTGGGTGCAGAATACTCATGCAATATTTCATGATCGCTAAGGAACTTTTCAAAACTGTTATTATCGAATTCAGAACCATGATTACTACGAATTTTGGTGACATGTGATTCATTCTCAGTTTGGATTCACTTGAGTACCCTTTTCACTTCATCAAGAGTCTCAGATTTATCTCTCATGAAAACTACCCATGTATACCTGGTAAAGTCATATACAATTACTAGAATATACTTCTTACCACCTTGACTCTCTGTTCTAGTTGGTTCAATGAGATCCATGTGGAGGAGTTCAAGAGGTTTGGATGTGGCATTGGAGTTTACCTTTTTGTGAGCACTCCTTATTTGTTTTCCAATCTGACATTCGCCACAAATTTTATCCAATTTCTTTAACTTGGGTTGACCTCTAAGTACTTCACTTTTGCTCACTATATAAAGATTACAGTAGTGTACATGTCCTAGGCGTTTATGCCATAGTTCGGTCTCATCAGTTCGGACCATGTAACACGATAATTTAGACAAGCTTGAATCACTGACTAAATAACAGTTTTCAAAAGTTTTGCGACCAATTAATATCACAAAACCATTTTCATTAGAAATCTCAGACCCTTGGTTAGTGAATTTTACACAATGTTTATTATTGCAAATTTGAGAAATGCTTAAGAGATTATGCTTAAGGCCCTCTACAAACAAGACATTCTCAAGTGGAGGAAGATTAAAGAGTTGAACCGTACCTTAGCCAATAATCCTGTAGTTGCTACCATCACCAAATGTGACTAAACCACCAGTCATATCTTTAAGATTAGTGAACAAGTCTTTATCACCTGTCATGTGTCTGGAACAACCGCTATCTAGGTACCACTTTGATTGACTCGAAGCCTTAAAAGCAGTGTGGGCAACAAAATAAATAACCTTAGAAACCCATTTCATTACTGTTTTGGGTTTTGGTGTATTGTTGGTCTTTTTATGCTTATAGTTGTTGTATATTCTACCATTCGAGTTAGATTTTAGAAGTTTCTTAAGTAGATCCACAATTTTCTCAGTTAAGGGGTTATGATTCTGATTTCTATAGTTAATATGATTGCTTTTAGATTTCATATCCTGAAAAGTTTTAGAATTTTTAAAACTATTTTGATTTAGACTTTTCATTTTTGAGTTTGAGGACTCTCCTTTAACAAATTTAGGAGGAGTACTCTTATATCTAGGAGGGGTATTTTTACCGTAGCCCAAACCAGATCGATTGCCACATTTCCTTGATCTAGTTAGTAGTCTTTCTAGTTTAGGATGACCCTGGGCATACCTCCAAGTATCCTTCGTACTCAAGAGAGAAGAGACTTCTATTTTTAGTTTTTCATTTTCAGATTTTAGGTTTTCAATTTGGGAAGTTTTGAAATTTAAATCATGAAATTGCGGTAATGACCGCTTTAGTCGAAGTGGGAATATGCCAATATGTCCTAAAGGGGGGTGAATAGGACTTTTTAGTATTTTATGATAATTTAAAATCCTCTCAATCTTATCTTGAGAAAATATACATGCATCAAAATTTCTTCAAGATAACTCTAATGGCTTCCAATGCAAATAGAGGATTTAGTCATAAAACTATTTGAAAGATAAATAAGATGCAAATCATAGTTTATGATGGATGTGACTATGTGTAAGGTGTGATCTCAGATAGTCAAATATGAAAACATTTAAGTAAATCACACATGCAATAGAAGAACATAACAATCTCAAACATAGTTGTTTTTATAGTGGTTCGACTACTTGTCTACTCTACTTCCAGCGGATGCACTCAACCCATGAGTGTACTGGATCTCACTAACGAAGGTTTCACAACAGGTTCACCTCAAACTGAAGGTTTCAAATCAGGTTCACCTCAAACTAATACAACTACTCTAGGCTGACTCTAACACGCCTACACGATACAGTTTATGCCCCACACAGGAGCAAGGGTCAACACACAACACCCGAATTTTAGGCAACACGGGCCAAGGATCCACACAAGGAACCTCACTAGTTTATGCTCCCATGAGCAAGGGTCAACACACAACACCCAAGTTTTAGACCACACAGGTCAAGAACCTACACAAGGACCTAAGAGTTTATACTCTCCACAGAGCAAGGGTCAACACAAAGCACCCATCACGTACACTCCCGTTGGAGGCCTCCTATGAGGACTTACAAGGGTGAGAAATACCTTAGACCCAATCTTACAAAAGGAATTATCACAAGGGTCCTTTGGACTCTAATGACTTACAAATAAGTAGATGAGCCCCATTAAGCACGTTGATGAAGATCTCCTCTTTTGATGACGAAGAATCTTCAACTTCCTTGTCCTGCAACTCAGATGATGTACCAGTATAAGGCGATGGGTTGGGTCAAGGTTATGATGGAATCCTACTCTATTAAATATAGTCCTATAAAGGTGACAGACTGATTCTAATCATCTGTGCAATCAAGGCATCCCAGCTTAAAGATTTACCATTAAGATAGTAGCTGCAGGATCCTTGAATGCGGAAGTTCATTCCCCAATCCACTTTATTGAATGTCAATGATGATGGTGGATTGGAGGATGAACTTCCATGAGAGAAAAGGCTTAGGGTATATGATCTGGGGTTAAACACACAAAAGCACTCCCTTTTTTCTCTACAAATAACCAAGGAAAAGCTCTCATTAAATAGGCAAAAGGTTCCAATGGATATAAAACGATCACATTTTTTACAGAGTTCGATATCATCGAGCAGGTTCGATATCATTAAGCATATACTCTCGATAGCATCGACTGGCCACTCGATGACACAAACTCAACTGTCAAACGCTTTTAAAACCTTCTACCAACTGGTCGAGGGAATCGAACATGCGTCGATGTCATCAGATTTTGAACTCCGATTTTATCGACGTGAGGTTCGATTCCTCGACATTTGAATATGTGAGAGTACTTGCCTTTGAAAACATTTCAGGTAAGATATGATCACGCATCACTCCATATGATAATATCGATGACAATGTCGATTCATCAAAAATTCTTTAGAATTTTCCTATTATGCTTGCTGGACAATTTATGTCCACTTTCGATGACATCAACATTGCCTCGATATGATCGATATTTGAATATCGATGTTATCGAGTGACCCTCGATCCAAGAAGGATTAACCTGAAGACTTGCTGCATAAATTTGTGTCCTAATCTGATATCATCGAAGGTCTTCCGATATCATCGAGATTTGAATTTTGAGGATATCGAGGAGCCCTTCGATATATTAAGAATTACATGATTTGCCTTAGCAGTACTTTGGACACAACAGACCAGATGTCGATTTTATCGAGTCGGCTCGATGGACTCGAGATTCAAATTTCGATGATATCGATGAGTCCATCGATTCATCGATAATTTAGTCCAGATATCTTTGTGGTTGCTGGACCTCTTAGGTCTTCATTTCGATAAGATCGAGTGAGCTTCGAGGACATCCACAACAGGGTTCAATTTCATCGAACCACTTATCGATAAATCGACAAAGGTAGAAAACTTAAAACTTTTCCTGAGTCTGAAAAAGTTTTCTAACCAAAAACCCTAGGGTGTTCTATCAATTTTAAGGGTTTTATATACCTGGTGTTTTGGGACAGGGGATGTGAGGCTAAGTTTTACCTGTGGCAAGTTCGGGAACACATCCAATTGAAGCAGACGCTTGATCAATCTTCCTATGGGGCTCCTTTGTCTAGCTGACTTAACACTCATGCTAATTGACAAACCATGGCACTTTCAATCTCCCCATTTGTCAATTACGTGACAAAACTCCAAAACACCCTAGAACAACTTCTTGACTAACACCCTAAATTGTGTGTATATGAACCTTACACAATTTTACAAAGCTATCTAGTTCATGCACATCAGTAGTAGCTGATCCCCCTAACACCGATTCCCCCTGTCTTCTTGCAGCTGCTCCCCCTAACACCTGCACCACCATCCACAAATAGATACACAATTTTCCTTCAGAGTGTGGATCTTTTCTACCCCTTTTTGTCAGTCATTGGCAAAGGATAATATAACAATGGATATTGACTAAAGTTGAAGCATATGGGAGAACCAAAATGCAGATAGCATAAAAAGGACATCTCTTTGTAGAAAACAAGCATACATATTAGATCAAGGGAGAGCAGTGATTTTAACGGACCCTAATAGTATGGATATAAATATCAAACATCACAATCCAATCAAGAAACATGCAGGAGGAGGCATTTCAGGGAAGCAGGAATAAACATCATTTGAAACAACCTGGATAAATATGGCAGTAAGCATATATGAATTATAACCAGCCATGAAGCAAAATATCCAAAATAGGTACTACCCAAGGTTGACAGTAGTATAACATCCATCCCAAAAACCCAAAACAAACACAAGCAGCTAGCCCATCCATGGGCATATAAATATCCGAAAAAAAATCTTGTCAGACTTTACATGTTAGTAATCCATCACATACACTCATACGATCGTAGGGCACTCCAAAAAGATATTTATGCCCTAAGCACTCCATGGATAATCTAGGTATGAAGGAAACAGTACAGATTATGGAAGCCTGGGTATGCTTAGTGTTCAGGTAGGGAATCTAGAATTTGTTTTATAACAAGTTGCAGGAAACAGTACAGATTATGGAAGCACTCCACAGTTGTCAAGTTGTTTCATCATGTGAGATTGTCCATCTAAAAGATGTTGCCCAATATCTTGTTTAGTGAAAGCCTTAATGATATTGACGGAGTCGGGGCTGTGTACAGGATTTCCCTTCCCTGAGGTTTGATTGCTTGGACACCCACGAAACATGTTGTCAATGATATTCAATTTGCAAATGTCTTCGAAGTTGAACTAGGCACAAGGGTGCGAAGAATCATTTGTAGGAGGCAGCCCAATCTGTTGGGAAAGCTTGGACATGAGACATGGGAAAGGAAGTGTAGTGATGTATTCCTCTGTAGTCACATGAATTAACTGTTGTAGAAGAAGAGTGGGTAGACACACTTGAATACCTTGATGAACATCATATAGGATATTGAGAATATATGGAGAAAGATTGTTGTCAGAAACTTCACAGGGATAGACATTTGTGCTGAAGATGCTATGAAGAATTTTATAGATGAGATTTAGGTGCTTAACATGAAGAACATTCTTTGCATTTCTAGGTATTGTAGCACCGTTACATATTGCTCGAGTAACTTCTCCCCATACTCCAAGGTCGTTCATATTTCGTTCTATTACAGGTATCCCAGTGACTTCTACACTAACCAGATGACTTATCAGTCCGAGGGTGATGTGCTCAGTCCGATTTATAACGGCGACTGAAATGAGTGGGGGATTATTCTCAACATTGTAGATCAAGTTCAAAAATTGATGTATAAGATCATACTGAAATTCCCTTCCAAAATTCATGATATTTCCCCACCCAATCAGTTCCAAGAGATTGATGATCCCAAAGGGTTCAACGCACTTACTATGAAGAGATCGTTCTGCCACAATTTCTAAATCTGAAAATGAAGACGAGGCAATTGCATTTTTCTTACCTTTCTTGCGCTCAGTTGAGTCACGTTGTAGGAGAACCAGACCTTTGTCTTTACACAATTCTACGAGGAGACTTAGATTTTAGAGATTGACTGCTAGCTAAGATAAGGAAAAATGTTCTAGGAGATACAACACCAAAATGAGATGGACAAGTAAAACTACTTTTCCGCTTGCCCGAATTTTATTAAGAGGTCACCTTCGATATCATCGAACATGGGTTTGATGATATCGATATACCTTTAATGAATAGTTCGAGGGCAGACTAATTGACCCGACATTTCAAATTCTTGAGAAGTCGTCGATAGAATCAAGTCTTTGTCAATGAGATCTATAAATCGTTTGATTTAGCATTTTACTTATCGAGGAGAAAGATGGAACACGTTATCTCTAGTTTTTGACAATCTTCCATATATGTAAAATTTTAGTATACATGCATATCAATTTGTATGCACATCAAAATTTGTACAAAAGTTGTACTATCCAAAATTATAAACAACAGAATGTTTATGCAAAAAAAAAAAAAATTGAGGAGAGGGACCTCAAATATATCATGAAAATTCATCAAAATTGCATCATTTCAACCACCATCCAAATCTAGATGCATGATTTGGACATGTTTTTCCATGCTCAAATGTTTCTAGGCATTGGACCGGCCCTTCCTTTGCCTTTAATGACATAGCAGTGGTTATTTGTGCGACAACCCTTCATTACTGGTTTACCTGATAGGTCTAGGATTTCGCATTACTGTTTGTTGAATGTAACCACATGCTCATTGTCACATATTTGAGAAATGCTCAGAAGATTATACATCAATCCTTTTATATAAAAGGCATTCTTATTTTTGAGCATATTTATTCCTTTGATAATTCATTGTCCAATTTCCTTAGCAATGCTTCTGTCTCCATAGGTGACTATCCCATCATTAAGATCAGAATAGTTTGAAAGAAGGGATTTATCTCCCGTGACATGTCTTGAGCATTCACTGTCCAAGTATCACTTAGCATCATTGCCTGTTATATGATTTGAGTAAGTAACAAGGCAATTTTTCTTTTCTTTCACTACCCATTTTGTGACAAGGTTTCTAATTGTGGTAGTTTTTGTTTCTTAATCAAGTTGGGCAACTGAATCGTGTTTCCTTGTCTCATAAATTTATTAGTTTTCTTGTTTAATTCAGCCACTTGATTCAATAACTCCTTCATTTTGTTAGTCATTCTACGAGGTGATGGATGTGTATTTCCCCTATCCATATTCCTAGGTGGACTCCTGACATTTTGTATTGTTCTTCTAGTTGGTCTGTATTTACCAGTATGATTTTGACTAGAATTATGTTGAGTCCTCCTAAGTGACATGCATTCAAACTTATAATGACCAAAATCACCACATGAATGACAAACAGGAGTAGTTCTTGTTTTACTTCCTGAAGCAGCAGATTTTTCAGCCATTGGTGCTACATTTCCAAATTTTATTTTAAACTTATCACATCCTAAGCCACTCTTGTCTTTTCCGGGTCTTCCCATCCCAAAGAGTTTTTCTAATTTTTCACCATTCTGGAAAAATTTATAATTTAGCTCAGCAGATTTTCTAAATTTTTCTAAATCAAATAGGAGTGTGTGATTTTCATTTTGAAGGAGCATGTTTTTATCTTTTAATAGCTCAATCTGTTTGTTTAGTTTTTTAGACTCGAATTTAAGGAAGGTATTGATTCTTTCGAGTCTATCATTATCTGAGTGGTATTGTTGTAGATCATTAATTAGGTTTATATTGATTTCAATGTTTTATCTAGATCTTTTTGCAACAATTTATTTTTATTTTCAGTCATTCCAAGTCTTTTAAGGATATTGATGCTATGAATGTAGAGTTGATTGTAAGCATCCTGTAGTTTAACCTTTTCTTCTTCTTCCTTCTCAGTTTCCTTATTATCTGATGGAAATGATTCAGTGGCCTACGGTCTTTCAATGTTCTCAATTTCGATAGAAATGTTTGAGGTAGTAGAGACCATAATAATTTTCAGGGATTTTTGGTTTTCATCACTCTCTGAGTCACTATATTCTGATTTTGACTCATCAATATCATCCCATGTGGCTGCCATTGCCTTTACTTTGGTTTTCCTATTTGGGCATTCAGTGGACAAATGACCAAACTTTCAACAGGTATAGCAATGTGGTTCCTTGGACTGTGAAATGTTTGTTGTCTATCTGTCTTCCTTTAGATGGTCGGCCACAATTTTTATGAAAGAATTTTTTGAACCATTGAGCCAACAAAGCCACTTCATTATCTTCATTCTCCCTTTCACTTTTAATGTCCTCATTTGTTGTATTTTTTGAAGTTCTGAGGATAGTAGTTTTGGATTTAGGGGTTTGTTTGAAGTGTAGTTCAAATGTTTGTAAGGAACCTACTAGTTCTTATATTTTCATTTCATCTATGTTTCTACACTCTTCAATGGTTGTTACTTTGGGATTAAACCGTTCTGGTAACGATCTTAGTATTTTCCTACAGATTTTTAGGACCGGAACTTTTTCACCTAATCCACCCATGGAGTTGCAGATGATATTCAGTTTTGTGAAAAACTCTATAAAGGTCTCATGCTCTTTCATTATGAGACTTTCAAATTGAAATGTTAGGAGCTGTAATTTGGACCTTTTCATTGTGCTTGTTCCCCCATGGGTTGTTTCCAACAAGTCCCATGCTTCTTTGGCTGTTCCACACATACTGATTTGATTAAAGACTTCTTGGGACACAACATTGTAGATAACATTCATTGCTTTAGCTTCAGAGGTTTGTTTTTCTTTATCGAATGTTGTCCACATTTCTTTGGATTTAGGTTTAGTGATAGTTGTGCTATTTTCAAGTACTATTTGATCACTTGGTGGCACATATCCTTTTTCCACAATATCCCAAACATCATGATCCAGAGATCTCAGAAAGTAATGCATTCTAGCCTTCCAGTATGCAAAATTTGATCCATCAAATACTGGAGGTCTAGTGACCGATGATCCCTCTCCTTTGGCCATATTACCAACTTCAGTTAAGATCACTCTCTAGGCGATGAAGCCCTTAAGAGAGACCAGCTCTGAAACCAATTGAAATTGCAGTAATGACTGCTTTAGTTGAAGTATGAATATGCCAATATGTCTTAGAAGGGGGGTGAATAGGACTTTTTAGTATTTTATGATAATTTAAAATCCTATCAATCTTGTCTTGAGAAAATATGCATGCATCAGAATTTCTTCAAGATAACTCTAATGGCTTCCAAGCCAAATAGAGGATCCAGTCATAAAACTATTTGAAAGATAAACAAGATGCAAATCATAGTTTATAATGGATGTGACTGTGTGTGGGGTGTGATCTCAAATAGTCAAATATGAAAACATTGAAGTAAATCACAAAAGCAATAGAAAAACATAACAATCTCAAACACAGTTATTTTTATAGTGGTTCGACTACTTGTCTACTCCACTTCCGATGGACGCACTCAACCCTTGAGTGTACCGGATCTCACTAACGGAGGTTTCACAATATGTTCATGTCAAACCGAAGGTTTCAAATCAGGTTCACCACAAACCAGTACAACCTACTCTATGCTGACTCTAACGTGTTTACACGACACATTTTATGCCCCACACAGGAGCAAAGGTCAATACACAACACCCGAATTTTATGCTACACAGGCCAAGGATCCACACAAGGAACCTAACCAGTTTATGCTCCCATGAGCAAGGGTCAACACACAGCACCCAAGTTCTAGACCACACAGGTCAAGGACCAAAGAGTTTATGCTCTCCACAGAGTAAGGGTCAACATAAAGCACCCACCACGTACACTCATGTCAGAGGCCTCCTATGAGGACTTGAAAGGGGTTAGAAACACCTTAGACTCAATCCTACAAAAGGAATTATCACAAGGGTCCTCTAGACTCTAAAGACTTACAGATAAGTAGATGAGCCCCATTAAGCACGTTGATGAAGATCACCTCCTTTGATGATGAA
This sequence comes from Magnolia changhungtana, assembly GCA_030180095.1. Classification (NCBI taxonomy): domain Eukaryota; kingdom Viridiplantae; phylum Streptophyta; class Magnoliopsida; order Magnoliales; family Magnoliaceae; genus Magnolia; species Magnolia changhungtana. The sequence continues at coordinate 8,884,442 of JASAUF010000552.1, read as the reverse complement.
GAATCTTTAGCTTCCTTGAACCGCAACTCAAATGATGTACCAATATAAGGTAACGGGTTGGATTGAGGTTATGATGAAATCCTACTTATTAAATATTTTCCTATAAAGGAGACAGAGCGATTCCAATCATCTATGCATTCAAGGCATCCCAGCTTAATGATTTTTCATTAGGACAGTAGTTGCAGATCCTTGAATGCGGAAGCTCATTCCCCAATCCACTCTATTGAATGTCAATGATGAGGGTGGATTGAAGGATGAACTTCTATGAGAGAAAAGGCTTAGGGTATATGATCTAGGGTTAAACACACAAAAGCACTCTTTTTTTTCTCTACAAACAACCAAGGGCAAGAACGGATATAAAATGGTCACATTTTTTATGGAGTTTAATATCATCGAGCAGGGTCGATATCATTGAGCGTATACTCTCGATAGCATTGACTAGCCGCTCGATGACACGAACTCAACTGTCAAACGCTTTTGAAACCTTTTGCCAACTGGTCGAGGGAATCGAACATGCGTCGATGTCATCAAATTTTGAACTCCGATTTCATTAGCACGAGGTTCAATTCCTCGACATTTGAAAATGTGAGAGCACTTACCTTTGAAAACATTTCAGGTAAGATATGATCGAGCATCACTTGATATCATCGGAATTTAAATATTAATGATATCAATGACAGTGTCGATTCATCAAAAATTCTAAGGAATTTTCCTATTATGCTTGCTGGATTGTTTATGTCCACTTTCGATGACATCGACATTGCCTTGATATGATCGATATTTGAATATTGATTTTTTCGAGTGACCCTTGATCCAAGAAGGATTAACCTGAAGACTTGTTACATAAATTTGTGTCATAATCCAATATCATCGAAGGTCTTCTGATATCATCGAGATTTGAATTTCAAGGATATCGAGGAGCCCTTCGATATATTGAGGATTACATGATTTGCCTTAGAAGTACTTTGGACACAACAGACCAGATGTCGATTTTATCGAGTCGGCTCGATGGACTCGAGATTCAAATTTTGATGATATCGATGAGTCCATCGATTCATCAATAATTCAGTCCAGAGATTGTTATTGTTACTGGACATCTTAAGTCCTCATTTCGATAAGATCGAATGAGCTTTGAGGACATCGATAACAGTGTTCGATTTCATCGAACCACTTATCGATAAATCGATAAAGGTAGAAAACTTAAAGATTTTCCTGAGTCTAAATAAGTTTTCTAACCAAAAACCCTAGGGTGTTCTATCAATTTTAAGGGTTTAATATACTTGGTGTTTTAGGACAGGGGATGTGTGGCTAAATTTTACCTATGGCGAGTTCGAGCACACATCCAGTTGAGGCAAACGCTTGATCAAACTTCCTATGGGGCTCCTTTATCTAGCTGACTCAACACTCACGCTAATTGACAAACTAGGGCACTTTCAAATCACACTTAGCTTTTTCAAAACAATCTGAAAAATGTGATTTTTTTAAGACTAGATTATAAAAAAAAAGAAATTAATTTTAAAAACTTTTCTTTTTGAAGTTTTAATTTTGCAACTATCTTACAACTTTCCCTATATAGGACATCATATGTAAGACCCGTATCCTAGTTCGTACTATTCCGTCGACTCCCGCAATCATTTTCAGTGAATTCCGGTAATCCGTAACCTATAATCGATATTTACGCGTGACCCTAAGTCGTATCCTATAAATTTGAGTTAGTTTCATCCGAGACTTGTACCATTGCGACCATACCATCGTCGAGGTTCTAACGCCGCGTCTTACGCACTAATCGGATACCCTGGCTAAGAGATATGGGTTGGCATTTATTTCAAAGAAATACCGCGCATTTGCAATCCCAAGAGAATCTCTACAACATATCCCATCAATCAATCACCTCATGTCAAGTACAAGAGCACCCATGCTTTCTTTCTCCACAAGTTAAGTAACCACCAAAGTCAACCCATCACTCACCTCACATCCATCACTCCGTCACCAATCACTCTCTCTCCTTACATCCTCTCTCTCTCTCTCATTTCTCAACACAATTCCAAGCAAAGAGAGGAGTAGACGTCTAACATTTTCAAGGAGAGAAAGTGCATGTGTGTGGCCCACTTTCCCATTCCAAAACCTTCATCCTAGCTATTATTTCTCATCTTCCACCATCAAAGTGAAGCACAAGGAGATCGGCTTTCCAACGGACTAAGAAGACGAACGGTGGGTACTTCTATAGGCTAGTTTTCATGTTTTTATAATGGGCCAAGTGAGGCCTACCGATCGATGGTATGGATCTCACTTCGGACCCTAAGATATGGTCGATGGCCCACCTTGATTATCAATATCATTCCATGATGGGGCCATTCTCCATGGACCCCATCATGATGTTTATTTTCCTTGCAAGAAAAGTGGTCATCTAGACCGTCCATTTTAGGTGGAGAAGGAATCTCCACCGTTGATCTTTGATTTGGGCCCACATGTATTGGGACCCACTTGATGTATGATTGAAGGCAAGGGAGGGCTCATAGTAGCAGAGCCCTCTATCACACGTCTCTCTCTCTCTCCCTCTCTCCCTCTCTCTTTCATTTTCTTTTTCCCTATTGTATGTAATGATGATGTTGTTTTGTGACTTGGTTATGCTTCTGGTTATGCTCCATTACCAAAAAAAAAAATTCATGTTGAAAATCCTCCTTGTAGGATCCCAGGATCGAAATTTAGCGTATGGGCATTAGGAGCCGAGAATGGGGTACTACGGAGGCCGTCGACACCAGATTCAGCGATTGGGAATTTTGTGAGCCCATTTTCCGAGTTTGGGGCGTGACAGAAGTTGGTATCAAAGCACAACTTGAGAATACCTGAGGATAACATCACATATCTGCTGATAGCTACACTACACCGTGTGATTGTTGAGAACTTAAAATGGTTAGACCCCCGAGTTCGAATAACTTAGAAACTCCCTCATATAGCTCTCTATCATGTGTGCATTTGAGAGTGCCCAAGGATGATAGGCCCTTGTTCCTTCCTGTAGGGCATGGCACCTAAGAGACTAACCCAAGCGACTTTCATTTTCTCGCCTAAGATTCTTGTTCCCCCACCTAAGAATTTTGTACCCCCATCTGAGTCTAGCGCAGCACCGACCATGTTCGTAAGTGCGGACCAGCTACAGCAGATGTTGCAAGCACTGATCGCCACACCCTAAGTGTGGACCAGCTACAACCATGGACGGTGGAGCCCTCCATGGTTTATGTATTTTATCCACACCGTCCACACCTAGACGGTGGGACCTACCATGATGCATGTGCTGCATCCAAACCATCCATCCATCTTGAAAGCTCATTTTTTTACATGAGCTAAAGAATGAGTCAGGTCCATAGTTCATGTGGACCCCTGCCATGATGCATGTGTTGTATCCATACCTTCTAATCATTTTGAGAGATCATTTTCATGACATGAGAAAAGAATGGGACAGATCTATAGTTCAAGTGGACCCCACCTTGATATATGCAACCCACATGAGGTATGTAAGTCCCATGTGTGAAGCCTGTCATTACGACCCACCTTGATATATGTATTTTATATACACGCCATCCATTTGGATGGTGTTGTACGGGTCGACCATGATATATGTGCTTTGCAGCAACGTCGTCCATCTGTTTTGTGGGACGGTGGGCCCCTTGATGCATGCGTTCTATACCCAGCCATCCATTTGTTTTGTCGTAAGACGAGTAAGGCCCACCTTGAGATGTGTTGTATATTCACATCGTCCATCCACGTGGACCCCACATGATGTACGTGCTTAATCCAAGAGGCCCGACGTGATGTATTCTCGGCCCATATGACGAGGCCCATTGTAATGTATTTCTAACCCATTTGGTAAGGCCCATTATGATGTATTAGGGACCATAGGTTGAGGCCCATTGTGATGTATCTGGGGCCCATGGGTTGAGACCCATTGTGATGTATTCAAGGTCCATTATTGAGGCCCACCTTAGTATATGTATGAGGCCCATCTTGATTTATTTATGGCCGTCCATTGAGGCCCACCTTGATATATACATGAGGCCCATGTATTTAGGCCCATATTGATGCATTTGTGGCCCATTGTTGAGGCCCACCTTGATATACATGAGGCCCATACTATGAGCTCCATTTGATGTATGGGAGGCCCATGGGTCAAGGCCCAATGGGATGTACCTAAGGCCCATTGTATGTGTGATTCCACCATGGTTCATGTAATGATATTTACGGTGGGCCGTGCCTTGGGAGCAATAATGGTTTGACGTCCCCATTGTAAGTATGATGTTGGTTAAATGTTCGCATTACGACTCTTCCTAGGGCCCATTGCTAGGTCCGTACTTGTTGTGTGTAGGCCGTCTAGGCCCATCTGTGTTGTAAGGACAGTTCATCACTTTATAACATGCTTAGTATAGCTCCATAATTCATGCTCATACGCATCATATGTATGCCTGATATGAGGAATGTTTGATCATAGTATACGCCATTGGACAAACTATTTACGGGACTCCTTATGAGATGGAGTGCCCACATTATCGCACCGTACGCGCAGGATTGCTGCATGACTGGATAGTGTGACTCATGCATCTCGCATATATGTGACTTGATCATTATATGCCCTAGGACATTAGGGCCGTGGCCTCCACAAACACATCGTGGATGGCCAGATGGGACACCAAAAATGCTTGGTTCTAGCACTATGGGCACGTAGGATGTCCTTGGGTGAAAATTTCAGAACCTCCTTGGTACCAGGAGATGCTCCAATGTCTAGACCGAGTGAAATATAAGCGCCGGTACCTATACCATGAGGCCGTATCTCCCACTGTGTCGTGGTCAGTTGGAAGGGGGTGTGGCCTTATCCACCCAAGTGAAGGGGCTATAAGCTAAGTTGAGTATGACCAGCTCATAAATGGGTCCGCTATTGAGGAGCCGAGTAAGTATTGGCAGACTGCTGGCTATGCGGATACTGAGGTCTCTTTCACTCACTAGGCTGTGCAGCTAGGGAGGAGGCAGTCGGTGTGGAGTGTAATAAATTCCAGTGATTTTTTCAGAGAGCAACTGTACTCATATGTGGACTTATTGAGCAGGAATTACATATACATTCATTCATTCATTCACTATCCACTCAGGCTGGTGGTGCATAACTATTTGTTATGTGTACCTTCGCATGGTCAGGATTTCAGTTGGGCGCGTGACTAACCTAAGATCAGGAGTTTACCACATTGAATCGAACTATCCAAATTTAGGTATGGGACTGGTTTGGATAGAAGCCCCTTGTGGTAGACCCGTAGCCTGCGATACTACGTACTATTATCCTGATTTCACATTCCAGCATGGTCATTTCATTCACACCGCATATTACATTGCATCTGTAGTACTTAGCATTTTGGGGTACTATGTTTTTTCACTTATATGGCCTAAATGAGGTTGATGGTATTCGTGGCTTGTCAGGATTTGCATATTGCTTTGCATCCTCAGCATCTATTATTGTCTTGTTATGTTTTGCATCGCATAGCCTTGGTACGACTGATAGCACTCATGGACTTACCAGTATATTTTTGCTTACTCTGATATCATATGATTCATGATCTTGTCAGTATTTTCGCTTATTCCGATGACGTATGATTTATGGGCGATATTGTATACTTGGCACTTACCTTGGGCACACACTTTCACCACCCTCTAAACTTTTGTAAGCTTATGCACGATAGATGTGTGCAAGTGGTGTTAAGTTGCAGTAGCATTGAGCTTGGGGCGTGCAGCTATCCTCTAAAGTTTTGATTATGATATATGCATTTCCCTTTCAGCATTATATTTAAATGATTATATTAGTAGACATGTGTTGATGATGTTGCCTTTATGACTTAGGTATACTTGTGGTTATGCTTATTACGAGACAAATGCACGTTGAAAAATCCTCCTTGTAGAATCTCAGGATCGTAACCTGGCATATGTACGCTGGAGGCCGAGAATGGGGTACTACGGAAGCTGTCGGCACTGGATTCGGTGATCGAGATTCCTGTGAATTCGATTCCGGGTTTGGGGCATGACATTATAGGCATCCTATAAATCTTCATCATTTTCAGGATCACTTCTCAAATTTTCTTCACTAATTGAATCACAACTATCTGAGAAAGTGAATTTAGCTAGAGTTATTAAGGCTTTGACCTCATTAGTAGACTCAGGTTCAGAACCATCTGACTCAGAAGAAGCTTCAAAGCAAGACGATTCATCATATGTGGCTAACATGCCTTTCTTTTTAGATTTGTCCCTCTTTGGACATTTATTTGCCAGATGCCCGTATTCATGGCAGTTGAAACATTGGCTGTCTTTAATAGATTTCCAATTTTTAGATGTAACGCCCTCAATTTCGAAGGTCGAGCAAAGCTCTACTCCCGAGATCCAGCACATCAGTTATGCAACATGGATAATGATGTTCAGATTTTCGTCCATATTAGTGAGTTAAACATAAGTGGGATTATACTAAAATAGCATATCATACTCCAGATACAATTGAATCAAGCAAGCGGAAGTTGGAAGCATATGTATTTAAATATAAAAGCGTTTCACAACCTCTGGAGTCTAAGTATGTGACCGGGCTGAATATATACATGTGTTATTTCTAAATATACAAAATATGAAAAGTAAATGTGTTCGACTAAGCCAAAAATCCCTGTAGTCCCTGCGCGTCGGTACGAGATCTACATAGACCCGCCCGAGAGCTGAACGTAGGAGAACTCTTCCTCCTTGTCCATGAAGTAATGCTCCATCGCATAAACCTCATCAATACCTGCATCTAAACCATGGTCTGGTTGGTGTTTTAAAACACCGTCCTAGGGTAGGAGTGAGTGATCAACTCAGTGGTACTATAAGGCAAAGGTTAACATGTTATCAATTCAATCAAGCAGTAATGATAAGGAAATATAACAATCACTTCCTAACTGCTCTTGTTAATGCAGAAATAGAGTGCAAGTAATGATGCTTGCTCTCGCACAAAGTTCCCTCAAACGCGACTCCGACAACCAATTTTACGTATGTCAACACTCCCTAAAGTGCACCTTCCTCGCCAAAAGCACATCCTAGGTAATGCAATGAGATGCATGGCCATGTTAACCAAGTACTTAATTAAGCTTATTCATAAGCAGGTTTGGAAAGCTAGGGTACCTCCCTTTATATCATTAACCCAAACCGAAGGATCCATCTAGGCTCGTCAATCTTATTCAAGCACATACGACAGGCAAGTTGTAGGGCATCACTTTTAATGAAAAGCAGTCGATAAGCAAGTTTAAAGTTTATACTCGCGGTCACTACAGGGTGGCTAATCACCTCGGCATAGGCCGACAACTCGAACACGATGTTCCATACCACCATGTCCGGCTCACCAGTCACTACAGGGAGGTTCGTTACCCTAGCGTAGGCCGACAGCTCGAACACGGTGTCCCATACCACCATGCCCGGCTCATGAGTCTTAGCAGATCGTGGTACCATGGTTAAAGTGGGTCTTTACATTGGTATGAGTACCTTAGATTCAAGCAGTAATGTCCATACATGGTAAACACACAATAGGCCAATCGATTTATTAGGAAGTTCGATTAGTATGAGCACACGGTGACTTAATCGACATAGAGCGCATAAGCACGCCTTGTGGCCTAACCACTGTCAACAATCGTCATGCAACCCAGATTCGTCGAATATACCAAATGTGGCGAGACTAATTCGGCCACCTAAACAGGGACTGTTACCGCTTGCGCTACATTGTAGCCTCAATCTTACTCAGATGCAGTAAGTGAACACATGCAATAATAATTCTAGCATTTAGCAGTCAATCCAAATAAATCTCTCATTTGAGCATTTCATCTTACACATTGGGCATATACCTAACACTTGTATTTTATCCATAAATCGCATAGACGAAATTAAGATTACATGAAGGAAACTATACATATGAACAAGGTAATTGAGAATCCCATCTCAATACCCTTAATAACTACAATTTATCAACAATTTCTCATTCAGACAATTTATCAAACACTTAAGTAACACTTCACCAAAATTCATAGACTAGGTTAGTTACGACATATATTATGGCAAATCCTTACACAAAGAGGTCATCATGCATATGCCAAACATGTATCTAGATTAGTAATCATGGCAGGCACAAATCACATTTACATGTTCATTCAAACATTTCAACAAATACATACAATGCATATTTTGTTCAACATAGTTCATACATGTAAAATATATCGAAAACGGCGTATCTAAGTCAACATGGCAGCAATCAAGTCAGACATAAATTATTAACTGACATTGAAAGCATTGACAATCATAACCTAAACGTTTATAGTCCACACCTTTCATCAGAATACTCGATTCGGACTTGGTTTGAATTCTATGTTCTCGAAAATAGAATGGCGGGCACCTAAATAACGAAATAGGTTAGCTAGTTCGACAATTAATCAATATGGATCTCCACAACAATCCTAGGGTTAAGTTTTCTTACCCAAATCGTAATTGAAACCGATGGTGTAGCGAATGGGAAGGTGATTCGAGGCGTGGAGTTGTGGGAGAGAATCACAGCAACAATCTCCCAAAATTTTTCCTCTCCTTACTCTTTTCTCTTCTTTTCTCTCTTCTCTCTCCTAGGGTTTGGAGAAATTCGTATGAGAGAGAGATGGGGTGGTGTAAGGGTGTAAGTGCTATGGTTTCCTATTCCTTTGGTTGTCATATTTTGTGGTACCAAAAACACAATCTATGTCTTGTGTAGCATGTTGTTTCATATGATCAAGACACTGCATCTTTGCTTCGAGTCAAGAACGAACAATTACTTCAAATTATTTCAAGAAATGCAAGTACAAGCTACAACGAAAGAAGTGATCTTGTTCAAGACTCAAGTTAGTGTACAACTCAAGATGAAGTACAACTCAAGAACGACAAATCTAAGCTTTTGAAGATCTCAAGTTTAAGCTACATCTTATAGAGATCTCGAGTTTCATAATCTTCAAAGGTCAAACATCATCTGAAGAAATGAAGTTTCAATGTCCTTACTTCACATTCAAGGTATGAATGACCTTAGATTAACCTTAGGGTAGGTCATTTTGTATACATAATTCAAATTAAATCTTTTTATAAGTATTTGGTCTGTTCTAAGACTAGTCCTGGACTCTGTTCGACTAGTCCTAGAAGTGGCTCGACCAGTCCAAGAAATTCCAAGACCAGTCTTAAGCTGTTGCAAATTTTCAGAATTTTTTAGTTGAGCTTCGACCAATCCTGGAGTCTACTCGACCGGTCGAAGGAACAGTGTTGACTCATTCACGACCAGTCCTGCAGCTATGACTCAAACTCCAGCAACCATTCCTGATTCCTCACGACCAGTCGTGGGTTGGTCACGACCAGTCATGGAGGCCTCACGACCAGTCGTGGACACCCTACGACCAGTTGTGGAATAGTTTTATCCCATAGCACTTAAAATTTCAAAATACAGTTCGACTTACGATCAGTCATGGTGGCCACTCGACCAGTCTTAGACGCGATTTCTGCATCTATAAGTAGAATACGAATTTCAGAGTTTTTCAAGAATCCAAATTTAAGTAAAATCAAGGCATCACTCTGAGATAAGTTTGTGTTATTTTTAAGCTCCATTGTGCATATTTAATATTCTTTTTTGTTTGATTTGTCAAGTTGATTTTGTTTCTATATTCCAATCTGAATTGAATAGAGGAATTGTTGTATTCCTTCTTCTTGGAATCAAAATCAAATAGAGCTAGCCCAACTGGTTTAATTTAAAACAATTAGAACTTAAAACCATTTCAAAGCAAGTATTGGATAATTGAACTTCTATATTCAAACTTCTACTCTAATTAGTTCTTACGGGCTGCTACAAAAGGAGAAATTCAGGTATTTTACTGTATTGTAAATTTCCTTCATTTTGGTTTTTATTTGAGATTAAGCTAGAAAAATCTCAATCTAGTGGTTATCTAAGGAGAGCCAAAAAACTTAGAAAGTGGGCTTTTTGAATTGTGTAAGCCCATTTGAAAGACACAATTGTGAAGGTTTTAGGTGAACTTGTGAAACCTATTTTCATAGTGAACGCTGATATCCCCTATGTGAGGATATTAGGAGTGGAGTAGCAAGTTATGTGGCTGTTGTTTAACAATTGGTGAACACACAGGCGAACCACTATAATTCTTTTTGTCTTGTGGTTTAAATGTTTATTTAATTTCTATCTTTTATCATTCAAAGTTGTGGAATGTATGTGTGGATGTGAATGTTGTAATATTTACATTTCAAGCATTGTGGAATGTTGTAATAATTTAGAATTTCAATTCTTGCTATTTTCTTTATTCCTCTTCAGTTTGAGATATTGATACTTGTACCATTCTAGTAAGATTATCCTGCCATAAACCCTTGGTTTTTATGGTGCAAGGTTGTCCGTAGAACATCATTTATATCAGCCTTTCAATACTAGAATATTGAGGTTGTTTTACATTTTTGTACTGTGATTTATTTAAAAGTACTATCTTTCATTTATTTGTTTATAAGGCTATCTTATTATTTAATTCTACTGGTATAAATTTTAAATTTAGCATAGTCTTATTCACCCCCTCCCCCCCTCTAGGACATATAGTTAAGCCTTTTCAAAGGGCTATATATAGGCCCAGTAGTGATGTAAATGGCCCCAGGGCCACCATATACATGGGTTGCGCCCTTTGGGCAGTTTTTTTGACAAATGGGGCTCACAGGGAGGCCCACTTCTCACATACGTCGTAGGGTAAGTTCCCTGACAATGGATCTATGCAAGGATGTGATTTCGGTGCGATCGAATAAGCAGATCGACTGTGGAGGACTTGTGTCAAATTAACGGTCGCTTTTACTCGATCGGGGCCACAAGTATATGGATATGCGCAGGAAAATTTTCTTTTCCCTTGGGTGAAGTTTGGTCAGAAACTGACGATCTGAAATCTTCAATTTCACCAGTGAGTGAATGGCCCAATTCACTTAAGTTTTATTACATTTTCTAAAGATATTCGCGTTTCTCACACACTTCACTCAGGGCTCAAATTGTGCATTTCTAGACACCATCTGGGCTCAATTCACGTGATGATAGTCAAGCCCAGTAAGACGGACATAATCCTATAGTTTCGTTGTCATCGGATTTTCGACGTGCAGTCTAGGTCCGATATGGAGTTTCAATGTACTCCCGAGAGCGACAGGCTCTTGAAATTTTTCCTACGTCTTTATGCAGTGTTGAGTCAGTGGTATTAATGGCTTTAAGTCTTCTCATTTATGGAAATAGTGGCCCAAGCTAAATTCATCAATTATTTAGTTTAGCACTTAACCAAATTTTGCCTAAATTACGACGAGATACGATCCTTAGGTATTTCTGCCTGAGGTGGTACTCGGGTCTTTGTACGGATTTTTCTGAGACGTTACATTAGATCTAGTTTTTTTCTTTTCTGAAGGTTTTTAAAAATCTACCCTCTTTTTACTTTTGAAAATCTTATAAAACTTGGCTAATAATACCATATCATCTTCAGAATTTTCAGCATTATTTTGAGAAATATTTTTAAAAGAATTAAGGGCGATGGACTTACCTTAAGAGCCTTAAAGCTTAACTCGTAGGTTTGTAAAGAACCAACCAACTCTTCAACCCTCATATTATCCGTATTATGAAGTTCCTAAATGGCAGTGGACCTTTGAATTGAACCTTTCAGGCAATGAGCGTAGTATTTTTGCATAGACTTTGCTTTTTGTGATACTATCACCAAGACCCCACATAGAGTTGACTATGCCATTTAATTTAGTATAGAAGTCCATGAAATTTTCACTTTCTTCCATACGTATCTCCTCAAACCGAGTGGTGAAGATTTGAAGTTTAGATTTCTTGACAATAGTCATACCCTCGTGTGTCATTTCTAGAATGTCCCAGGCTTTCTTTACAGAATCACAAGATATAATTCTTTTGAATTCATCAGGTGATAGTGCGCAAGTCATTGCATTTAAAGCCTTTGCATTCGCACTACTCTTACTTTTCTGAAGTGTGGTCCAAGAAAAATAAGGTGCAACTCTCATAGATTTAGTTCCATCAGTGCCTAGAACTTTAGCGGTAGGAGGGGTCCATCTAGTCACTGTGGCTTGCCACACGCTCTCATATATGGACCTTAAAAAGATCATCATTTTGGCTTTCCAATAGGCATAATTGGAGCCATCAAAAGGTGGAGGCCTAGTGATTGAGAAGCTAATTACAACATTTACACACAAGGGAACATTTAATAATCCACCACAACACCAGAAATTATAGTGGTTTGTTTGTGTGTACACCAACTGTTAGAAAATAACCACACAACTACTCTACTCCTAATATCCACTCCTTCGGGATATTAGCATTCATTATGAAAAAGGTTTTCAAAGGTTCACCTTAAAACCTTCACAATTGTGTCTTTGATTGGGCTTACACAATTCCAAAAATCCCACACTCTAAGATTTTCTGGATCACCTCAGACAAAACCAAATAGAGATTTTTCTAGCACAACCTTAAAAACCAAAAAGAGAGATACAAAATGTAAATGTACTTATTTAGAAATTCTCCTTTGAAAAAGCCCGGTGGAACCGATCCGATGTAGACGAAGATGTTCAATGTCCAATCTCACAGATGAAAATGTTCTAGTTCTAAATGATTGTTAATTAAAATAACCTAGGCTAGCTTGATTTGATTTTGATCTCAAGAAAGAGGAAAATTCAAAACCCTTCTTAAAATAAAATTGGAATAACGATCTCAAAATCAAATAACAAAAGCTAATTAAAGAGAATATTAAATGAGCACAATACAGCTTAAAAATATCACAAATTTATCTCTCAGAGTGGTGTCTTGATTTTACTTTTAATGAATGAATAAACTCTGAAATTCGTGCTCTATTTATAGGTGAACATACTGTCTACTCGACTAGTCTAAGGGTCTGTTCGACTGGTCAAAGGACTAACAAAATTTTAAACTTTCTGGCGCGATAAGATAAGACCGTTACTCGACTGGTCGAGTGGCTTGCTCGGCTGGTCGAGCACTACACTCAATTGGTCGAGTGGGACCTAGAAATGTTGTTGGACTTTGAATCAAGCCTGCACGACTGGTCGAGCACTGTTCACTTGACTGGTCGAGCAGTCTCCAGGACTAGTCAAGAGCCCAACAGAAAATTCTGAAAATTAGCAACATACCTTGGACTGGTCAAAAAAACTCTTAGACTAGTCGAGCCAGTACTTGGACTAGTCAAATAAAGTCTAAGACTAGTCGAGAAAAAGACCTATAAACATATGAAATGACCCATAAAGAATATACAATGAATATGACACTATCTAGGGTCAATCTAGGGTCATCCAAACCTGTTTGTGAGTAGGAACAAATGAAACATCATTCGCTTCTGAAACTTGATATCTTGTGATACTTGAAGCTTGAGTTCGATCTCTTAAACTTGATCTTGAGTTACGCTTTAAGTTCTTGAGTCTTTAGCGTACGGTAGTTGAACTTCAAACTTGAACTTAAGTTCTTGAATTTGATCTTGAAAACATGAACTTCAACACACTTCACTTTAACTTGAAGATGTAGTCTAGTTCGATGAAGACCCACAGAACTTTAAAATGTGTACGAACCTGATCAATTCAATTCAAAGCATGATGGAAGTACTAAATGGTTTGTCACAACAAAATTTGACAACACAATGGGTGCTAGGTTTACACAATAACATTTACACCCATCACATGATGTGGAGCTGAATTTGGCCCACTCGATAGACCAACTAACACGGCCCACAACTTAAAATATGTGAAGGGGCCCGATCGCCAGCCCATGCCTAAAATAGGCTCTTAAGCCTCATACGAAACGAGACTAGAGAGAGAGAAGTGAGAAAAAATAATTAAAAAAACCATAGCCACTTGTCATTGCTCTCTCATCATCTCGAAATCGGATTGGGTACTGAGTTACTCAGTACGCTTTTATCGTACTGAGTAAACTCAGTTGGGCCAACTGTGAGTTTATGTGGTTTATCCACACCGTCCATCCATTTTTACTACTAATTTTAGGGGTTGATCCCAAAATTGAAGTAAATCCAAAGCTCAAGTGGACCATTACACAGGAAACAGTGTGGAATAATAATTTCCACCATTGAAACCTTCCTACGGTCTAAAGTAATTTTTATTTGTCATCCAACATTTTTATAAGATCACAAAGACATGGATGAAGAGAGAACACAAACATCAGCTTGATCCAAAACTTCTTTGACCTCCAAAAAATTTTCAATGGTAAAGGTTCAATCAAACTGTTTCCTGTGGTGTGGTCCACTTGAGATTTTAATTTGCTTCGTTTTTGGAATCAAAGCCTAAAATTATCTGTTAACATGGATTAACGGAGTGGATAAAATAAATAAATAACAGTGGACCCCACCCTGTTTACTCAGTACGCTAAGGGTACTGAGTTACTCAGTACGCAATCCGCTTCCCATCATCTCCGCTACTGCCTTTGGAGATCCAACGATCTTATCATCTAGCTCCGAACTCCAGTAGCCGCATGCAACCCTAGCGTCGCCGTCGACGATAGGTCTGCTATGCCAATGACTGTAAATTTTGGTGTTTGATCACCGGAATCAATGGTGGTTGTGGTTTTTATACCAGAAGCCCCAACCTATGCTCATGGATGATCGCACATCATCGATGGAGTGATGCCTATGGTCGTGGGTGTACCTGCCGGATTTTGACTAGGAAAGGAGAAGAGCAAGGAGAGGTGACAATGGAATACGATTAAGGTGCGATTCACCTCATCCCCTCCCCTTTAATTCTCATTTGGGTATTGTAACCTTAATTACCGGATATAGGGATCGGAAGACCTTAATATCTGGATTGGGAATTCGGAAACCTTAACTATTGATATGGGAACGAAATTCCAATTGCTATTTTCGGGAATTAAAATCCCCAACCTCTGTTATTTGTAAATTGAATCCCGATATCTGATTTAGGAATTGAAATCCCTAATTATCGGTCTGGGTATTGAAATCCCCTATTTCAAGATTTGGGATTTAAAACCCTAATTGCCGGATTTGGGTTCGAATCTGAAACCCCCAATCGCTCTTGATTTGGGAATCCAGAAACCCTAATATCTGGATTAGGGATTGGAATCTGAAGTCCCCAATCTCCCCTGGATTCGAGAATTCGAAATCCCTGACTGCTGTAAATGGGGATTCAAATTCTTGATTTTTGAAATTGGGAATTTGGAATCCCTAATTACTAAATTGACCTGCACACCTGATGCACAGATGTCTCTGATACCAACCGCTACTTTTTCTTAATGCGGAATAGCAAGGACCGAGCTGTGCATCAGATATGGAGATCAAGAAATCTGAATACATGGTGTACCTGATTGAGACGCCATTATTGTAGATAGGATCGCTGATGTCTTCCTCTCCTTACACCCTTTAGAGAAGCCGTGATGGGGCTGTAACTTTTGTCGATGATGTTGGATTGAGGACCCAGCCTTGTTTTATAACGTAGAGGGCAGAGGAGTTTGAAACCCATTAAAACTCCTCTCCCTATGGCTCCACACGAATTTGACAATCCAAGTTCCTCTAGAATACTGTGTGTATCACAGTTGTAGCACTCTACCCTACATGAATTTCTGAATGTATCGCAGCTTAGTGGAGCCCACTGGTATACCCGATCACATTATCCAACCCTTAGGATAATCCATACCATTGATCAATAAGGCTCACCTTGTAGAATTCTTACAATGTGTGCATGCACACATGTGAGGTGCAAGGACAATCTCTAAATGTCGTCACCATAACATCTCCCTAAAATATACGGATGACCTCATGCACCCTATCACATTCATAAACGTCCCTAGGCCTCTTAATACACTCCTCATAACGTTACCTATACTAGAACCCTCACACCTCTACACACATGTGATGTGTTGTGGATGGTGTTGACAAAAATGATGGATGGGTGGATGATTGGATTAAGAAGGGAGTGAAGAGTCCAAATTAATGGAAGGGTTGGTCATTTGAATATTTTTAATCGATGGTTTAAAAAGGTTAATTGGATGGGTAAGTCATGAGGTTGTGGATAGTTATAAGATGGATTGAATGGACGATTTCGATTTGTAGATGGACTGGGCCTAATGGACGGTTGAATGGACAGTTGTAGAGATAGATTGGAAGTTCGACGGTTTAAGATTTGATATGTAAAAATCAAGGGTCAAACTTGCATGATCAATAACCAATTTTCGAGGTTATATACATGAGAATTACCGGATGGATTTGGTCGGTGCTGGTCACCCAACTGATGGTTAGGTTAATTAATTGCTAAGGTATTCAATGGTTACTAATGGACAAGTTCAACTGCACTTCAACTGTCACATATGGAAAGGTCACTACAAGAAAAATGGCAATTAGGGGCGTTTTTAGCACAGGCGGCCACAAAAAACCGCCACTGTAGCTGAAATGAGGGGTGTTTTCATGTGGTTGCCTGTGTACAACACGGGCTACCGCCGCTGTCTTGGAATTAAAAATAAAAATAAAAAAAATAATAAAAAAACCCAATTACAGCCGCCCTATTCCCAACTCCAAAACACGCGCACCCATCCCAAATTCCATCCCGCCTCTTCTTCTCCCACCTATTTTCTACCAAAACCTATCTTCCCTCTTCTCTCCTCCCTTCAATATCCTACCGAAATTCTCTCTCTCTCTCTCTCTCTCTCTCTCTCTCTCTCTCTCTCTCTCTCTCTCGCCCCTATGCCCCCGATTCCCTTCCCTCTCTCTCCCCACCCCTACGCCCCGATTCCTTCCCTCTCTCTCCCGGCCCTCTATTCCACTGATTCCCTTCCATCTCTCTGTCTCCACATCTAATTCCTCTCACGAATCTCGCAAGTTTTGAGATTGCTCCAGGTTTTGAGAGAGCAGCGAGCGAATAAGGTCTCTCTCTCTCTCTCTCTCTCTCTCTCTCTCTCTCTCTCTCTCTCTCTCTCTCTCTCTCTCTCTCTCTGAATCTTTAATGGTTTTGTTTACTTGTCTGGATTTGGGGTTTGTATAGGAGGAGATTCACTGGATCATTTGCTTCCTTAGATTTCTAGGGTTTTGTTGTTTCTATGCTCTGTTTTGAATAGAAGGGAAGGAACATGATCTATAGTTATCATTATTCTTATCGGCATGATTTGTTGGATTTCTAGGTTTTTTTCCTTATGATGGGAGGTACAACATGGAATGTGAGTTTATCACAACATATTTGGTTGATCGATTGATTGCTGTGTTTTTATCAAGATTAGATAATTCAAGAGTAGGTTCTACTCGTGCCATCTACCCTTTCTGTTCCTTAGCTTTTGCTCTCAACACCCACACACTCCCTCTCCTTCATCCCTTTAGAAAGCATGGGGAAGTCATATCCCACTGTGAGCGATGAATACAAGCAGGCAATTGAGAAATGCAAGAGGAAGCTTAGGGGACTCATTGCTGTGAAACATTATGCCCCCATTATTCTCCGATTGGCATGGCACTCAGCTAGTACTTACGATGTTAAGACGAGGACAGGTGGTCCATTTGGGACAATCAGGAAGCCGGCTGAGCTTTCTCATGGCGCCAAAAATGGCCTTGACATCGCTATCAGGCTCTTGGAGTCCATCAGGGTGCAGTTCCCCATCTTGTCTAATGTTGATTTTGACCAGTTGGCTGGTGTTGTTGCTGTAGAAGTTACTGGAGAGCCCGAGGTTCCTTTCCATCCTGGGAGGGAGGACAAGCTTGAACCCCCTCCAGAAGGCCGCCTTCTAGATGCCACCAAAGGTTTAGACCACTTGAGGGATGGATTTGGTCACATGGGTCTCAGTGATCAAGACATTGTTGCTCTCTCTAGCGGACACACCCTGGGAAGGTGCCACAAGGAGCACTTTGGATTTGAGGGAGCTTGGACTACCGATCCCCTGATCTTCGATAATACCTACTTCATAGAGCTTCTGAGTGGAGAGAAAGAGGGTCTTCTCCAGCTTCCAACAAACAAGGCCCTTCTTAGTAATCCGGTTTTCCGTCCCCTTGTTGAAAAATATGCTGCTAATGAGGATGCTTTCTTTGCAGGTTATGCTGAAGCTCATTTGAAGCTTTCTGAATTGGGATTCACTGAGTGCTGATTTGAAAATCTTAATGATGTGGAGGGAAGTAAGGATGGAAGTTAAAATGGGTTGTTAGTAGTAGTGATGATGACTGCTATCGAAATAAATACAAGGCCTCAAGTCTTGATTTTGATTTACCGAATTTCTGTGGCAATGAGCTGTTTGGCTTTTAATGTTTTATTTTTTGTGGCTCAAGTACTGAAATAGTAGGGAGTGATATATTTTCTCCTTTTTGGTAATATGAAGATTAGTTTGTGCAAATGTTATGTTATGTTTTTTATTTTTTAAACAAAAAGATAATTTAAGAGTATCGTTTCCTATTTAGATCCATTTTGAAAACCATATGCGAAGTTGTAGGCACCATTAAAAAAAGGATTGATTTGGTACATGTCATATCTGGATATTTGATGTTGAAAAAAAGGATTGATTTGATACATTTTATATGTGGATATTTGATGTTGAGTTCAATTTCTGACTGGCCATCACGGGTTTTCTTTCTATTGGTGTTAGCTTGGTAAATGCCATGTAGCCGTTGGATGGGTTTGAATGTTTTTGGTCAAGTTTCCAGAGGGTGGGGCCGAGGCCTCAATTTTCAATCTTGATGGGTATAGCTGGGGTTTAGATCTGACAACATTTTCCATTTTGGCCCAAGATCTTGCTCTATAACAGTTATGCGGCTGCAATTTAGATCCCCACCAATGGTAAATAAGTCGGTGGTGCCCCCTACATTTAGGCCCCACCTAGATGTCCATTTTCCACAACCATTTTAGATTTGTAAAGTACTAGAAGGTTTTGGAGTCTTCATAGAAATTGTATGATCCTCCAGTCTTTTTTTTTTTGTTAGTGGGCTACTGTTTAATCCTGTCCATTGATGGAATGTGAGATATGTAGTTTGTACCGTATGCTACTTTGTGTGTAGTATCTACTACATGTGACTTAAAGCTATTTTAATGAGCTACGTAGGTTGAAGGTAGTGTAAGCTATTTAAGATACTGGCTGAAACTTCTCATCTGGCCAACTTTTTTGTTTCTTCTAGAGGCTTTATAGTTGTCATTGTGGTGCTAGCAAAGCATGAGTCTTATTTTTGTTAATTTCATCTTTTGAATACAGCAATAACATTTCTTCAGCAATGTGGGTGTTATTTTCTCATGTTATAATGCTTTATGGAGGCTTGCTAATTATTATAATGAATGCTTACCATTCCATGCCCCTCCGAACTGTATTTGTCAAGCTGGCTGATGTGTCAAGCATCCAAGATGTCTATCCTCACTGTTTAGAGTGGAATGTTAGAACAGTATTCATGTAGCCAACCACAATTAACTGGGTTAAGGCTAAGAAGTAGACAATGATGATCTTGTATTTCTATCTTTTGTGTGTGTGTGTGTGTGTGTTTTTTTTTTTTTTTTTTTATTGATTTGTCTGAAATGCAAGTATATGATGTGCAGAGATGCAGAGAGTGCAAATGTAATAGTGACTGCTGGACATGAAGGACTAAGATTTTGGGACATATGGTATGGATGAATGCTTGGTTCACTTGTCTTTTCAAAATGACAGATCACTTTGCTCTGTCTTTGTTTTGATATATTTTCATGTTTCTTGATCAGCAAGATGTGACTTGGTGACCAAGTTTTGTTGTTATTGGCGATTGCAATTGGATGCATGTCTTTTTTGGTGTTAGTGTAAATATTATTGAGTAAATGTTCTATATTCTTTAGTTCCTTCTTACTGTTGGGAAAGATAGTAAATTTTTTTTTCCATGTGCTGTTTCAACTTGTTATAGTTCATTGGAATAAGCAATGCTTGTTGGTTTGTTAAACACATGATAGCAAACCACATGCTTGTGATGTAGGTTGAGGTATTATGTTTCTTTTCTTTTCCTCTCTTTTTTATTTAATAATGCAAGTTTCTATTTGGATGTACCCTGAGGCCTGCAGAACACTTGCAATACTGATTCAAGAGATGGATACTAATCATCAACTGCCCATTGTTCGAGGCATTGAGAGAAACAGGAACCATTTCATGTTCGCCTCTGTTTCGAGGTTCCTTTTTGGTAGGACTTGAAAATCTAAATGGATGGATAATTAGGGTGGAAACAAATGATGCCTGCTTAGTTCCTCCAACCAAGGGACATCCAATATGCTAGAAGAGGGTTTGATCTATGGCTTGAATGAACTTGGTTAGCATGGGATGCTTAGAAGCATGGAATGAACTGTAAGGTCCTGATTTGTTTTGCTGCTACTCAGTGGTTTGGGTAGTTTTGTTCTATGATTTAAGTGTTAATCACAGTCAGTTTCAGAGCATTATTGGTAGCTGATTTTTGTTTTGCTGCTACTCAGCGGTTAATTGATTATATAGCTTCATGGTTGTTTGAGTAGTTTTGTTCTATGATTAACTCATTTGAACATTCTGGATTTATAGTTTTAACGGTTAATTGATTTGTGATGTGCATTTGTTTATTCATGTTTAGGAATGACTTTTTATTGCAGAACAAAAATACTATTCAAAACTAGATAGCGACATGAACTTGTTGGGGTTATGATTCTATATGATGACTTCATGCTATCAATCTTTCTTTTGCCATTGCCAACTTCGCAATTGTTGAGTTTTCATCATTTTATATCGAGACTAATACTCCAGTCATTCATATTTGAGTTAGTAATGTTCCATCAGTTTCTGTTCTTCATTGAAATGCCAATGTTTGTGTAAGAGAAACAAGAAGTTGTCATTGAAAGGTTGTTCGAAATAAACACAACTGTGTCACAATTGTGAAAGGCCTTGAACTCTTTGGTGAGCAATGTCCATTGTCCACTGCAATTCTTTTTCATTTTTAGTTCAAAAGTTTGATGGAATCCCTTTGTTTGCTAGAAGTTTCTAATTTTGTTTTATAACTCCACATGGTGCATGGCTTATTGTTTCAAGTGTTAAACTGAGCGAGGCTTCAAAGAAGCTTGGAAAAAAATTCGCAAGAGTGGGTTTGTTGCAACCTTTCTGTGAAAAAATAAAATCATTGACATTACCTGATGATGATGATTTGTGATTTCTCTCCATTTCCTCCTGTAATATAATAGATTGGGTCTTGTACCAATTGTGCAATGCTGACACTTGTGCATGAGCTTTACTACACACACGTGTGGCTTAGCAAATCTATGTTTTTCATTTTCATTTATTTATTTTTTTGGCTTAGAATGACATGTTCAAAAACATCAATGTAGTAGTATCTATGCCTGTAACTGAGCTATTTTCTCTTTATGTGCTTTGCTCAGGTATTTGCACTTGACATTCTTACCTCCTATTGCACATGGTATCATAAAGGCTGAGGCCCCTCACTTACATTAAGGTAATTTTTTCTTATTCCCTAGTTTTAAGCTGTTTTTTTTTTCCTGCTTGGGATTGCTAGCTTGGGAGAACACCTGACCATGGATTGTATGGCCTACCTGGAACTATCATTTACAATGAGAAAATTTACAAAGATCTCATACTTGGAACTATCATTTAGTGTTGTTTATGCAATAGATGAGGAAATTTACAAAGACCTTTGGAGTCTATGCTTTGGTTTTTATGGTTTGATCCATTTTTGGTTTCAGGACATCAATTTTCACTATTGGGTGGATTTCTGTAGAAATGTTTGCCTTTCGTGATTTTTGATGCTCATATAATGGTAGTGGAGTAAAATTCTTCCAAGAAACATTCCACTGGTGTGCAAGACTTATCTTGGTTATGGCGTTCTTGAAGTAATTCAACAAGAGAGGTACTTGTGTTCTTAGTACTCTTAGTATATGGTCCGGATGGTATTTGTTCATGAGTTTGAATTGCTTGTCCTAACAGGTGCACAAGTTGGGATGGATTGGACTTCTATCTTGAGAAAACGCCATGATTTCAGGTAGTTATTATTGTGTCTAATTTTGAGGCATATATGTCCTAGTCTGGCTTATTAAAGCTTATATCTGTAGAGCATAGCAATGATATACTTAAATACCATCTTCTATGCATTCATGGTAATGAGTGGGTCTTCTTTACTGGAAAAGGGTAGACTGATGGTCTTCTTTACTGGAAAAGGAAGTCAATGTTGTGGTGCAGCTTATATTAGTGTTGGTTGAATGCTCCCATGCTCAGTTTTCCTACAAGAACTGTTTCAGTATATTACAGTTGCAATGGTCTGGATGGTGTTGTGGGGTGGATTGTGGTTAGATTTTTTTGGCTCATCTTATATGAAGATCAGTCCTTTAGCTTGTTTGTTTTTTCAAGTGATTTTTCAATATCACCACCTGCCTTTTTTGTTATGGACTGAAAACCTCGTGTTTTAAAACTATCTCCCACAATCCGCCTACCTGTTTCAAATAGTTACTACGGCCGCCTCCAGTCGTTAGCTGCAGAGGTCCCTCTTATCCCTATTGACAACAGTTATTATCATCCAATCCTTTTCATTTTTTGACTTTGCCAAATGACGGCACTGCCTTCTCTTTCTTCCCCATTCCAGCTGGTTTAATTCCTTGAACGCCAGTGCCTACAGACGCATGAGGAGAGGTGGGGTCCATGATGTTTTGGCTTATCCATGGTGTCCATCTGTTTTACCTGATCATTTTAGCCTATGAGCCCAAAATTGAAGTATATATGGGTCACACCAAAGGAAATAGTGGTATAAGGACACCCACCATTGAAACTTTCACGGTGAACTCATGCAGATCTTCCCGTTCCTTCCTAGAGATGGGTAGGGGCTGGACGCAATCAGCTTCCATCATCCATAGGCCAGGCAACCAAAGCCTGGTATAGGCATAGTAAAGAATGATGGACATTTGCAGATCATCAAGTGGAGTTCCACAACTTTACCATCAAGATAGCCTATCTCCCTTCTCCCTCCTATGAACATTTTGGTAGACTTGAGCACACCAAATATTTTTACCCGAAAAGTTTGACTACATTAACCAATTTGGATGATCTCCAGCCCCATATGTACCCATCCCCCTTGAGGTCAACATGGTGCTTGACAAATCATTCAAACATGAGGATATGCCTTCCATTGAATCACACTTTCTTCCCAACACAACTAGTTGCAATTATCCACCACAATACTCACATGAAACTGAGTCATCGATCTAGTACATACTAGATCCCTGGTTAGGCACGTAACACAACATGAGCACAAATCTATAGCTTTCCTCCCCCAAAACACTGCTGAATCTTCAAAAATAGTTGTAAAACAGATCATGGAATCATCTCAAACCATCATCAAGACCCAAAAATCCCAAGATAGATAAAACACAAACATACAAAGTCACAAATATAGGTTCAACAACAAACTTCAAAGAAATTGACCATATACCTCAAATGTAAATATATTGATTGAGGTGAAACAACTTCTAAAATGTTGGCAAATATCATATGAGTCAGAATAAAGCCACACACTCCATAAAACATACACAACTAGAAATCAATAACTTGAACCTTTTTGTTTTTTGAATTTTTCTTTATATATGAGAAAACATTATAGCCCTGACTCATAGTCCTTAAAAAAAACCACAACAAATCTTCTAAAATTATACTCTACCAAGCTCTATAGTAATTCGTCCTTTAAGGAGATGCATGGCTGCTACCAAGCTACGTCTGTGAAAATCTCTGCTTTCCCAAACAAATTGCAATTGTATTTGCAGGTGGTCCACATGTGAAAATCTCTGATTTTGTGGGGCCCATTACAGATGACCCATGTACAAAAATCTTCTATATTGAAATACTATATCCCTTTAATTGGCCAACAAATAGATTCTAATAATGAAAAAGAGAAAACATGTGAAACCCTTTATTTAGTGTTATTTTAGTTAAATGACCTTATAGTTTTTACACCTTATAGATTTGATGAACTTTAACCATTTTTGCTTTTAGCCCTGTTTGAGGGATACCATTCCGATGATAAAAATGTTATTGCCAAAGTAATTTTCAGTCTGTTCAGACACATAAGGATCCATCAGAGGGATGTTTCAGATCATTAAAATATACAATCATGTGTGCTTGGCTTGTCCAAGAAATGGACCTCAACCACTAATTATCCTTATATCGAATGCTTACACAGATGCATTGAGGTCGGAAAGCCTCGAGCTTGTGCAACCCAACTCTCTTACAATCCAACACAGGCCTGGATGGAAGGTGTGCAATATCCAAGCTTTCCATCAGGTGGTTCCCCACTTCTTGATGCCACGGTCCAAAAATCAGGCAAGTCCACTCTATGTAAGGATCACCAAAAGCAAGGGCCCCACACCCTTGGCTTATTATTATTTTTTATTAATTTTCTAACCAATCTTCATTGTTTCAATATAACGAAGGGTTTCCATGATGTTTGACTTGTGTTATGTATTTATCGTTGGTTGTAAGATGCTTATTCAAAGTGGAAGTAACTATATAGAGTGTAGGCTCAAGGGTCCACAATGCTTACATGGATGCATGATCAAAGCTGCTCATTAGGTACAAGCCACTATATGGCTTTCCTTGTGCTGAATTCAGGTCCATCCATATTGAGTTGCATGCTAGTTAATGCTTTTGTAAAAAGGCTCATATGGAGTTGCATGCTATAATGCTTATGATGCAGTTTTATCCCGAAGAAAAAGGGAAGAAAAATTTGTCCATATATTTATATTTAAAAAAATTCCATAGCTATTCTCCTTCATCTGCTAGTTACAGGTATTTATTGGTTCCTTTTATTTTATATCAAATTTATTTTTTGGTTATTTTATTTTGTTTTGTAAACTTTTGTCTTTGCATTGGTAACTAAAGGTGGAGCATTGGTAACAGAGGGGGGCTTTGCTACATCATATGGGGATGGATATGGACTTCATTCGCTATGGTTGTTTTTGCAGGAAATATTTATGATTGAAAATTTAATTTTAGATAGTGTAACTCAGATTATGAGTGTACATACTATTTTATTACCTGACCTCTATGCATGGCAAGGTGGTGCTAACAAAGGTCCTCTATATGCATGAGTTCTGGTTCTTGGGGTGCATTTGAGAAGTCTCACCTCGGGCGTCGCTGAAGTCCATTGATTTTTTTTTTTTTTCCTTCTGCTTTTCCTTGTGTCTCAATCAGTAAATTTTTTGTCCATTATGTAACCTTTCATTCTCAGGTCCCCTGTAAATGAGGCTTGTTGTAAATGATTTGCAGGTTGTGTTTGAATTCTAATTTAACCCTGTAAAGGTCTTTTGATTTAGAAGATTCAGCCTAGTAGAATTTTTAATTGTTTCTATTATTTTTTCTTTTACATTGTAAACAATTTACCGGCGCTTTAAACAGATTTTACAGGCATTTTTTAATCTACCATTAGCATTGTTACAGTTTTTACCGGCGTTTGTTGTCACTTATCGGCGTTTCGAATAGTATTTTTCACACCAAATATAGTTATACCGGCGCTTGTTATGGCTTTTAGCGGCCCTTATATAGTTTTTAGCGGCAGTCAGCAGACTCTCCAGTAAATAATAATAAGCGCCGGTAGAGAAATTTTAGCGGCGGCTGCCAAAAACGCCACTAAAATGACCGAACGCTGGTAAATGACGCAGCGACGCCGCCCTTTTACGGCAGCTGCCCGACCGCCGATAATTCTTATACCGGCGGTTTTTTGGACTTTTAGGAGTGGTTTTGGCCGCCGGTAATGCCTATTTTTCTTGTAGTGGGTTTAATTAGGAGCTAATCTGATGGCCATAAGACGACAGATTTAAGATGTTAATTGATGGTCTATGTTGGATATATTTGATGCATGGGTCAATGGCCCAAATTGGGTGTATTGCATGCAAAAATCAACGTTTTAAGGTGGAAAGATTTTAAAATGCACTTTGACAGCCCAAATTGGCCAAATTAATGATACAATCAAGGATCATACATGGACTGATGTAAGTTAAAATTTAGTGGTCCTTGTTGGATTTTTTTTTTTTTTTTTTTGGTTTAAATCACAATACCATGGTTAAGATTGGTACACGGATCAATGATCAATGTTGGATAGGTTTAACAGTTAGACCAATGGTCTTCTTTGGGCAAGTTTAACATCAAGGTCTGGACAATTTCAAGGTATGGATAGATGGTCATAATTGGATAGATTTGATATATGGATTAGTGGTCACAATTAAGCTAATTTAACGTGTAAGCTAACAGTCATGATATGGCTAATTTAACACTTAGATCTATGGTCATAAGTAGTCTAATTTGCTTACACCGTTCAATGGTTAAAATTAGATAAATCTAACATACATCAACGGTCACACCTTGGACAAATTTAATACAAAGTCAATGGTTAAGATTAAGTGGTTTCAATACATAGAGCAATGGTCAATTTTGTACAAATTAATGGATGCATGGTTAGTCTTGGATGAATGTATGTATGATGGATGGATGGATGGATGGGTGTATCCATGCATGCATGTACATATGTATATCAATAGATAAATATTTAAAAATATTAAAATATTAAAATTAGACAAACCTGGCTCATTTCAGATCAAGCTGATGTTTGTACATTCTCTATGTTAGTATGGCCCATTGACCTATTTGGATAAGACATGAACACCATAATAAACTATAGACAACTATTAGGAAGATTTAATGGTGGAAGAATGGTCCACATTGTTTGTGATGGTACAGTCCACCAAAATCATAAATCTGGCACATTTTTTTACCCGTGTCCTGATAATAACTAAATATTGCATATGTATCTTCTCAATTAAATTAGCTTTCCACGTATTAAAGTGTTAATTTGATCCAATAACATATGCTTTTTATATATAAGGTAATTCAGAAGCCGAAAATGAATACATGCTTAAAAGAGGAATTAAAGCTCAAAAAGAAATCAAGCTCGAAGGTGATGAAGATTTGGAGATTTGGAAGACATTATTGAAGATTTTAAGTGCCAAAGATTAAAGAAAATAAAGTACAAAGGATGAAGAAAAGACTGAAAAATCATGCAGTGCCTTAACAGAAATAACAAATTGTTCTGTTCAACCAAAAGTGCGCAAAACAGTTCAGTAAGAAATTATGATTTTTAAATGTAATTCGGTTCGACACTTTAGTGTGACCAAAGCCATGTTCAGTTCAACCGAAGGAGGGTTCAGTGCAACCTAAAGAAGACAAAGAATTTAGAAAAAATATGAGAAAATTTGGTTACAACCAAAAGAATAGTTCAGTGTGACCAAAGTGATATTTGATGCGGCCGAAATGATGTTTGGTGCGACTGAAAGCTACCATCGGTGTAACTAAAGTACAACAAAAGTGCATAAATTTGAAGTCAGCTCCAAGTTTGTTCGATTTTTTTCTATTTAAAGAGGTGTTTTAAGCTCTTCTAGACATGAATTAGGTCTTGGAAGAGAGACCATGAAGCCATCCTTCTTCTTCAATCATTTAGTTCAAGTTTATCTTTTATGTGTTTCTTTTATACTAAGATGTTAACCATGTTAGGGTAATCTCTTAGCTAAGATTAATGGATAAAGCTTATAGTTAATTACAATATTTAGTTTATATGATTAAATAATAATGGTTTTAATGATAAATAGTAGATTGAAATAGATTTAAATTTACCTTTGAAGTCTTTGAGTTATTTATTTATTGATTTGTTGTACACCACGAGTACAATGAATTCTTTAATTTAAGAATCTTTTAACATGAATTAGAGAATGACTCAATCTGTATAATTGATTGATCTATCATCACCTAAGGGTGCCTTTGATGCTTTTGATTCCCTACGATTGAGATCCAAATATTTCATGAGAGAATTGTTCAATCGAAATCATATCTTATTGGTGTTGATGATTGGTTTAACAGAATTATCTTCCAATTAGATATGATAGGACTTCGATTCCAATTAAGTTATACATTGAATCAGCAAACGTGATATTGTGATTGCGATGAGTGGATTCCTAGATCCATAGTCTTTTCTTATTTTGTTTAATCCTTTTCTACTTCGTTGGATTAAAAACCCGGACCAACCATTAACTTTAGATTAGTTGTCAGTTGTGTTCACCATTCCCTAAGGATTTGACCTCGGTCTCACAGAATTATTATTACATCATAGACCTGTACTTGGGGTTGTCAACCCTTAGGTTCGATAAAGTTTTTAGCACCGTTACTGGGGAATGGCATTGAACACAATTAGGTTAAGGTTTTTTAGGTTTTCTGTTTTATGTTTGATTTTTCTATTTTTTGGATTTTTCTAAGCTAGGGTTTTTTGTAAGCTTTCTAATTTTATAATTTTTTAGGACTTGTTCTATTTCAAATTTTCTAACATTACTAACACCGATTGCTTATTTCTATTTTGAATCTTTTAGCTCTAGTTTTTCTCATATGGTAACCTCCTTCCTTACTCTTTTCTTAATTAGTTTCTCTTAATTTTTTTGTAAGAATTTGATTTTTCTGTTTTAAGATTAGGTATATAATTAGGATTTTATCATGTTCATGCTAGAGTGGACACAAGAATACTCTAATAAACTTCTAAGAGATGAGATATTAGTTGAAGGTTTGCCTGATCACTATGTTAGGAAACGTCCTATGTCTCATAAATTAATTGGAACTTCAATTGAGAATCGACTGGATTATAATGAAAATGAAATATATGGTATTCCACTGGTTAAGAAGGGAGTGTGTGATTATTATATGGATGAGAACACTTATCAACAACCATTGAGTATAACAACATATGACATATATGATCTTGATTAGAGGAACCATCCGAATTTAAATTGGAGAAGTAAACTAACCATACATTATAATAACTATTCCCTTGGGCCTCCTACTTATGAGACCCCACCGAACAAGACCTAAGAGGATCCAAATTGAAGGTGGATTGATCAAGAGCAATTCAACTAAAATGCCATGCAAATATTCCAAGACATTAGAATATCATTAGAGATTTTTGCATCCTTCATTTAAAGAATTCAATCATGCCTCATTGATGAGGAAGGGATTTTTCTAACCCAACCTCAGCATAATCCAAAAATACAATGTCGGGAGAGAGATCTTGACTCTCTTATTGAGCATACTGAATTTGAAAATGAGGAGCCGAAGTATATTTAAGAGCCTATGGTTTAGTTTCCTCAATGGTCGATCTCATCTAAAGCGCTAGTTAATGATTAGGAGACATTGAATTTTCAAACTTAGTGATATTGATACAATTCACAAACATGACATGTTTGATTCCATTATGGAAGATAAGTTCCTGGAAATTTTCAAATATAATGATATTGATATAATCCATGAACATGACATGTTCGATTCCATTGTAGAAGATGATTACCTTTTAATAGAATATTTAGACTCTTTAGAAGTTTGCTTGGCACACTTTGAGGATTCTAATGCTAACATTATTAAAGAAATGGTGAATGCCTTGTAAGACTTTACCCTAATACCTGACATTCACTGAGGAGAAATTTGTTCTGAAGTACATGCTTCCACTGGCCCAGAATGTTTACCATCAAAGGTGGAGGAGCTAGGATTAAAACTAAAGACTGAAATTTTGAAATTTGTAGAGATTACACCAATAAAAGAAAACTTTTCAAAATTTCAATTAATTGTAGTCTCTAATTCACCATGGTATACTGACACTGAAAATTTTTCTATCACAAGTGAATTCTATAAAATATGGATACCTCAGAGAAACAAAAGAAGATATTTTGTTGAGGTGTATAAATTTCTCTAAACATACATGCTTCGGGATATCCAAGTTTACTGTTCACACCTCAAGTATAGGGTTTAGATGTAGTAATAATCTCGGTAAGACCAAGGTCGAATCCACAGGGACTGAACCCTGTACGTAATCTAAAAGTAACCAGAACTAGAACTAGAAGAAGATGTAATCTAAATCAGGAAATTTTAAGAGAAATAATGGTGAAATATTAGACTAAAACTTGTGAAATTCAAAGGTGGAAAACTAGGGTGCTAAGGATCCAATGGCTGAATTTCGATGTATATGGTTAATTTATAGTCCTCAGGCCAGATATAAAGTTTCGAGCCAAACGGATGGTGGGAACCCTATGATCTTGCATTTAGGATGACTTTCAGACCCCTTTAACTTCAATCACTTGATTTTCTTGGATCTTTGGTATGTAATTTCTTTGATCTTTGTCTCTTAGGATTCGTCCCTTGCCTTTGGTGATTTCTAAGCATTAAATCCATGCTTTTAGCACCCTTTTCAGTTCAAGCTCTTAAATTCACCTTGCAACAAAAACGTGATTAAAATAGGGCATTAAACATTATCATGTATGTAAAATCAAGTAATAACTGAGGTCTAATATGCAATATTTGACCCTCAACACAATCCCCCACCATCATTTTGCTAGTCCCGAGCAAAGTATGTGAAAAATATTTTAAGAATTATGGGACAATTTCTATAAACTCGAGTGATTTTTGAAAAATAATCCAGATGCTAAAATTCTAAGATACCTCAATATTGGGCATTACTTTCTCCTGGACTCAACCGCACAGTAAACTTCATGGCCAAGTTTAAAGTATTAATTTATCGATTAGAACAATTCTAAACATTGAGTTTCATGAGTGTATAGTAAAACCTAAACTTATCACAATCAAAGGCTCATCATTTCTTTATTTTCATGATAACATTGATAATCAAAAGAGTATTCGATATAACCATAACCTAAACTAAAACTTGCCTTACAGTTCATCTTTTCATTCTTCCAGCTTTTAATTTTTCCATCGATGGCTTTCACGTTATGTTCAATCTTTCAATGATCTTCAATAGGTAGCCCTTTTCGACGACAATTGTTTTTGGGTTGGGTATTCATACTCTTTTTTTTTTCAATTCTTCTTATTGAACATGATAGACAAATTCCCCAGGTTGTTTCCTTCCATGCTTAATGATCACCAAGTTAACAATTCAATATCAAATTAAAACCTTAATGTCTAAGCTAGATGTGACATATGAAATCATGATTCAATCAATGTTTAAAATTTCTAATCATGAATTAATAATTTGAACCTAATTGTGAAATCTAACAGGTAGCTAAATCTAATAGTCATAAACCACCAACATTACTTACCTTATACTTCTAAATCAAGGATGGCCTTCAAAATCACTCGAATTCACAAAATTTTCAGAAAAAAATTGCACAATTTTTGCTCAAGATTGAGAAAACATTGATTAGGTAACCTAATCTCCCATCCCCAACCTAAAATCTAGATTGTCCTTAATGTAAAAGATATAAGCATGCAATGCACATGAGACAACAAAAGGTAAAAGAGAAGTGATGGAAAGATAGTACCTGATGAGGGAGCTGTATAGCTTTTTCCAAAGAGATCTCAGCAAGAAGGTGGGTCAGCAAAAGAGTGAAACTAACAAAAACCAAACTATCCTAGAGCAACTAGAAAGCAAACTATCCTAACGGCATAAAACCGACTATCCTAGAACGGCATAAACAAACTACCATAGTCCTACGAAAGCAACGGAAAACTACTCAGTCATGCTACAAGGTTCCTCTTCCGGCTAATATCTTGATAAATGTCTCAGTAGGTTTCTCAACAAGATCATCCAAAAGCCCTTTTTGTAATTGGCTTGGATGCCCTGGAGCATGAAATTTCAGAGAAATCTATAGACTTCATCAAAAATTGTCATTGCATTGCTTGAGGTATCCAAAGTATATATGATTTACCTATGACAGAAAAAGTTGCCATGTTATTATTCCATGATGAATTAGAGACTATAGGTAGATATAATTCAGAAAAATTCTCAGCAGATGATGTAGTCACAACACATTCCGAAGTTTCAGACTTCGGTTCAATTTTCAGCTCCTCCTCCTTTAATGGTAAGCATTTAGGATTTATGGAGGGAAGGATTTCAGAGTAAGGGTTCTTTTGATCCATGACACCTACCAAGATATT
Source organism: Magnolia changhungtana (assembly GCA_030180095.1). NCBI lineage: Eukaryota > Viridiplantae > Streptophyta > Magnoliopsida > Magnoliales > Magnoliaceae > Magnolia > Magnolia changhungtana. The sequence goes on along the minus strand of JASAUF010000552.1, from coordinate 8,852,446 downwards.
GTCTTGCAAGGCATCCACCATTTCTTTTATCATATGATTATTTAAATCTGCAAAGTGTGTCAAGCAATCATCCAAAGAGTTGAAAATTTCCACATTGAAATCTGTAATGAGATGCTCAGGGACTCTATCATCTTTAAAAGTAGATGGAGGTATGCTCTTTTGCTCCAGCCTTGCACAGATATATTGAGGGTCAGTAGATGAAATATTGATGTGAGGACTCTATTCATTGATACTACTCAGAAGAGGCATTGAATCGTCAAAAATTGACTGTTCAGATGGTAATCTCAACTGGGTGGTTTCAAATTTTAGAATCTTATTGGGCAATTCGTCCATCTCACTATTTTATAAGTCAATTCAGGGAGTGGTCTAAACATGCATCATAAAGGTTGGAAGGTTTAGGTGAAAGTGGTTCATCCTCCATATTTAAATTAGCCATGCCAAATAGGTGGAGTTGATCACTATGGTCGACAACTTCCTGAACCTCTTGATCATTGATATGGGTCAAACTTGAGATTGAATCCCAATACACATCATCTTCCAATTTAGTGTAATGCACACTTAGAATGGGATCGCTTTCCTCACATTCTGTTCCTAGATTGGGTTGAGGTTCGAATAAACTAACCTCTTCCTCATCATTAAAATTAAGTGTGTCATGTGAGTGAAGTGTGTCAGTATCATTATATTTGAAAACCAATAATATCTCTTGATTATTTCTTTGGACCATCATCGAGATCGACTCATCGGGAAATTGAGCCAGATGCTCATTAATGGATTCCAACTCCTTATTCCAAATTCCAAAGTTCTCCATAAGCAAGTTAGGATCACTCTCCTCGTATTGTATTTCTGGATGGAGTTATGGCTGGGACGAACTAGCCTCCACTATCTCATCATAAGTAAGGAATCTAAAAGAGTCATCAACAAAATCAATTAGTTGTTCATCTCTCTAATGTGTCGAGTTAAAATCACTTTCCTTGCACTGTATTTGTAATTTAAGTTGTGGTTAAGATGAATTAGTCTCCATTAGCCTATCGAGCCGTGATTCAAGTGCTTCTAATAATTTCATCATATCAGTAACATAGTCTGTGTAACTATGAGGTGAAGCCTCTTGGATCGTTTCTGGTGGATATTCAAAAGTGGTTGATCCAAGAGGGTTTTCACCATGATGTTTTACTGACTTAACTTCAAAATATTTTTATTTCCACTGATCATAATCATATGGGTCATAGGTCAGGAGTTGATACACATCATCATTCCAATAATCATGTACTATTTTCTTAACTCGTAGAGTGCAATTATTTTTCCACCTATAATCACCAAAGGACTTCTTAATCGATGGAGCATCATATTCTGATTGGCTCTCGAGGATATTTTTAGAAAATTTTTGAGGCATGGGCTGTTTTCTATTATAATCATCATACATCCCTTCCCAAGATCCAGAAGCTATCTCAGCATACCGACGTGCCCACTCATGCATGGTGAAACCCTAACTCTGAATCTAATCCTAAAAATAAAAGAAAAATCCTACAGCAATAAGAGATCTAGAAATAGAAATGGAGAGAATTAGAAAGAAGTTACCAAATTAGAAGTTCCTATGTTAAGATCTTGCAAAAGAAAATAAAAGAAATTAGTTTATAAAATTGAAAGAAATCCTAAAATTAGAAAGTTTCTAAAAAAAATAATAATAATAAAACCCTAATCCTAAAAATAGAATAATTGAGAAATTAGAAAGAGATTACCAATTTAGAAAGCATATATCAAGGTTTTACAAAACAAGAAAGATAGGTTAGTTTCTAGAAATCAAATAAAAAAACCTAAACTTAGAATTAAAACTAGAAAAACCCTAATCTTAACCTAATTCTAAAACTAGTTAATCTCAGAAAAATACAACTATTAGTTCTCGGCAACAGCACCAAAAACTTGTTCACACCTAAGTATAGGGTTGCGATGTAGTAATAATCTCGGTAAGACCGAGGTCGAATCCACAAGGACTGAACCTTGTCTGTAATCTAAAAGTAACCAGAACTAGAACTAGAAGAAGATGTAATTTAAATCAGGAAATTTTAAGAGAAATAATGGTGAAATATTAGACTAAAACTTGTGAAATTCAAAGGTGGGAAACTAGGGTGCTAAAGATCCAATGGCTCAATTTCGACGTATACGGTTAATTTAAGATCCTCAGGCCAGATATAAAGTTTCAAGCCAAACGGATAGTGGGAACCCTGTGATCTTTCATTCAGGATGACTTTCAGGCCCCTTTAACTTCAATCACTTGATTTTCTTGGATCTTTGGCATGTCATTTCTTCGAAATCAATCTCTAGGATCTGTCCCTTGCCTTGGTGATTTCTAAGCGTTAAATTCATATTTTTAGCACCCTTTTTAGTCTAAGCTCTTAAATTCATCTTGCAACAAAAACATGATTAAAATATGCGTTAAACATTATCATGTACGTAAAATTAAGTAATAATTGGGGTCTAATATGCAATATTTGACCCTCAACATCTACTACAATATGGGCTTTTTGGTGATCTTGTTTACAAACTTGTTAAAAAATTTATTGAGATATTGGCCAGAGAATTAACCTATCTATCTAAAATGAGTAGTTTTTCCATTTTTTTCTTAGATTAGGATTTTAATTGTTTCTTAAGATTAGTTTGATTTATTATTTTAGTTTAGTGGTAGAAACACCAATTGATAGGAAGTTTGGACTAATAGGTATATGTTGTCGCCTTTCAGGTACTTTTCATATACTCCTCTTTATTTTCATTACTCTCATGTTGCTTTTATTGCATATATTTATACATTGATGACAATGTAAAATTTAGGATGAGGGATAGGGTTTCCTTTGGAAATTCTTTTTCATTTGTACTGACTTTTTTACCCCAAAGTTTTAAAATTTTATGAGAATTTAAGTAATTTTTTAAGATAATCCCGTGATTAGAATGATAAGATATTTAATATGAGAATTTTTAAATCCTAGATTCTTGTTATTTGATATATTTCAAATTTAAGTTCGAATATTTAATCTTTAATTGGAAGTTTTAAACATTGATTGAATGATGGATTCACATCTAGCTTACACATTAAAGTCTAAGTTTGATACTGAATTATTAACTTAATGATTATTGAGAATGATAGGATCCAAGCCTGAGGAATTTTTCCATTATGTTCAATGAAAAAAAAAAAGTAATACTAGTTTTTTTTTAAAAAAAAAACATAGTTGTCATAAAATATGGTTACCTATCAAAGTTCCATGAAAGGACTGTTGTGGAAATGAAGAAAAGATTAAAAATACTGTGAAAGTCGTCGTGAAAAAATAAAAAGATGGAAGAATACAATGTTGAACTATTAGTCAAGTTTTGATTTAGTCTTTTCTTGTCATAAATACTCTTTTAAGTACCAATGTTATCATAAAAATAGAGAACTAAACCTTTGATTATATTAAGTCTAGGTTTCACTATATACATGGAACTCAATGTTTAGAATTTTTTTAATTATAAGATTAATGCTTTGAATTTTATTTGGATATTTACCAATTTCTACAGTTTAGGTGGAAGTAGTGCTCTATATTAATGTATTTTAGATTTTTATAAGCTGGATTATTTTTAGAATTGCTTGAGTTTATAGGAAATTATTCATTTAGTTTCAAAATATCTTCCGCATGTTTTTCTCGGGACTACCAAAATGTTGGTTGGGTGTGATAAAGCCTAAATATTGCATATTTATCCTCTCAATTGCATTAGCTTTTCATGTATTTAAGTGTTAATTTGATCTAATAACATATATTTTTTATATGCGAAGTAATTAGGAAGCCTAAGATGAATACATGCTTAAAGGAGGAATTAAAGCTTAAAAAATATCAAACTAGAATGTGATGAAGAATTTGAGAATTGGAAGGCATTAATGAAGATATCAAGTATCAAAGATCCAAGAAAATAAAGTACAAAGGATAGAGAAAATAATAAAAATTCCCACAATGCATTAACAAAAATTAAAGACTATTTGGTTCCACCTGAGGTTAGCTCGATCCGACTGAAAAGTGCACAGAATTGTCCAACAAGAAATTGTGATTTTTAGATGTAATTTAGTTCGATAGTTAGGTGCAATCGAAGCCATGTTCGGTGCCATGAAGGAGAGTTTGTTGCGACCTTAAGTGATGTTTGGTGGGACCGAAGGCTACCATAAATATGACCGAAGTATAACAAAAGTGCGTAAATTTAAATTTGGTTCCAAGCCAGTGTGGAATTTTCCTATTTAAATGGGTGTTTTAAGCTCTTCTAGACATGAATTAGGTTTTGGAAAAGAGACTAAGGCGTGGTGGAGCTTCTAAGGATCCGTCCTTTTTCTTCAATCCTTCGGTTCTAGTTTGTTATTTATGTTTTTCTAATGTTTTAGGATGTTAGACATGCTAGAGTAATCTCTTAGCTAAGGCTAAGGTATGAAGCCGCTAATTAATTACAATATCTAGTTTATTTGATTCAATAACAATGGTTTTAATGATGATAATATATTAAAATAGATTTAGATTTACTTTGAAGTTTTTAACTTGTTTATTTATAAATTTTTTGTGCATTATGAGTACAATGAATGCTTTGATTTAATAATTTTTTAGCATGAATTAGAGAAGAATTTAATTTGTATAATTGATTGATCTATTGTCACATAAGGGTGCCTTGGATGGTTTTTATTCCCTACGATTGAGATTCATGTGTTTCATGAGAAAATCATTCAATTGAAATCATATCTTATCAATGTTGATGATTGGCTTAACAGAATTATCTTTCAATTGGATAGGATAGGACTTCGATTCCAATTGATATATACATTAAATCAGTGAATGAGATATTGTGGTTGCTATGAGTGGATTCCTATATCCTTAGTCTTTTATTATTTTATTTAACCATTTTCTACCTTACTGGATTAAAAACTCAGACCAACCATTAGTTTTAGATTAGTTGTAAACCATGTTCCCATTTCCTAAGGATTCGACCTCGGTCACACCGAGTTATTAGTACATCGTAACCTTGCACTTAGGCTTGTCAACCCTTGGATTCAATCATGTCCTAAAATAATGGTGTTAAATTGGTGAACAAAATAGATTTAATGCACACCCATCATATGTGAACTATATATATATATATATATATATATATATATATATATATATATATATATCTAAAAACTCTCCTAGTGTACAAAGGTGAAATTGATGTATTTATGGAACACGAATTAATTCAAATCCGTGGGTCCTCTATGTGGGGCTATCTTGATACAAGTGACAAATCCAAGTTGTCATTTGATCTTGTCACTCAAAAAGAGAGTTGGGATTTAAAAAAGTTCACTGAAAAGAAAACTCAAGTGGACCATAGTGCCTTAAATAGTGGATAATGAATGGTTACTATGGGGCATTCGTATGGGGCCACAAAAGTATTGTTTTAAGGAGATTTTTGGGCTAACTCCTTATGTAAGGATTACTCGTCTCATCCATAGCTCAGATCATCATGGGACCCATTCAAATAAATAAATAAAATTTCAGTTCCAGCATTGGAAAGTAAGTTTGGTTTCCAAACGCTAAAGACTATCTTAAGTCATGCGATTATGCATCCCACAATGATATATGTGTTGTATATATGTGAGACCTGACTCGAGTCTGCATATGTGCATGTGTGTGTGAGTATGTATCTCGTTTATTTTGATCCCGCGGTCCTACCGATCAAATTTCGGTGACCCACGACCCTCCGATAGTATTTGCAGTCATCTTTGAGTCCGGTCATGTAGACCCGACTTGGGTCGACCCTAGACTTATTTCATCTCGTTCGTATCGTCGTTGCGGTTCCAACAACTTGTCTTGTGCATTCATCCGACTTATATATCAAAAGTTGTGAGCATTTGATCTTATGGCCCACTTTTTGTACAAAAAATATATGGACCACTTTCATGGCACAACTTCCCATTCACACCACCCACACACACTACATAATTACATGGAATTGTCACCACCCAAACCTAGTCTAAGTATAGAAACTTTGTTATTGTCACCATAGGCCATCATTTGCTTTCTTACAACATAATCATTACTTCCCTACAAATCATCTCTCTCTCTCTTTCTTCTCATTTCCTCTTCCATTTGTAAAATTTCAGCAACCTTCTCTTCATCTTCACTCTATTTTTCAGCCCTCTTCTTCCTTAATCCCCCACCATCTAACCCTTGAAACCCCATCTCCACCATTGATCCATCTCCCTTGGAGCTTAAAGAGCTTGGAGATAGGAGAATCTTGAAGATTCAAGGTGGGTGACTATTCTTTTGTTGAATTCCTTTCTTTTCCTTAATCTCATTATTTCTTCATGGATGGATCACATGGGACCCACCAACCCATGGTGGGGATCCCATTTGATCCCATGGATGTAGCACTTTGGCCCATCCTGCATGCATGTCATGATCCATGATGGGGCCATTCTCCATGGACCCCATCATGATATATGTAATGATCCACTCCATCTTAAGGTCATCTAGACCTTAAGGATCATGTTGGGATGACATCTCAACCATCCATAGCAATTATAGATCATGCATGTAGTGATTTTATGTTGCATGCACAATCAATGTAGTTATATGGGTATGATTCATTCTTGGGAGGGCCCATTAGTGGCAGGGCCCTACCTCATGGCTGGATTATGTTTCTTCTCCATCTTTTCTTTCCTGTCTTTATAGTAAATCTGATGTATGTGGGGCCCACTTGATGTGCCATGCAACTAGGCCCAAGTGGTTAGACATCCAGGCCCACCCTGTTGCCCCATATTGTTGGCATGTTTTGGACAGCCTTTGGGCTTGATTTTATAGATAATCTTGGAAGGGGCTTGGGTCTGAGAGTTTTGTGACCCATCTAGGTGGACCCCACCTTGAGAAAATGCTGATTTATTCCCTTTTAATTATCTTTTTGGGGTGGTTTGGACAGCAACATGTTGCTGTCCAAATATGCCTAGACAGATTTTTGGGCCACCTTGGGGCCTAATTTATGGGTCTTTGGTGGGAATACTGAAACAAAATAATATGTGATTCTTGTAGCCTTATGACCTACCTACAACCATACCAAATTTCAGCCCCATCTGACCTTCATTGGGGTCCAAAGGTATGGTCCAAGTGAGGTGGACAGTCTGGATTTTTTGCACTGTTCCAGCAACATTCCACCTTGGATAGGTTGGAATTCCGAAATTTATTAAAATACTTTTCGGGGTCTAAAAATTATAAAAATTTACAAGGAGGTGGTACACTCATGTTAAGACCCACCTACAAAATTTTGGGACCAATGGACACCTGTACACACCATGATGGTGGCTGGACCGGCCCATTACAATATGGTGTTCAGATCAGTCAGATTTTTAGGACAGATTGATTTCTTTAAATTAATTAAAATATTTTTAGATTTCTAAAAATTTTAAAATTTTATGAAGTTGTGGTCCACCCATGTTGGAACCCACCTACTAAATTTTAGGTCCAATCGATCCTTGTGCACACCGTGGCGAGGGCCAGACTGGCCCACCACATTGGGACGTCCAGGTCTGTCCGATTTTCTGGATAAACTGTTTTGTTTAAATTAATTAAAATACTTAAGAATATTCAAAAATTTTGAAATTTTGTGGGGCTATGTTCTACCCATGGAAGGACCACCCTACAAATTCTTAGGGTCATCGGACCCCTGTATCGACCGTGGTGTAGCCTGCAATTTGGATCAGTTTTGGGTCAGATATCCAGGCCCGTAAGACAACCCACCATGGGATGCCCCTACCTTTGACTGTTGGGCATGCATTCTAACAACATGGCTCACTTAAAGTAAGTGTTGTATATCTCCCTTCTTATATGGTGAGACCCACTGTGATATGTGTGGGTCACCATGGGTCAGTAACCTATTTAAATTAAATAAATTTCTGGACTCCAGCAAGCCCAAGAAGTGGGTGGGCTGGAATTCCAGCAAGGGGCCCAAATTTGTGCATAGTTGATCTTTTGGAGCCATGGTAGCCCACCGGATTTAAGGGAGCGTTGTACACACTCTTTGCCCTCCTTCCTTAGACATTTTGGGCCTAATTAGTGCCCCTTGAGGCCCACCTTTATGGTGGTTTGTGGGCTAGCCTTAACCAGAATTTTTGATAGCTTTATAGGCCCAATGGGCTGGAAACCTATCCCTTGAACTCAAGATTGTGCAAGGGCTGACCTTATTGATTCATGGGCCCAATGGGCCATCTACAAGCTAATCATATACATTTATTAGCCTTGATGCCCTCATAAAATGCTTAATTGTGAGTTGACTTGCAAGGCCCACATAAATGTATATTGTGGAGGGCCTTGTTAAGTCTTTGGGCTAGTGTGGCAAGGCCCACACTGTCAGTATAGGCCTTACCCATGTGTATTCTTGGGTTTACGAGCTGCCTTCAAGTCCACCATAATATATGAATTGGATGGCTTTTGTTTGGGCCATTTCTTTTGGGCCCATTATGTGATATAGTATATGCATGTTTGTGTTTGCAAGTAGGCCTTGTGGACTCAGTTTTTTGGATAGGCCCATTGATCATGGGCCTATACTCTCCTATCTATTGTGATGGGCTTAGGGGCAATAATACACAAGAGGTTGGGCCCTTGGCTGTCCCCTAAACTGACCCTATACTTGGGCCAAAAGTGAGGCCCAACTCACTTGTGTTAAATGTGAAACTTGCCCATGTAAATAAATTACTGGGCTGCCCATGAAGCCCACCACAATATATAGATTTATGACCTTTATGGTTGGGCCCAAACCTTGCTTAAGGACCCACCATGCTATCGAAGTATTGGGCTTAGTGTATGGCCCACTAGGCCAAGGATTGCTTAGGCCTTGGGCCTTATTTCATGCTCGAGTAGTGGCGGGCTACCTCTTGGGAACCAGTTGAGGTTGGATGTCCTCCTGGGTGGTCCTAAGGTAGGCCCGTGGGTTCTTCTATGGATGGTTAAAGGCCCACCATAGACCCTAGACCATTTGTTTAAGGCTCAATGTGTATATATGTGGAACCTACCTTAACACCTGTTTGGTCCAGGCCATCCAAGCCTTGGATCGCCCGATCATGGAGGTACTCTTTACCTTGGGTTACTATTGGATTCACAATCCAGTAGCAGGCCCACTTGATTTTTTCTTGATGTATACACACCCTCCATCTGGTGGGGCCCCTTGTGAATATTATTGGCCTTCATGAGATCATTCCCACTTATTTGACAAATTTTTAAGCTTTAGCAGGCCCAGGAAGCTGAGTGGGCCAAACATTTATTAAGAGGACTTAAATGTACATTGTTATGGTTGAAACTTTATTGGACATGGGACCCACCATATTGAGAACTTGTGTGCGTGTTGCATACTTATATTTTATAATCCTTGGGCTTAATTAGTGCATTCTTTTGGGTCACCTTTAGTGATCACATGAGGACCCCATCTTAGATCAGATTTTTAGGGCATCCCGTGAGCCTAGAGTGGGATAGGACGTCCTAGCTTGGCCCAACCATATATTAAGCCAACTTCCACCGTTTTAATGGACTTGTGGGCTAAGATAAGGATAGTATTGGGCCCTTGATTGCCCACTTAAGTTGCTAGTTATTGGGCTGATGTAGTTAGGCCCATTTCATCATCCAAACTTAAACTTATTTTGGGCTGTATATTGTGTATGCGGGCTGCCCACCAAGTCCAACTTAATGCATGGATTCTATGGCCATTGAGAATTGAGTCTTGGGCCTTAATTTCTCTCTTGGGGCCCATGTTGTTAAAAGTGGTGTTATATCTTTTTATGACCTATTATGAGGAATGTATGTATGTGGTTACCTATGTTCTTATCTTGAATGTAGGGCCTTGGGCCTTGTATCCATATAGTTTATGGTTGAGATGCCTCCTGAGGAATGGTGGTTAAATGTCTTCATTATGAACCCCTATAGGCCCGTTTATATCTAAATGTCATTAGATATTCATCTTAAACTCTTGCTAAACTCACTTCTGTGTTACGTAGACACGTAGTTGTATGCTTAGTCTCGTGAGTAACCCCAGGTAAATGGGCCCCCACTAGAGGTGGGATTTCTTATGGATATTATCTAAATACCTAGTCTTGGTCCCTTCTTGGATAGGAGGAATGTACTACTTTATATATCACCGCATAATGTATCTAGACCTATCTTCATGACCCATGTGCATCATTGTATGCTTGGATGACACTATTTGTGTGGTTATAATTGTGTCATTAGGCATTGCATGTTGCCTTCCTGAGGGACGTAGTATTCCCTCTTGAGCATGTTGGATGCTTGGAATTGATGCATAGTTGATGGTGTGATTCATGCATCTGACATTGCATAACATATGAGCATTATCACCCTCGCTTCATCAGGGTTGTAGCCTCCACAGATATATCGTGGATAACCATGTTTGGACACCGGAAATGTTACTTGAGCATACCGGGTGCATAGGATGCCCATGGGTGAAATTCTCAAAACTTCTATGATACCAAGGATCTGCTCCAACGCCATGACTGAGTGGAATATATGAGCGCACGAGGGCCTTATACCGTTAGGCCGTGACTCCCACTGTCGTGTAGTCGGTTGGATAGGGGTGTGGCCGGTATAAGGCCGTGACTCCCACTGTCGTGTAGTCGGTTGGATAGGGGTGTGGCCTTACTTGCCTAATGAGGGCATTGCTAGGCTGAGTCTGACTAGCTTGTGAATGGGTCTGCTACCTTCAGGCCTTGCTGATAATTGGTTATCCGCAGGCAGGGTAGTGAGGTCTCTTATGCTCGTTTGACTATGTGGGGTCTGCAAAGCGGCAGTTATCCAGTACTGTAATGGACCCTGGTGTTTTCCTTATGATGGAAATGTACTTGATATGTGGATTGGATATGAGCACTGACATTACTTCGCATTGCATTGCATCGGCTATGTAAGCCTCATAATGTATTACAGTACTCATTGCATTACAGTACTCATCGCATTACAGTACTCATTGCATTACAGTACTCATCGTATTACAGTACTCATCGTATTACAGTACTCATTGCATTATATAGCCTTAGTATGGCTTCCTGCATTATCATACTACCTTGGTATAGTTTCTTGCATTCATGATAGCCTTGGTAAGGCTAGTGGTATTGGTATTGATCATGACTCCCTTTTACATTCTCTATCTTCTTCTGAGCACCATTGTCACACACTTCCACCACCCTCTAAGCTTTCTATAAGCTTATGCACGATTGATGTGTGCAGAAGATCCTAGGCAGCCGTCGCAGTGGTAGAGTTTGGATTAGAGCTGAGCTTGAGGACCCAGTGTTGCAGACTTCCTTCCTTTCTTCTATTATCTTATGTATGTCCTTTTAGACCTTATGTATACTTGTAAAAGTTCAAATTCTTAGTAAATTTTGTGATGTGTACCTTATTATTTTCAGATTTACTTATTGTGATCTTGGGTATGCTCGTATTGGAATAATTATACTATTATGGAAATCCTCCTTGTAGGATCCCAGGATCGGAACCTGCCTCAGGAGCCGAGAATGGGGTACTGTGGAGGCTGTTGTGTCCAGAACCGGCCATCAGGTTCCTTGTGAGTCCGGTTACTGGGTCTGGGGCGTGACAATACACCCCGTATATTTGGTTTAGAAGGCCACTTTTGGCTTAGGGTGTAAATTTATTATAGATTTAAAAATTTTGCGGCTCATACCGTGAGAAAATATTGATGGTTGTACGATAATCTTATAGGTTATTACGACTCCCAGAAATTTTAGATTAGACCAAAATTTCTTTCCAAGGTTCACCAAAGTGGTGGTGACCATGTAATCATTTCAGATCTTTGTAGTAGGACCCACATTGTAAAAAATGTGTTATATATAACTAATATAATATATTATACCATATGTATTATAGAAAGGGATGTGCATGTATGGTAAAACTTATCCAAGCCACAGGCGTGTTTAGGATAGCACATACACATGTTATAATATGTGTCATCATAGCATGTTGTTGCAAGATCTAAGCCATCCATATAGTGGGTCAACTTATAAGATATCTAGTCTACCTTTTTTATTGTGATTGATAAGATAAATTTACCATATCCATTAGGTACATTATCTTGTAGAACCTAAGCATCATGACCATCTAGAACTCAGATTGGCCAATCTAGGAAAAAGTTTGTATGGGACATCCACATATGTCAATAAGGTATGCCACTATGTTTCATATGTTGTGCTCTCCTGTGTTGTGCTCTCCTGGAACACATGTACAATTTGCTAGTTGTCTAATAGTTGGGTCCCTTTAATTAAATACATATGTGCCTATAATCGCACCCATTTATGGCCTTGGTGATCAAAACAAATAAAGGGTTTTATAAAATTGATCGTTTATCATCCATCCATTTTTAATAATGTGGTGCATTGTATATGGATTTTAGGTATTCCTTGATTTACTCCATCAGATTCCTCCCTAACTTTCCTCACCAAATCATCAGGTGTGTGATCCCAACATGTTTCTTCTCTGTATGATTAAAATAAATTGTTGTGTTGTTGTAGTTGGTTGTATTATGATTATGATTGTGAAAGACTAGATTAAATTGATTACTAACTGATTAGTGCTGAGATATTCTTAGAATTATGAACATGTGAAATGTCTTTCATATATAAAGATGTATATGACAGTTTATATGATTATTGATGCATTAAATATTCATGCCTTACATCGTTAACGCTCTTAAGGGACAACCCATTGTATCCACTACAAGCCCACTATATGTGGAAGCTTACCCAATGGGCAAATGCAGACCTTGCCCATGCCTACCAATGGTAGAAGCCGGCCAATGGAAGATGCGGATTGCCGATATCCAACCCAAGCAAGTTGATGGTTTTTATTTATATCCACTTGATGCATCATTAAAATCAATCATAGTATTCCCATTAACTACATCATTTACATTATATTTTTGATTTTTATGCTCAACTATTATGCTTTACTTGTGTATATTAGTTTAATTATATCATACAAAAACCATGATGTATTCACTCGTTGGACCTGGCTAGTTAATGGTGTACTGATGGAAAAACCATACAAATGGAAATGAAGCAGAGATAGTGACTCAAGAGCAAGAATATGATGTTAAACCAATAGATGATCTACAGGAACAGTTGTCATATTTAACCAAAGACAAGCTTACTATACTGGATCAGTAGAATGATTAAAATGGGATGTGTTTTCCTATTATTATTATCATTTCTATTTTGAAATGGCTTCTTATTTAGATTTTAGAAATTATTTATACCTTTCTGATTATTTAGTTGATGATTCTAAACAATGACTTAATAAAAATCCCAAATGGGTGGATAGAAATGCTTTAGTTAGTATTCTCAATTATTATAGACGTGTAGTCGGGAATGTTTTTAAATGGATTAGTGGTTGATATGAGTGTATTGATGGATGTTAATGAGAACATAGAACTCAAATTATATTATATCCTTATTAAAATAATGTGACTCACTGATTTAAGTACAATGAATGTACAAGTCATGAACCGTAACTCAAGTTTGAGTGTGCACACTTAGTATCTGGATTGCGGGCGTGACATAATTGGTATATTTAAGGATTTTATCCTCGTTTGTTTTAATACTTTAATCTTTAAAGTTGTTTAATTTTGGTATCACATGTTTTTAACTTAACCTATCATTGGTCATTCTTAATTCGATTAGTATATCCTTTGAATGACTATAATAAGCATGCTCCATATTTAATATTTACATGTACCTTATTCCCTTGTTAGTATGTTCTTATAGTAACATGTATGAGTTATAGAGTTTATTTTTATTTTATGATTTTCTTAATATATTCATGGAACTAACCCTTTGTTAAATACCGATAAAAATGGAGAGAATAATCAAGTCCCACCAAAATAAGTTCAATTTTATTTTGCATTATTTAATTGTTATTACAAGAATTGATAAAGATAGGAAGAGAAATTATGTGAGAGCAGTGCAAGTTTTACATATGATTTTTGTATCGATTTGTAAATCATTTATAATTTGACATGTAATATTTATAATTCTTTTGGTATATCATTGGTATGGACCATGACATTGTTTGGGTTAGGCTTTTGTCACGTAATTGACAAATTAGGAGATTATTAGTGCACTCATTTGTGTACTTTATTTGTCAATCATATGAGTCTGTGTGTCATGTAGTCAATTGAGAACTTGAAAGTTGAAGACCAAATAAACAAGAGGACATAGAGCATCAAGGAATAAAGAATATATAAATGAGGAGCCTTGGTGACCTTAACCTTAACCCAAAATAACCCTTAAACCCATTGATGATCCTAACCCTATAAGTAAACCTTGTTGATCATCCCTTGGCATTGGAAGATTAATTGGAACATGATGAGTAAGGCTAGAAGAGGTATTAATGTCATACCCCAAACTCAAAAATTGGGCTCACAAAATTTTCGATGGCCGAATCCGGCGCCGACAGCCTCCGTAGAACCCCATTCTCAGCTCCCGGCACCCATTCGCCAGTTTCCGATCCTGGGATGCTACGAGGAGGATTTTCAATATCAGTTTGATTCGTAATAAGCATAACCAAAGGCATAACCCACAAATAACAACCAAAAACTCCATCACATTTTCACTATGATCAAAAAATTTATAAGTACAATGAGCATAAAGGAAAATACAATTAGAATGGATAAAAGCTCTAAGATGATCTGCTATGCGCTCCTGCCTTAGCACTGTTGCGGTCCAACGTCACCTACACGTAACGGTCATGCATAAGCTTATAGAAAGCTTAGAGGGTGGTGAAAGTATGTGCACAAGGTAGTAATACAGTTATGCAGTATCAGATTAATACGGAACATGCTGATGAATCCATAAATACCGTTAGCCGTACTAAGGCTATGCGATGTAAGGCATGAATGATATCGGCTATACCAAGGTCATGCGATGCAAAGTATGAATGATGTCGGCCATGTCAAGGCCATGTAATGCAAGATGCAACTCAAGCATACAAATTCTCATCTAAGTATACATATCAATACGGCTCAAATCTGGAAGATCACCGGGGTCTAGTACACTTCAAACCAAATTGCCGCCCCATCGCGCGCAATAAGGTAAGTGGAAGAGACATCACTATCCGCCTACCAATATCGGGCTCGGCTCATCGATAGCGGACCCATTCCTCGAGCTAGTCAAACTCAGCCTAGCTTTGCCACCTCCTTTTGAGTGGGTAAGGCTGCACCCCCTTCCAACCAACCACGACACAGTGGAAAGTGCGGCCGTCTGGTAATTGGCACTTGGTACTCACGCACCCACTCGATCTAAACGTTGGAGCAACCTCTTGGTACCATAAGGGTTTAGGGACTTTCACCTTGGGATATCTATAGCACCCCATGTAGAATAAGATTTTCGATATCCAATCCTACCAACCACGATACGCCTGTAGAGGCTACGGCCCTAATGTCGCTAGGGCGTACAGTAACCATATCACATAATGCGAATGCATGAATCATACTATCCAGTCATGCAGCAATCTTGCGCGTATCGTGCACTCATGTAGGGCAACACCGCCTATCCAGGAGCCCCTAAATAATCTGCCCGAAGGCATATGCTATGATTAGTCACTTTTCATATTAAGCATATATATGATGCATATGATCATGAATCATGGAACTATACTAAACATGTTATATGGTGATGGATGTTGTTCATAACGAAGATGGGCCTAGACGGCCTACAAGTATGGGCCTAACAATGGGCCCTTAGGAGAATCATAATGCAAACATTTAACCAACATTATTCTTACAATGTAGATGTCAAACCAACATTGCTCCCAAGGCACGGCTGTCATAAACATCATTACACAAACCATAGTAGAGTCATACATTGTTATGGACTTGTGTACATCCAATTGGGCCTCGACCCATGGGCCTTAGATACAATAAATGGGTCGTATAATCATGAGCCTTATGTATATCAGGTGGGCCTCAATGGATGGGCCCTAACTACATCAAGATGGGCATAATCATATGGGCCAATTCAAATGGGTCGATTGTATATTAAATTAGGCTCACCCTTATGTATTTGAGATCTGACCTATCCATAAGTTATCATAGAGATAGATGAAATGAAAATAATTATTGGTTTAATTGGAAACTACCACGACCCTTAGAAGTTTGAACGGTGGATGTCACAGTACACTACTTAAATGGTGGGGTCCACTTGAACTTTATATTTAGTTCACCACTATTTTCCATGTTGTAAAATGATCTCACAAATGGTTAGACGGCATGGGTACAACACATGCATCATGGTGGGCCCCGTCGTTCAAATAGTGGACGGTGTCGATATACATTAAAGTGGGGCCTGCGGGCTTGCTATCATGGTAGTGGGATCCACAGAGCTTGCTGTCATCAGATGGTAATGGGTCCCACCATAAAAATAGATGGACGACACGTGTGAAACACATTTATCATGGTGGAACCTGCAGCACATGCAGCGTGGCTGCCTCCCTTTTTAAGAGCAAAGGTGGGTCCCACGTAGGGCCCACCCTCATATATTATGTAAAGTATATAATATATAACATATATATCATTTATATAGTTGTTACTATGCAGCTTTATGTATTTTCATATATACAAAAGAAATATATATATATATATATTATATATATATATATATATATATATATATATATATAAGGTAGCTACTGCGGTGCAGCTTTAGGCATTAAAGGGAGAGGTCGGTCCCACGTAGGGCCCACCCTCATATATATATATATATAATATAATATAATATATGTAATATATAAAATATATACCATATCACATATGGTGCTGACATCCAGGCCCTTGGACGGCCTGGACAGTCACACACATCAAGGGCCCCACACGTGGGGTGCGTCCCACCGTCCAAGGACGTGGACACCACACACGCACCACGGTATGGCCCACCAAATGGATGGACGGTGTGGGTGGGTCCCATGGACCCCCACCATGTTCACACTTCACAGTTAGCCACCCCACTAGGGAAACCAAGACCTCAGCATTGCAACGAGGTATCCTTCACTCAATCTGTCAGTTGAGATATGAGTCTGGGTGTGTCAGGGAGGGCCCCACATAGACGTGGGTCCCACCATCTAGGGGTGGTGGACGGTTTAGATGCCACAAATATACCATGGTGTGGCCACCTCAAAAGGGATGGACAAGGTGAGTGGGTCCCATGGACCCTACCGTCAGTTAACACTTCACTGTTGCCACCACCCCACGTCAGCCCACACTTCACTGCTGGCCACACCTACTGTCAGTACACACCTCACTGTCAGTTTACATTTCACCGTTAGCCACCCCACTTTCAGTTACATCCAGTGTCCCTGGACGGATGGTGTGGATGTACACCTCATCAAGGTGGGTCCCACATGGCCCAACTGCTTTGAATCAGCTTGATATTTGTGTTTGCTGATCATCTAGGCCCACTGGATGGCCTGGATAAAACAGATGGACGGCGTGGGCTAAAAGGGTAAGATCAAGGCGGGCCACACCTTTTGGGATGGCATGGGTAAAGTGCACACATCATAGGTGGCCATGAACATAGAAAGAGAGAGGGAGAGAGAGAGAGAGAGAGAGAGAGAGAGAGAGAGAGAGAGAGATCGATGAAGATGGAGAGGCCCCGCCACTATGGGCCCCTCTTTGATAGAAAGCCTACATCAAGGTGGGTCCCATCATAAGTGGGCCCTTACATCACAAAAAGATAAAGAAAGGGAGATCCATGATCACCCACCGTTCCTTCTTGCTACCTAGGCTTCCTTTGCTCCTTAGCTTTAATCCTAATGGAAGAGATGGGATTTAGATGGTTGAGATGGGAGATGAGGGGGTTAGGAAGTAGGCCACACTTGTTTTGGGAGGGCTTGGAGAAGCTTGATTGTATGGAATTTTTTTTTGTGTGTTTGGGTTGCTTGAAAAATAAGGGAGAAATAAGAGAGAGAGAGAGAGAGAGAGAGAGAGAGAGAGAGAGAGAGAAGATGGGTGATGGATGTGGTGGTGATGGATGTGTAAGAGGCTTTTTGACTTTGGGGTTGCTTGGTGTAAGAAAAGTATGGGCTTGTAAGAAACTTTTGACTTTAGAGATTGCTTAGGAAAGGGTGAGAGGTGATGTGTTGACATGTACTAGACATGATGGGATTAATTGGTTGATTGATTGATTGATGTGATATATTATAGAGATTCTCTCAGAATTTACACATGCGGCATTTTCCTCGCTCAGAACGCTGGCCCACATCTCCTGGCCAGAGTATCGGATCGGCGCGAGTCACAACATTGAAACTGCGGCGACAGCGCGGTCGCTAGGGCACGAGTCTTGAGTTGAGTCAACTCGAGTTGATGGCTTGTGACTTAGGGTCGCTCGTAAATACCGGTTAAGGGTCGAAGGTTGCCGAAATTTGACCGGGAAGACCGCGGAAGCCTACGAAATGGTACGGTCTAGGATACGGGTCTTACAATTAAGCTGTTGTGAAATCGCATGCCCAAGACAGCAGTTTTCGAGTGGTCCTCGATCTCAGTGATAGGTTGTTGATGTGACTCAATGGAATGGAAGCCAATCGATCTAATCGACCCACTCATATCCCACATTCCAATCCTCTAAATCCATGTTAGCTACATCATCATCCTTGTGATTCATCACTTAAAAGAGGATTCCAACCTCATTAAGAAGATAAACTTAACTGTCATCTTGTTCTAGAGATTAGACTTAAACCAATAGTCAAATATCTTTCTAAACCCTCCAGAACACCCATATAAGTGAATCTCATATGGGTTCAACTTTCCATTAGTTGTAAGAGATTCTACCCAACGTCCATCACCTTGGTTACCTCAATGGAGCATCGTATACATGGTGTTTGATGTTAGAGCTGAAGCATTGGTAACACATCTGCATCAACAATCTAGGGAGAAATTTGGGAGATGATTGAAGCACGGAAGTGCATCGATCAAGCAACCCAAGACGGCTTATCAAATGGGGCTCAATTCAATAAGTATCATTTAATAAGTCCATATACTCTTTCCTTGTATAAGATTGAGGGTAAGAGTTTATAACCCAAACTCAATAGGTTCTTGTGTAGGACCTAGGATCTTATGAAGGGTCGAATTCATAGAACATGGGTGTGTACGTGTTAGTCTCATTGGGAGCTTCCGATGAGAGTAAAAGTAAGTCCTTAAACTAGGAATGTGATTCTTGTTAGCTAATTAGAAAATAATTAAAGTCTCTTATGGAAGCCTTCAATGAGAGTGTAAGCTAGATAGGTTCTTGTGCAGGACCACGGTCCATGTGTAAAGTTGTAAAGGTCAGATGTGAACCTAATTTAAGACCTCCGATGGCGAAATCCGATACACTCATGGATTGAGTGTGTCCGCCGAGAGTGGAGTAGGGAAACCAAACCACTATACATGCTTATGTTTAGGATTATCTTTTGAACACTTATTTAATTATGCTTATGTGATTGATTAATGATGTATATGTATACATGATTAAATGAATTGTAAGAGTTAATAGTTAACACATCCCACACACACATATACACTATCATGTATAAACTAGTTGCTTGAATGCATATCTATTATAGTATATGTGATTGGACCCTCTATGGGCTTGGAAGCATTAGAGTAATTATCTTAGTTTATATTGACATATTAGTTTAAATAAGCAATTGTGTGTTAATTTGTAAAAAAATTATTAGGTCCTAATCACCCCCCTTATAGGACATAATCTTCATTCTATAGCTCCACCTAGCTTCCCCGTATAGTCGTGGTAGATTATCCCACACCACATGCAATTTCGAAGTGGTGTATGGGGTACTCATCATCAGGCCCGAGTAGAATGTCCTATTGCCGAAGACAAATGGATGTGCGTAAAATATGAAGAGATTTAAAGGAGGGCATGGCCCTATTATTTGTTCCAATTGGTGGTTTATGATTATGATGGGGTTGGACACGTTGGAGGTGCCTTCCATACGCATTGCGTTCATACTTGCATTACATACATGACCCTACTTTATCAATTCAAATAACTTGATACATGTAGTTACATGCTTTTATAACTTGATACCTATAGTTACATGCTTATACATCTTAATTATCGTACACATTGTAGTTTTATCTTTCGTCTCAAGTAAAGATGTACCAACTAGGCTTTTAAAGCTTATTTCAATTATTGTTTAAATTTTCAAGGAGCCCTAGGCTGTCGAGGTAGCTAAATGAGATGTATATAATGTTTAAAAGGGAAAATACTACCGAACCAACTGTAATAAAAACATATGTAATTTGGTAATGATGTAATATCACATTTTGGGTTATTCTTTATTTTTTGTTCAATGTTGTATATCATATTTAAAATGGGGAATACTACCAAACCAACTATATAAAAAATTCTCCTGAGTTGTACCTCAAGAGCGGAATTAAGGTCCCGTTCTTAAGGTACAACTATATAAAATGCTCTATTTTTATAAAATGCTCTTGAGGTACAACTATATAAAATGCTCTATTTTTAGGGCATGACACTCAGTTATGGAGTAAACTATGATGGTGACCATAGTCTAATTATTTTCTAATTTAATCTCAAGATTGTTGGGTTTGATAATTAAAATCAATATAGAATATGTTAAAATAAAAAATTTTTAAAAAAATTAAGAAGTAATGAGGAATTATGGAATTTTGAGTCAAGTTAAGGCGTGATTAGAAATCACTCGATTTAAAGTTGAATTTTCCCTCTTTTGACCATATATCAAATGTAATGAAAATCTTAGACAATTAACCTCTAGGATACAACCACTATAACCCAATCACAACATTGTATTCACTGTACACGATCTTAAATCATTTGTTGTCTTAACTCGAACCAATAAACCAGCTCAGAAAGTAAACTCAGTAAACCAAAATCAAAGAACTAGAGATATGAGAAAGAGAGGCCTAATTTATTTTAATTTATGAAAACTGAATTAAGAGAAGTCTATTTATGGACTTCAAATAGACTCGATAAATGCATGCATCCACATTTGCTATGGCCATGGCCACTAACCAGCTCAAAATGTACACATATATTGTAGAGAAACAATCCAACACCCAAACCCCCATGTCCTTTGAAGGCCCAAGCCTTATACAAGGCCTTCCTTCCACATATATGCAATTAGAATCCCGTGTAGGATAAAACCCAAGGTAACCTAATAAAGGGGAAAAAAATTTAACGAAAATTTTAAAGGGAAAAATGTTTTAAAAGCTATTATGGGTGAAAATGAACTGACCAGGAGTGACCGGTATAAGAAAGAGCATAAAAACACTTCAAGGAAAGAAGCTCGGCTCCAATGTCTGAGCACGACCCCTACGGACGACTCGACGAACCGACCATCTAGCGGAGGGCTTAGCTATGGCTGGCCTCTTGCCTATCTCGATCGATGAACTATTATAAGAATTGACCCAACCATAATCGACAGTTCGACTTTGGAAGATTGGCCTCAACCCCCTAATCTATAAGGTGACGTCAACTTTTCGACTCAGAGGTCGACCTCGGTCATCTACCTCGACCTTCTCACAGATCATCCACTCTGAGAACTTATCAAAGAGATTCTTCCAAGATCTTCTCCGAGGATCTCAGAAGATCACCCTGACATGCTCGAGAGAAGATTCCCTCTGTAATATGCACATAGTAAGTAAAGAGAATACCATATACGGCACTACACCTATCGACTATAAATAAAGAGCTCACCTAAGGAGAAAGGTACGCACAAATACAAACCAAAAACCATAGTTTCTACTTAACCTAGTTTTCCTGTATTGACTTTAGCATCGGAGGGTCCCCTATTGTAACCAGGGTCTCCATTATCATCTCGTTTTGCAGGTCCACCAGCAAACCAAGGAGGACATTTGGAACAACCTCCCTCAGTTAACAATAAGAAGAGAAGGGACGAGGCCTCGAACAGAGGACAGTGCTCAAGCAGACGACCAGAGACTAGATTTCACTCTTACGCTCCCCTGAACGCTACCCCCGAGCAAGTCTTCATGGAAGTGCGCAATAAGAATATCTTGAAATGGTCGACCAAGACTACATCGTGTGGCCTCCCGTCTCAAAGGGAAAAAGGTGCTCGGGGCATTATTGTCATTTTGTTCGACTGAAGCGACCTTCATTCTCAAAGGGAAAAAGGTGATCAAAAAAATATTGTTCAATTTTATTATAATAAATGAGTATTTTATTATTATCGACTATTCGAATTGAATCACAAGGAAGAGAGTCCCCCCACCAACTATGGGGGGGCTTCCCTGGATCCCGAGGAGAGTCCCCCCACCGACTGCTCAGACTACTTGGACAACTGATAAGTGGCCGGCACACCAGTTCTAATATTTGCAAATTCTACTACGAAAGGACTTCCTCAAGTTGGGGAAGAAAATTACTTTCAAATTTCGACTAATCGAGCTACACGATCAACTATAAGAACTCCCTGATTAGAGGAAAGAATGTCCTTGGTGCTCAATCTACTACTATCCGCTCAACCTATTGATTCTACTACGCACAATTTATCAACTATAAATTCACATGCTCGGCAACCACATCTACAAAGTCATTATATAATCATCCACAAAGGTTGAGAGTCGAAGAGGAGTCGCTTTAACACACGCCTCCTCGAGTGCGCCTCCACGATCATTATTGAACCTCCTCAAATCCCACGCCAACCGTATTTCTCTCTTCTGCAATGATGACAAACCAATCCGACCACCCGACCTCTCAAGCACGAGGCATCGCTTTAGTCTATCTGTACCTACTTACTTCTCGAGCTAACAAAGGATGCTCGAAAGTAAGGGGCTATTGTTATGGGTGAAAATGAACTGACCAGGAGTGACCAGTATAAGAAAGAGCATAAAAGCACTTCAAGAAAAGCAACTTAGCTCCAATGTCCGAGCATGACCCCTACGAATGACTCAACAAACTGACCATCTAGTGAAGGGCTTGGCTCTGGTCGGCCTCTTACCTATCTCAACTGATGAACTATCGTAGAGATCCACCCGACCACTAATTGACAGTTCGACTTTGGAAGATCAACCTCAGCCCTCTGATCTGTAAGGTGACCTCATTCTTCCGACTCAGAGGTCGACCTCGGGCATCTACCTCGACCTTCTCAGAGTTCATTCTCTCCGAGAACTTATCAAAGAGATTCTTCCGAGATCTTCACCGAGGATCTCAGAGGATCACCCCGACATGCTCGGGAGAAGATTCCCTCAATAATATGCACCTACTAAGTAGAGTGAATAGTACTATATATGACACTACACTTATCAGCTATAAATAGAAAGCCCGCCTGAGGAGAAAAGTATGCATAAATACAAACAAAAAACGTACAATCTACTTAATCTAGTTTACCTGCACTGACTTTGGTATTGGAGGGTTCCCTATTGTAACTAGGGTCTTCATTGTCGTCAACCAAGGAGGACGTTTAGATTTCAGCATCAACAAAAGCTATTTTAAATTACCATACGCTTTATGTTTCTCATTATATTAATAATTTGGGATAACATGGCCCAAGATTGAAAGGCTATAATCCCGACACACAAACACAATCCACTTGAAATAAAAAAAATTGAAATCACATGACTCAACATGTCCAAGTAGGATGAACAACATGCTTGGAGATAAAAGTAAGCACACGGTAAAATATTATATTTGTGTATTGAATAAACCAACCATGCATTATTTCAAGTCACGCACGAAAAATAATAAAAAGAAAGTCACAGGTTCATCGTTTTTGGGGCGTTCTGAACGACAGTCATGGCTGGTTTTCTGTCACATCATTAGTTATTTGTTTATGTGGAAAATTATCAACATCACAAACATAAGATCTAAAATTGCGAAAAGAAACCATTTATTTAACAAAGAACAACCACACATACTGCGGGAGAGGTTGAATAGGCAATTCTCGGCATGTGAATGCAGTGTCCTGGCCACTTCTTAGGTGGGGCCCAAAAATCATGAAAGCCCGTGACCAGAGGACGCGGATTGCATGCTGACGGTGTCAGTGTTCTGTGGGCCCCTCATGATATATATGTTTTTAATCCAAGCCGTCCATCTATTTTTTTCAGATCATTAAGGAGAATGATCCCAAAAATGAGGGACATCCAAATCTTGAGCGGACCACACCAACAGAAAACAGTAGCTATTGAACGGCCACCATTAAAAACTTCCTAGGGCTCCCTGTAATGTTTATTTGTCATCCAACCTACTGATTAGGTCACGCACTCCTGGATGAAGAGAAATTTAAAAAACATCAGCTTAATCCAAAACTTTTTTGGTCCCTAAAAAGTTTTTAATGGTGAGTGTTCAATCACCACTCTTTCCTTTGGTGTGGTCCATATGAGATGCCACATATCCTTCATTTTTCGGTTCGTGCCATAAAATATTATGGAAAAATGGATGGATGGCATGGATAGGAAAAATACATTTTGGTGGGGCCCAATGAGGGTAGCCACCTCTCTACTCACACTGGCAGTAGGCAATCCGCGTCCGTGACCAGATGTGGCAAATGTTTACTGGGAAAATGGAAGGTTATAAAACTCAGTTGACACATAGTGCCCATCTGATGCTTGATCTTTGATCTGGTGTATGTTCGATCTGCCCTTGACCTCATGAGTGGCCTGGATCACTCGCTCTGCCCCTGACCTCATGATGTTTTGGGCTGGGGACGATACATGCACCTGTATCACTCATGGGTGATACCATAACAAATACGTGTCATTTTCGGTTGATACTTCAAACCTTGGTCCAAAAGGGCATTGTACCCAAATATTTGAGTACCATGAATATTCCTCTTTTATGTGGCCAACGTTGAAATATCGTTATCTTGGATCAGATCACATACCTAGTGCAGACCACCTGTTGAACTAGCTACTTGTATCTTACACAAACTATCTACCTTGCATGCATTGAATATCATTGTACATGTCCACCAGGAATTCCAATTTTCCATCACTATTTTAGATTCATTTTCTTTCTACCTTTCTTTTCTGGCATTTTAAATTGTTTAAGCTTTTTTTAATTTATATTAATTAATGGCCCATACAAGATACACACAATAATGGTTTCACTCGGGCTGTCCTTATCAGGAAGCCTTTCGCTTGCTTATGCACGCACATGCACATACGCAATAACTAGTATCTCATACGTGAATCTGAGCTGGAACCCACCCTCGCCCCGGGCGTCTTAACTAGCTTAGATAATTCATAAACTTAATTAAAAATAAGAGACGTGACTAAGGTGTTAATACACGACTATTTGGATATCTGGTTGACTCATCCACCATATATGTGGCATACATCTAAAGCACTTTGAAAAAAAAGAAGAAGTCATGGGCCCACTGTGGATGGTGTGGATTACATGAACTGCTTTTATCAACAGACCTATGCATTTCAATGGTTCCTCCCAAATTCTGTCTAAAACGAAAGGGTCTGCGGTCCAAATCGACAGGTACAGTTGGATGGTGGATATAGGCAATATTTGTTATTTGTGGATTATTCATCTCATTTGCTTTTTTAATCTGATGCTCTTATCTACTTTATTAGCCTCACCAAGATATTTAATTGGAATCTTATCTGATAGATTGTTTAAAATTTATAAAGTTTAAGAGGTGGTGAATTGTATAATTCGTGGGTGGATTTACGTGCTGAATAAGATCTCAAACAAGACATGGAAAGATACGTATAGACTAGGATTGCGTAGTTTAGAACCCGCGGGGTGGGTCATGTGTTGACATTGCAAAGTTATGTGAGCCCCACCATGATGTATATGTTATGTCTACACCGTCTATCCATTTTGCAGAGGCAAATCGAAAGCTCGAGTGGACTACACCAAGAAAAGAGTGGGAATCAAGATGCACATGGTCAAAATCTTCCTTAGGATCATCGAGATGTTTATATGTTGGAAAATATTTCATAAATAATATTGAAAACCGAAAGACCATCATGAGGTTGAATCATGTATGTAATATGCTATCTTAAAGCTTAATTTATGATCGTTGGCACTAAATTATGAACGTTTAAGATGGTTAGATTAATGATCTGACTGTTAGATCATCAAGGGCCATCCGTTTTCAGAATGTTTTGGTTATTAAGGTTACTAACTGTTCTAAAAAACGGTCGATGATTTTGGATCCATTGATCTGACCGTTTTCAGCAGCCTATATAACTAGGGCACTTCGCACCATGATCGCAATATCTCGCGATAGCTTGCATAAGGTTGCAATGGAATGACCACTCTGCGATACGATGCACATGTCCAAAGTGCAAAGTGCATCAGCTAGTGCCATTACAGCCACACTGTCAACGCCCTCGCTCATGTTCGTGCCTGTGCCCATGCGCTAACTAGCGCCACTACAGCCACATTGCCTATGCTCGAGTCTATGCACGTGCACGTGTTCCAATGCATAGTATTGAAACATACAAACGGAGCAGCTCTCTCTCCATTTCTCCAAGTAAGAATACTTCACACTCAAAGGCTTATAAACCAAAAGTTTTCTCCTACTATCCGATGTGGGACTAGACAAAAAAGCAACTTTTGTTTTGTTTTTTTTTCAAATTTGTTTTGGCGGAAAATAATTTTTTTCAAAATTATTTATTTTTAAAACCAAAATCTCAATAATCTCCTACTTGGTTTTAAAATAAATAGTAAAAAATTTTGCAAGAGATAAAAGGCAACTCTTATGTATAGAGAAAGATATCTTTATAATTTGAATTTTTCCTTAGTGTTAAGTATTATAAAGTTTTATTGAAGTCACTAGTAGTCCCGGATTTGAACTAGTTATTCCTTAATGACACAACTAAAGATACCACACACATAAGAGCATCTCCATTATATGAGTTCTCTTATATTACTTGCTTAGCACTTTTAATGGTCATATGCTTATCCTGTTTCACGAACGATTTTGAGAAAAACTCTAAACTCTGATAAGAAGTGGCACCACTTCTACATTTATATAGGTGAAATCTTTCCTGTGTTTATTTTACTATTTAAAACATTTGTCTTATAGACTGAATTTCATTAAGAGTTCCAAGACTCAGCGCTCTATTTATATTAGACAGCACTCTTCATCTTGGATAAGGTTATTTACAATTTTAGTGCTAAAGCTTTCTACATATTAGTGATTTGTTTTTGTCCATTAAACCCAAACTTTATAGATTTTCTAATTTTGGGTTGGGTTTCCATCACCGATGAAACTTTAGTTGAATAGTTTCAACCATATCTCTCTAGACGTTGTCCTTACTACCTCTCTTGTTAGAAGTTTAGTAAAATGATCAGCCAAGTTATTACTTGACTTCATAAATGAGATCACAATGATTCCATCTTGAATCAATTGCCTTACATAATCATGTCTCAGACTTATGTGTTCGGACTTTCCATTATATATACCGTTATAGGCTCTCGCTAGAGTGGCTTCACCGTCACAATGAAGTGAAACAATCAGTATAGGCTTCGCATAGAATCAAATTTATAATAAAAGATCCCTTAGCCACACAGTCTCTTTGTCAGTTGCAGCCAAGGCTATAAACTCAAATTTCATTGTCGAGTGCATTATGTAGGTTTGTTTCTTGGATCCCCAAGAGACAAGTATAGCTCCTAAGGTGAATATCCACCCTATTATGGACTTGTTGTCCCCTGCACTTGATATCCAACTCGCATCGGTATATCCTTCCAATACGGCTGCAAACTCTGACTAGAATGTCATAGTTCTTTGGTTTCTTTTAGATAACGTGAAACTCTACTTATACATTTTCAATGTTCTACATTAGGATTACTAGTTTTAATTCTACTTAGTTTACTCACAGGGTATGTTTTATTCAATCCTATGCATTATATAGCATACATAAGACTACCTATAGCACTAGCATACTCTAGTTAT
The DNA here is from genome assembly GCA_030180095.1 of Magnolia changhungtana. NCBI lineage: Eukaryota > Viridiplantae > Streptophyta > Magnoliopsida > Magnoliales > Magnoliaceae > Magnolia > Magnolia changhungtana. The sequence continues at coordinate 8,824,511 of JASAUF010000552.1, read as the reverse complement.
ACAACTGTTCTTCCATCGTTTTCCTTTAATCTAATACTTTGATCAAATGGGATTTTCACCTCTTTCATTTCCAAGTGGTTAAACTTGTTCAGTATCTTTTCAACATAATGAAACTGACACAATGCATAACTCCCACTATGTTTTTAAATTTTGATACATGGTATAGTATCCATTTGCCCAGATCCTTTATTTTGAAAACAGATGAGAGAAACCTCTTTGTCTTAGTTATACTTTCTTTTTTATTGCTGATAATTAACATGTCATCTATATATAGACATATAATCATTACATACTTAGAGTATATGTACTTATTAGCTATGTTATGTACGAAACTATGAGATCACATTTGAATCAAACTTTTCATGCTACTATTTAGGTGCTATTTTTAATCCATACCGAAATTTAATGAGTTTACATACTTTCCTTTCATTTCCTGGTAGAACAAACTCTTCTGGTTGCTCTATGTATACCTCCTCATCAAGGTCCATTCAGGATTGTTGTCTTCACGTCCATTTGATGGATATGAAAATGATATATGGATACTAAAGTAAATAAAATCCTAGTCGACGTTATTCTACTCACTGACAAATGTGTCAAAATAATTGATTCCTTCTTTTTGATGAAATTCATTAGCTAATAATCTAGCCGTAAATATTTGTATTGTACCATCGGTGTGGTATTTCTTCTTAAATACCCACTTACACTCTATAGGTTTAGAACTTGGAGGTAGGTCTACCAATTCTTATGTTTGATTTGACACAACTGAGTCCATTTCATCATTAATTGCCTCTTTCAAAAAAGTAAAGTCTCTTGAAGTCATAACTTCACTAAAAGTTTTAGTTTCATCTTCTACAATCAAAACTACAGGTATTTTCCTAATGATCTTCTCTCTATCACCCACTATTAGAAGAAAGAGAGACGCTGAGAATCTATTTGATCAGAATCAATACTCCTTTACTCTTGTTCTTTGGCTCCTACAAAGTTTGCTGGGAGTTTCAACTTCTTGTTGAGTTTCTTCTATAGTCTTATTAAGAGATAAAATCTCAGTATCCTTTTTCTCCATGGATAAAGAGTTCTCAAAGAACTCTACATCTCTAGATTCTATAATCACATTGAATTATAGGTCCAAGAGTCTATAAGATTTACTGTTTTATGCATAACCTACAAAGGCGCAATTTATCGCTCCCGATCTCAAATTGGTTCTTCTAAGGCGAGTAGTTCTATAATATATGAGACAGCCCCACACTCTAAGATATCCTAAGTTTGATTTCTTCCTTTCCATATTTCATATAAAGAGGTCTTGATTTTCTTAAATGGGATTCTATGCAGGACATGGCATGCTGCTAATAGTGCTTCTTCCTATAGGCTTAATGACAACTTTGCTTGTATTAGCATTGAGTTGACTATTTTAACTAAAGTCCTATTTTTTCTCTTGGTAACACCATTTTGATATAGTGTGTAGGGCGTTGTGCACTAGTGCACTATATCGTGTTCTTCACAATAGCTAGAAAATTAATTAGAAAAGCATTCTCATCCTCTGTCACTATAGAGGATTTTTATCTTTTGAACTAATTAATTTTCTACTTCAAATTTATAGACCTTGAGTGCATTAAATGCCTCATATTTAAATTTTAGCAAGTACATATACACATATCTTGAACAATCATCCATGAATGTTAGAAAGTACATTTTGCCTCATTTGGTAAGAATGTCATTCTGCTCACATATGTCAATATGCACTAGGTCTATCATCTAAGATGATTTCTCAACATTAGGGAATTGTTTCTTAATCAATTTAGACTGTATGCATACTTCACATTTATCATTCTAATTATCATTGTATGAGATTAAGCCATTCTTAGCCATGAGTGTTATAGTACTATAGCCTATACGTGCTAATCTACAATGCTATAAGGTTATAGATTCAACCATATAAGCAAAAGAATTATTTTTACTCAATGAAAATTTAATCATCTCATTATAAGCATATCCCTTTCCCATAAAGTTTTCATTTTTGGACAAGATAAACTTATCATATTCATAATCAACCCCATTTGGGTTTACCCAAAAGATCCCATAAGACTAAGTTCCTCCTTATGTCTGGGATATGCATCATGTTGGTAAGGATTACCTTCTTTTCAGAGGTAAATATTAGTCCAACGGTTCCTTTACCGGCGACTTTCGATCAACCTTCATTTCCCATTTGAAATTCTTAACCATTGTGAAATTGTGCATGTGGCGTAATGGGATTGCCATGGCTGTGCGTGTGGAAGCTTGATGGAGATAAGGAATGAAGTTTATATCCTAGAGGAGTGATTAGGACCTGCTTAAAAATATGCCTTTTAAAAACTAAATTTTTCTAACTTAAACTAATTGTTAATTTAAACTAAACAAGGCAATTTAACTCTAAGGCTTCCAAGCCAATGGAGGATCCAATCACAAAGACTACACATGATTTGCAAATAAGCAACTAGTCTATAATAATATATATGTGTGTGCGGGGGATGTGCTAACTATCAGCACTAGACATTCATCTAATCATGCATATATAATTAAATAAGAGCGGAATTGACAATCTCAAACACAATCGTATATAGAGGTTTGGCTACTTGCCTACACTCCCGATGGACGCACTCAACCCATGAATGTACATAATTTCACTATAGGAGGTTTTAAATAAGGTTAATCTCTAACCTTTTACAGCCCTACACAAAGACTCTAAACTTTAGGCCTTAGAAAAGACCCAAGGTAACCTGGAGATTTAAGCCCTACGCAAGAGCCAAGGTCCTACACAAAAATTCAGAGATTTAGACCTTACACAAGATCAAAGGTCCTACACAAGAATCTAAAATTTTAGGCCTTATGCAAGAGCCAAGGTCTTACACAATAACCCGGAAATTTAAACCCTACACAACAACCCGGTACATACGCTCCCACCGAAGGCTCCCACAAGAGACGTTAGTTGATTTTCTATAGACTAACCAACAACCACGGTCCTATCCCAAGGCCCTACGTTTACTCCCACCGGAGGCTCCCAAGGATACTGACATACAAATACTCGTGTCGGGTGACCTACACAAGGATTTGATTTAGGCCTTACATAAGAGCCAAAGTCCTACACAAGAACTTAGGATTTAACCCCTACACAAAAGCCAAGGTCCTACACAAGAACGTAGGTCAAGTTTGGATTTCAAACTCTTACCCTCAATTCTACACAAGAAAAGAGAGTAAATGGACTCCTACACTTAACAACTTACTTGTCGGATTGAGTCCCTTTTATAGTGTCTTCTTAGGTCGCTTGATCGTTGCTCTCTCATGCTTCAATCAGCTCCCCCGATCATGATGACATTGCTTTGTCAAGGCCTCGACTCCAGATCAAACACCTTACTGTGACACTCTTTTGAGGTGACCAAGGTGATGGGAGGTTGGTTAAATCTTCTACAACTAGTAGAAAGTTTTTTTTCCTAAGGGATTCACATAGATGAATCTTCTTTATGATTTGACCAATGGTATGCCAATATAGCTTAAGTCCAATCTCTAGAAAATGGAAGAGTTCGGGCACATCTCCAAGGTAGACGTTGGAATCCTCATAAGAGTGTTAATTTCAAGGAATATTACTTAGAACTCAATGAAATAGAGGCTTGGGATGAGGGATATGAACATAGATTCACCTAAGCTTATATTACACCAAAAACTCATCATAATGCTCAAGAACGGAATGCCCTTTATAAAAAGTTCAAGCTCTAACGGTTAAATAAACAGAAATTGGCTCTGTCAATGTCATCGAACTTGACCTTCAATGCTATCGAAGGTGTCCTCGATGCCATCGAGAAAAAAATATCATTTCTTTGCTGGACATTTCTGACTCTCAATCGATGTCATCGAGGGGGCCTTCAATGCCATCAAACTTAGTTTTTGATCCTATCGAATGTGGCCTCGATGCCATCGAGAAAATCAGAACAAATATGATTTTATTGCTGGACAGTTATGACTCTCGATCAATTCCATCAAGAGGGCCTTCAATGCCATCGAAGGCACTTCAATGACAGCTCGATGTCATCGAATAGCCATCGAAAACTATTCTTTTGGGCTATTGTTTACACTATAGCTTCGCACCTCTTCTAACCCTATTTATCATGTTCCACTTGGTTTTTTAAGGCTAAGGGATGATCAATTACGTATTCCTATTAAGCCTAGATCATCTAGAGGTCTAAAATTGTTTTAGGTCAAGGGTTAGGGTCACCAAGGCACCTTATTTACATATATTTTACTCATTGATGCTTTGTATTTACTTGTGTTTTCAGTCTACACTTTCCAAGTGCTTCGACAAGAAACGAATGTGGTTTGATAGGTAAAATCTCATTCAATAATTAACAAAGAAAATAAAATAACATTCATCATCATAAATTTCATTAATTCTGAGTTCCAATTACATCATCATGTTTCCCTTGATTCTGAAATAAAGTACAATGAATCTGTGAATAAAAGAAAGGATAATCAATTCAATAACATTTCAACAACATTTCAGCGTATTTGGTGTCCGTTGGAGTGACAAAGGGGTCATGCGGGTCCAAGATCCTTTGCTTCGAGCCTACAGTTGAGAGGTGTATGCATTGAATATCGAACTACAAAGGGAACCCACAAAACTGCAAAGCATAGGGCTGTGAAGGTCTTTTATTATGCAAGCATGCAAAGCATCCCTATTGCGTGACCGCATAACAGACCCAACAAATCTGCACAACACTACTCACCCCGTAACACTATTCATGCACCCCATACCTACTCCCCTCTCTTGAACTTTTGATGATGCAAATGAGAGGGAGAGAGGGTATTTATAGGCTTTCACACATGTGATACCTCAAATTATGTGCCACAGGCCCCATCTCACGCAACAGCACTATTCCCCCGCAACACTATTCACATGTAATACTATTCACCGTGCAACATTATTCCCACGCAATACTATTCCTGCGCAACACTATTCATGTGCCCGTGCAATATTATTCATGCACAATAGATTTTCCATAGAGAGGGATGATACAAAGAGGGCCACACAAATGGGAGAATGCTGCATAATGGGAGATCTAGAGGGATAGAGAGAGGGCCGCAAAATGGGCAAGACTGCTTATCTTGGATCCTTGATGCGCAACAACCCAAACTCCTATCGACTCGTACATTTTTTATGCCCCAAAAAATGCCCCATTGATCCTTCTTTGATTGATTTATGAAATCAAATGGAGGATCAATCTTCTTTCTACATAAAATCCTTTCACGTCAGAGAATGATTCTTTATGAAAATAGAGTTGATCGCATAAAGGAGAAGGATTGTTTAAACGGAGAATTGAAGAGTGGAGCTCGAAAGAATCAAGCTCGGAGGAATCGTGTTCAAATGGATTGCTATCAAATGAATCACGGTCAAAGGAATCAAGCTCGAATGAATTACGCCTGAAGGATGCTTGGATGATCATGCTCGAATGGAAGACTGAATGATTTCGCTCGAACGAAAGACTGAATGATCATGCTCAAATGGAAGACTGAATAATTGTGCTCGAACAAAGACTGAATGATCATGCTCGAATGGAAGATTGAATGATCACAGTCGAACGGAAGATTGAATGATCGCAGTTGAATGGAAGACTAAATGCCCCCAATTAGAAGCACCGAGTGAATGTTTCAATAGGGAGGATAACAGCAGCAACGAAAGCACTCTGTCTTAATAGCGATTAATCAAGCCTTTCTATGAATAGGGTCATAATTGTATGCTCCACAGTTTTAATTCCCTTATTCGCACAATTCTCTTTTCATCAAAACTAACAGTTGTGGCAACTGCATCTTTGAGTAACTTGATCAAAGAACTGTCCTTTAATGCTGCTCATGCTGCAACAATCTCTTTGGTCAGCTTTAGTAACTCTTTCTTTGAGCTCTGTGGCCAGGGAATTGTTCTTAAATACTATTTCTGCTGTAACAATATTTGAGAATGTCTCCTTTATTTATGGCTGGGCATAATCTAGGATTTTGAATGATAATCTTTCCTACCAAATTAATCAAAATTAGTGTTCATAATATGCGCAATTTCATAATTCAGTTTTATGATGTATTGGTAAATTCAAAATATATTGAAGGCTTTATAATTATTGTAATATATTGACAATTCTAAAATAATCACAATGTATTGATGACTTTAGAGGAATAAAAATGTGTAATGATTTGAACTGCATGTTCCCTTTATTTGTAAATGCATGGGCTCAATTGACTACTTGACACAAAAACTCATGTGATTGACAAACAAGGTACAAAAATTAGTACACTAACATGTTAGTCATGTCTTCGTAGATTTTGAAGGCAAATTTGACGTTGCATATATGAACTGTGGCACTTGTATCATACCACCAACCGGGTACTTTTCCCTTAACTATGTTCACTTCCGTGATCATTGCTACAATATCATCGTCTACTGCATTACCATCTTTCTTAGGCTTTTTGTGGTCCCTACATACTCTAATGAAATGTCCAGTCTTGCCACATACATAGCAAGGACCTTTGGGTTTACCGTTTTTCTTATTTTGGGTTTTCTTAAATTTTTCTTGATCTTTATTGGGTTTTAGGAATTTGTTTTTCTCAGAGTTATTATTTTGGGATGATTTTTCTACCGCATTCACCTTTGAAAAGGATACACTATTGGCGTCATCCTTCTTATCTTAGTTGTGATATTCTTTCTCAATACAAAGATTCTTTTGGATTTATTTCAAGGTGAACTCTTATGATTTATGCATTAGCTTTTTCTTATAGTCTTTCCAACTTAAAGGCAGTTTGGCTATAATAGCTTCGACTTGGAAAGATTCAGGTAAGTCGATTTTTAGTGCCTTTATTTTGTTTACGATTAACTGTAATTCATGAATTTGGGCCAACAGATGCTTATTATCTACCATCGTGAAATCAAAGTACCTAACGATTAGAAATTTCGTTGTTCCTTCTTCTTTTGCCTTGTACTTGTATTCCAACGCATTCCAAATTTCTTTTGCTAAAGTCTTTCTTGTATACAGGTCATATAGCTGATCAGATGGCGCATTGAGGATGTGACTGCGACACAGCAGTTTGTCTTTTTATGTTTTTTTCTGCAGCGATTTGTTCTTGAGTGTCATTGTCGATCTCTTCTGGTAGAGGTTGCAGATTGGGGTCTAGAATGTAGAATATCTTCAATATAGAGAGAAGAAACTTTAACATGACTTGTCATCTGGTGAAGCTTATACTATCAAATCGAGCCAGTCTAATTAGGTCCTCGTTCATCAGTTTGATCAATGCAACACTTTCGGTATCCATGAATTAAGTTTCAAGATTGTTGAAAAATATTTCACAAATAATATTAAAAACCTAAAGATAAAAACAATAAAATTAACACCAAGTTGAATCACAAAGCTTAATTTGCCCACTTCTCCTGTTGAATTGAGATCGTTGATGAGTTATAGGTAAATTGCTTATAGGACAAGACAATCATTTCTTAAGGTCCTACGTACAACAATCACAAAGGGACCTACTCAAGGACTCGATTAATGCAGTTCGGAACTCTGGTAGATTTGTTGAGTAGTCAAACTTAGTGACTCAAATAATGTTCAAGTCACTCAGCAAGTTCTTGAATAAACTTAAAAGGAAACTTTGAGAGATCAGATCGGATTGAATCTATTAGACTTGAATGATTTTGGACTCGGATGGTCCAGTTTATATAGCATTTGGGGTGTGGACCATTGTCAAGTAGTCATCAATGGTTCAGAACATTTGTGAAACGTTTCTAGCCATTGGCAGTAAATTATGAACATTTTAGATCGTTAGATCAACAATTTGACCGTTGGATCATCAAGGCTTATCCATTTTCAAACCGTTTTGGATATTAAGGCTCTCGTAGTCATTGTAAAAAAAATTTGATGGTTTTGGATCCATTGACCTCACCATTTCCAATAGCCTATAAAGCTAGGTCACTTTGCACTTCTCTCTCGCACGACGAACGCACCATCTCGCATGCGCCAACTAACACTACTACAGCCACACTGCCCATGCCCGAGCACGCGTTCGTATGATACTGGAACACGCAAACTGAGCATCTCTCTCCATTTCTCCAAGTAAGAATACTCCACACTCAAAGACTTATAAACCAAAAGTTTTTTCCTACTCTATCCAATGATGTCTGACTAAACAAAAATGTAATTTTTCCTTTGTTATTTTCTAATTTATTTTGGTATGAAACAAAATTTTCAAAAATATTTATTTTTAAAACCAAAATCTCAATAGTTTATATGCTATACCCGTTAATAAGGTGACTCTGACTTAGATGAAGGGAAAACATTCCAAACTTCCAAGGCCCCCAAGAGGTTCCTAGTGTTTCCTGTGGTGTGATGTGGTCTACTTGAGCTTTGCATCTGCTTCACGTTTGGGCTCATGTTCTAAAAAGAGTTGGCAGAACAGAATGGAGACATGTATCACGGTGGCCCTCAGAGCTTATGGCTGCAGGCAATCAGCGTCAAAGCTAACATGTGCTTAATATGAAAAATACAATATTTCCATGATTTTCTTTTTCTTTTTCTTTTTTTCCGTATAGAGGTGCTATGAATCATGTTGCTCTTAATTGTCATGAATCACTTGGACATCCCAACCGTTGGATCTGAACTGTCCATAAAGTCCAGAACACATTCCATGGGCTATGATGCAACAATCTCACTGACCGAATGATCCAATATACCTTGATTTGGCCTTATTTTCTATAGCCATCCATTTTCAAAGCCACGTCCGTTCTTATCTTTTTTTACACACTCACACCCCCACACACCACAGGCACTCATCCCTGATTTCAGTGCTGAAATACGTATACTCCTGAGCCAAGGATGAGCAAAGGAAGCAGGCTTTAAAAATAAAAAATAAAAAAATAAAAAAATAAAAATAAAAAATAAAAAACACGACTCACACTAGGGGTGCATATCAAACTGGTAGAACCGTGGAACCGGACCAGAACCGATCCAATAGTCCAGTTTGGTCCGGTTCTAGACAGCACCAGTTCCGGTTCCGGTTCCGATTCCAAAATTACAAGAATCGTTAGATAAGGTTCGGTTCCGGTTTAGGGGCATGTAGAATCAAACCGAATAGTTAACCGAACCGCTGATCCGAACCGTGGATCTGAACCTTAATAGTATTGTTAAAAGAACTAGCAGACACTATTTATGTGAAATTAGGGTGCCACTAAAGTGTACAACTCCTTTTGAAAAAAAAAAAAAAAAATGACCGATAAAAAAAATATTTTTTTTTTAAAAAAGGTGTCACTAGTCTAGCTGCCTATACATTTAAAATATATTCTTTGAATGTTTATTCTACCCATTTTACATTGTCTGCCGTTGTCGTGCAGCTTATAGTATTCGTTAAGAAATTTTTTTTTTTGCTTGCCATTTGCTGTCTCATCATTTAGCTGCCCGACCTTTAGCTGTTGTTTGAAACAGAACCATTCTATTTTGCAGTTAGATTCTCACGGCTTTTTTGTTGCGTGCATTGCTTGGTTGGTTTGAAAACTGATTGCAAACAAGGTCCAAGCTATATGAATCCATCTTGTAAGCTATTTGTTGAGCTTTGTAAAGCTAGGTGAATCAACAATGCTTAATGCCTACATGTTGCATTTCATCGCAGTACCAATACACTCCTGATTGTATGGTTCTGAGACCTTAATAGTATTGTTAAGAGATTAGGAATATAGTCTCCCAAAATTAGCTCGATATATTTTGGAAATTGTTCGAGGTTTAAATCTAAGTGCAATTGGGCTGGATTTTAAAAAGCCCAGAACCGTGGAACCGAACCGGTTTTCACGGTCCGGTTCTGGTTCGGTTCTACGGTGCTAACGGTCCAGTTCCGGTTCCAAAAATCCTAGAATCGTTAGGAACGGTTCAGTTCCGGTTTCACCCCAAAACCAGACTGAACTGACTCATGTGCGCCCCTAACTCACACCCTAGGCACACCCACACACTTAAACGGCAGTGGGATAGCCGTCCATTTTCCTAGCTACAATTGCCCATCAAAATTGCTTCTTAAGAATCATAGCAATCCATAACGGATCGTACAAAATACATGGATCGATTTGTTTAGTGGACTTATTTTATTCAAATGATTTTGACTGTCCAAATTAAATGCTATTGATCAAATGGTTATATTTGCTAGCTAGATCAGTACGATGTTTGCATGGTAACCCATTAAATGTGTCCTGGAGCTAATGAACAGTCTGGATGAATGGATTGGACTGTCTAAGTGTCCCAATGCAATTATAACATATAGTGCTATGAGAGCAGCGGAACATTTCTCCAAATATCAACAGCTACTATCTAGAAATCCCACCCACCCATATTTCTTCCACAACCGTCTATTGCTGGCCCATGATCAAATGTTTAGCGTTTTCACATGAAAACGGAGAAACTATCAGGGGTTGTCACCTGACGTACTTTCCCATTAGATCAACGGTCACAATCAGTGATCAAGGGTCCCACTACAGACTCCAGACATAAGAACAATATACATATCCTTGTGTCGAGGATCATTGCATCGACCATCCATGGAGACTTTTGCATGAGATACGATGCATGCTTTCTCTTCTAATTTCCATCAAAAGCTCACCAGCTGAGCGACCCCAGCCATGCCCAGTGCAAAAGCTAGCGCCATCCGCCAAACATCATCCAGCTTATGGGCCGCGCTCATCGTAATTGTTGTGGGGCCCACCGTGGTTGCGGTGTTTCTACACGGAGCTGATGAGTTGGACCCGGTCCAGCTGCCGGACCAACACTCATGGTTCTCCTCCCTAGCCGTCCTGTCGCGCAACAACCACATACTCAAAGGGTCCGAAAGGTTGGGTGATGGGCTTTTGCCTGGGCCAGAGGACATGGCCTATGATGCTGAAGCCGACGTGCTGTACACCGGATGCGGTGATGGATGGATAAAGAGAGTCATGGTGGCTGAGGCCGCAGAGACGATGTCCATTGAGAATTGGGTCCACGTTGGTGGCCGGCCGCTCGGGATCGCTCTTGGAGCAGATAAGCAGGTCATCGTCGCCGATGCGTACAAGGTAAGATGAGCATGGAGTTTTAAACGGTCTAGAGTTTTCTTGGAACGTGATGATGCTGGTGTGGGAGTAACATGGTGCTAGCAACTGAAAGAGGAGGTTCTTTTGGTAATTTTTTCGGGTATTTCGTTCTGTTCTGGGAAAACCTGATTTTACTGAAAAGAGCTTTGACTGCTTTGATTTTTCACAAGGACCTTTGACGGTAACAGATGGTTGACACAATTATCAAAATGTCCTTAGTCAGTTTTTTTTCTAAAAAGTGGTGGGGTCGACCCTTGTGGGACAACATGGTTTGTGTATGACATCCGGCCCGTCCAAAAGGTGCACCCGACCCTGATGAACAAATAGCCCAAGGAATTGGGTTGATCCAACTACCAAGTGGGCCACATATGTAATTGGAGAGTTTAGGAAGGTGTATGTTGCTTTCCATAATAGGGCCCACCTGTTTGACGACTTGGATGTCATAACACATTACATAGGGCCGCAATGCTTCGCTCTGCCATTTCTCTTAAAAAAGAAAACAAATAACGGTATTTTTGTTAATTTGTCCTCCGAGGATTCAAAATAATTAACCGAAATCTTTTTTATAAATTCAGTTTTTGAGAATAATTCCATCAAAATCCACTGTATTTTTCCTGCACATGCCCACTCGCGGCCACATGTGTGAAAGTTACAAGACGGTCATCAGGTATACCCCACTAACGTAGGATCCGACCCAAAAATCAGGTAGGCCACACAGGTTCACTGAATGTAGACCATTGTCCAAGTAGTCAACTTCTTGTCTGGAATTGTTTGATCCAAAGCAGTGATGCATCTGATTCTTGGGCAGGGCATTTACATGATGTAGGCCACCTGATGGGCAACTTGGATCTTGATCGTGTACCATGTTGGCACAAGCAGCAAATTTGGGTCGACAAGATTTCCTAGCAAAAAAAAAAAGGCTATTGCCCTGTGGCCATCCATGCATGATATGACCCATGTAGAGCACGTCAGAGGGCCCCAACTGTCCATCTGGTGGGCCACCACTAATTTGTGAAACAAGAAATTCATAACATGCACAATCTTTGCACCCTGATTTTCTGATTTTCTGGCTGAACCTGAGGGATTGACTCTTTTTTCTTTTTTCTGGACCTCCCGTTGGAAATTCCGGTTGTATTGACCCACCTCGGTCCATCAGTTTTGCCATCTCATGTTAGTATATGAGTTTAAAAAATGAGCCAGATTCAAAACTCAAACGGTCACGGCCCAGGAAATAGTGTGAATTGAATGACCATCAAGGAAAACATCGTTGGGCCGGGCCACAAAAGTTTAGGATCAAAGCTAGTGTTTATGTTTTCATTTAAGGCCAGTGGGAATAAACTTATGGATGGTTTGAATGGCATACAAATATCACAGTGGACCCAGTAAGGTTTCAAGGGTGGGTGTTTCCATCCTCGTTATTCTTGTCGCGTGGCCCACCTAAGTTTTAGATCTGCTTCATTTTTGGGCTCCTATCCTGATGGTAGCTAGATAAACTGATGAACGGGATAGATTTCTCACGGTCACGTGGGAGACACCATAATAGTTTATGCCTACACGAACTTCCTATAGGCCGGGAGCACATGCAATCCGGTCCCTTCAGTGCTTGCCATCAGGGGCGCGGATTAGATAATGACAAGGTCATTAGCCAAATGGCTACTGAAGTGACATCACCAAGCTATGTGGACCCCACCATGATGCATGTGTTGTATCCATACCGTCCAACCATTTGTAGAGATCTTTTTATGCATCAGAAAAAGAATGAGATAGATCTAAAGTTCAAGTGGACCCACCATAGAAAACCGTGGGATCTGTCACACCCACCGTTGAAACATTTATAGGGCCATCATGATGTATTTTTTAGATCCAACTTATTCATAAGTTAACATAGAGATAGATGAAATGAAAACAAAAATGTAAGCTTGATCGGAAACTTCCGTGGCCCCTAAGAAGTTTTGAACAGTGGATGTCACTGTCCCCACTGCTTTCTATGGTGGGGTCCACTTGAACTTCAGATCTATCTCATTATTTTTCTCATGCCATCAAACAATCTCTCCAAATGGATGGACGGTATGGATACAACACATGCATCATGGTGGGGTCCACAGAGCTTGGTGGCGTCACTTCAGTAGCCATTTGGCTGCCGACCTTGTCAGTATCTAATACGCTCCCTGCCATCAGATGGAAACGGATTGGCTACTCCCCTGCCACTAGCCCGGTTGCTGGTGGCCGGTGCTCTGTGGGCCCACCATGAGGTATGTGTTTCATCCATGCCGTTTATCCATTTTTACGGATCATTTTAGGGCTTGATGCCAAAAAAAGAGAGGTATAAAATCTCAGGTGGACCACAACACAGGAAAACAATATTGAGTGGATATGGACCATTAAAATCATCCTAAGGCCCACTGTACTGTTTATTTGACATCCAATCTGTTGATTAGGTCATACAGACCTAAATGAAGTTTAAAAAACAAAGAAAGGCTTGATCCAAAACTTTTATGGCCCTCAAAAAGTTTTTAATGGTCGATGTTCATTCAACGCTGTTTCCTGTAATGTGGTCCACTTGAGATTGGGATATACCTCCTTTTTGGTCTCATATCATAAAATGATCTAGAAAAATATATGAACGGCATGGATGAAACACATACATCATGGTGGGGCCCACAGAGCACCGACTGCCAGCCATTGGCTGGTGGCAGGGGGGTAGCCAATCCGTTTCCCCATCAGATGGGCAGTCTGATTCATCCGTCCATGGAAGGATACAATTCTCATAAGACTGGTCTTTGTTTTTTCAGTTATCAAAGGTGAAAGGATACAATTCTAAGTTCTAACCTATGGTTAAAGACTATTTTACCCCTACATTCACATCTGTGCATGTGGTGACAGGGGCTGTTGAGAGTGACTACAGATGGAGAAGTGAACGTGCTGAGTGATGAAGCTGAGGGAGTGAAATTCGGTCTGACTAACTGTGTCGATATCACCAGCAACGGCGTGATTTACTTCACGGACACATCTTACAAATACAATTTCGACGAGTTCCGTCGCGATGCTCTCGAGGGTCGTCCTCATGGACGGCTAATGAGCTATGATCCATCCATCAACCGGACCCAAGTGCTTGTGCGGAATCTCTACTTCGCCAATGGTGTCGCCCTGTCTCCGCAACAAGATTTCCTGGTATTCTGTGAAACCACCATGTAAGATCTCCCACTCTACCACTGATGATTCTATTCCACACATGTATCATAAAATGAGACAGATCCAAAACTCAATGCCCACCGTTGAATTCTTCCTGGAACCCACCGTGATGTTTATTTGTCATCCAACCTATTCATAAGGTCACACGGACCTGTGGACTAAAGGAAAACACAAATATCAACTTATCCAAAACTTCAATGGCTCTCGAGAAGTTTTCAAATGGTAGGCGTTCAATCCCTACTACTTTTGGTGGTATGGTTCACTTGAAGTTTGGATCTGCCTATTTTTGGTACCATGCTCTAAAATGAGCTCTAAAAAAATGTATGGACGGTGTGGATATAACACATACATCATCGTGGGTCCACATAACTTAGCGACTTCGACACACCACCCAATTGGGTAGTGTCGCACACCACGAAATCTGCTTCCTTATGCACTGTGTGGCCCGATTCAGTTCAATGTTTTGTAGGTTGTAACCAACAACTCGATGTACGGATCCCACCATGATGTGTACATGACATCCAATCGATCCATCAGTACCCCTAATGTTCTCCTTCTCAGTCAAGGATCGGCTGATCCAAAACTTAGGTGGGCGAGACCATCTAAAAAAGCATGCCTAGAGCCTATAATATCACATGGTGCACCCCAGCTAGTTTTGAAATTGCTGGATTTTCAGGTTGCCCGTGCATTCCGGTAGCCACGTATTTTGAATGAATAGGATGGATGGTACAATACACACTAAGCCCCATATGCAAGTTGAAAGGTTGTTACATGTAGGTGTCTATGTCACAATTATTAGATAGCGAAGCTAGTTTTAGTTTTGGATCTACCTAGTTTTTTAATACATAAATATAACTTGATTGAGTATAATAGATGCAATCAAAATGCATTTATAAGTTACGCTTGAGTAATAAAGCTTTAGTTGACATGGCCTCTAAAAACATTATGTGAATTTTCACATGCTAAGCTTGTCTCAACTTTGTAGAACATTTGGGCATGCCAAAGGTGGGTCATTTCATAAAAATCAGCTTAATGAAATCCAGATGGTCTACTAATCAAGCAGGCTACACTACTAAAAATAGAAGACTTCTTATGATATGATTCATTACATGTGTATAGCTCATCAAATCAATGGATGGCTCCCATCTTTCTCAGAGCTGATTTTTATGGTGACTGCCTTATGCAAAACTCTCATGGGAATGAGTAAACTATAGTCCCCACAGGACCATCTAGGAAGTTACTATAGAAATTGGGCTTTGGGATATAACCGCCTATTGATCATTGTCTTTGATTTTGGAGGCCCGTGATCCTCAAAATTGATCACCTGGCCTTCATGATTGGCCCCACCTTTTATGGTCCTTGGTTGTAGACCTTTCATCATCTAGAAGCATTTTATTACTTGTTTTATAATGTTTAGAGATTTGATTACATTAAAATTTTGATTAGCGTATTTTTAAGTTTGGGGATTCCTTGGAGGCCAAGGAAGAGACTCATATAAATATTTATCATTGATGATGATGGTCCCCTCACAGGTAAACATCATTCTAAAGCTCCTTCGGATCTCATTCCAAGCGGTTAATCATTTCAAGAGGAACCTTTTCTGATACCAATTGAAATTGCGTGTAATGGGCCTAAGGCTATACATGCGGAAGCTTGACAAGGCTATAAAATGAAAGCTATATCGTAGAAGGGGGTGATTAGGACCAAATAAATTGTATGCATATTAAACACACAATTGCATACTTAAATTAATTTTCAATTAAACTAAGCAAAGCAATTAACTCTAAGGCTTCAAGCCAATAGAGGGTTCAATCACAAAGACTACAAATGATGCAACATATTAAACAACTACTCTATACATGATAGTGTACATATATGTGGGGGATGTGCTAATTATCAAATCCTAACATTCATTTAATCATGCATACATATAATTCATCAATCACTCACATAAGCATAATTAAGCAAGTGCTCAAATGACAATCCCAAACACAAGCATGAATAGTGGTTCAGTGTCCCTACTTCACACTCGGCGGACGCAGTTAACCCATGAGTGTACTGGATTTCACTATGGAATATTTTAAATTAGGTTCACCTCTAACCTTTACAATCATACATAAGGATTGACTCCCTTGGAGGCTTATTTGGTTTTCTATATGTCAGCCATGAACATTGGTCCTACACAAGAATTTACATGTACATACCCATGTTGGTGGCCTACACAAGGACGTGATTTGGGTCCTACAAAAGAACCTAATCGAGTTTGACAAACAAACTCTTACACTCGATCCTATATAAGGAAGAAGTGTACACTGACTATATAAAGGACAACCTTACTTGTCGGATTGAGCCTCGTTGACAGTCGTGCTTGGGTCGCTTCTTCAAAGCTCTCCTGTGCTTGAATTAACTCCTCAATTGCTCCCCCGATCGTTGATGTCAATACGTTGTCAATGCTTTAGCTCCTATGATCAAACACTTTGCATGTAATACTCCATTAAGATGCCAAGGTGGTAGGAGGTTGGGTGAATCTCCTACAACTAACTGAGTGTAGAAATCCTAAGGGATTCACCTATAAGGGTCTTCTAGAGAATTTACATAAGATGTGTCAATAAGATTGGGTCTAAACTCTAGAAAAATGTAGAGTTCAAGATCATCTTTAATGTGGAGGTTGAGATTCTCATTAGAGTGAAAATTTAAAGGAAGATGACTTGAAACTCATAGGATTAGAAGTCTACGATGTGAGATATCAATATGGAATTACCTAGCCTTCTATTGCACCGAAAACCCCTCAAAATGTTCAAAGATTGAATGTTCTATATAAAGGAATCGATTTCTAACAATAATAAAACGTGCAAAAACCGCTAGTATTCAGTCGAACCGAATTTGGCTTCAGTCGCACTGAATTAAACAAGAAAAGTTGTTTGACATATTTTAGCTCTATCAGTCAGAACGAATATTGTCTTCAGTCGTATCGAACACAGTCTTCGATTGGACCCAATGTGGCATTCAATTATAGCCGAATTACCTTTAATTTATGTCTTAACACGCTAAACTGTTTTGGCCGATTTTAGTTAGGCCAAAGGTGAATTCAATGAAACCGAATGTTGCTGAAATTGTGCAGTTTTCCAATAACTCGGGACATTTAAAGTCAATCTAAGCGTGTTCAATGAAGGCTCTTAAGACTAAGAGATGATCAATAAAATATTTACCTATTAGGATTAAGATTATTTAGAGGTTTAGGTTGTTTTGGGTCAAGGGTTAGTGACACAGTAATGAACATAATGAGGTCAGGCACTGTCTTCCTCAAGGATAACTACTCCGAATCCACGGAGCTTCTATCGACTCCTCACAGAGACTTTTCGAATCCACGAGGAAAGAAAGCAAGAAAAATAAAAAATAATTCTAATAAATTTGTAATTTGATTAATGAATGAATAAAACAAGTTCACAACCCTTTAAATAGGGATACTAAGTAACGAGAGAAATTTCAGAATCATACTATAACTAAAACTCCTAGAATTTGTAACTTACTATAAATAGTAAACTTACTATTTACAGACGGTCGTGATGTTCACTAGTCGCAAGGTTTTCGGCCAAAAATAGTAAGTGTCCTATTTGGCTTCACCAAGCTGTTCTCCTAATTATTCTAAGCTCTTTTCACGTTAGGCACAACTCCTAAAGCCCAACAGATGAAGAGTTATAATCAAACTAAAACTTACTATTTATAGTAAAAAAAGGAATTAAAATAAGGAAACGACCGTCGATCTGGGGGTATTTTGTAAATCCGGCTTGCGCAACTCGGCAAAGCAGGGTTGGATGGCTAAAGTAGCTCGTTCTACCCCAAAATCATATATTTTACGTCTGATAACTCATTCTGAATTGCGAGATACGCTCGATTTAAGGTCTGATGGTTCAGATGACTTCTGTCACCGACTGGGCTTTTTCTGATCCATGAAACTATCCGTGACCCGCTCTACATCAGTTAGGGTCACTAAAGCACCTCACATACTTATTCTTTACTCATTGATGCTCCACGTCTACTTGTGTCTTCAATCTTCAGCTTGCAATGGCTTAACCAACTCCCTAATGCATGGACTCATGTAATTGACAAATAAAGTGCACGAATAAGTGCAGTATCAAGATACAGAAGAATATCTATCAAAGTGATCAACCCGTTGCATTTATTTAAAGCTGGTAGCTACTAACTTAACCTTATATTTTTCAATAGAATTATTTACCCTGCATTTTCTTTTGAAAAACCATTTACAATATAAATGTTTTGCCTAGGATGTACGTGCATTGATTTTCAAGTGTTATTAATCTTAATAGACTATATCTCATTAATGATTGCTTCTTTCTAAAAGATAATAACATCCAAATACATAACATCTTCAATGTCATTGGGTCATTTTCTAGTTGAGCTAAAATTGGGTAAAAATTAGTATCGTAATCCTTGACAATCTTAAGTCATTTACTCTTCCTAATCTTTAATTCAAACTCTATTTCTTCTAAGTCTATAAGATGAGATCTAAAAGATTCGTCTATTTTAACAGAGGAATGACCCACAATAAATTGACAACTATTGTTATTTAATTTATAAAATAATATATTTTCATGAAACTCAACATCTCTAAATTTAATTATGATATAATTACTAAATTTAAAAAATTATAAGCTTTACTATGAGATGCATATCCTATAAATACACACCTGAAAGTTTTATATCTTAATTTAAGTATTTTAGTATTAGTTAGCCTAACATCGACAAGATAGCCCAAAACTTTAAAATAACTTATATTTAATTTTTTTACATTTATATCATTCATATGAGATTAGATACATACCCTATAAATACACACCTGAAAGTTTTATATCTTAATTTAAGTATTTTGGTATTAGTTAGCCTAACATCGACAAGATAGCCCAAAACTTTAAAATAACTTATATTTAGTTTTTTTTACATTTATATCATTCATATGAGATTATTTTAAATTTAATTGTAAGCAACTTATTTAAGATATAACAAGCAGATACAATGCTTCTCCTCAAATACTTAAAAGAATATTAATCGTAATAACATACATCATATTAATAAAAGATTGACTTTTTACGTTCTACTACTCTATTTTGTTGAGGAGAATAAGGGACGGTAATTTCATGAATAATATCATTCAATTTATAAAAATTATTAAAATTATTACAAGTGTATTCGCTACCTATATCACTTTTAACTTTTTTATTCAATTGATATATATACTTCACTTTTAAAAACTATACATTTAGAAAGTACTTCATCCATATATCTTAATAAATACACATATAAGTATCTGAAATGCCATCAATAAATATATTAAATAATTTCTTATCACATTTACCAAAAGTTTTCTTAAAAGTTCAATATATCAAAGTGAATCAGACTAAGTAAACTCATATATTTTTTTCACTCTATGAAAATGTTTTATAGTTACCTTGAATTTTGAATAGAATTTACACTGTTTAAATTCATTATTTCCTCAATGAGAAATTACACTACAAGAATTCATATTCTTAATAGTTTAACATTCATACGGTATAATCTATCATGCCATAAAGAGACAAAACAGATCATATATGTAAGTAAAAGCAATTTTATTCATTTTAACATTTAATTAAAATTTTCATGTTCATGATTTGTATAGCCCTTTCCTACAAAAGAACTAATTTTTATAATAATTTGATCAAATTTATAAACCTATTTCAACCCAATTTTGTTTAGAAGATAGTCTAAGACCAAGTTCTTGCAAATGTCTGAAACGTACAAAACATTAGCTAAAATAATAGCCTTCCCCAAGGTATAACTTATACATTTCCACATTTTATTATTATAGATAGATGTCTTAAATCTGTCTGGTGGTCTGTCGATGATATCGACAGGACCGTCGATGATATCGAGGTTGTTATCGACAGGGTCTTGATGTCATCGATAATTCACAGTATTTTTCACCCCTGGTTGCTGGACAGTTTTGGTCCTGTTCCGATATCATCGAGAGACTTTCAAATGATATCGAGGCTGTCATCGAGAGTAGCTCGATGACATTGATAAGTTCCGCAGATGCGATTGCGGAAACGCAAATTTTGCGGATTTTGTTTCCTAATTGAATTCTACCTCTTTCTATTCTTTTTTAAAGTAGTGTATCCAGGATTAGGGTGTATTCCAGGGATTCTAAGGCTTTCTAAAGTAGTTTCAAGGGTTTCTAAAGGGATTTTAGGGTTTCTAAAGGGTGTAGCAAGGGTGAGATTCGAGGTTGTTTGAATCGGGTAAGTCCTCTTTCTTTATAATTTCTATTTTCATAGTGGAGATCTGTCGCTTTGTGCCGTAGTTTTTTCCCGCAAGGGTTTTTCACGTTAAATCTGTGTGTTCTCTTGTATGCTTGGTGCCATTAGATTACCATCCTAGATCTAGATATGTGTGATTTCGCAGGTCAAAATCTCCAACAAGTGGTATCAGAGCAATCGGTTGGGGCACAGATCTGAATCTGCAGGATTAGTAATAATGGCGAGCGCCAGGTATGAGATTGAGAAGTACTCAAGAAAAAATAATTTTGAATTATGGAAGATCAAGATGATGAGTTCCTTAATCAAGCAAGGCGAAGATGGTGCTCTTGAGGAGCGAAAGTCTACTATGACTGATGGTGATTGGAATACTCTTGATAAGAAGGCATTATCATCGATCCGTTTATGTCTCACGGATGAGGTTCTCTACAATGTCATGAGGGAGAAAACTGCGGCTAAGTTATGGGCGAAGTTAGAGGATGTCTATGTGAAAAAATCCTCTGAAAATCGCCTGCACTTGAAGCGACAGGTATAACTTCAAGATGGCAGAGGGTGGAGATCTGGAGGCTCACATCAGTAACTTTAATAAATCGGTTTGCAAATTGCTGGATATGGAGGAAGTGATGAAAGATGAAGAACAAGCATGTATGTTGTTGAATTCTCTCCCGGCGTCTTTTGAGGCATTCAAGGACATTATGTGCAGCACAAACAAAACCCTGAGTGTCGATACTGTTATCTCGGCTCTTCAAGGGAAGGCTATGAGACAACTAAACAGCGACATGGGGACGTCTTCTGATGCACTGTTTACAGTGGGTAATAATTCTGGACAAGGTACAGGTTCTTCAGGTTCTAAATTCAAATCCAAGGGCAAGGGCAAAGGAAAGGTAAAGTGCTCGAACAGTGGGAAGGAAGGACATGTGAAGAAGGATTGTAGAATCCTAAATCAAAGAGAGAAGATTCTGAGGCTTCATACAGGGAGGCCAATGTTGCCACATCAGATGGATCGAGTGGATGTATTGGTGATGTTTTGTCTGTGTTTGCTATCAGGCGGTCATACGATGATCGTAAGGATGAGTGGATGCTAGACACAGGGGCATCTTTTCACATGACTCATCATCAGAGTTGGTTCGCCAGCTACAGGGAGTGCGATGGTGGACAGGTGTTTATGGGCAATGGCTTTACCTATAATGTTATGGTTGTTGGTACGGTGCACATCAGGATGTTTGATGAGGTGGAGCATACCCTGACTAATGTCAGACACGTTCTTGATTTGAAGCAGAATCTGATTTCTCTTGGTATGCTTAAGGCAAAAGGATGCAAGTACACAGGTATTGATGGTGCTCTTACAGTATCCAAGGGGGCACGGGTAATCATGAAAGCACAACGACTCGGTAACTTGTACAGGTTGATCGGGAGCACTTCAAATGGTAGAGCTGCTATGGATGTAGCGGATTCCACCTCTGCACATGTGTGGCATGTTGGGCATGGTCACATGAGCGGGCAGGGCAGGAAGGCTGAGATGTGTGGACAAAGATACAGAGCAGGTGGAGCAGCCACCTGTGAGAAGAATCACACGGCATGATCGCAGGATATCGGCGAGGTACATGACGACTCCAATATCGCAGGGGATTCATCTTCTATTCAGATGGCTCTAAGTGAGCTTGGTGCTAAAAATTGGAAGATGACTATGGGTGATGTGATGGATTCGTTGTACTAGACCGACATATGGGAGTTGGTGGAGCTTCCAGTGGGCCGGTGAGCAGTTGGATGCAGGTGGATCTTCAGGAGGATACAGCATAGATACAGGGCGAAGTTAGTAGCGAAGGGTTATGATCAGAGAGAATGGATCGACTTCTCAGAGGTATTCATGCCGACGGTATAACAGGTGTCTATTAGATCCGTGATTGGCGCTCGTTGGCCAATGTGATCTTGAGCTGGAAGGATGGATGTGGAGTCTGCTCTTCTATAAGGGAAAGTGAAGAGCAGATCTACATGAAGCAACCAGAGCGGTTCGAAGTTAAAGGGGATGAGAAAAGACTTTGTAGGAGGTCGTGGTTCGACCTGTCGCCTAGGCAGTGGTTTAATTCCTTCATGGTGAGTCAAGAATTGATGACGTGTAGATCGCTAGTTATGACATGTCTGAAATCAATGTACCGAAGACTAGGTTAAGTGGGACATTCAGGATGAAGGATCGGGGGGCTGCAAAAATGGTTCTCGGCATTGAGACTGAAGGAGGAGTAGGCTTTGGTAATCTCAGGAAGAATACCTTGTGTGTAGGTATTGTTCAACGATGTGATGGGCCAGGTAAAGCCGGAGAGCGTTCCCTACGCGTCTCTCCTTGAGTTTTTCCTCAGGACATGTCCCAAAACAGATGAGGAAAAGCAGGATATCTCATGAGCCTTATTTCGAATGTGGTTGGCAGTGTATGCCATGGTCTGGATTAGACCGATTATTTCACAAGTTATCAGTGTTGTGAGCAAGTACCCTGGCAAGCAATGTTGGGTAACAGTGAGATGGTAAGAAGACTACGTTTTTCTTGTGGGAAGACAGGAGCAAAGGTGGTTGAGCATGTTGATTTAGATTCGGTAGACATGATCAACAAGAATGTTTCTGTAGAAAAAATTTAAGTTCTGTGCAACTTCTCTAGGCTTGGCGATGGCATAAAAGGAAGACGGAGTGTGCACGAGAAGCTATGATGTGATGAAGAGATAAAAGGAGGTCAAGAAGCTACACGGATGAAGATTGAAGACATGGTAGAAATTGTTATAGACAGATGTCTTAAATCTGTCTGGTGGTCTGTCGATGATATCGACAGTCCCGTCGATAATATCGAGGTTGTTATCGACAGGGTCTCGATGCCATCGATAATTCACAGTATTTTTCACCCCTGGTTGCTGGACAGTTTTGGTCCTGTTCCGATATCATCGAGAGACTTTCAGATGATATCGAGGCTGTCATCGAGAGTAGCTTGATGACATCGATAAGTTCCACAGATGCGATTGTGGAAACGCAGATTTTGCGGATTTTGTTTCCTATTTGGATTCTACCTCTTTCTATTCTTTTTTAAAGGGGTGTATCCGGGATTGGGGTGTATTCCAGGGATTCTAAGGCTTTCTAAAGTAGTTCCAAGGGTTCCTAAAGGGATTTTAGGGTTTCTAAAGGGTGTAGCAAGGATGAGATTCGAGGTTGTTCGAATCGGGTAAGTCCTCTCTCTTTGTAATTTTTATTTTCATAGTGGAGATCTGTCGCTTTGTGCCGTAGTTTTTTCCCGCAAGGGTTTTCCACGTTAAATCTGTGTGTTCTCTTGTATGCTTGGTGCCATTGGATTACCATCCTAGATCTAGATCTGTGTGATTCCACAGGTCAAAATCCCCAACTTCTATAACATCTGTAATAATTATGTTTCTCATCTGAATCTTCTTTCTATCAATAACGTCTTCATAGATCTTAAACCGATGACGGTCATAACACACGTGTGTTATCACATGTGTTAATCCACCAACCATCACATGGTTCTATGCGAACCATATTAATCTTTGTAACCATCGCTATGATTTGAGATTTTTCATTTAAATTTGCTTAAGGTACGCTTTTTCCCTCCAAAATTATCATTTAAAACTTCAAATCATCAAGTCACAAGGAAACTCTTTTCCCTCCATTTGATTTTTAAAATATAGTTATAATCTCGTGTTATTGAGGGAAAAGCAAATATAAATACTTTGTTGTAACATTTACTACTTTTCAAACAAGTGCAAATGTCTTGTTGATGCAATTTCTTGTTGATGTAAAGTAGTTGCATTCTCTCTTTGCTTTCTATCCAAATAGGCCCTAATAAAAACTTTCTAGTATGTTGCATGGAATAAAGGGAATGATTTTTGTAAGTTAATAATGTATTTGACCTTGATTGGTTTGGATTATTTTAGGAAAACTAATTATGTAGGCATCCTTGATCTATGATGAGTGATCAACAAGTTATAATTAAAATAAAGTCTAGTTGTAATATCTTTCTGGTGAATGATTATCAATAAATACTCATGGCCTTATATAGGAAGGTGAAGAACAAATCTATTTAGCTTTCTAAAGTACTTTGCCTCCTGAGCCGATGGTCTCACTCAGATAGGAAGACATGGGGAACATGATGGGATTTACCAAGAGGGTCAGACTTCCAAGAGAAATCATTGGCTAATAAAGTAGGGATAGGTAATCTTTGTGTTAGAAGATAACATATCACCATTAGATAAACTGAAAAATAAGCTTTAAAAATTAAAATACTAATGAAAACTTAAAGTGTTGAAAATAAATTTTAATACACCACTTCTGTAAGCATTCAACCTTCAACATTAAGTGAAAGGAAGAGAGCTTAGAAAAGACCCATATTTTAGTGAAAATTAATTTAAGCACTTAATAATCTAGATTTTTCTAACGATTTGAATTATATAAGTACTGAAAATAAGTGATAAGTACTATAAATAAGTTTTATCAAATGACAGCTAGTCAACTTCTTTTTAATATTTTTTCTCTATTTGCATTTGCATGGAATTATAAAGAAATTATGCTTATTTTTTTTATTCATTGAAGGCTGAGGCTTCTGCTCCCCCTCATGTATATGTAATTTGTTTCCAAGGTTTTAAAAAAAGTGACAAATTATCAATAACAATTTTATTAAAATAGTAATGATGCTAGTAATCAGACATAAACCCCAACGATTATTGGACTTGCAATGGTGGTGTATGAAAACCTTTTGCCAGATATGTTGATCTTAATGTTTTCAAGATCATATGGGACAACCTATGGTTTCATTTGGTCTTGCCCATGGAGATCTCCCAAGAGCTCTTGCCATGCAAAGTGACACTATATGATGCCCACATGGTTTGATCTTGGTCAAGCATGTCTCTTAGTATTTGAAAATTCTCTAACAATTTCTAACTTACCTGTAGGAGGAGATGCAGAAAATATAACATTCAAGGGGAGAAAAAAGGATTAGTGGAAGACTTTGTTGATAATTTGCCGGGATTTCCCGATAATATTCATTACTGCGACGGACATTTCTGGATTGCACTAGTTTCGGTAATGTTAATCCTTCATTTCCTTTTTACCATTTCATTATAAGTAATAAGGTTTGTTAATTCTACAAACTCACTATTATGCACTTTCTTAAAATGTGATGTCACCTGCCCAATTTGGCACATGTGTCACATCCTAGCTGTGCTTCAGATGGGCCCCACAATGTATATATGTTGTTGCCCAAATTTTAGGATGCTCCAATCATCAGGTGGGCATGTCTGTGTTAGACATAAGGATAACTTTTCCTAACAATTCAAAAAAAAAAAAAATTTGCACATGCATGACCCAGTTGATGAATGGACAACTAATTTACAATCCAGATCATTGTCATCATCATATTCTTATCCCACCTATATGGGGTCAGTGTATGCCAATTACACAGTGTGGCCCACAAGATCAACGGCCCATACACGTTTGGTGGGAAAGGCTACATCGTTGTAGCATATCTAAGCATGCATTTTGTGTGTTTTTTCCAGGGAAGAACGTTTTCTTTGCATGTGTTCATGAAGTATCCGTTTGTGAGGAAAGCTTTAGCGGTTCTAGAGAAGTTCGTGAAGCTGCCCAAGATGGAGGGTCACGGTGGAGTATTGTGCGTTAGTTTGGAGGGTCAAGCACTAGCCCTCTATTCGGATCCGGCTTTGTATAGTGTCACCAGCGCCATTAAAGTAGGGACCCACCTTTACTATGGGTCCCTCACAAAGGGCCACATTAGCCGGCTTGATCTAACCCAACACCCTGCACGTACAATGTGAACGATCCGTTTGAAAGCATTTTACATTTGGAAATATAAATATGTCAAGAATCTAATAGTGCCTCCAGTTGCTGATATTCAGAGCTGGAATTTCAAAGAGGCGAAACTGCGCCATTGCCTTCCTTTGCTTTTTCTTTACAACAAAGTAGAAAATAGAGAGTTTGTGAGGCCCATGTAGTATGTCTTACATCCAACCTGCCCAATAGACACACAACGACACTACTATTAGATGAACCAAAAATAAGCTGGATTTGTGGATCCAATTGTAAGGTCGGCAATCCATAAAAATAATGTACATCATTCAAAATATCTCAATTCAAACGTAGCCCACATGATAATTGGATTGACTTAATTTTTCTTGGTGTTATGACCATGGTGTGGTGCATATGGTTAACCGGTTGGTTGTTATATAACACATTGCCCGACACTTTTTTATGCACGCACATACACCCATGCACTCACACCACAATGGGTTTACGCCACAATGGGTACTCAAAACCATGACCTCGCGTTGAAACTCGCAAGTCTACGAACGAGCATAAGGACCCGACGTGTCTTAAGCTTCATTTCTTTTTATGCACGTGGCCCGACATGTCTTAATTTTCACTACATTTTAAAGAAAAATTACATAAATGAAGATATTTTTGTAATTTCATCCCTCAAAAAGCATTCCTGCATCATTTGTAATTGTGAAGGCATTATTTAACAAAATACTGATTCCTTAGGAACTTTGCCATAAAAATTCCTTAACATGTTATTTTTTAACATTGTTAAGCTCACCCGTATGTGCAATAAAGTTGATGTACATTCCACACATGTGCCAACATGGCACCATAGGTCTGAGGTCTGATCCATCAACCGGAATGGTACCATTATTTTAATTCCCTAGATTAAGGATCAACTTGATCCACCCGTCAAGCAGGCTACAATTTGCAGAACAAATGTATGGCCAAAAATACTTGGATGAGGTTTTTTTCCTACCCATCCACGTGTGGTCCAATATTGGGGCCCACAAGCTAATGGAACCAGATTTTATTGTGGAGGAAACATGTACAGGGTCGAACTAACCTGATCATGGATTAGATCTCTTATGCATGTGCCATGTAGGCACATGTGTGGCATGTACCGGAGCTTTAGTGCATATGTGTGCACGCTTAGCAAAGTTCTTGGTTTGCAGATTTGGTGTGCCCGACCAAACACAAGAAGGCCCATCTTGATGTACGTAGGGCTGAAAGACATTGGGTTGGGCTCGGGCAAGATGTATCGGTTTGGTCTCGAGCTTGGGATATATAAACACCAACCCAATAAAACTTCGGTCCTACTTAGGTTGAGGTCTCGGGTTGCCCAACCCAACCCGAATCCGATCAATATATAAGTTACTTATAAATTATAAAGTGTGGATCATCTGTGTTGAAGGCATAAGAAATTCCAATGCCGTTGGGTATCAATGGTCCACACCATTTCCAATGAATCAAGCTAACAAGATATGCTGGATTTGTCTCTACCAAATAGATTGTGTGCTACACAACACGACTTTTAAAGGAGTAGTTGTCCCATATTTTAGTTTGTTTGTTTAGAAAAAATAAACTTCCTTACAATAAATAACTAAATATATAATTAAGAAATTTATAAGTACAAAAAATAAGACGTGTATTGATATATAATAGAGTGTTGAATGCTCAGCTGCGCATTAGTTCGCACGGAACTCATGTGAACTTTTTTGAGAACTTATCATACATTATGTGACTCCAAAATCCGAATGGTCCACATGAAGCAGGACCTCATGAAACCGCCCAGGCCCAAGTTTTACTTTAATCCAAAACTTTGGTAGGCCATGAAAAATGAAAACAGTTTCCTCCCTTGATTTGCATTTCTCTTTGCTATGGCCCACCAGAATTTTAGATCAAGGTGAAAATTTGTCTCTTGGGGTTTCATGGGATTCCTCATCACATGGACCATTCGGATTAGCCACCCATGACATGTGTGCAAAGGTGAGCAACTTGACCGAGCCCGCTTGGGTTGAGAATTCCCAACCCAAGGTTGGGTTGGGTTAGGGCTGAGGTATAGGAACTTTGGGTTGGGCTAGGGTTGAGCACCAACCTACCCGACTTTCAGCCCTAGCTGTATGCATTCTATATGCACGCAATTCATCCACTTTGCCAAATCATTTTAGGACATGAGTTTAAAAAAATGACGAATATCTAAATCTCAAGTGAACTATACTATAGGAAATAATGGTGATTGAATGTGTTTCGACAAGAAAACAAATGCGTTTGATTTGAGGATTTATTCAATGATAACAAAGAAAGAATGAGAGAACAATGATCACATTTATTCTGAGTTCATTTACATCCTCGGATTCCCTTGATTCTGAAAACAAAGTACAATCAATCAATGCAACGAATGCAATAGAAGACAGTCTGATGGCAATTTCGGCAGCATTTATACACTTTTTTTTTATCACATCTCTAGGAGAGATGGGTTGTGTGGTCTTAAAACCCTGATCTGACCATTGAGATCAATTTCGATCATCTTTCCATTCATTCTTCCTTGATCTGACCGTTGAGATCAATTATGATCATCTTTCCATTCATTCTTACTTGATCTGACCGTTGAGATCAATTCCAATCATCTTTCTGTTCATTCTTCCTTGATTTGACCGTTGAGATCAATTTCGATTATCTTTCCATTCATTCTTCCTTGAAATGTGGAGTGATGATCATCCTTCGGGACAAAAACCATACATCGGGGGAAGTCTCCTCACAAGGTGGCACATGGAGTTTCCTTTAAAACAACATAAGGCTTCCCTTAGGGCAAGCTCCTTTTGATGTGGCACACGAAGTATCCGTTAAGACAACATAAGGCTTGTCTTAGGACAAGCTCCTCTTGATGTGGTGCATGGAGTATGCGTTAAGGCAATATATGGCTTGTCTTAGGACAAGCTCCTCTTGATGTGGCGCATGGAGTATACGTTAAGACAACATAAGGCTTGTCTTAGAACAAGCTCCACACAAAGTGGCGCATGGGATTTCTTTGCAAAAGTGATTGCAAAAGACTTTTTCTTCAAACTATATCCATTAGGACAACATAAGGCTGGCGTCTAGACAAGCTCCACACAAAGTGGCGCATGGAAATTCTTTTGCAAAAGTGGTTGCGCGGCTCGTGCAAAGGATTTCTTTTGCAAAAGGAACGGACTTCTCTGCAAACATGGTTGCGCGGTCTCGTGCAATGGACTTCTCCAAGCTTTTCTCCAAAGTGCTTTGCGCGGATAGGCGCAAGGGTCTTTTCTCCAAAACGCTTTGCGCGGATAGGCGCAAGGCTCTTTCCTTTGCACGGATAGGCACAAGGCCTCTTTTCATTGCTCGGGTTCGCGCAACCCAACTTTCCATTGCGCGGGTTCGTGCAAAGACTCTTTACCTTGCGCAGACAATGCTCCACAATGCTTTCTCTCTTGTCTTTCTTCCGGCTTGTCCTTCTCCCTTCTTGTCTTCTAACCCACAACAACCAACCACCTAAATGAGGCATGGAGGGGTATTTATAGGCATCCCTCTCTTACATAGTGGTGATTACCACCACTTCTCCCTTCACATAATGTCTAACCTCCTCTCTTAAACAATGGTGTCCACCAAGCTCTCCTTTAAATGGTGGTATACAACCACTTCTTCCTTAATACAAAGTAATGTCCATCCATTCTCTTTTTACCAACATACCCCAGATCACTTACTTTTACCAAAATACCCCCAGATTCTGATTTTTACCAAAATACTCCCGGATACTGATTTTTACCAAAATACCCCCGGATACTGATTTTTACCAAAATACAGAGTGAATGACCCTGGGAAAGATCCGCACCATGGAATTCACTGATCACTGCAATGGAATATTTTTTATGCCTCAACAGAATGCCTACCATTAAAAACTTCCTAGAGCCCACCGTAATATTTATTTGCCATCCAACCTATTGATAAGGTCACATAGACCTGAATGAGGGTAAAATCAAGGGGTTTTTATCCCAAGAACACCCATTGTTTCATGGGAGCACTGCAATAGTATCACTTTTCAAAACATTATTTTTCTACACTTTGGCACTTTTGCCTTTTTCTCGAACAAAAATGCCCATAATTATCTATGTTAATTTTCTATGCACATGTACCTTCTTTTATTATTACACTCTAGTAGAAACTAGCCTTAGAAAATAGATTCTTCTTCTTCTTTATCTATTATGTTGAACTAGGCTTGTTAAAGAAGAAAATGAGATATAACAAATATTCCACTTTTAAAAGATAGGTTCTTTAAAAAAAAATGCTTAGATAGGTCTTTTGCAAATAAACAAATAAAAGGAAAGAAAATATGAAGAAAAAAACTCCATTTTTAAAATACAAGTTCTTCTTTATATATATCAAAAACTCTACTTTTAGAAGATAGATTCTTCTTCTTTCTTCAAAAGATTGGGCTTAGATTGATCTTTTGCCAAAAGTTGAACTTTGGGGCTACTTTTGAAAGGCCAAACAATGTTCAAATGCGCTGATTCCAAAGCCGTTCGAAAGTTGTTGAATTATCTTTCCAACGAGCCTATTATACTAAAAGAAACCCCCCATTAACACATCCTCTTAATTCCTCTCTCCCTCTCACCTCTATTTAAAGAGGGTTAAGCCCCTCCCACTCTGACCCCTTGCACACGTGTGCATATCTCTCTCTCTCTCTCTCTCTCTCTCTCTCTCTCTCTCTCTCTCTCTCTCTCTCTCTCTCTCTCGGTCTAGTAGGTGTGTGAGTGGGAGGGGCTTAACCCTCTTTAAATGAAGGTGAGAGGGAGAGAGGAATTAAGAGGATGTGTTAATGGTGGGTTTCTTTTAGTATAAAGAGGGAGAGGGTGTTGGGAAATGGGGTAGGTTTTATGGGTGTTCATAACATGTGGAGTGTGGTGGGGTGTATCGTGCATGGTGCACATGTGTGGTTCACAAGTGTGGGATGGCACATTTGGCGCACATGTGTGGGATGCACATGTATGGCATGTGTGTGCCCGCGTGAATATTAAGTGTGCGTGTGTGTTAGAATGTGCACACATGTGTGTAGGGTATGTAGCATATGTACAGATGTGAGTGGTGTAAATGCGAGATCATATACGTAGTGGTAGGCGTGGGTATACAATGAATGGATTAAGTAACGATCAAAATTGCTTGATTAAGAAAATGTACAGCCGAATTTTACAATAACCAATTGGATTGCGAGTAAGTAGGTGATTTAGTGGTTGAATGGTTGATTTAACAAATGATACAATACATATAAACATAAATGAATGTATGGATGCTTAGATACATGGATGGATAAGCCATTGAATAGGTGGATTGATAAGTGAACAGTTGGATGATCCAATACTTTGTTGAATAGCTAAATCAATGATTAGATTTGGTGAATGGATGCATAATTATACTAATTGGTGGATGAATGAATGTTTGGTTACATCGATATATGGATGTATGATTAGATGCATGCACGATTAGTTAATTTAATGGTCAGATGTAGGGCTGTACATCGAGTCAAACGAGTCAAGCTAGCCTTAATTCGAACTCGGCTTGGCCACTGGCTGACCTTAGCATGAACTCAACTCAGCTCGGTCCTCGAGCTTGATTGGCCAGCTCGGCTCAGTTCGGTCAGCAGCTCGGGCCAGCTCGGGCCGAATTCGAGCCAAGTTCGAGCTGAGTTCGCCATTGAGGCATTTCCACAAACACCTGAACTCCAACTTCAAAATCCCACTGTTTTACAAACAGAAGCAATGGTTTTACAGGTATTTTATCAAACACCTTCTAAACAACATAAAATTCAAGAAAAACAAAGAGAAAAGGGGTATTTGTTTCATGTACATACCTTTTTTTTATGCAATTCGGGCTAAGGTACGGGCCTTCTTTGATGTGCACGAGCAAGAAGGGAGCCACCCAGGAAGCGTCCATCTTGAGATGATGGGCCAGAATGTGACGGAGTGCATTGGGGGTCCCGGATTGTGACCTTTGATGACCTGAGCTCACGGTACCACACACACTGCAACCCAAGGCTCAATGCCTCCCAATCCCTTGAGCTTGCCTTCATCATTGCCGAGCGGCTGAGAAAGAGAAGGATCACATCGCAGCGGGCCGACCTGCAGTTGGGCCCCATGGCCACATTGGGTTTCTGAGGAGAGAGAATGTTGCCACCTCTGCTACCCTATTATTGGTGTTTTTTGTTTCCTTGTTTAGGGGCTTTTAAATATTTATTAGAACCTTATCTTTCATGTACATACCTTCCTTGCCACCAGCCACATTTTTTTGAGTCATTTTATCAAACAGTTGGTGAGCAACATCAACGGCAAAGTAACCGAGTCACCGAACTGGTTCGATCCGAGTTCGATTCGAGCTAGATTCAATCCAAGTCGAGTTGAGCTGGGGCCTGCTCGAACTCATTTTTGAGCTCAAAAAATCAGCTCGACTCGACCCAAACTCAGCTTCGAACAAAGTCGAATCAAGCTTTTTCGAGTCAAGTCGAGCAAGCTAAACAAGCTAGCTCGGTTCGTGTACACCCCTAGTCAGATGTCATGTTTAACGGTCATATCGATTTAGAAATCCATGCTTTCCCCATCTTAATAGATGGATGGATGAACGGATGAATCGATGAAAAGATGAATGGTCTGAATCTTTCGAGAGAGAATATATATATATATATATATATATATATATATATATATATACACACACACACACACACACATATATATATAGCCCTAAAATTTACTATTATTATTATAAAAACCCTTGTCCATCGATTTCCCTGTGTATCGATGGGCTTAACCATTCTAGGGAGGTCATTAGACCAGTTCCATTACCACAACTTGGATTCTATGACTGTCAGGTACAACTGAAAGTCGGGCGAGTTCAACCTGACCGACCCACAACCAACCCGACATTGGGTTGGGCTCGGCAAGATGTATAGGGTTTGGTCTCAAGCTTGGGCTATATAAACACCAACCTGATAAAACTTGGGTTGCGCTTGGGTTGAGGTCTCGGGTTGCCGGA
The DNA here is from genome assembly GCA_030180095.1 of Magnolia changhungtana. Lineage (NCBI taxonomy): Eukaryota > Viridiplantae > Streptophyta > Magnoliopsida > Magnoliales > Magnoliaceae > Magnolia > Magnolia changhungtana. The sequence continues at coordinate 8,791,049 of JASAUF010000552.1, read as the reverse complement.
CCCAACTCGAACCCAATCAATATATATAAATTGCTTATAAATTATAATTGAGTGTGGATTGTCTATGTTGAAGGCACATGAAATTCTAGTGTCGTCAGATCTCATTGGTCCACACCATTTGCGATGACTCAAGCTACCAAGATACGCCGGATTTCTCTCTCCCAAATAGATTGCATGCTACACAACACGACTTTTAAAGGAGTGGTTTTCCTATATTTTAGCTTGTTTGTTTAGAAAAAAAAATGACGTTCTTTATGATAAATAACTACCTATATAATTAATAAAATCATAGGTACAAAAAATGAGTTGTGTATTGAAATATAATAGACTAATGTAATAATGAAAATATTAGCATGTATCCACTTGACCAACCCGATCAACCCAACCAAGCCCACTTGGGTTGGGCTTGGTTTGAGAATTTCTAACCCGAGGTTGGGTTGGGTTGGGTTGGGTTAGGGTTGAGGTATAGGAACCTTGGGTTGGGTTAGGGTTGAGCACCAATCCGACCCAACCCGCCCTACTATCAGGCCGTCATACCTGCGACGCTATGTACAGCAATCGACAAAATTGTTGGCATGGCGATTGATCTGTTCTGCATGGCCTTTGGCATTCGGTCATTTGGTTTGAGTGATGTTATTAGTGACTCATATCAACCTTGCATAGGTCGTAAAGCAAATACTCACACAGTTTCCTAATTAAAGATCATATGGCTTCCTTGACTTGCCCCACATGTGCCATGGATGGCGTCGATCCTTCCTTGTAACTTTGGTTTGGATCACTACTAGTGGATTGGTGGTCGTGGTTCGGCTCGCAAGCTACTAATTTATAGTCATCGTCAAATCGACCTTCAACCTTGGGGCATCAAGTTTTCGTAGGTTGGATGCAATGACATTTACTTTGGCCACATGGGGAAATGGGGTATGTATCAACCACCATGATTTCTTCCTCATTTTCAAGGACTTTTAGTGGCTCTCTATCGATGTTGGCTTGAATCACATTCCTAAAAACCACACAGCTTATCATGGAATGAGACTACGTATTATGCCATTTACAATACTCTATTTTCTTAAGTTCTTCGGTCGATGGGATTCTTTAGTTTGAAGGAACCTTTATGAATTTTCCTTCTAAAAGGTGGTTGAAGATCTAACCAGTACAATTATATCAAAAAAGTATCATTTGCCGACTTTCGAAGATATTTTTCCTCATATTTTGGCCATAAGGAACAACCATTTCCTTTTTAATCAAGTATTAGTAGACAAATGGCTGAAAGTGCCTTAGTTTGTCAAGTTACGTGAGTGGTGGGTCAGACTGTCTACAAAGCTCGATAGGAAGAACAATTCAAGGGTCTGCCTCATCCGGATATGTGGAAGCTCACCATAAGTAAATCATAGCCTCACATCCCATGTCCCAAAACACCAGGTGATTAAAACCCTTAAAACAAGATAGACATCTTAGGGTTTTTAGGGTGAAAAAACTTTTTGCAAATAGAAAATTTTGTAAGTTTTTCTCGCCTTGTCGATTTTATCGATGCACCCTCGATATGATCGACCTGCACTGTCGATGTCCTCGATACCTTAACGATATTATCAAGAAGAGGACCAAAAGTGTCCAACAACTAAATATTCATCTGAACGGATTTATCGATGTATCGATACACCTATCGATATCATCGATAAAAGCACTAAATATGTCCAACAACTTCACAACATAACTGGACGAATTATCGATGTATCGATACACATATCGATATCATCGATATTCAAATCTCGAGTCCATCGGGAGTGGCTCGATAAGATCGACAGGCAGATTTTCGGCGCCCCTTTTTTTTAATGAAAATCTCAAATTCCTTCGATATATCGATGACTGTCCAATATTATCTGAATTCAAATATCGATAAGAGCGGAGGTCCATCGATGATATCGATAGTAGGCGCGCATTTCTTATAGCAGATATTTCAGGTTGTTTTTAACTATGATCAGGGGCCCTTCGATAGAATCGATATTCAAATATCGATGATATTGACACCAGGTCGATTGCATCGAACAAGGACACAAATCGTCCAGCAAGCTTAAAGACAAATCCGCTGGATTTATCGATGCATCGACTTTGATCTCGATATCATCGACATTCAAATTTCGATGATCTCGACGGTTCCCCCGATCATTCATAAAAACCTGAAATATTTCAAAGTCAAGTCTCTCTCATTTTTCAAAGTGTCGATGGATCGAACCTGTCATCGATGGGATCGGAGTTCGAAATCCGATGACATCGACAATAGTTTCGATTCATCGACTTATTAGCAAAGAGTTTCAAAAGCGTATGACATTGAGTCCGAGTCATCGAGCAAACCATCGATGCTATCGAGAGTATACGATTGATGATATCGAACTTGCTCGATGATATTGAACTCTGTCATAAATGTGACCGTTTTATATCTGTTGGAACTTTTTGCCTATATATAGAGGACTTGTCTTTTGTTGCTGTGAGAGAAAGAAGAGAGAGTTTTTGAGTATTTCAACTTATATCCTATATCTAAAGCCCTTTCTCTCAAGGGAGTTCATCCTCCAATCCACCCTCACCATTGACATTCAATAGAGTGGATTGGGGAATGAACTTCCGCATTCAAGGATCCTCTAGCTACTACCTTAATGGTAAAACATTAAGATGGGATGCCTCGAATGCATAAGATTAGAATCGCTTTACATTCCTGATAGGAAAATATTTTGAGAGTAGGATTTCATCTTCACCTTGACCCAATCCGAAGCCTAGTATAGGTATATTATCTTGTATTGCAAATCAAGGGAGCAGAAGACTCTTCATCAACAAGGAGGAGGAGATCTTCAGCATTGTGCTGAATGAGACTCATCAACTTATCTGTAAGTATCTAGAGTCTCGAGGACACTTGTGATCATTTCTTTTTAGGATTGGGTTTTAAGTGGTTCTCACCCTTTAAAGTCCTCAAGGAGGCCTCCGACAGAAGTGTATGTGGTGGGTGCATTGTGTGGACCCTTGCTCTATGGAGAGCATAAACATCTGGTTAGGAGTGAACCAGTAAAACTCTAGGTTTTAGGTGAACCTAGTAAAACCTTAGGGTCAGAGGTCAACCATGTAGAAACCTCTTGTAGGGTCTTATGGAAGATCCTTGGCCAGTGTGCCTAAAAGTGGGTGCATTGTGTTGATCCTTGCCCGTGAGAGCATAAACAATCAGCCTCAATGTAGGTTGTAAAGGTTGAAGGTGAACCTGATTTAAAACCTTAAGTTTGAGGTGAACCCTGGAAAACCTCTTTAGTGAAATCCGGTACACTCAAGGGTTGAGTGTGGCAGCCGGGAGTGGAGTAGATAAGTAGTCAAACCACTATAAAAATGACTGTGTTTGCAATTACTAATCTTCTATGTGTGTGTTCTATGCCAATGCTTTCATATCCATAAATCTGAGATCACACCTCACACACTTACACAGTCATATCCATCATAAACTAGTTTGTACATTATTTACTTCCTTTATAGTTTGTGATTGGATCCTCTACTAAGCTTGGAAGCCAGTAGAGTTATTTTTGAGTAATCCTAATATATGTCTGTTGTTAAGATTAGTGTGATAGGATTTTAAATAAATCATACAAACTTTTAAAAAGTCCTATTCACCCCCCTCTAGGACATATTGGCATATCCCTTCTTCAACTCAAGTGGTCTTCACCGCTATTTCAATGATTCCCTAGCCACAACCTCCACCATATCTAACTCGAATTTAGGGTCCTAATAGTATGTCTCCAATGAGGAATTCTTCCATTGGCTTTCCTCTTGGAGAAGCTATTCATAACGAGTTACTAAAGCGATACATTGGATAGGTGTTTGAACTCCATGACCTCGAATTTCTTTCTTAACTCAATATATAAGCCATCCTGGGCTAGTTTAACAAATTCGGCTTTGGGCATGCTATTCCTCACCTACTTGAAGTGAACAATATACTTATCGGCCATTTCTCCTAGAAATTATCTTAAATGGGATAAATTGACCACGAAGCCTTCTGGCTCAATTTGGAAAAATTGTGCATGGAATTTCTCTTCCATCTCCGGCCATGTTTTAATGAACTTGGATGGATAGTTAATATACCACATGAAGGTTGTACTAGTAAGAGAATTTCTGAAGAATCTGAGTTTTAGAAGATCGTGGTTTGAGACTTTACCACATTGAACAGTGAATCGACTGATGTGTTGTTCGATGTTCACATTCTCTTAAAAATAAAGTAAACTCGGCAAGTCTATAGCTGTAAGACCCGACCCGAGTTCATATGAGTGCATGTGTGTGTGTGAGTATGCATTTAGTTTATCTTGGTCCCGCGGTCCAACAGGTCGAATTTTGGTGACCCGCAACTTTCGGTTAGCGTTTGCGGTCCTCCTCGAGTTCGGTAACATTGACCCGACTTGGATCGGCCTGAGACCCATGCCATCTTGTCTGTATCGGCGTCGCGGTTCCAACACCGCGTCCCATGCTTTAATCCGATATGTACATCTCAAGTTATGAGCATCGATCGATATGAGCCATTGATTGCATGATTGGTGGACCCCACCATGGTTTACACATTTTCCTATGCCCATCATTTCACCCTAAGATGAGATTTCTAGAAAGGCTATTACCCTAAGCCTTGTTTATATCAGTATAGGCCACCATCATTGCTTAGGAGAGAGAGAGAGAGAGGTCATCACTAAAAGCCTCTCTCTCTCTCTCTCTCTCTCTCTCTCTCTCTCTCTCCTTCCCTCTCATTTCTCTTTACACCTTCATCTCTCCTCTCCTTAGCAAGCACCCAAACGTCCCCTCTCCCCCATTTTCTACAGCCCCTTCTCCCTAAAATATCTCCTCATCTATCCCTTCTCACTTGATCCTAGCCATTGATCCATGTTGCTTGGAGCCTCTAGATGATGGTGATGTAAGTTTCAAGGTTGATCTAGGTGGGTGCTTTCTTCATCAAGTAGATCATTCCTCTTCTTCATGTAGTTTTTTCTTCCTCATGTAGTCTCTTTCATCTCTCTCATTTGGATGTGTAGGACCCACCAATTAATGGTGGAGATCCTACACAATTATCTAATGTGGCCATGAGGCCCACATTATACATGTATGTCCATGCATGGGATTCTTCCCTTGATGGACCCCTTGCATGGGAATTTTTCCTATTTCTCTAGATAAGATCATCTAGACCCTTGCATGTGGTTAGGATGGCATCCCAACCATTCATCTCAAAGATCTAGGTCATGCATCATAAGATCTATGTTGTACAATGTGTTTATATTGTTAGTTGTGATTGTGATTGTGTGGGGACGGCTAAATAGTGGCGGAGCCCTCCCCTGATGGCCGGATGCACTTCCTTCTCTTTCCTTCTCTTGTAATCTGATGACATTATGCGTGGTCCACTTAGTGGACCTAGATTGCCCAGAAAAGTACAGTAAGAAAGGGATATCTTGTCACGCCCCAAACTCGGTAACCCGACTCACAAGGAACCCGATGCCTAGTTCTGGCCGCAACAGCCTCCGTAGTACCCCATTCTCGGCTTCTGAGGTAAGTTCGATCCTGGGATCCTATAAGGAGGATTTTCATAATAGTATAATCATTACCAATACGAGCATACCCAAGATCACAGCAAGTACATCTGGAAATAACAAAGGATACACATCACAAAATCCACTAAGAATTTGAACTTTTACAAGCTTACATCAGGTCCGAAAGGACATACATAAGATAACGGGAAAAGAGAGAAAAGAGTCAGCAACACTAGAGTCTTCAAGCTCAATTCTACTCCGCGCTCTGCTGCTACGACGCCTACCTAGGATCTCCTGCACGCATCAATCGTGCATAAGCTTATAGAAGCTTAGAGGATGTTATAAGTGTGTGATAATAGTGTACAAAAGAATAATAGGAGATACAGGAAAGAAACATGATCAAAGCCAACACCACCAGCCTTACCAAGGCTGTCATGAACGCAAGAAGTTATACCAAGGTAGTACAATAATGCGGGAAACCATACCAAGGCTATATAATGCAATGAGTACTGGGCGTCATGCCAAGGCGATGCAATGTGAGGCTTACACAGCTGATGCAAATGCAATGCGAAGTAATGTCAATGCTCATATCCAATCCACATATCAAGTACATTTCCATCATAAGAAAATCATCGGGGTCCATTACACTATTGGATTACTGCTGCTCTACAGACCCCACACAGTCAAACGAGCGTAAGAGACGTCACTACCTTGCCTGCGGATAGCCGATCACTAGCAAGGCCTGAAGGCAGCAGACCCATTCACGAGCTGGTCAGACTCAGCCTAGCAATGCCCCCTTACATCAGGCGAGTAAGGCCACACGCCTATCCAACCGACTACACGATAATGGGAGTCGTAGCCTAACGGTGTAAGACCCTCATGCGCTCATAGTTTCCACTCGGTCACGGCGTTGGAGCAGATCTTTGATACCATTGAAGTTTTGGAAATTTCACCCATGGGCATCCTATGCACCCGGTATGCTCAAGTAACATTTTCGGTTCCAAACATGGTCATCCACGATGTATCTGTGGAGGCTACAACCCTGATGAAGCAAGGGCGATAATGCTCACATGTTATGCAATGCTAGATGTATGAATCACATAATCAATCATGCATCAATTTCAAGTATCCAGCGTGTTCAAGAAGGAACACTAAGTCCCTGAGAGAAGGTAACATGCAATGCCCAATGACACAATATGACCACACACACATAGTGTTAACTAAGCATACAATGATGTACATAGTTATGAGGATGAATTTAATCATACTATATGGCGATATACAATGTATATTATATTCCTCCTATCCAAGAAGGAACCAAGACTAGGTACTTAGACAATATCCTTAAGAAAATTCAACTTCTAGTGAGGGCCCATTTACCTGGGGTATCCCACGAGACTAAGTATACAAGCTATGGGTCTAAGTAATGTAGAAATGAGCCTAGCAAGAGTCTAAGATGAGTATCCAATCACTCTTAATTACAACCAGGCCTAGAGGGGACAATAATGGGGACATTTAACCACCATTCCCCAAAAAGGTATATTAACCATGAACTATATAGATAGAAGGCCTACATTTAAGATAAAAATAAAGGTAACCACATATATATATTCCTCATAATAGGCCATAAAAAAATATAATACTACTTTTAACAACATGGGCTCAAAGAGGGGAATTAAGGCCCAAGGCTCAATTTTCAATGGCTATAGAATCCATGCATTAAGTTGGACTTGGTGGGCAGCCCGTGTACACAATATATAGTCCAAAAATAAGTTTAAGTTTGGGTAAAATGGACCCAACTACATCAGCCCAATAACTAGCAATTTAGGTGGGCAACCAATGGCCCAATACTATCTTTATCTCAGCCCACAAGTCCATCAAAATGGTGGAAGTCGGCCCAATATATGGTTGGGCCAAGCTGGGACGTCCCAACCCACGTTGGGCCTAAAGGATGTCCCAAAAATCTGATCTAAGATGGGGTCCTCATGTGATCACTAAAGGTGACCCAAAAGAATGCACTGATTAAGCCTAAAGATTATAAGAAAACATAAGAATGTAACATGTACACAAGTTCTCAATATGGTGGGCCCCACAGTCAACTAAAGTCTCAACTATAACAATGTACATTTAACGTCATTTGATAAACTTTTAGCACGTTTGACTTCCTGGATCTGCTAAGGTCCAGAAATTAGTTAACTATGTGGGAATAATCTCATGAAGGCCAACTATGCTCACTGGGGGACCCCACCAGATGGAGAGTGTGTATATATCATGAAAAGATCAAGTGGGCCTGCTATTGAATTGTGAGTCCAGCAACAACCCAAGGCAGAAAGTGCTTCCATGATTAGGTGATCCAAGGCTTAGACGGCCTGGACCACATGCGTTAAAGTAGGCTCCACATACATTCACATTGAGCCTCAAACAAATGGCCTAAGGCCTATGGTAGGCCTTTAACCATCCATAGAGAAACCCATGAGCCTACCTTAGGATCACCCAGGAGGACATCCAACCTCAACTGATTCTCAAGAGGTAGCCCGCCACTACTCGAACATGAACTAAGGCCCAAGGCCTAAGGCAATCCAAGGCCTAGTGGACTGATACTCAAAGCGCAACACATAGGCAATATGGTGGGCCCTCAAGCAAGGTTAGACCCAACCATTAAGATCATGAGTCTACTCATTGTGGTGGGCCTAATGGGCAGCCCATTATTCCAACATATGGGTGATCCTTATATTTAAAACAAGTAAGTTGGGCCTCACATCTCGGCCCAAGTATGGTTTACTTTAATGGGCAAGTAAGGGCCCAACTACCTGAGTATTTTGGCCCATAAAACTCATCACAATAGTGTATTAAATATAGGTATAACGGTCAGGGGTCTAACAAGGAAGTTTCAAGACATTGGGCCTAGGAAACCTAACAACTAACTATGAATATTGTTCTAATAAAACTCATTTAAGGTGGACCTTAAGAGTGTACTAATTAAGCCCAAAAATCTAATCAAGATAGGGAAAGATATGTGTAATAATGTCCTCAAATCTAGTGGGTCATGCTGCCCCAAAACATACATTTGTGGGTAGCAACCTGGGCCAAATGCTGAAATTCCAGCTCACCCACTATCTGGGCTAGATGGAAATTCAATAAATTTTATTTATAGTATATTTATTTCTCTGATGGCCTATACACATCACTGTGGGCCCCACCGGATGAGAGGGGAAAAAATATGCAACACATATATCAAGTGGGCCACGCCATTGGAATGCAAGTCCAGCAGTAGCCTACGACAAGGATGTCCCATGTGTAGGCAGCCCTATGGGCTCGAGGTATTTGGCCCAAAAATCCACCCAATGGGCACCAAATTGAATACCAAAAAAAAAAAAAAAAAAGATGATCAATCCCCTAAGGACCCCATGTGGATGGGTGGTGAGATATACAACACATCAAGGTGGGCCCACGAAGCAGGCTGGACGCCCCAGCCTAGGGCGTCCCTGCCTAGCTGGCCACTCCTGGCCGCACCACGGCCAGGTCAAATGTCCGTTGGATCTGAAATTTTACAGAGTGACACTTCCATAAGTGGGTCACACCCCCACAAAATTTCAGAATTTTTGGATATTCCTAAGTATTTTAATTAATTTAAACAAAGCAGTCTGATCAGAAAATCGGACAGACCTGGACGTCCCAACGTGGTGGGCCAGTCCGGCCCTTGCCACGGTGTGCACAGTAGTCCATTGGCCCTGAAATTTGGTAGGTGGCTCCTAACATGATTGGACCACATCCCCACAAAATTTTAGAATTTTTGGACATGTAGAAATATTTTAATTCATTTAAAGAAGTCAATCTGTCCAGAAAATCAGATTGATTTGGACAGCATATTATAGTGAGCCGGTCCAGCCACCACCATGGTGTGTACAGGCGTCTATTGGCCCCAAAATTTTGTAAGTGGGTCCTACCATGGGTGGGCCACTTCCCTGTAAATTTTTAGAATTTTTAAACACCCAAAAATATTTTAATAAATTTTGGAATTCCAACCTGTCCAGGATGGAATGTTGCTGGAACAGTGCAAAAAATCTAGACTGTCCACCTCACTTGGGCCACACCTTTGGGACCTCCATCAAGATCAGGTGGGGCTGAAATTTGGGGAACATCAAGGTGAGATATTTGATGGGTACAAAAGGTCCCCCAATCAGTCCCATATTCAAGCCCAAAGTCCAACAAAAATTTGTCCAGAAATTTCTGGACAGCAATACATGCATGGAATAAAATAAATGTATGGGCCTATTAAGGAAAGGATTGGCCCATAAATTGGGTGTCATGGCCCACCCTAGTGGGCCCCACAATTGTCCAGAACAAACCCCTAAATTTTCACCCTTGCAAGAACATTTAAGGTGGCAAAAAGGGGATATCTAAACCATGGTGTAGGTTGAGTATAGATGTCCCTTCCTTACTGGGTTTTTTTGGGCAATCCAGGCCCACTAAGTGGACCACACATAATATCATCATATTACTAACAAAGGAAAGAGAAGGAAGAGCATCCGGCCATCAGGGGAGGGCTCCACCACTATTTAGTCATCCTCACATAATCACAACCACAAACAATAATATAAACACATTGTATAACATAGATCTTATGATGCATAGCCTAGATCTTTGAAATGAGTGGTTAGGATGCCATCCCAGCCACATGAAAGGGCCTAGATGACCCATCATACCTAGAAAAATAGGAAAAATCCCCATGTAAGGGGTCCATCAAGGGAAGAATCCCATGCATGGACATGCATGTACAATGTGGGCCTCATGGCCACATCTAGATAGTTGTGTAGGATCTCCACCATTAATTAGTGGGTCCTACACATCCAAATGAGAGAGAGGAAAGAGATTACATGAGGAAGAAAGAGCTGCATGAAGAAGAGGAAAGATTTACTTGATGAAGAAAGCACCCACCTATATCAACCTTGAAACTTACATCACCATCATCTAGAGGCTCCAAGCAACATGGATCAATGGCTAAGATCAAGTGAGAAGGGGTAGATGATGAGGTATTTTAGGGAAAAGAAGCTAGAATGGAGGAAAGATGGCTGGAGAAATGGAGGGAAATTGCTAGGGAAGAAGAGAAGAGAGAAATGAGAGGGAAAGAGAGAGAGAGAGAGAGAGAGAGAGAGAGACTTTTAAGACTTGTAATGATGAGCTCTCTCTCTCCTAGGCAATGATGGTGGCCTATGGTGATATTAACAAGGCTTAGGGTAATAGCATTTCTAGAAATCTTAGCCTATGGTGAAATGATGGCATGGAAAAATGTGTAACCGAAGGTGGGGTCCACCAATCATGCAATTAATGGCCCATATTGATCAATGCTCATAACTTGAGATGTACATATCAGATTAACGCATGGGACTCGGCGTCGGAATCGTGACGACGAGGCGGATATAATGGCATAGATCTCGGGTCAATCTGAGTCAGGTCTACGTAACCGAACTTAAGGATGACCGCAAACACTACCTGAGGGTCGCGAGTCACCGAAATTTGACCGGTAGGACCGCGGGTCCAAAATGAACGGAATGCATACTCACACACATGCATGCACACATGTAAACTAGGGTCGGGTCTCACATATTTATACTCAATCTACACCATGGTTTAGATGCCCCTTTTTACCACCTTAAATGTTCATGCAAAGGTGAGAATTTGGGGGTTTGTTCTGGACAATTGTGGGGTCCACTAGGGTGGGCCATGACACCCAATTTATGGGCCAATCCCTTCTTTAATAGGCCCATACATTTATTTTATTCCATGCATGTATTGCTGTCCAGAAACTTCTGGGCAGATTTTTGTTGAACTTTGGGCTTGAATTTGAGACTGATCAGGGGACCTTTTGTACCCATCAAATATGTTTTTCTGAAATGTGGGGATCTCATCTTGATGTCGACCCTGATTAAGGCCCCAAAGGTGTGGCTCAAGTGAGGTGGTTAGCCTGAAATTTCTAGACTGTTTCCAGCAACTTATCAAAGTGAAAATCCCTAATTATAAAATAAATTTTCCACTGGTGGGCCACATCCGTGGACCCCACCTTGTAGTACATATATGAGAAGACCTAAAACCTATTTTTTTCAAATTTTTTGAGGACATTGATCCATCCCATTGGAGGCTCAGATCAGGGTCTATCAAAATTCTACACTTAGCAGATTTTCTGAACAGTTTGAATTCCTTAAATTAATTAAAATATTTCTGTAAATTCTAAAATTGTGAAATTTTACAGAGGTGTGGCCCACCCATGGTAGGACCTACCTGTAAATTTTCGGGGCCAACGGACCCCTATGTCAATCGTGGTGAGGGTTGGACCGGCCCACTAGGCTGAGACACCAAGGCTGGGGCGTCCAGCCACGGTTGGCCGTCCACCCCTCCTTATGGGCCCACCATTGATGTATTTGTTATCCCCACCATCCATCTATTTATGGTCTATGTGGGTCATGGCCATCTCCCTCAGTGGCATCCATTTTTTGGGACCCATTTGGATGAGTTTTGGGCCAATTGCCCAGGCCTATAGGTTTGTCTACCCTTGGGATGCCCAGGCCCATTGGACCACTGTTGGACTTTCGTTCCAATAGCATGGTCCACCTATTTTGTGTGTAATCCAGTCCTCCCATCTGGTGGGACCCACAAAGATATATGTGGGCCATCAGGGAACATATACGTAATTTATATTATTTATTGTTGAGCTCCAGCAGGCCGATAAATAGGTGGGTTGGAAATTCAACAATAGGCCCAAATTGGCTGCCCCTAATGGCCTGTTTTGGGGCAGTATGGCCCACCAAATTAAGGATGGATTATGCACATACTGCCCACCAAATTGAGATGTCTTTGGGCTTCATTTATGTTACTTAGAGGCCCACCTCAATTGAATTTTATTTTGGATCTATGCTCATAGTTTTGGTTCGCCTTAGTAGGCCCATTCATCTTAGATCTTCTAGTTAGGTCCCTTAACCTTTGGGTCTGTATCTCACTACTTATTGTGATAGGTTTGTGGGCCATAATGTGCAAATAGTTGGGCCCTTGGTTGCCCACCAAAATAACCTTGTACTTGGGCCAAGTTGTGAGGACCAACTCACTTGGATAAAGCATAGAAATTGCCCATATAATTGGATTATCGGGTTGCCCACTAGGCCCACCACAATATGTGGGTTTATGACCTTTATGGTTGGGCCTAAACCTTGCTTAAGGGCCCACCATATTGCCTATGTGTTGGGCTTGGTGTATAGCCCACTAAGCCATGGATTGTTTAGGCCTTGGGCCTTGTTTCATATTCGAGTAGTAGCAGACTACCTTTTGTGACCCAGTTGAGGTTGGATGTCCTCCTTAGTGGCCCTAAGGTAGGCCCATGGGTGGCTATTGGTGGTTTAAGGCCCACCATAGGCCCTCGTTAGGACCGCTTATTCCCTTAGGCTTATATATTGTCCTCCTTAGCTTTGTGGGCTACCCTAAGTATTGGGCCCCCACTAGAGGTTTGTACCTTAGATTAATTGTTTAAGTACCTAGACTTGATTCCCTCCTTGAGAAGGAGTATGTTCTAAGTCATCATCGCTGTATGGCGCACCATGACTCATATGCATCATGGAGTGTTTGGATTGCATTTATGTGTGGTCATTGGGTTGATATGATAGAAGGATGGAGTTCCCCTCTTATGCACATTGAGTGCTTAGAGCTAGTGCATGGTTGGTATGCGTGACTCATAAATCTGGCATCGCATCTTATAGGTATGATCACCCTTGCTTCACCAGGGCCTTGCCTCCACAGATACATCGTGGATGGCCATGATTGAACACCAAAAATGTTACTTGAGCATATGGGGTGCATAGGATGCCCTTGGGTGAAAATCTCAAAACTTCTATGGTATCAAGGATCTACCCCAACGTCATAACCGAGTGAAAATTATGAGCGCACGAGGGCCTTACACCGTTAGGCCGCAACACTCATGTAGTCGATTGTGATAGGGTGTGGCCTTACCCGCCTATGAGAAAGGGCAATAGTTAGGCTAAGTTTGACCAGCTCGTGAATGGGTCCGCTACCATCGAGCCTTGCTGGTGATTGGCTGACCATGGGCAGGTAGTGAGGTCTCTTACGGTTGTTTGACAGTGCAGGTCTAGCAAGCGGCAGTCATCCTATAGTGCTTGACCCCGATAGATTCCTTATGATGGAACTATACTGATATGTGGATTAGAAATTAGCACTGGTATCACTTCGCATTGCATTTGCATCGACTGTATAAGCCTTATATTGCATCGTCTTGGTATGATGCCCAGTACTCATTACATTGTATAGCCTTGGTACGGCTTCTTGCATTCATGGCTTAGCCTTAGTAAGGCTAGTGATATTAGCATTGATCATGTCTCCCTTCCCATATCTCATATTATTCTCCTGTGCACCATTGTCACATACTTTCACCACCCTCTAAGCTTTCTATAAGCTTATGCATGAGTGATACGTGCAGGAGATCCTAGATCGGCGTCGTAGTGGCAGAGCTTGGATAGGAGTTGAGTCGAGGACCCAGTGTTGTAGATCTTCTTTCCTTCTTTTTTTGTCATCTGATGTATTTCCTTTCAGCCTTGTTTCTAAAGTTCAAATTTATAGTGGATTTTGTAATGTGCCTCTTTGTTATTTCTAAGATTTACTTGTTGTGATCTTGGGTATGCTCGTATTGGAATGGATATACGGTTACGAAAATCCTCTTTGTAGGATCCCAGGATCGAAACCTACCTCAGGAGCCGAGAATGGGGTACTACGGAAGCTGTTGTGGCCAGAACCGGCTATCGGGTTCCTTGTGAGTCTGGTTACCGAGTCCGGGGCGTGACAATAGCCCCTCAGCAGCTCATAGTATTGATTTATCTAGTCTGGATAAGGCTTCTTGTTAAGTCAATTGATTTATGTGTTGGCCTTGTTGATGGCCCATAACCTCTTGGATTAGGTTGATCAAATATTCTTAGCTTTTCTAAGGGACATAAGTGGGTTCTCAATATTCCTAAGAGGCCATGTTAACCACCGAAGGAACCGAGTTAACCATGGGAGGAAGCTTAGGCATAGAAAAGTCACCCCCAAGTTGTTCATTCCTTGAGAAAAAAAAAAAAAATTTTGCCCCCTAAGGGCTCCATAATTTGGCACCTCTTGATTGTATTAGCCATAGGGTCAGTTGTTGTAGCCATTTCTTTTAATGTTGAGTGAGGGTGAGGGTAGTAAACTTTGACTAAATTGATATTAATCCACCCGATCAATCCTTGGCTAAGATGTATCGATCGATCTTGCAAAGAATTTGGTTGAGGATTGGGATACATGACCCCAAGCCGACCTTCAAGAAACCTCCCAAATAAAAGGTCTGTAAGCCTGTTGAGATTTTCAATCTATATCCTTCCTTGCTCAGTTTGGATCCTTGTTCGGAAAGTTGTTGCAAGCTAGCTTGTCATTGTACAAAGCACATGTAACGCTCTCGAGATAATGATCCAGCTTTTAAGGGAGCTATATCGAGAGGACCAAGAAGTTAAGAATGAATCTCCATAGGAATTTCTTCCTTTAAATGCGCCTTTAAATGCGGCATCTCCTAGTCTTCTGAATTAGCAGAAAGTCCGATAAACCTTCTACTTATTGTGTTGTAGAATCGGGTCAAGCACTACACGCATGTCCCACCAAGCATGTCAAAGTGTTTAGCTTGAAATTTGAATGTTGATATGTATGTATGATGTCGGGCATGCCGGAGTCTAATACGGCTTAATCTAAACCAAACGCCAATGACCCTAAGCGCCAACATAGACAGAAAGACCATGAATAATCATTTGTAATTTTTTTATTTAAAAAAAAAAAAAAAAAAAAAAAAAAAAGATAAGAGATTCAGCCATCTATTTAGCCACTTATTAAAGAAATCATGCGATTTTCGAAGGGAGATTCATCATTCTAATGAGTTCTTTTTGCTTCTCGGCCGAATGGACTTTTTGTCACCATGATAGCATAAATGAAATGATTTTCACAATGTGAGAGTAGAAGGAATGAAATTGTATTTTAATTTTTTTTTTTCTTAAAAAAAAAAAAAACAACAACAACTTACAAAATATAATCCTTAGTGACACAGCATCTGCAGCATAGATGACGAAGTCCTAAAACTAAGATCTTTTTTACCCCTAACGACTTCAGCATAGACAAAGGGAATTACACTATTAAAAGAAAATAAAAAAAGCCTTCATTGGTCCAACGACTTGGGTGTAGATGAAGAAAATTACACTACCCTTAAGGTAAGTCAAACCAATGTAGTAGCATAGACGGACTAGATTACACCACTCCTAAGCTAAAGTCAGTCCGTTGTAGTAGCAAAGATGGGTTAGATTACACTACTCTTTAAGCTAGGATAAGCTAAGATAATATGAGTATCATTGCATTATAGATTTGCGTTGTATTGGGTTGGCGAGGACCCGGAGCTCTTCAATCTTCCTCCTATTTGTAAACTTGAGGCGGTAGTTGGAGAGAGATCTTCATAGTCACTCTTCACATCTGTTGATGTGAAAATAACTGTCTAGGCCCGTAGACAGTTGTGGCTTATTATGCAACACCATGTATACTAGTTGTTTGTCATCCGTTGGCTATTGGTTGTGCGCACATCCTACTCCTACGATAGAAGTAGGAGTACTTCTCGTAACACTAGGCGTTCATGATCGTTATCTCTTTATCTATTTGAACATGTAGTGTGCCATAAAACTTAAATAACTTCGCATTGTTGTTATGTTGTAGCTCCGTGGACCATTTCAACTGTAAAGGCTCCTATGTAATGTTATAGTGCATTAGCTGAATCTGTCACTAGCGGTGAATGTACTTTGGTCAATACCCACTATCACTATCATGAGGCTAATATAGTGGGTAGTCGGCTTTATCATGGGAATGAAATACGTGACACGAAATATATGACACATCTCATAATAGATGCCGTATGGACTAACCCTTTTGACCTACTCAAAGCAAATGAAGAAATCTTTCTCTTATCTCATATTGAGATCTCTCTTCCACATGGCATCATCTAAGTCGCAAGATCTGACACGTTCAGATCAAGCATTAAAAACCATACGTTCTCTTAACAATGATTAGATGGTTCGGATCATTTAATTGAAGTGATTTTTGAGAGAAAAGTGCAATCGAAGGTGGGCCACAAATGATGGACAATCAAAATGAACGATTAAAACTTTTCCCGTATAATCAAATACGAACCATCCATTCTCCTAACAATCGAGTTGATCGTTAGATAATCCGGATAAATCAGTCAAAGTCATTCTTTAAAGAGACGCGTCGTCGAAGGGAGGCCACACGTGATAAGTGGTCCGTATCAATAATAGTACCTTCTCTTACATATTCAATATGTACAGTCCATTTTCCTAGATTAAATGGTTTGAATTATACGAAAGAAGTTACTTTTGAAAGAGGGCCACAAAAAAGGCCAGACGTAATGGACGGAGTCAACCAAGATGTAACCTTCATGTGTTAAAAGCAAACATTCCTTCAGGTGAGACACACAGTCTGGATCTTCTGGCCAAAATATAGGCCATCTCACTGGTAAAATGAGTGGCAGGATAATTATTAAAAGAAGAAGAAGAATTAGCCGTCCATTTATTTTGTACATTGCCGCCCATCTGAAGAGTAAAACGGTTACTCATATTTATTGAGAATCAACACCTCCATCTTGCACACGTTCGGCCAAATGGGAATGTGTGCTTGTGTGAACTTTGGCAAGGCTAGACAAGGTTAGAAATCTGGACGGGCCTGTCGGTCAACCTGGTTCACCTCCAATCTAAATGGGTAACAAATTCGCCTAGGTCTAAAACATGTGGCCCATTCAATTAATTAGGTCACCCAATCCAACTCAATGGACAAACTGTCAATTCCGTAGGTATCCAAGTAGGATTTAACTCGGCCAAGTTGTAGTGAATTTCCATCTGTCGTTTTATTTGAAAATTCTTGAGTTGGATTTACCACCAAAAATTCTCAAGTTCATTTCCGAAAGAGAACAGGTGCACCTCCCATCTCTTCGCCAATGGCAGTAAATACATGTGAGATGGAGAAGGTTCTTTGCAGTGCAGGTGCCAACATAGGGCATCCTAGATACAGGCCATGACCCACCGTGATCATGCTCTGAGTTGGGCAACATGCTGCCATATCGTCATGTAGAACAGAACCACATCCATCTCTTTATTGAAGCATCATACTCCTTAACCTGGGATGTTTTATTGCCCCAAGGTAGACCTGTAGAGCTGTTGTTGGGACACAATCATAACTGGCTGGAGTGGCACTCAAATTTCAATTGTGCTCAGCATATGCACAGGCCATTGGGAACAAATTCAAAAATGAAAGCAACGGATGGGAAAGGCACGCGCAACATATGGTGGAAACCTCAGCTTCAATGAGATGAATCATCTTCTTCATTTTTATTCTACAACCAAAACATTTTGAGGCTCTTGAATGGAAGGAACCATTTCCCAGAGAAGGCATCAAATAGCCACAGATTTTCCAAAGGGTGTCTCCACCATTCCATCATGTAGATGAACTTCATAAAAGCTAATAAGAATAAAAAGGTGCAAATTAATCTGTTAGGAAATATGCTCAGTGGAATTGTTGGGCTATATGGCCAACCTATGAGGTATGCTGCCATTAGTCATGTCCACCAGTTGCCCAATGAACTTTGTAACACAGTTCCATTGCAAGACGTTACGAAAACACACCAAATATCTCTTTTGGTAATTTTGGATCAAAATTCAGGAGGAATGATCTTCCACATTCAGAGTCTGCGCGCACAACCAACTCCTATGCTTCGTAAGCTGAAAATGTCAATGACAATGTCCGCCCATGATGAGGATAATTCCAGACATGTCCTCTGCTTTTTCATCCCATTTCCATGGTGTATTTCGTCAGTTTCCGTGTTGCTCAGCATGTGTTAGGAAGTTTCTGCAAAGGTGTATTGGATGCCCTTCACCCAGAATTTTGGGGCAATTAGAAAGAGCAACCCACCTTAATGTTGTTTCCTTCTTCTGTTGAAAATGCAGAACTAGACGCAAGACCTGACTGGTACAGGCCCTTATATCTGTTTGGTTGCCACTTAAAAATGATTTCATCTTATTTTGGTTAACAATAATTATGTACTAGAGATCATAGTTTATATAAATCATGGATTTATCGAGATTATTTTCATCATTTTTACTTTTTTAGTTAATCTAAAGCCCCTGGACTTTTCACCATTACATTCACATATTTCATCATACTTTTACTTCTAGTTGATCTAATTTTCACCTCTAAACAGTTCCGGTTGACCACTCAAAATCAATCAGGATAATGTTCGACCCAATCAGATTGACCATCGATACCAACAGCTAACTGCCAGCATAGGTATACAAAAAATGTAGCAGAGGGGTGACAAATAAATAAAGAGAAACAAATCTATAAACACCACAATTTCTTAGAAATTTGGAGAACAATTCAAGTAGAAAACTCCCTATTAGAGGTGTGTATGTACAAAAATCACAGGTATTACTCTATCTCAATTGAGAGAGGCAAAGTTCCCAGCAATTCACATAGCTATACCAAAAAAGATTGATAATTCTTACCATATAAATGCAATGTACTTATTTCGTATCCAAAATGGATAGCGAATACGCACACTTTGCAGTCCAAAAGGAAAAAGATATGGATGGGAACCAACTAATCTTACAGGAAGAAAAGCAATGCCATCTAAAATATAGAAGAAATGATGAAATTTTACTGACCAAGATTGCCCAGGAGGCGCTCGACCGCAGCATGGACATTCCCAGAAGTGGCAGTCAGTGCACGGATATTCTCTTGCGTGTCAAAGAAACCCATCTCTTGAAGCTGTGATAGCTGAGTTGCATATAGTTCTTCTGGCGGCACTACAAAAACAACAAAAGAAGTCTCTAGTTGGAGTGGCAATGAAAAATATGCAAGCCAGATGCAAAAGTATGGGGATGAAAGACTGTTAACCATTGGGTGCATTAGGCATGCTGAGGCCACCTGTCCCGAGGCCACCAAACATGTTCATCAACAACTCCAATCCCATATTATTGTTGGTTGCGCCTGTCATTGGCAAGGTAATAAGATTGTCACTGGCAAGGTAATAAGATTGAATCCAAACAATAATTGGACAACAAAGGTAGCTTTGAGTGTGGAGTTTTCCATAAGCCACACACACACCTCTACACAAGTGCAAACCTGGCACATGTGCAGGGACATTCGAGCTATACATCAGGTAACCAACCTCACAGATGACATGTCCCAAAAGATTGGGCTGGTCACTCATCAGGCAGGTGAATCATGTTCATCGAGCGCAGATGAAGGCAAATTTTTTTTTTAGGTTGAATGCCCTAATTTGAGTGGACCAGCTTGATTTTTATTTTTATTTTCTTCCAGGTCAACACGATGGCACCCACCTGATGCTCATCCCCATGTCCCGTAAACCCACAAAGTCAGAATAAGTTGCCGCATGCAGAAGTGCATGTGGCTTTAGCAAAAGCTCTTGGATGCAAGTGTAGTTAGATACCTCCACCAGCACCAGTCTGAACTTGTTCCCTGCAAGAGAACAGGTCTGTATTATTATAACCAGGAAAGATGATGTTACTGAAAACACTGGCAAAAAGAATGTTGACTAGATGAAGTGGAGAGTAACAGGCATGGGCTGACTTACTGGGTTGACTGTTGCCGACCATGATGGGATAAAAGTGATTGCTGCAAAGACAAAAGTTGCTGCAGGGAAGAAAGAAGAGACATTATGTAGAGAGCAAGAAGTCACAAGTCTCACAACACCTCTCTCTCTCTCTCTCTCTCTCTCTCTCTCTCTCTCTCTCTCTCTCTCTCTCTCTCTCTCTCTCTCTCTCTCTCTCTCTCTCTCTCTCTCTCTCTCTCTCTCTCTCTCTCTCTCTCTCTCTCTCTCTCTCTCTCTCTCTCTCTCTCTCTCTCTCTCTCTCTCTCTCTCTCTCTCTCTCTCTCTCTCTCTCTCTCTCTCTCTCTCTCTCTCTCTCTCTCTCTCTCTCTCTCTCTCTCTCTCTCTCTCTCTCTCTCTCTCTCTCTCTCTCTCTCTCTCTCTCTAAATGACACTACCTGCATCATCTCAGGGGAAGCCATCTGGCGAAGAAATTCTGGGTTTTGCATCATTTCTCTGAGTTGAGAATTGGAATCCAGCGTGTTTCGCAGCTGGGGATTGAGACCCAACAGCTAACAAAGCAAGAAACAATGTCAGCAGATGAAACAAATCCGCATCATTAGAGGCGAATCAGCTCAATACAACGTGACTGGGCACTACCTGGTTCATATACTGGGGGTTGGAAAGGAGGCTTTGCATAATCTGTGTGAAGGCAGGATTTTGCATGACCTGACTCGAAAGAGGAGAAGGGGAATCTTGCAAGCCACCGAGCATTCGTTCCAGCTCTTGGAGACCACCAAGCCCACCTAAGCCACCAACTCCAAGTGCCCTCGCATCGGCAGGAGGATTGGACCTCGTGGTAGTGTTTGTCTGTACACCTCCTGCCGTTGGATTCCATTATAAGTGAGAAAATGAGAGCAAAGGGTTCAGAATTTCCGCAACTTAAACAGATAGTCCTTGGAAGACTAGAAACGCTACAAGAATAACAGTATACCAGCATTGCTCCACGGGTTGGGAAGTGGGTTAGTATTTGGTGCAGGAGACCCAGATGTTTCTGAACCGGTGGTTGAAGGGTTTGGAGATCGCTCTCTAGCCTGGCCCACACGTTGGTCCCCCAAGAGTGCTGCAAATGGGTTCGCCTCCAAATTGCTAGTAGTGTCTCCCGATATTGTCGTGGCATTTAGAAATGGCTCTTGGACAGTTTCATACATACGGCGAAGCATGTTGAATCCTTCAGGTGAGGACTCTATGTTGCTCATAGCCCTGTCGGTGTTCCGCATCATCTCCCGCATAAGTTCAGGATTCCTTGCCGCTTCAAGCGTCTGCCGGAGAGTGCTGGGATCATTAAGTACGTGTGCAAGATCAGGATTCCGATCTATGATTTCACGCATCTGAGGATTGCTCATAATCAAGTTGCGCATTATGTCAGGGTTGTTCATAAGGTTCTGGATGACAGGCATGTTCATGATTTCCCTCATGACATTAGGGTTCTGAGTTAGCTGCTGCTGCATCTGTTCAAACTCTGGAAGCCCAGTTTCAAATAGACCAGACACTCCATTCCCAGCAGGACTATTAAAACCTAGTCCAGGAAATAAAGAGGCTCCAAGACCTGCTCCTCCAAAGGCTACACCTTCATTGGAACCAGTGTCTCTTGAGAGACCAGCGTTGCTGTTTGCAACCCCGATGTTCACGGCACTTGCAGTGTTAGTCGATGCCACTGCAGCACCGCGGACCAAATGAACAGTGTGGTCTGCCTCCAACCCTAGCCAAAGTAAAAGAAACTATCACAATGAGGAAGATCAGCTTCAGGAAGAAGGGAAGAGGCGCTTGAAGAAAAACAGATTTAAGAAAATACAAATATGGGGAAAGAATTAAAGCACTTTCTTAGACAACAAAGCTAACTTTGCTAGTTTTTTGTGCTTGCCAATATCAGCTGTTTTATTCAGGCAGTTATGAATTCTTGGTTTCAAGAACTCCGTGTTTTGCTCAAGGCATTCCAAAACAGTTATGTAATAGCTGTTATGTAACAGTAACAGTGATAACCGTTACACGTTATGGGATTGCAATGGCCATTACAGAAAAATTGACCTGTAACAGCCCCACACGCTGAAAAAAAAAAATATTTTCAAAAAAAGCAAAAGAAAAAACGTAACAGCTGTTACGGCCCTTATAATAACGATAAGGGTGGTGTTATCAAAATCGTACAATTCATATCGTTTCATATGGGTGTACAATTCAAATCATACAATCTTAAATAATTGTATGATAATCGTATGAATAGCATTGAATTGTACAATAATCGTATGAATTGTACAATAATCATAGATTGCATAAATGGGCCCAAAAATTACCTAAAAAACAATTATTTTAATTTTTTATTCAACTTTTTCTTCTTTCTTCGTACCTTTTTGCTCATAAAACATTTAAAAATAAATAAAATAAAATAAAAAAAAGGCATTCCCCTATTAAATATATCCTTTTTTTTTTTTTGAGAGAGAGAGGAGGAGATTTGGGGATTTTGATATTCAAAACCTCAAAACAAAGAAATCAAGACACTATTCACAATGGCATTGAATGCCATTTTTTAAACATGACTCTACACTCAAAAAAAGGTGCAAAAGAACAAAATTATTAAAGGACTCTTGTATGTTTTTTAAGGTAAATTTTTTGAAAGACAACAAAAGAAAACAAAAGAAAAATATGAGCATCCTTTACTATCATGATATGTATACAATATACATTTTCTCAATTGATAATGTGAGTACCCATAGGTGGTGAAATCCCTCTACGGCATGAGTGTGTGGTGGTGTGTGTGAGTGTGTTAAAAAAAAAAAAAAAATGTGATGATATTGATATGTATTACTTTTTTGGTACATGTTGATGGGAAATGGATGATTAATGAGTTTTTAATCTTTTCTGACTTATATTTTTTCATGTGTGTGTGTGTTAATTAGTAAAAAAAAATCTTACGATTTTTGATTTGATACGATTCAACCCTTTTTATGATTTGCAATACGATAACGATTTTGACAACATTGGGTAACGGTAGTGGCCATAATCTCCATTATGGCCACCATTACCATTATAGAAGACCTTGGCTTTGATACTAAGCCCTTGAGCCACACCAAGACATTTACAAGGAAAGAGAGTATAAGCCACATATGTATTAATGGGAAGGAAAGAACTACTAACATTAAAGGAAATAAAGGAAAAATCCTCACCAATGATCAACTCGGGAAAAAGGAAGATGACTATTACAAATGCTTCATATAATGTTTGAGCACAGAGGAATTGGCTAATCATATACTCATTTATTACAAATTCACGGTATCTATATGGAAAAAGATAATAAGTTTCTTCGATATGCAATGGGTAATGCTGGAATTGGTCTATGCATTGTTTCAAGCTTGGAGTGGTGTGGCTTCGTATAAAAGAAGAGGCCTGTTATGGAAATTGTCCATATTGGTGTTCATTTGTTCCTTATGTAAGGAACATAACAAGAGAACAATGGTTTCTCATCAGGTGAAATCATATATGTTATTTTGGCTCAAGAGTTCCCCCTATACAAGGGTTGTAAGCTGGATGTCATAGATAGGTATCTCAGTCCAGGGACTGTCAAATTGATCTCTTGTTATCCATTCCCCTTGGAGTGCCCACATATTAGCTGGTTTTTTTTTTTTTTTTGAAAAGTATATATTAGCTGCATTTTGCCTCATTTTTTTCCAATAAAAGTTCATTGCCATTAAAAAATGGACAACTATTAATATTAAAGCATGCATATCATCAAGTATCTGAGTGCTATCGATATTTTCAAAAGTAGCCTCTTATGTGCTTACATGTATGCCACATGTCCAAGATCCGCTCTGTTCAATTGTTGAGCCATACGATAAAGGATTGTACCCCAAAAACTACACCAGGAGGATTTTGATGATTCAACATGAATGATCAGGAAAGAAGTCCAACAAGCAGGCAACCTTCAATAGCTGGAACTCGTCTATTTAGTGGCTAAAATCACCAGGCCGCTTATAATTTTGGGTATGGCCTACCTGAGGTAGGACCCAATTGATAAACAGAGTAGACCTTATGCATATCAGCCACGCATAGAGTGCTGGAGAACCTAGATAAAAATGTTTACCCTGTATCCTTTGCCAATAATTAAAGAGCAGGAGGTAAGGGGTGCTATTATGAAGGCGAGGCAACTCTTAAGTAGGTGAAGAAGTCAAAGGAGTAACAGCAGAAAACTAGCTTTCCGGGGAACTCAGATGTACAGGGAAAAACTGATGATACATCGCATGCTTAGAATTAGCCACCGTGACCTGAGCTCAGCTTAATACCAAGCATGCAGGATTTACAATAACAACATTCATCATTCCTACTTTAATCATTATATCAGTCTCAGATATACAATTGTATTATTGTATACTTAGTAGTATGCACCAAGGTCGTCAAAGCCATATGATTTACAATTCAAATCAATTTGTGCACCTATACAATGAAAATCATCACCCCTAAATGGCAAATCCACATGAATAGTACAATTGTCATACGCTCATAGCATCTAATGTACAATTGGTAAATGCTGTCCAAAATCACTTAAAAATCAAAATTTCCATTTTTTTTTTATCCATTCCGTTTTAAAACATGTAAAAGGCCCTCCCCCATTAAGAAAAATCCTCTTTTTTTTTTTTCTTTTGAGAGAGAGAGAGGGAGGACGTTTTTTTTTTTTTTTTTTTCCTTCCCTAATGAATGGATGATATTTTATTAAAGACAAAAACAACCATAGATACAGCACAAGGGGCAATCCCACAATTATAGGCTACCACAAAATGCCAAAGACAAGCCAACATTAACGCTAGGGATTTAATATCCAAAAACCCAAAACAAAGAAATCAAGATAGCTTTTTCTTCCGTCAACAGAATTGAGTGCTGCATTTTCCACCGTGACTCTCCACTCAAGAAAAGTACAAAAGAACAAAAATTACTAAAGAATTCTTGTCTCTTTCCTTGGCTTATTGTTCAAGGTAAATTTTCTTGAAAGACGAAAAACAAAGGAAAGAATCATTCAATAATATCACAACATGTATACTATATATAGGTTTTCAATTGATAATATCATTACATGTATTACTTTTCTTAGTGCATATCAATATTTCACTAGTGTACGCTATATACCGTAGCATAGCCTTCATGCTAAAAGTTGCACATAGAAATAGTGCAAATCCACTAGTGTACACCATTTTGATATTGCACACACTCTGCAGCAGATGTGGTGTACGCTGCATGGTGCTTCCATTTTATAGCTTAAAAAACTGAAGTTTATCGGGTAACAATTTGCTAAACTCAGATTATCTAAAAATCACACTGATCAAGCAAAAATCTTAACCATATGTAAAACAACGCCAATTGTACAGTTGACGGGCCATAAACATTTTTTAAATGGTGTAAAACTAACACATGAATCTAACCTTTATAAAACACAAGGCTTTTGAAACAAACACTCCAAGCCCTAATGCTTCAACCGCGCCATCAACACCTGCCCAAAACTTGATCATTTTGATTCTCTCAACCCACAGAATCATTCAAGATGAAATTTTAGCCACTCAATCTCCCATTCAAGAAGATCGTTTTGGTAAATTTTCAAGGCCATTGGAGCGTAAACAGAGGACAAATCTACTTTCTCCCCTTTTACGTTCATACGACTGTTGAGCTGAAAGTTTTCCTTTTTCTTTAATTGAATCTCTTCTAAAGCTCGGGAGAAGTATATCTTGCCCTTAATCCCCCAAAATGCTTTTTGATTGATTTTGGATGAAGATATAGGGTTTTTTAGCTTCTTTTTTTTTTTTTTTTACTTTTTTGGGAGGCCACTTTCTACACAACATTGTAGAATAAGCTTGTTCTACAACACTTATTTGAGAGAGGCCCATGCAGTGTGTGCATATCATCCAACCCATTCAGCACATCAACCCAACCATCATGTGGTCCACCACATGAACTTGGACATTTTTGGGTGGCCATGCATTGTTTTCTATGGTGTGACCCGCTTGATGGCCGTATAGGCCTGATTTTTGGGGCATCCATCATCATGGTGGGGCTCACTTGATCCACATGTTAGATGGCATATACATGATGGCCCCCACACTAGTAAGATGCATAACTTTTACATGTTTTAGTCACTTAGTGATATTAGTGATTTTTTCACTAAAACTTCAGAAAACAATTATATATATATATATATATATATATATATATAGTGATACTTGTGATCTTTATAAAAATAAAAAAATAAAAATAAAATAAAAACAATTGCATATATTTATCACACTTATTGTTATCCTTTTCTATTTTTATCAGCGTTTCGAATGGCGAATAGCGTGTAGCATAGCGTTCAACACTCTGAAGCGTGAGGCATAAGAAAAACGCTACTTCTAGATTTTTAATCAAATTTGTGCTTGGTTGCACAAATTCATGAAGTTCTACACCAAATTACATTCATTAATAATGAAATTTAACAAAATTTCTTGATATTTGGTGCAACCAAATGCAACCTAAACAAATAGAAAATGGCAATGATTAAAGTAGAAAGGTATAAAAAGAACAACGAAGCTGATTTAATATAGTTACTTATATTATTTTATTAAAAGCGTTGAAAAGATTAACTAATTTTTATTGAACATAAAAAAATTTAAAATTTTAAATTAAAAAAAAAAAAATGTAGCAAATCATTGAAAACATTAATTGATTTTATTGTTGTAATGAAAAGTAACTTGTAAGCTATGTAGTCTATGTAGCATGTGGCGTACACAAATTATCATGTAGCATAGGCCACATGTAACTTAAGCTATTTTCATGAGCTACTTAGCACTAAAGCTAAGCTATGATGCATAGCATAAGCAACACACTACATAGCGTACTTATTTAAATCACTGATTTTTACTATTTACCAGATTTTGTTTCCTATTATTTTAATTCAATATCTAGAAATACCAAGTAGCCCACGCTACACACATTAGATAGATGAACGCTATGTTACACGCTATTCGCTATTTAAAACACTGGTGCACATTAATGGGAAATGGATGACTTGGAAAAAATTTACTTTTCTCTATTTCATTTATAATTTTTCAAATTTTCCTCTTTTAAGAAAATTGGAAAAATGTTTAACTATTTACAATACATTTGTGATTTGACACAATCCAACCCCTATTACAATTTACAATTCGATAATTTTCACAACATTGAAGTTAGACTCTTTATGAATGCACCCTCTATCCGGCAACTCACCAACCTTTGTTAGTTCATCTTTAACCACTTAAAACTAATGTTGATAGAAAGCCATAGTTAAAATATATTGTTTGGGCACCTTCTCACCATCCACTTCAAAAACCATGTCTTTCACCTGTTTTGCTTCAATCAACCTTGCTAGCCACTCTACTTTCTAATGGGGGAATTGAATAAAAATCTAGACCATCCAAGGAAGATCCTTGCCCTATTCACATTCAAACAATCATCATCGTGATCATCACCATCAAAGCCCTATCCCAACCAGTGTTCAAAGCATCAGTATCACTACAAATATATTGTTTGGGCACCTTCTCACCATCCAATTCAAAAACCACGTCTTTCACCTGTTTTGCTTCAATCAACCTTCCTAGCCACTCTACTTTCTAACGTGGAATTGAATAAAAATCTAGACCATCCAAGGAAGATCCTTGCCCTGTTCACATTCAAACAATCATCATCGAGATCATCACCATCAAAGCCTTATACCAACCAGTGTTCAAAGCATCAGTATCACTACAAGTTTCATTGGTCAGGGATACGGAAACAATATCAATATGGCTGATAATATCGTCAATAGCCGAAAATGCGAGGAAACATGGGTTAAAGGGTGGATTTTTCAGTGAAACTTCAAGATATGCTAAAATATACATATTTGCATATTTACGAATTAAAAAATTGCAAAAATAACGCATACATAATAAGTTTCCATTTAACGGGGGCCTAAAACCATGTGTTGTCGTAAGAAACCAGTCCACAACCATCCCATCTATCCATCGAACCATCCCATCTATTCATCCAACCTTCCATCCAAAAATCTATTGATATTTTAGAATATCAATAGCACAATATTTTGCCGAGAAATTGTAGATAACTAGAAAGGAAATGAAAGATTGTGATCTCGATATCAGCCATGTTACGATAATGATAATATTGTGATATGATCGATATTATCGTCGACAATTTCAACACCGCATATAACCATGCGTCCATAAATAAATAAAAAAAAATAAATAAAATAATAATTAAAAAATTAAAAAATTAAAAAATTAAAAAATTGAAATGGAAAGTATTTTAATAAACATATTTTTGGCGATATTATCAAATTATCACATATACACTAGTGATACAACTAACACATGGAATTTACACAGTCGAAGATATTGATACAATGGTGATACAAGCAATACCTGATATTTACATAGTCGAAAATATCGATGATATATTGGTGATATCGATACATTAGCAACACATCACCGATACATACTATTGGTGTTATCGGTATCGCTACCAATGTTATCAGTGTCGCCGAGCCAAAGATAGGGATAATATCGAGGATACTCGGAACAATGATCCCAACTAATTGGGTTTGGCTACATAATCATGTTTGTTATTCCACTCCATCAAAAACCAAATCCACAATTAAATCATAGGTCATCAAATTTTTCTTACTAACGCCACCCATATCCTTTTGAGCCTTCCCTTGCCCTATATGGCCTACAACTTGAACCAACACACTCCTAAACGGTGTAATTCTTGGTCCCTGATGAACACACCAAAACCATCTAAGTCTACTTTCCCTCATCCTATTGCCTATTGGGAATAGTCCTAAGTTCCCTCAAATGAGCTATAAAAGCTCAGATGTTGTATTTATCCTTCTTGGATTTGCCAAAAAAAAATTGAAAAAGAAGTATTTTACCTCCTTGGACTTTTGTCTCAATGGAATTTCCTCTCTTAAGAATCTCACCATAGTCAAACTTTAGTTCTCCCTAGCTTCCCCCTAAAGGGAGGAAAGCATCCATCTTTCTTCCTCTTAAGTCGAATGATAAGGACATCAGAGGACCTACTCGGGTGTACCAGAGACGGAGACAACCTCCCACATCAACGCAGCTTTCTTGGTGGATGGGAGACAAGTTCCAGATGGGGCCCGCCATGCCATATTGAAGACCCCACATGCATTGGACGTGCATCAAGAAGACCCCACCTTGGGATAATGTATGTGGGCTGCTTAAGAGATCATTTAAGTCATAGAATTTTTATTTCGTGTCGATCCGACCGTTGGATCTTGTCGATTAGGCCATCGGGCAACCAGATCTTTTAGATTTGGGGCCCTTGGACTCTGATCTTGCTTTTTTTTTTTAAACGTTTTTTGTTATTTTTATGAGTTTTTTAATGGTTGAGATTGATAATATATGTTTTAGTTTTCTTATTTTGAATGACGGACTACTTTACTTGAGTGGCATAATTGTAATTATGCTGAATTTTAATTCCAAATTTTTTAATTATAAAACACAAAGGGAGTGGAGTTCCAACTCTAGTGGTGTTATTGAGAAGAAAGGAAAAGAGAGAAGCTCTCTTGTGTGAAAGAATTTTCGTCCTTATTTTCTAAGGTTTTTTTTTTTAAAAAAAAAAACCCTCCCTTTCAATTAAATTGTGGAAGGGTAAAAGCTTGTTTGGTGGTGGATTCCAAGGTACATCATTCATCTTCCTCTTCTTCGAAATGTATTATTCGTCTTACAACCTTCCTCTCTCTTCATTGAAAGGTATTCTTCTTCTTGTCTTCCTATTTTCCCTTCCATTACAACCTTCTAAACCCCAAATTTTCAATTTTCTATTTTTTTTTTCAATTTCTAGAAACCCTAATTCCAAAATCCTTAATTCCTATGAACCCTAATTTTCCAATTTTCAGATTTTTCCCTTCCTAACCCTAATCATAAAACCCACTAGTCATTCCCTTGAGTGTGGAATGTGCCTATGCTAAATTGAAAGTTCTATCCTTCCATTGAGCCTAATTTTAATTGATTTATGTGATTTCTTAGCATGCGGGCATGTGATTTAGGTTACATTAGATTTTATCTCCTATTATTTACTCTTAATTACTTAGTGGATTAACATCTTTTGTTAATTGAATTACTTTATGGAGTCTTTCATAATTTCCACGTTGCATGCTAGCATTAAATCATGTGTCCTGCATCATCAAAAAGTGCAGTGCCTTTTAGTAGTTTGCATTTCTCTCAAAATTACCAAAATGAGATGCATTCCACTCCTTGATTTTACTATAATTTATTAGTGGCCCTGCCACCCTACCAAAAAGAAAATGGTGGGGCTCCTATTTAAACCACTTGAGTCCAAGAATATCGGATTAGGACTGAGGGTTGGCATGGGAAAAATGGAAGCTAATGGTTTTGGAAAATGCTCATTCCCATTGTTGCAGAATTACAAGTGAACCTAGCTTGCATTTAACTAACCTTGATTGCTTATTCGACCAGGCGAAGCCCATAAACTTAGAAAACCTCTTCATACTCGTCGGTATCTAGCTACCCCATAAATTTTTATAGGAGTGTAGAATTGTGTTAAAATCTCCTCTACATGCCAACTGCACTTACAATTGTTTCAATTCTGTCCATAAATCTGCCCACTTTGAAGAGCAATGGGCCCATAAACATTAGTGATGGTCAGCTAAAATCCGGCCTTGGCGGTGCAGCCTACTATTTTGTCGGGACATCCAAATCAGCTGATCACGTTACTGCTAGAGCTAGAATGTTAGTTGTGGAATGGGCTGTTAACGTAGAAAAATTAAAGGGCTATAATCTGCTATTTTTAGGTTTTTAGTAGTCCGTGTAGCTCCCTCGGCGGTGCAGCCTACTATTTTGTTTTATCTTTTCCTTTATTAATATAATATGTGACTTTTCAAAAAAAAAAAAAAGCTAAAATCCAGCCTCCACTTATATAATTTATCGGAGAGAACATTCCCCTACATATGCTTGCATTCCATTGACATACTTTTGATCTCCCAGAGAGCTATACACACTCCCAATCTCCAACCAGAAGGTAACACAGAGCTTCCATACTTTCCTCTTACCCCAAGTTTCTTATATATCCAAAAACAATTGCGTCCATCTCTTGAATGAGGAGAATATAGACCTTCTTGTTGCAAAAGAATTCATTCACAGTCAACCTCTTCTTTTCTGCACCTAGACCCATCTGCTTGATGACTTAACACTTAAGAGTTTCATCCCTTTTTCATAATTGACTAAACATGAAAAATTTTGCATCTCTGTTTCCCCTCCTGCTTTTGCTGGCTGGTTCTTGCTTGCCATCTCTATCAATAAAGAACTGCAATAGATGCCTCACATCTTCCATTGATCCTTCACAAGTCATCCCCAATTGGAGACCAGCACAGTCGAGTCTCTACCACTGTTTCAAGCAATAATTTTAACCTCATTATTGTTCAATCGACTTTTGGTGCAAAAAAAAAAAAAAAAAAAAAAAAAAAAAAAAAAAAAAAATTGTCATCATCCATCTTCTCACTATTATTAGAATTAGGAGGCCTCTAGTCTGGCACACTACCATGGCACAGCAAGTCAAAAGATGAAAGGGTATCAGCCAATCAGTTCTTTCCTCAACCATCTCTTACCCATCGATATTGGATATTGCACACAAGACAACTACAGAAACAACAACGGCTCCCCCACAAATCCATACACTGATATCCACTAAGCCATTTGAGATTGCAAAATTATCAACTCACAAAATAAATTGCAATATCCAGAAGGCTGTCTCAGAAGCACATAAGAATTAAAGATGCATTGAGACAGGTGTCAATAGTGTCTTCTCGGGTTCATTTGTGGACATTGCAAAATTCCTATCTAAATCTCACCTTTATTCTTCGCAATCCGGACTAAAGGGATTCAGTAACAGATCATCTTCAAAATCATTCTCTTGATTACTTGTTGAGGAAGAAACTGTTTAAGGAGCTTCCCTCACAGGCACCAACTGAGTCGGAGCCATCTTTTGGAATACTTTAGTTATCATGTGCTTCTGGGACAGGCTTCTAGATATTGTTATTCATCTCGTGAGTTGATAATTTCACAATCTCAAAAGATGATATCATGGGTGGAACAAAAAATTTAACTTTGAAGGAGGATTTTACTTGGTAGTTTTGGTCCTCGAGCTCACACCTATCCTCTGCCTTCCTCTTCCAGCCATCTACCTTTTCTGGCAACTTTGCTACCTTAACCAGATATCAGTTCATTCATTGTTTCTCTCTGCAGTTTTCTGACTTTCTCCCACCTTTACTCTCTTGGGCATAGGGTTGAAACGGCTCTTCCTAGATCGTAACATGGACAAGGGATTGGCCACTTTCAGAGTAATAACATCCACAACCGCCTCTGTTGTTGCAGATACTGATTTAACGTGGACTTTATTAATAAAACGTGGACTTTACATGCTAATTTAACTTCTCTTTCTTTTCTTTTCTTTTCTTTTTTCTTTTTTGTTGAGAAGTAACAGTTATCTATTAAAAAAGTGTCGAGATTGCACAAAGAATTATACTCCCAAAATAAAAGAAAAATTACAATCCTCCAAAGCCTTTATCCTAGAGGACCATTCAACTACCGAAAACTTATCATTAACTGTGCGATATTAAATTAATAAAATTTATAAGGCACATACATCCATGCATCTGCAAGCTGGCATACAACTATGCAAACACAAAGCTCAAAAAAGAATTAATTTTGTGAAATTAAATTAATAAAATTTATAAGGCACAGAGCACATCACCCATGTTTCACATCTCAAGATATAATAAGTATGATATGTTCATTTTCCTTTCCTACAACATGCATGCCACATACCACCTACTGCGTGATACTTATTTATTGGCATGAATAGAGTATAGATAACACAAAATGCACAGATTCCTTTCTTTCGTTATTTTTAGTGAATGACTTGAAGATACTAGTTTTGCAAAGAGAAAGCATGAAGCCAAGACTTTCAGCATTTTCTGTAACTGTCTAAAGAATTTCAGTGCATTTTCTCTGAATGTCTAAAGAATTTCAGTTCATGTCAGTTTTTTTGTTTTCTCCTTTTTTTTCTTTCTTTTTTTCTTTTTTCTTTTTGAGAGAGAGAGAGAGAGAGAGAGAGAGAGAGAGAGAGATTCAGTTCATCTCAGTCTATTTTATAAACTTACACACAAAGTTAAAAACCCATAAGGTTCACAATTTGGACCATAGATTTGGATCGTGTTGTATCTGTCAATAAAAAAATTTGAATCATATCCCCAGAATATTGAAATGATTGATACTAAATGTTTTATGGATGAATCGAACATTTCATTATTTCAACTGAATGATTCATGTTTTGATGGTATGATCTTTACAATTCAAACAACAAACAATGTCATCGTTTGAATGGAATTTGGTATTTAAAGATTCAATTTTGATTTTGTTCTTTTTCTTTTGTTTCTCTTGATCAAAAGATCTTTTCTTCTATTATATGCTAAAAGACTTTCAGCTCTAAGATATTAGCATATGAGTTTGGAGGGTTATTACTTTTTTCCAAACCCTAAACCATTAGATAAAGATAATCCCATACATCTAAAGTCATCCTTTGTTTTTCCTTTTAACTCCTTGTGGAAGTTTAGGGCCTGTTTGGATTCATGGAAATCATAGAAAAGGAAATAGTGTTTCTTGTAAAACCTTAACGCTATTCTAGGAAACCGTGGGAAAGGAAACATTATTTTCCTTGTTTGTTTTTCAACAAGATTTTCCTAGAAATTTAGGATCTATTTTCAAATTTGTTGTTTGGCTTACAAAAAATTTTCTTGGAAAAAAATTTATGTAGTCACTAGCATGTGCCAAATTAGCACATGGCACATGTGGGGATGATTAAAAATGATAGTGGCACATGTGACATACATGGCATATGCATGCATTTAAAGATGAATTGTGACACACATGGTATGTGTGAGGTGCTTGAAGTTGTACAGTGGCACATGCAGCATAAGACATGCATTGGCACATTTGACACATGGGCACTTGAAGTTAGATGGCAGCACTTGTGCACATTGGCCCCATTGTCACATGTGAGATATTTAGAGAGATGAAAGATGGACGATGGCACATGTGTGGCACATTTGGAGAGATTGAAGATGGATGATGGGACATGTGGCACATTGGCGCGTGTGGAGTGTTGTGCACATGTGGGGGGCACAAGAGAAGAAGAATAGTGGTACCCATGGCACAATAGCACATGTGAGGCACAAGAGAAGATGGATGGTAACACGTGGAAAATTAGCATAGGTGGGGCTCTTTACA
Organism: Magnolia changhungtana; assembly: GCA_030180095.1. Lineage (NCBI taxonomy): Eukaryota > Viridiplantae > Streptophyta > Magnoliopsida > Magnoliales > Magnoliaceae > Magnolia > Magnolia changhungtana. The sequence continues at coordinate 8,756,484 of JASAUF010000552.1, read as the reverse complement.
TTTGGGGGGCAAGAGAAGATGGATGGTGGCACATGTGGCATAGTGGCACATGTTGGGTATAACCGACAAAGATGGACAATATCTCATTTGAGACATTGGCATATGTGGCACATGTGAGGTGATTGAAGATGGATGGCCCTTGAGAAACCCATTTTCCTTCCACCGTGGGAAAATGCCTTTCATAAGGGTGGAGGTGGATAAATAAATTAGTTTATTTTCCAACAAAAACAGAAAGTGGGAAATGATGTTTCCAACAAATTCCCACAAAGAAAGGCTTGACAACTTTTCAGTTATGTTTCTATAATGGAGGATGACAATAATAACATGGGTTAGTGACATTCAAATATGCACATGAAGATTTTTTTTTTACCAATCCATCCATTTTCTATTTGAAACCATGGTCACATGACAGTGCTCGTAATAGTTGCTTGATCATCCTTATGTCTAGATAAATGCATATGTAGAAACGGAGAGAGAAGCAGAAAGGGGGGTGGGGGGAGAGGGAGAGATTGAAGAATCAGCGTACCATAGCTTTCTAGGGTTTGATCATCCTTTAGAATCCGGCCCTTGTAGATGAGACGTTGCTGCTGTGCCGGAACGTCGCAGCTCCCGGCGAGGACGGATTTGAAGTCCCCGACGGTGGCGTCGAGGCCCGTCTGCACTGAGAACTTGGATCCGTTGGAGCACCGGATGTGGACGGTGACGATGCTGCCGCTGCCGCTTCCGCTGCCCGAATCGATCGCATCGCCATCAGCGTCCATCCCTTCTCTCTCACACACAGCGAAAACGGAGAAGAGATCGGAAACCTAACACTGCATAGAAACGATCTTGAGGTCGGGGATTTACAAGAGAGAAAAGAGAGAGGGAAACATCGTAGCTTATGAGAGAGAAGAAATGACTCTGATTGGGTAGCATAGAATGCAGCACCCACCTCGGTACTGTGCATACGTGAAAAGTTCTGTGGGCCTCGCGTATGTATATGCTTTATCCATTCCGTCCATTCATTTCTCCATATCATTTTAGCACAGAATCCTGAAAATGAGTCAGATAAAAGTCCCATGTGTGCCACACCATAGGAAGGAGTGGAGATAATAACAGCCACCATTGAAACCTTCCAATGCCCACCGTGATGTTTATCCACCATCCATGCCTGATCATAAGGTAACACAGACTTACGTGAAGGGAAAACTAAAATATCAGCTTGATCCAACGCGTTCCAAAAAATTATCAATGGTGTGCGTTCAATCCCCAGTTTCCAGTGCTGTAGTAAACTTGAGCTTTGGATCTACTTCGGGTATGGTTTTATGCACTAAAATAATATGGGAAAATGGATGGACGGCGTGGATTAAACGCGTATGTTTTGTGGTTTGCCACGAAGTTTTTCCCCGCATGCGCAAAACGACCCGGTCGCGTCCTTCTCTGGTTACGCAATGCAGTCCGAGAAGATCTCTGGGAAGGGATGAATATAAAATGTTTTACGAGAGTGGGAGGCATTTGCCCTCATGGACTGTAAGGAGACCTGGCTGTGGCCAGAGCCGTACCGGCAATAAATATGGAACTCTAGTTCTAATATATTTTCCAGCTTTTAAATGATAAAAATGTCCCTCTCAAATAATTGAACGGTATGCCCAGATCTGGAAAAGTGAAAAGACCTTTTAAAATGGAATATGAGTCCCATTTAAAATTTAAATTAAGTTCTCCTTAATTAATATTACCTATTCATTTTAATCTTAATTGGCAATCGTGAATAGAAAGGAGAATCTCTTCAATTCCACTTTTGAAGCTTTTGTGGCTCACAATTACATATGGCGAGCCAGTTATGGTTGTTTAAAAGTTTATCAAATTACTTTTTCAATTAAATGATGTCTAAATTAGATGATTCTAAAGCCATTTGAAATTTCATTAAATTATCTTTTTAATGAGCACAAAATCTCCAAAGCGAATACGTAACGAGAGAGTTATGGTTGTTTTTGTCAACTGGTACTCATAGTGAATATCAGTGATCCCATAGTAAATGATGAACTTTGATCCCACCTTTAGACAATCAAATGGTATCAAAATGAGATAATTCTAAATCCATTTGAATTTCATCAAATTACCTTTCTAACGAGCACAAGATCACCCAATTTAAACATATAATGAGGTGGTTATGGCTGTTTTCGTTGGACCAATACCTCTCAGTAAATATCAGCGATCCCGCAGTGAATGATGAACTTTGAGCCTACTTTTGGACAATCAAAAGATGTCGAAATGAGATGATTTCAAACTATTTGAAAGTTAATCAAATTATATTTCTAACGATCACAAGATCACCCAAATCAAATATATAACAAGGAAATTATGTTGCTTTGGTCGGATCGGTACTCTATAGTGAATATCTACGGTCCACAGTAGAAATATCAGCGATCCATAGTGGAAATATCTCCGATCCACAGTGTATATCAGCGATCCACTGTGAATATTGGTGATCCACACTAATATTGGCAATCCACAATGAATATCAACAATATACATTGAATATCGGTGATACACGGTGAAAATATTGGCGATCTACAATTAATATTGGCAATCCATAGTAAATATCGATGATCCACCATACAACATACTTACATCTCAGTGTTCTTCCATTACAAAATTCATTCATAACAATAGTTATCTATTACAACATTCATCCATTCCGACGTTCATCACATTAATCTGTTACAAAATTCTTTCATTATATAATTCTTGCTTTGTAATATTCTTATATTACAAAATTCATCCATTAGAACATCTTTCCATTATTTATTTATTTAAAAAAAAAAAAAACATCCATTAAAGTAGTCTTCCACACCATATTCCATTTCACAAACTCTCACCTTTCATACCAAATTAAAAAGAATCTAAAAAACAATAATAAAGAAAACTAGGGAAGGAAGAAGGAAGAGAGTAAAAAAACACCATCCTCCCCTCCCGTGAAAAAAATCAAGGAAGAAGGAAACAATCAAATAGCCCTCATGCAGAAGAGCCCCACATTTTGAATCTATTCACATCTGATATGGGGTCCACCAGGTTGTCTTAAAATAAATACATCCCGTCTACATGTATGGGGTTTTAATTTCATGTCGTCGGCTCAAGTTTTAGAGAAAAACGCATCATAATAGACCACATAGGAGAAAATAGTTTAAAATTAATGCATAATGTTAGTATAGTTGTGGGGCCACAGAGAGCTTCGAACATAGAACTGAAAAGACCCTTCCATCGATTTACGGTTGTCTGATTAAAATGAACGGATCAGATCGGTTAAAGGGTGGACTGAATTTCAATTTTAGGTAGGGCCGACGTTCCTTTTTAAAAGGACATTTCACTTTCTTTGACGAGAGTCTGCCATACGAGGTGCACATGTGGCAGAGGGACATTTACGTCCTTCAAAAATAAAAAAGTGGATTCAGGGCTACAATTCGTTATTTTTAGTCCATGTGATAAGGGTGCACACGGGTCGGTTCGGTCTAGTTCTGGGGTGAAACTAGAACCGAACCGTTCCTAACGGTTCTAGGAGAATAGGAACTAGACTATTAGAACCCAAGATTTGAACCAGAACCAGACCATTAAAACCTGTTTGGTTCCACAATTCTGGGCTTTTTATAATCCAGCCCAATTGCAAGAGAGAGAGAGAGAGAGGATCGTCGGGCAGTGGCCAGTGGGTGGGCTGAAGGTGGTTGTCTGGTGGGTGGGTGAGAGAGAGAGAGAGAGAGAGAGAGAGAGAGAGAGAGAGAGAGAGAGAGAGAGGAATGGATGGGGATTGGGGGCAGTCGCAGCAGGGGCGACGTGAAGAGTGAAGTGAAGGGAATGAACTTAGGGTTTTTTTTTTTTTTTAATATATGGTTCGGTTCCAGGTTTGGATCCATGGTTCGATTTTACGAATCGGTTTCTACATAGCCCCAAACCGATAACCGAACCGAACTAATCGGTTCTTTCATTTTTAAAAACGGAACCGGTGCACTCTAGAACCAGACCAAACCATACGATCTAGGTGGTTCCGATCCTGTTCCACGGTTCTATCTGTCCAATATGCACCCCTACCGTGCGAGGTCCTGCCACAACCACATCACCTTATGGGGCCACCAGGACAAATAACGAGAGAGAGAGAGAGAGAGAGTGAGAGAGAGAGAGTTTGACAGTCTAGTAAAGTATTGTGACTCATACTCTTACACTAAAAATTCTAAACTCGGTACACATGTAACAAAAATTAAATTGTCCAATTTCCTCATGGTGTTTCTTAATTAAATGGGTCATAAACTAATAAATTTTCTTAAGGAGATGATTATTTGATCTAATGGACGGTTAAAATGGAATTTAGTCAAGAGTATGTAAACGAAATAAATGTTTACTTAATAGAGGTTAAGATTTCTTAATTAATGTTATTTCAGGATTAAGAATCCTTCACTTAACACAATTTTTATTAAGAGATTTACTTGAATACATCCCACCCCATTACATCATGACTCTAACAATGGAAAGTGGGCCTATTTCTATTGGTGCTCGGTTTATTTCCTGTCACATGTAATGTGCGCAGGTGTGCTACAATCGATAAAGTGGCTCGATCCAAACTGATCAACTTCAACCCCAAGCACTGAAATATTAGATACATCCAATATGAACGTATATGACTAGATTCTAGGATGATTGATCACTTACTCGGCCACTTTCTGTAACGTCTCGAAAAAACCCATATAAAGACCCGAGTACCACCTCAGGTAGAAATCACTCAGGATCAAATCCATTAGAAATTAGACAAAAATTAATTAAGTGTTAAACTGAATTAATCGGTAGATTAGCTTGAATAGTTTTCTATATGAACTCCAAGACCCAAAACCAGTAGAATCGCTAACGCTACATTACCTAAAAACTTAGGATCAATCTCAAAACCCAGTTGCTCTCGGGAGCACCTTGAAACTGGACTGCACGTCGAAAGTCTGAATACTATGAAACTATATGGTTATGACCGCCTTACTGGGTTTGAAAACCATCTCGCGAATCAAATCCAAATAGTATCTAAAAACGCATAACTTGAGCTCGAAGCGAAGTGTGTGAGATACGCGAATACCTTTAGAAAATGAACTCAGATTTAAGTAATTTGGGTCATTCGCTTGCTGGCCAAGTTTAAAGTTTCAGACCGTTAGAATCTGACCCAAATACACCCTCGAATAAAGAAAATTTTCCTACACAGGTCAATGTACTTGTGACCCTGATCGAGTGACAATGACCATTGAACTGAAACTGGTCCTCCACGGTCAATCCGCTAATTCGATCAGACTGAAAACTTAACCTGGCGTAGATCCATTGTCAGAGAACTTTCCTCGGACCATATGCAAGTAATGGACCTCCAGATGGGCTCCGTTGGCCCAAAATAGTTGACTTTTGGCTATAACCTAAGTATATCATGGCCCTGGGGCCATTTTCATCAGTTCTGGGCCTATATAAGGATCTAAACCCACCCTTCTCTCATTCCATACGAATTTCAAACCCTAGAAGAGAGAAGAGAGAGAAAATAGAAGGAAAGAGTGAGGAAAGGAGAGAGAGGGAGAGATAGAGAGAGAGATTGTTACAGGGATTCATCCCTGCCACTCCACGTGTTGAATCACCCCATCCATGTCTCTATACCTGCAATTTCAATTCCATTTGTGGGTAAGAAATCCTAATCCTAATATGTTTTAAGGATTTAAATAGGTAGATTGGCGAAATAGCTAACCTATTTCGTTATTCAGGTAGCCGTTGTGTCGTAGTCGAAGGCATAGTATTCAAACTGAGTTCGATTCTAGTTTACCGACGAAAGGCGCGGACTATAAACATTTAGGTTATGGTTTTCAAGGCTTTCAATGTCAGCTAATGATTTATGACTAACTTGATTGCTATCACATATGCTTAGATACGACGTTTTCTGTGTATTACACATATATGTAAACTATGTTGATTTTTAACGCATTCCATGTGTTTGTTGAAATGTCTGAATGAGTATGGAATCATGATTTGTGCTTACCATGATTATTGATTGAGAATATATGATTGTTGTACGTGTGGCGAGTCCTTTGTGAAAGGATTTGCTATAATACCTGTTATAACTACCTTATTGCATGTATGTGATATGCATAATCTAAGTGTTTGATAAAATGCCTGAATGAGAAAATGCTTGTTGAAATGTATTTAACGAGGGCGTTGAGATATGATTCTAAATTTCCTTATCTATAGTTACAGTTTCCTTTATGTAACCTATCTTACTGCTATGTGATTTATGGATGAAATGCCTATGTATGATAACATGTGTACTATTTATTTGTTGAAATGTTCAAATGAGATTTATGTTTAGATTAGTTATTACATGTTGTCTTTGACTATCACATGTGATATGCTATTGTTTGGAGTGTGATTGGGGCTATAATATAGTCCAGGCGATCGGTAATGGTTTACGATCGGTGGCCGAACTGTTTCACCACACAAGACATGTTCGATGAATCCAAATCGTACGTTGTTTTTCGACAGTGGTTAGGCCACACAGAATACTTACGCACTTCATGTCGATCAATTTAATGTACGCTCGTACCAGTCGAGCTTATCAAGTAACCCGATTGTCCTAATGTATGTTCACCATATATGGACGCTACTGCTTGAATCTAAGGTACCAACTTACCAGTGAAAAGCCCATTTAACCTTGGTACCTCGATCCGCTAAGACTATGAGCCGGGCATGGTGGTATGGGATACCGTGGTCGAGCTGTCGGCCTACGCTGGGGTGACGAGTCTCCCCATAGTGACTAGTGAGTAACCCAAAATTTATGAGTCGAATACGGTGGTATGGGACACTGTATTCGAGCTGTTGACCTGCAATAAGGTGACGAGCCTTTCCCTTAGTGACCTCGAGTATAAAGTAAAGCCTACACTGAGGTGACGAGCCTCTTCGTAGTGACCTGAACTTGTCTATCCACTGCTTTTAAATCAGTGGTGACGTTGCCCTATAACTTACCTATTATATGTAATTAACTAGGATTGACGACCCTAGATGGATCATTATTTGGGTAAATGATATAAAGGGAGGTACCTTAGCTTTCCGAACTTGCTGTATGAATGGGACTAATAAATGACTGGGCTGACATGATCATACATCACATTGCATGTGTCGTTGGGGTAGGAGTTGAGCACAGTGGAAGGGGTGCATGCTGCGATCGTGAGATAATATTGTAGAGGGAGTGTAGGCAAGGGCATGCATCATTAACACATATCATCCTTGCATTAACCAGAGTACCTAGGAATGCTTGTTGTATTGCTTTATCATTACTGCTTAAATGAATTGATAACATGTTAACCTTTGCCTTATAGCTCCACTGAGTTAATCACTCACTCCCACTCTGGAATGGTGTTTTAAAACACCAACCAGACGCTGTTGTAATTTCAGATGATGTCGAGGCCTACGAGGTAGAGCCTGACTTCTACGACGACGACGAGGAGTTCTCCTACACGCAACTCTCTGGCGGGTCTATGTAGACTTAGAGTTGCGTATCGGGGCTACAGGGATATGGATAGATGACATTACACTTCATCATTTTGTATATTTTGGAATTATACATGTAACTATTTAACCTAGTCACATATGCATACTTTGGGGACTTACAATCACTTATATAATTTATATACTTATCACAGTCATCTGCTTGCATAATCTAATTATCTCTGGAGTATGATATGCTGATTTGGTATAATCTCACTCATGTTTAATGCACTAATACGGACAACATTTAATCATAATTATCTATGTTGCATACGTGATGTGTTGGAACTCGAGAGTTGAGCTTCTACTCGACCCCTGATTTTCAGGGTATTACAAGTTGGTATCAGAGCATGATTTGGATTAAACTGAACTTGGGTTATGGTAATATAATGCACACTAACATACTTTGACTTAGGAGAGAGATTAAATGTAGAAACAGTTATAGGATTCCAAGTTTCGTTGGTCGGTGATCATATGACCGTTGAAGCGAAACTGACTATAGAAATCGGACCCGTAGGCATCTGCGATTATGTGAGACAATCCAAATCCTTTTTCAGACCGTCAATCGACGGGTTTAGACCATAATTCAACCTATTCCACACTCAAATAACCCGAAAAGCGCGAATATATGTGAAATGGGACCCGAAACGACTCGAACGGACTCGGGGGCCCAAACGGTACAAATCGGGGAGAACCAAATCGGTACTCGCACACATACGACACCCTGGGGGGATGGCATTGCCCCTGGGTTGAGCCCTCGCCCCGATGTCCAGCGACCGGTGATGCCATCGCCGGATCGGCGAGGCCTCACCGCCCGGATGGTACGGGCCGGTTGGGCCGACGCACGTACACACTTGTGGGGCCCAAGAAAACATGTGGGGACCCCCTTTTCCTCCCCATTTTCTCCCTTTCCTTCATTTTCACCCCTCCAAGCTTTCCAAACTTCCAAAAATTCCATTTTTCTCTCTCAAATCTCTTCTCATATTTTCTCTTTTTCCTTCATTACATACAACCCTCCACCATCTTCATCAAAACCCATCTCTTATATCCCTCATTTCCTTCATTTGAGTACACAAACCCTCCTTTGTGTCTCAAGAATTTTAAAGTTCAACAACCCATTTTATCCCTCCATTTTATTTCACTTAAATGGCTCTTTTTGAGCTCGTGACGGCGATTTTCTCCATTTCCACACTTCTTTCTCTTATGGGGAAGAAGAGGGCTTCCACAAATGAAGCCGAGCCTAGCTGCCCTACCCGTCCAAGAAGAAAATCGGGCGTCGCCGCAAGTACAAGCGTTGATTAGGAGATAAGGACGAAGTGGGATCTTGATCCCCAAGCTCCCCTCGAAAGAGCTCTATGATAGATATGTCACACAGAAGATTTCAAGGCCGTAGGGTCTTCTTTGAAGCACATGTGGATGAGAAGCTATTTGGGATATATCCGGTGATGGATGGCATGTCGGATGCTGGATGGGGTCCTATATTCGAGGGCAAGGCACGTGCGACGGAGAATGCAGTTCAAGCCTTCTATGCCCACATTTGGGATCCATTGTTAGAGCCTCTGCAGTTCAAGATCCCCCTAGGAAGGTGAGAAGCCATTGTGAATGTGGACTTGATAGCCTGAGTCATGGGAATGCTGCGTGGAGAGGTTCATGCCAGCGAGAAGAATCTCAGGAGTGAGCGTGAAAAAGATCGCCACACACAAATTCTTTGTGGCCGACTGGTCCACTGGAATCCAGGCAATTGCCTCTTGGCGTCCAGAATGACTCCTGACTTTCACCTGCTCCACCACATCTTCACCCATAATGTGTATCCCAGATGGAGCAATCGCAACGAGTGCACGTGTCTGATGGTAGATTTTTTGTACCGAGCTGGGCAGGGAGACAACCTATGTTTGCCTACGTATGTACTACTACAGATAGTTTAGACCGCACGCTCTCTTAAGACGACCGTTTCACTCCCATTCAACTGACTCATATGCAAGCTTGCTCATGAATTCGGCTACAGACTTGGCATAGAAATTCCTGCACCTATCCATTTCATCAATTACACCACTCTTAACAACATGAATATTGGGCCACGATAACGTCAAGCCTGACTCGATAAGAGTGAGGATGAGATGGAAAGTGAAGAGGAAGAAGGCGATGATGAGGTAGAAGAAGAAGGCGAGGAAGAGGAAGAAGAGGAGGCCCAAGACACAGATGAGGGCTCTCCTCCTGCTACACATGAGCACGACAGTGATCAGGTTGCTTTGGAAGCCTATTTGGCTCAGATCGAGGAGGGTCAGGTTGCCTTGCGATAGGAGGTCAAAGAGACCCGAGCCAAGTTAGAAGAGAATCAGGCCTTCATGAAGCGGAAATTTAGTAAAGTATCTCTCACCTTGAAGGCTATCCTGTGTTGTATGAAGGATAAGGGCGCCCCTCCATCACCAGATTCGGACGACTAGTCACATGTGTAGTCGTCTTCTAGTTTGCTTTGCTGTTAATCTTCCTATGTACTAGCCTTAGTAGGCTTGTTTGGTCATTGGTATGTTTAGTGGTTAAAGCTTGCTTAAATTAGCTCACATGCATCTTCTGTCACAACTTATGTGAATCTATATTTCATGTATTGTGACGATTTTGGTAAATAAAATGGATGAAGTTTCTTCTAGTTTGGAATGTGAATGATGTGTGGATGAGTGTATGTTCTCATGTTGAATCTAACACGGGTTGCACCCTATGTTGTATATAGGGAATGCCACCTAAAGCCACATGGAGTACGACATGTCTTACGCTTGGTGACTCAGTTGATAGAACACCTCCCCTAAGAAATAGCCATACAGACTCCAGCTCAGGCCCGAATCACGAGATTATGCCGGATTCACACTGCACCAATGGGTCGGCACCTGTTGCACCACCTGTTGCACCATCGGTTCCTAAGAAGAACCGTGCGTCTACCTCGACTCCTCCCATGCCTCAGGCGGTTCCTCCTCCTGATAGGTTGGAGCAAATGATACTTTTGATGTAGCAGCAACAGTAACAGTTTTTGGCCACCATTGTAGGGGCCCTTTCCCAGAGCATGGGTGTGGTTCCACCTGCACCACTTGTGCACCCTACTGGAAACATGGGTGCTAGCGGCCTATTTAAGCGATTCTAGCACTTTCGACCTCCGACTTTTGCGGGTACTCACAGACTTGAGGAGGCCGAGTATTAGCTTGACTGCATCTCTAAGATGCTGAAGCCATTACACTACACTGAGGCAAAGTAGGTGGAGTTGGTCACCTACATGTTTGAGAAGGAGGCCAGTCTCTGGTGGGACAACGTCCTTCGGACCGTTACTCCTGGTTATGTGTGGACGTGGACGGCCTTGAGACATGCTTCCACGGGAAGTATTTTCTCCTCATGTACCGCCATGAGGAGGGAGAGTTTCTTCACCTCCGACAGAGAGGGATGACTATTGTTAAGTATGAGAATAGATTTACGGAGCTGGCTAGGTACGATCCGTTGATATTAGCTGATGAGACGATGAATATGCGATGATTTTCTGAGGGTCTGCGAACAGAGATAAGCTCAAAGATGTGTTACGCTAGCATACCCCACTATGCTGAGCTAGTGAGCATGTCTCTACAAGCAGAGTAGGATGGGGACAGATTATTCCGCACGCGTATACCTATGGCTCTGAGACCATGACCTGAGTTGCCAAGCAGACCGTTCTCTAGTAAGAGGTCGCGTGCAGATTCACCTCCTAGGCTTGCGGCTCCACCGACTCAGCTAAGGCGAGCAGACTTGTGGTGCACCTACTGCAAGAGGTTAGGCCCCTCGGATATGTATTGTTTCACCAGGATGAGGGACAACGGCTTCTCGCCACCTCAGAGGATTGACCACCAGCTTCCTCAAGCTATTTCAGCCCCACCTCTATGGTCAGCACCAGCACATCCATCCTTTCGGCCGCCTGCAGCTCGTTTTAGACTACCTCACGATCTATGGTACCACAGCTGAACCATTCTCAACAAGCTCGGGTGCACTCACTTATAGTTAAGGCAACCGAGACAATAGTTACAGCACCATTGGCCTTTGAGGTTACGACACATATCCAAGGTACACCAGTCTTCTTATTGGTGGACATCGGATCCACTATCTCTATATTATCATGCGCAACAGTCAAGTGGCTGGGGTTGGAAACTAGTCATATGGTTGGGTTGAGACTCCTTACCGCTACAGAGACCTTCTCAGATACTACTAAGATATGTAAGAGTTGTTCGATAGACTTATGGAGCAGAGCGGTACTCGTCGACCTGATTATTGCTCTGCTATGTCATTACGATGTGATCCTCGGTATGAATTGGTTCACCGAGATAAGGGCAGAGATCGATTGTGATGCTAGGGTGGTGACAACCCATGGACCGGAGGGCACGACCTTTACATTCCTGGTGCAGGTCAGTTGGTACTACTGCATCAGTTACTACACTACCTTGTTAGAGCATGTTGATGGCCCCACATTGGGGAACACACCTGTAGTTTGAGATTTCACGGATGTGTTTAGGACAATACCTGGATTACCTCCTCAGCGCGAGATCGATTTTACCATTGATCTTATGCCTGGTGCGACACCTATATCTCTTTCGACGTATCGCATACCTCCATATGAAATGGAGGAACTGAAGAGACAGATTGATGATCTGTTTGATGCAGGTTTCATACAACCTAATGTATCTCCTTGGGGAGCACTTGTGTTGTTTGTGAAGAAGAAGGATGGATCACTACGATTGTGTATTGATTTTCGTAGGCTGAACTAAGTGACAGTGAAGAACAAGTATCCTTTGCTCAAGATAGATGATCTGTTCGATCAGTTGAAGGGGGCACAGTATTTTTCGAAGATCAATTTATAGTCAGGGTATCATCAGTTGCACGTCAAAGATGAAGACGTGCAGAAGACAGCATTCAGAACTAGCTTTGGGCACTACGAGTTTCTTGTGATGTCATTTGGACTCACAAATGCACCGGCTGTGTTCACGGACCTGATGAACTGGGTGTTTCGACCGTATCTGTTCTGATTCGTCATTGTGTTTATAGATGACATCCTGATATACTCCAAGAGTCGGGAAGATCACGAGGAGCACCTGTGAACAGTTTTTGATACGCTTAGAAAGAACCAGTTGTTTACGCAGTACAAGAAGTGTGACTTCTTGAAGGAAGAAGTGAAGTTCCTAGGACATGTGGTGTCTAAGGAAGGCATAGCTGTGGACCTTGCTAAGGTGACCGCAGTTCAGGACTGGGAGCAGCCTGGTTCAGTTACTGAAGTGAGGAGTTTTCTTGGCCTGGCAGGCTACTACCTTCGATTCATTAGAGACTTTTCCAAGATAGCCAGGCCATTGTCTCAGCTGACTCGGAAGGATCTTAAGTTTGCTTGGAATGAGAAGGCAGAAGCAGCTTTTCAGTAACTGAAGAATAAGTTGACGTCCACCCCTGTGCTAGTATTGCCAGATCAAGGGGTCAAGTATACCATATACACTGATGCTTCTCGTGTTGGCTTAGGTTGTGTCCTTATGCAGAAGGACAGGGTAATTGCCTACGCTTTGCGACAGTTGAAGAAATACGAGGAAAACAACCCTAGCACGACTTGGAATTAGCCGCCGTCATCTTTGCATTGAAGCTCTGGAGACATTACCTCTATGGAGAGGAGTTTAAGCTCTTTTGCGACCACAGGAGCCTTAGGTACATATTCATACAGAGAGACTTGAATATGAGGCAGTGGCGATGGATGAAAACTTTGAAAGACTTCAAGTTTGAGGTCTCCTACCATCCTGGTAAGGCTAACCTTGTGGCAGACGCGTTGAGCCACAAAAAGATGATAGCATTTGCGGCTCCACTGATGATAGCAGAATGAGATATAGTAGAGTTTATACGAGACTTTGAGTAGAAACTTACGGTAGAGGAGCCATTCGAGAGCATCGCACATATTCGTGTTCAGCCACTCATCGATGACCGAATCATTGTGGCTCAACAGGAAGATGAAGGGTTGGTAGATTTGAGAAAGCAAGTTAGTGACTATGAAGACTCAGAATGGAGAGTTGGTACGGATGGGGCCACGCCTATGCATCACAAATCTTCATAACTTGAGAAAGGAAGTTCTTGAAGCTGTGTGCAATTCGAGGATGGCGATGCATCCTGGCAGTATGAAGATGTATCGAGACATGAAGAGGTCATACTGGTGGGACAACATGAAGGCCCACATCGCGGACTATGTATCCCGTTGTCTCACATGCCAGCAGGTCAAGGCAAAGCATCGCCGACCTCCAGGACTGCTTTAGGCTATGCCCATAGCAGAATGGAAATGAGATTTCATCTCTATGAAGTTCATTTCAGCGTTACCAAAAATAAAGAAGGGACATGATTCCATTTGAGTGATTATGGACCGGTTGACAAAATCGGCTCACTTTCTCCCTATTAGAGTTTCAAACTCTACAGATGATTTGGCCAAGTTGTATGGAGTTCCTATGGAGATCGTGTCGGATCGAGACACGCGATTCACATTTATCTTCTAGACTCATATCTAGGAAGCAATGGGTTTAAAACTAAAGTTCAGCACCGCGTTCCACCCATAAACTGACAGGCAGACGAAACAGGTGAATTGGGTGTTGGAAGATATGTTGTAAGCTTGCGTGCTTGATTTCAAGGACAGTTGGGATGACTGTCTTCCGTATGCTGAGTTCGCCTATAACAATAGCTTCCAGATGAGTATTGGCATGACCCCCTATGAGGCACTCTATGGGCGTCCGTGTAAAGCGCTGCATTGTCGGGCAGAGGTTGGCGAAAAGAGTTTGATTGGCCCAGAATTAATATAGGCGACCTCAGAGAAGATCGATATTATCAAGCATCGACTTCTTGTAGCACAGAGCAGACGGAAGAGTTACGCTGATACGAGACGGCAACTGCTAGAGTTTGAAGTTGGGGACCATGTATTCCTAAAAGTTTTCCCTATGAAGGGAGTCCTTCGATTTGGCAAGAAGGGGAAACTCACGCCACGATTCATTGGCCAATTCCAGATACTAGATCGAGTGGGCATGGTAGCGTACCACCTTGCTTTGCCCACACCACTCGTAGGCGTGCACAACGTATTTCATGTATCGATGCTAAAGAAATACGTTCCCGACCCTTTCCACATTATCAGATACGAGCAGGTACAGTTGAGTGAAGATGCTACTTATGTAATGCGACCGACGCGTATCCTAAATAGGAAGGAGCAGATGCTGCGCAGTAAGGTGATTCCACTTATGAAGGTGCTGTGGACACATCACACTGAGGAAGAGGCTACTTGGGAAACAGAAGCCAAGGTTCGTAAGAACTACCCTTAGATTCTCGAAGAGTACGAAAAGGTACTAATTTCGAGGATGAAATTTTTCTTTAAGAAGGGTAGTTTATAACGTCTCGGAAAAACCTGTACAAAGACCCGAGTACCACCTCAGGCAGAAATCACTCAGGACCAAATCTGTTAGAAATTAAACAAAAATTAATTAAGTGCTAAACTGAATCAATCGGTAGATTAGCTTGAACAACTTTTTATACGAATTACAAGACCCAAAACCAGTAGAATTGTTAAAGCTACATTACCTAAAAACCTAGGATCAATCTCAAAACCTAGTTGCTCTCGGGAGCACCTTGAAACTCTGTATCGGAACTGTACCACACGTCGAAAGTCTGAATACCGTGAAACTATACGGTAATGACCACCTTACTGGGCTTGAAAACCATCTCGGGAATCAAATCCAAATAGTATCTAAAAATGCACAACTTGAGCCGGAGCGAAGTGTGTGAGAAACGCAAATACTTTTAGAAAATAAACTCAGATTTAAGTGATTTGGACCATTCGCTTGCAGGCCAAGTTTAAGGTTTCAGACCGTCAGAATCTGACCCAAATACACCCTCGGATCAGGAAACTTTCCCTACACAGGTCAGTATACTTGTGGCCCTGATCAAGTGACGATGACCGTTGAACTGAAATTGGTCCTCCATGGTCGATCTGCTAATCCGATGGGACTGAAAACTTAACCTGGCATAGATCCATTGTCAGGGAACTTTTTCCGCACCATATGCAAGTAATGGACCTCTGGATGAGCTCCGTTGGCTCGAAACAGCCGACTTTTGGCTATAACCTAAGTATACTATGGCCTGGGGCAATTTTCATCAATTCTGGGCCTATATAAGGACCGAAACCGACCATTCTCTCATTCCATATGAATTTCAAACCCTATGAGAGAGAAAAGAGAGAAAAGAGAAGGAAAGAGTGAGGAAAGGAGAGAGAGAGAGAGAGAGAGAGAGAGAGATTGTTACAGGGATTCATCCCTGCCACTCCACGTACTGAATCACCCCATCCGTGTCGCTATACCGGCGATTCCGATTCCATTTGTGGGTAAGAAATCCTAACCCTAATCTGTTTTAGGGATTCAAATAGATAGATCAGTGAAATAGCTAACCTATTTCGTGATTCAGGTAGCCGTTGTGCCGTAGTCGAAGGCATAATATTCAAACTGAGTTCAATTCTAGTTTATCGACGAAAGGTGCAGACTATAAATATTTAGGTTATGATTTTCAAGGCTTTCAATGTCAGTTAATGATTTATGACTGACTTTATTGCTATCACATATGTTTAAATATGACGTTTTCCGTGTATTACACATATATGTAAACTATGATTTTTAATGTATTCCATGTGTTTGTTGAAATGTCTGAATGAGTATGGAATCATGATTTGTTCTTGCCATGATTATTGATTGAGAATATATGATTGTTATACATGTGGCGAGTCCTTTGTAAAAGGATTTGCTATAATACCTGTTATAACTACCTTATTGCATGTATGTGATATGCGTAGTCTAAGTGTTTGATAAAATGCCTAAATGAGAAAATGCTTGTTGAAATATATTTAATGAGGGCATTGAGATAGGATTCTTAATTCCCTTATCTATAGTTAAAGTTTCCTTTATATAAACTATCTTACTACTATGTAATTTATGGATGAAATGCCTATGTATGATAACATGTGTACTATTTGTTTGTTGAAATGCTCAAATGAGATTTATGTTTAGATTGGTTGTCACATGTTGTCTTTGACTATCACATGTGATATGCTATTGTTTGGAGTGTGATTGGGGCTATGATATAGTCCAGGCGATCGGTAATGGTTTACGATCGGTGGCCGAACTGTTTCGCCACATAAGACACATTCGATGAATCCGAGTCGTACGCTGTTTATCGACAGTGGTTAGGCCATGCGGAATGCTTATGCACTCCATGTCGATCAATTCAATGTACGTTCATACCAGTCGAGCTTATCAAGCAACCCGATTAGCCTAATGTATGTTCACCATGTATGGATGGTACTGCTTGAATCTAGGGTACCAGCTTATTAGTGAAAAGCCCGTTTAACGTTGGTACCTTGATCCGCTAAGACTCGTGAGCCGGGTATAATGGTATGGGACACAGTGGTCAAGCTGTCGGCCTACGCTGGGGTGACGAGCCTCCCTGTAGTGACCAGTGAGCAACCCAAAACTCGTGAGTCGAATTTGGTGGTATGAGACACTGTATTCAAGTTGTTGGCCTATGCTAAGGTGATGAGCCTTTCCTGTAGTGATCTCAAGTATAAATTAAGGCTTATACTGAGGTGACGAGCCTCTTCGTAGTGACTTGAACTTGCCTATCCACTGCTTTTAAATCAGGGGTGACATTGTCCTATAACTTGCCTATCATATGTGATTAACTAAGATTGACGACCCTAGATGGATCATTGTTTGGCTAAATGATATAAAGGGAGGTACCTTAGCTTTCCGAACCTGCTGTATGAATGAGACTAATAAAGGACTGGGCTAACACGATCTTGCACCGCATTGCATGTGCCTTTGGCGTATGAGTTGAGCACAGTAGAAGGAGTGCATGCCGCGATCGTGAGATGATGTCACAAAGGGAGTGTAGGGGAGGGCATGCATCATTAACACATATCATCCTTGCATTAACTAGAGTACCTATGAATGCTTGTTGTATTGCTTTATCATTACTGTTTGACTGAATTGATAACACATTAACCTTTGCCTTATAGCTCCACTGAGTTGATCATTCACTCCCACTCTGGGACGGTGTTTTAAAACACTAATTAGAATCTATTGTTGTTTCAGGTGATGTCGAGGCCTATGAGGCAAAGCCTGACTTCTACGACGACGAGGAAGAGTTTTCCTATATGCAACTCTCTGGTGAGTCTATGTAGACCTAGAGTTGCGTATCGGGGCTACAGGGATATGATAGATGACATTACACTTCATCATTTTGTATATTTTGGAATTATACATGTAACTATTTAACCTGGTGACATGTTCATACTCTGGGGACTTACAATCACTTATATGATTTATATACTTATCACAGTCTTCCGCTTGAGTAATCTAACTGTCTCTGAAGTATGATATGCTGATTTGGTATAATCTCACTCATGTTTAATGCACTAATACAGACAACATTTAATCATCATTATTTATGTTGCATACGTGATGCGCTGGAACTCGAGAGTTGAGCTTCTGCTCGACCCCTGATTTTCAGGGCGTTATGCTTTCAAAAGTTGGGTTGCTTTGTGACTTCCACAAGAAAGGGCTTTTAAGAATACCAATGCAATCAAATAAAAGGAAAAACTCACAATTGGACTTTATGAGTGACTATAAGAATGCGTCTCTTGAAAGAACTGTGTGATATTGGATAAAGAACAAATCTATCGTATGAGCATAGATTTGATTTACAACTAAAGATTATAGCTAAGAATTACTGCTATTCGTAGGATAAGTTGAAATAAAATAAATTGATAGATTTATTTGGTTTGATTTGTAGATGATTGGTGGATTTTTTGCTCTGTAAATTCCCTATCCTACTTATAGAATTTTGTTGTAGCTTGTTCTTCCAGATCATTCTCCCATTATTGCAACGGTTATAATAGTTGAAAAGCCTTTCTCTAGTTTCTTCTTTTGTTATGTTTCCCTTTTGTGACCATTCCTCTTCTGTCAGTTAAGCTTTACTCCTCTCGCTCGTCTTCTGTACCTCAAACTACCTAACCGTGTTTCTCTTTTCACTAGTTAAACTTTTGCATAAGTCGACCACATCATTTCATTGACCATCTACTAGGGTGTAAAACTGATTTATGCCAACTATGATTCTGCAAAAATCACTCCAAGTGTCTTGAAGATCTTTTCATCCATCTTCTATTTCTCGTGCAATGCTACATGTCACTCTCCTATTGGCTTTTTTCAGCATGGCCAAAAATAGGGTACTACATTGCCCCCACGTCACTTTGCCTTTGGGAAAAGGTAAAAGTAATGTTGTTCCATTGCCCAATGCAATAAATGCAATTGGCCATTGGTCCACGTGTTTTCTCCCCATTGATTCTACTTGACCGACGTCGTATTGAAAGATATCCTTCACCTCTCCCTTCTACGTTGTCCATGTGACAGATCGCATAGAATCATATTGTACGAGGAGTCGTAATTATCATTTCATTAATGCACATGTATTGCAACCGATACATAAACAAAACTCTAAGTCAGTGTTGTCCTTCTTTCAGCCTTTGCTTCTTCTCTCTTGCATTGAAACTCCCCTTCTAGTTTTCTTCCTCTTAATTACCATGGTTGCATCTTCCACCTCTTCCATTCAAGCCTTTAATTTAGAATCATTTATAAAAAAAATGTAGATGCTTTGTCTTCATATAACACCCCAAATTTCATAACCCGACTTAGTACTCTTTTTCTGAAATCCCGAGCGTACCTTTAAAAGTAGTGCACATTTCACCATATAATTTTTTTAAAGAAAGTGAGCATTCCATTGGAAGATAAACAAATCAAGCATAAAGGAAAAGTCCATATGTATATTCCAAATATACAAAATATACAACTGGTAGCCCATAAGGCTTATACAAACCAATGTCTCAATACTTACAAATACAAGAAAGTATAAAATTAATATAAATAAAATGTAAAATCTAGAGCCGCAAAATCATCCAACTCCTCATGCTCCACATGAGCACCAACCTGCACATCATCTTTGTCTCCTACACCAACTGAATATGGTTCGATAGCGTCAATGACTATTCCAGTGAGGTAACCCCCCTAAGATTTACCATACCATCATAACAATTAAGAATAGTTTTTAGAAAAAGTCTAAAATAATCAATTCATAATTACCATTATAATAATAAGGTAAATTCATGAGACATGCATATATCATTTTAAATAATACACACTCTTATTTAAATACATAGATGCATGCACATGCTCATAGACTTGAGGATATACATTTAGCTGGCGAATTGGTCGTCCAAGGAGAACTAGCTACCTGGAAAAAATAATGCAACGAGAACGCCCAAGGCGAACTAGCCTCCCAGAAAAGTACTCTAAGATATGCCCAAGGAGAACTGGGCATCCGAAAAAGACTATGCAATGATGATGCCCAAGGTGAACTAGCCTCTAGAAAAAGTACTTAAGATACGCACAAGGAGAACTAGGGACTTGGAAAAGTCCGTGAACGAGGACAAATCATAGTAGTTTGAATACATGTGATGATAACATAAAATTACCCAGTAAAATACTCTATGGTACAACCCATAGTGACCTAAGAAACCTCGTGTCTTATATCGACCACCCGGTAAAGTCCGCATACTATGAATGCATGATTAATACAACCGTTATTAGTCCAATTTGCAAACAACCATATTAAGGAAGCTCAATGTCACTATAGGGGGCTCATCACCTAGCATACACCCACAACTCGAGCATAGTATTCCATACCACCATGCCCAGCTTATGAGATTTCTACAAGTAGAATGTTAATGACAACCTTTACAACTAATGACCTATTATGATATAATAAATAGAACTTACCATTGTAAATTTATACAAAAATAGTAAATCAAAGCCACATTGGGTAACAAGTCCATTCAAGGACATGACAAAAATAAGTTAACCCACAAGCCACATAGGCACAAATGATCCACGAGATGGTAAGTCTACAACAAAATTCCATTTAATCCAAAAATTCTATTTAATTCATTACACAGATGGCCAATAGTTTAATGAACCTCTATTTATACTATCCAATATTTTCCAAGTGGTAAATCAAGTCATAATAAATTCAACATATATCATCAATAGCAAATATACATATAAAGTACTCATCTTAAATTAGACTAGAGAATTTTGAGATCCATAATATATTTGAATACTTGAATTTCAATCTAAACATCAATCGCACATGAAAAATTATCCAAATAGAAAGTAG
The DNA here is from genome assembly GCA_030180095.1 of Magnolia changhungtana. Classification (NCBI taxonomy): domain Eukaryota; kingdom Viridiplantae; phylum Streptophyta; class Magnoliopsida; order Magnoliales; family Magnoliaceae; genus Magnolia; species Magnolia changhungtana. Next base: position 8,735,682 of record JASAUF010000552.1, on the reverse strand, counting down.
TATCTATCATTTATTCCATTGAATACTACATTAAGTATGTAATACCAATAAATGAACTAAACTAACTATCATACTGTTGGAAAGCTTGAAGGGTGATCTTCACCTTTCAAGAGAGGTTCCCTCAATTGAGAAACCCAATATAAATGAACTCGGTTGAGTGTAGACCTAGAATTAAGATTTGAGGAGCACATTACAATTAAAACTATAGTATAAATCAATCTAACTCAAACTAACTTTAAATTCTAAGAGAAATATTAGGAATCGACTCACCTAGTTGTTGATTTGACTCAATTTTCAACTCGATTTTTGAATCAACACAAAATCAAGATAATCTAAACATGAACAATTCCATCCTAAGTAAAATTTTTAAATAAATAGCTTAAATTAAACTTGATTTAGTATTTTATGACTCTCGAGTTCTACTCACCCTAACAAGCAACTCGATTGCCCCCACTTAACCTTAACTCGGAAACAACTTGGTAGAATCTTCAAATTCACCCAAGTCGAAAGCCCGAAACACAAAATCTAGTTGTTGTTGTTGGACCCACAAACCCAAAAGTCAAATCCTGCCCACTAAAATCTCAATGGAGAGAGCTGAGTTAACCTGACAATGAGTTCACAACCCAAATATACTCAAAACGAATTGAGTTCAACCTACATAGATGATTTACGTGACATGGAATGGATTGAAGTAACAGACCTGGATTTGCTGACTTAAGAAAGCCTCACTCGGACCAAACTCGATCCAAGACTCAGAGGAATCGACCTAGCTTCAACCGAGTTAACTTGGCAGTGACATAACTCACTCTTCCTCCTTTTACTTCCTCTCTTTTTCTCTTTGTTAAAAGTCCAGCGATCATAGAACTCAACCAGAGCTCCACCAGATACTGACTCAATTTGGGTGGGTTGAGTTGACCCAATAGCTATGCAACCCGTTTGACTTTTCTTCTCTGTTCGAATGGTCTGCACCAGACCCGAACTTGAACCAAATCTAAGGCCCAACAACTTAGTGAGTTGATATAACCCAACTTGCTTAAATGAAACTTGACAACGAGTCGATACAAATTGACCTCACTCTCTCTTTATAATTCTCTTCTTTAGTCGTCATCTATCTGTTATAGCAACGAACTCTAGACCCAACCTAACTTGAACCAAATTAAAGACTTGCGCACAACCCAACTGAGTGGACTTGACTCAGTGTGGCATAGAGAAATGACACTCACTCTCTTGCCCTAACTTTCTATTTTTAGGCATGTTTGCCCTAAAAAATAGCCTTTATAGGCTTCATTAATATGTTTTCCAGACGCTTATAAAGCTAATCAAATTGTTATTTATGTCTATGCAATTAGATTATATGATAGCATGGCAATATTTGATAATTATAATTAGATCTGCCTATTTTATTCAAATTAGTCTACACTAATAAGTTACTAGTGATATGGCCCACAAAACAGATGCCCTTAATTAATGGATTAAGCCCATAATGAATTTGAGTGGTTTCTTGCCAAACGAGGATGATGACGGCCATGATCATGGAAGATTTCAGTTCGAAGGTTGATCTTTCGATCAAGCAATCTTGGATGGACCATATGGGTCTTAGGAGACTTGTGGGACCCACATTATGGAGAGAGATTAGCAGTATCTCAATGTTCACGAGATTTTTTGTTTGCACATAGGATGACTCGCGTCATCATGAATTCTCGAACGAGACTTCTTTTTGTTGTGGGAAGCTTCGAGTCACCCCAACGACAATGATTAGGATGATTTAGAAAGACTTCAGATGGCTTATATTTTGTTTAGGTCGTAAATAAACACCAACAGAAAGATTCTTTCCTCAGTTACTCTTGGCTTGTGAAAACCCTAAAACGAGGTTGAATTGGAGGGCTAAGATTTCTAAACAAGAATCAATCATGTTAATATCGTAGGTATCATCATCATCCTCTGATTGTTTTGTTCATATTGAAAAATATGTCAAGCTCCAATGTCATATTTTCAAAAGATAAATTCATAATTCCATTCCTATAATTAATGATAACATTTGATGTAGAAAGGAATGGGGGACCAAGAATGACAGGTATTTGAGTGCTCATATCGATGATGGGTTGAGTATCTAGGATAATAAAATCTACCGGATAGTAGAATTTATCAACTTGGACCAACACATCTTCCCTCAATCATCCCTCTTAGTACACGAACTGAGCGATCGACAAGTTGTAATGTGGTCCGGGTGGATTTCAATTCTCCTATACCCAATTGTTCGTAAACCAAGTAAGGGATCAAGTTAACACTCACTCCCAAGTCAAGAAGTACGTGCTCAATCCGGTGGTTCCCAATTACACAAGTGATGGTTGGGCTACCAGGATCTTTATATTTTTGTGGCACATCTTGTTTGAGGATGACACACACTTTTTCTGTTAAAAAGATTTTCTTTGTATGTTTTCCCGTCTTTTGGTAGTGTATAGATCTTTTAGAAATTTAGCATATGAAGGTATTTGTTTAACGGCATCCAGTAAAGGAATATTGACCTTCACATGCTTAAGCACCTCTCGAATATCCTGAGAGTTAGAGAGATGTTTTGGTACAATCAACTTACTTTGAGGTTTCGGTTCTAACCCATGTGGGGCATTGCTAAGTCTATTATTCTCAATTTCTTCCAGGTCCTTAGGCTTTTCAGCCATCACCGAAATGGTTTTATCAATAATCTTCCCACTCCTAAGAGTGATGATAGACTCAGCTTACTCCATTTGATTTGAAGAGCTTGGGTCACTTATTTTATATTACAATTTTGGATTGGGGAGGGGTTGGGTTGAAAGCATCCCTTTCTCCCCATTCACTAGGTGTGTCTCGATCTTTTGAATTAATGATGCAAACATTCCCATTGTTGTTTTGAGATCTTGGAATGCTTACACCTTATTTTGGTTGAATAGATCTTGGTTTTGTATGAACTTTTAAACCGTATCCTCTTGAGGCTTCTTTTGATTTAAGAATTGCATAAGGGCATTTTGTGGGTTAGTCGTTTGTCCATTCCTCCAACTAAAATTTGGGTGGTTCTTGTCATGCCCCAAACTCAGAAATTGGGGTCACAAAATTCTCGATCGCCGAATTCGGCGCTGACAGGCTCCGTAATATCCCATTCTCGGCTCCCGACACCCATATGCCAGATTCCGATCTTAGGATCCTACGAGGAGGATTTTTCAGTATGAATTTTTTTTGAACGATTAATTTGTTTAGGCAGTTACACATTTTGTACATAGTATCAACGCATATCGAAGAGATGAATTTGTTTGACATGTCACACATGGTATAGTGCACTAGCTCAATAGTAATGAAGGAAACAATAACAAACTCCAACAACTCTTGTATGCATCCTGAAAAGTGTAAGTCATACGTATGAGCAAACTACAACTCATGAGTCTACTGCGTGTCGGGAGTAAAACACGTCTTATCAGGGTACTCCTGTAAAGACAATAAAAAAAACTATAGGCATGTTATCAACCAATCATGTTATCATGGGTGAGTAGGTTATCAATCAAGCATGTCATATAACTATACAGGTTATTATGAACATCACATTAATACTAGGCATGTCACTCAACAAGGGACTATGAATCATTAAAATAGCTAATCATCATGAACAAGATAATCAAATTTCATTTTCTACTATATGACATATGATGGAAAGGTAATGGCAAGGCTGACGTGTAATTGTTCGAGTACAAGGACATAATAAACTAAATGTCATATGCTGAGAATGCAATGCAATATACAAATCCTGACGAATCCACGAATATGTGGGACATGGTCCTGCCTACACTGTGTGCACAGTAGTTTGCCAACCACGAGTAGCTCGCTTAGCCCTGCTAGGCCCCATCCACATCAGCGTCCACCTACGTGTGCTTACCCACATGTGACCACAGTGACAGGGCGTCACAATATGTCATATGCAGAGGATGTAATACAGTATGCAATGCAAAAGAAATGACAAGGCTGGAGTGTGTAATCAGGATGATAGTACGTGGTATCGCAAGTTGTGGGGTTCATCACAAGGGACTTCTATCCAAATCAATCACATACCTGAATTTGGATAGCTAAACTCAATGTGGTAAACTCATGATCTCTGGTTGGTCGCGCCCCAACTGAAACCCTGACCATTGCGAAGGTACATGTAATGATTTGGCTCGCTCCACTAGCCCAAGTGGATAGTGAATAAATGAATGAATGAGTCAAATGGTAAGTACGCAACTCCTGCTCAGTAAGTCCACATATCAGTACCGTACATCTTTGGGATCATCACTGGGGTTTAGTACAATATTGTCAGCCATACCAAGGCTATGCAATGCAAGGCCTACGTGGCCAATGTCATATACAAGGTGCAATCATAAGTCATGCCAGTCCTCATCTGAATCCACATGTCAGTACAGTTCTTCTTTGGACAATCACTGGGGTTTAGTACGCTCCAAATAGCACTGTCCCTCCCCCAGGCACGCAGTCCAAGTGAGTGTAAGAGACCTCACTATCCGTCTGGCCAATAGTCTGTCAATACCTATCCGACACATCGATAGCGGACCTATTTACAAGCTGGTCAGACTCAGCCTAGCATTATTCCCTACCCTCAGGTGGGTAAGGCCATACCCCCTTCCAACTGACCACAACATAGTGGGAGACGTGGCCTAATGGTATTTGGCACTTGTACGCTCATACGTCCACTCGGTCTCGACGTTGGAGCATCCTCTTAGTACCATAAGGGTTTAAAGACTTTAACCTAGGGACATCTATGGTGCCCCATGTAGAACCAAAACATTTTCATGTCCAATCCTGCCATCCATGATATGCCTATGGAGGTCTTGGCCCTAATGTCGCTAGGGCGAACAGAGAACATATCACACAAATGCAAGATGCATGAGTCATACAATCCAGTCATGCATCAGTCCTGCACATATTGCACGCTCATGTGGGGCAACTTCGTCTCTCAGGGAGTCCCAAAAACAACCAGCCCAATGGCATATGTTATGGTCAATCACTCCTCATAACAAGCATGTAAATGATGCGTATGGGCATGGATCATGGTGTATGTCATGCATGATTATTAATCATGACAATGATCAGCCTCACACAATCACAATGGGCCTCACACATCGCAATGGGCCTCATCCAATCACAATGGGCCTCATACAATCACAACGGGCCTCACATAATGAGCCTCATACAATCACAATGGGCCTCATACCATCATAATGAGCCTCCTACAATCACAATGGGCCTCATACAATCACAACGGGCCTTATACAATCACAATGAGCCTCATACCATCATAATGGGTCTCATACAATCACAACGGACCTCACACAATGGGCCTCATACAATCACAATGGGCCTCATACTATCACAATGGGCCTCATACAATCACAATGGGCCCCATACTATCACAATGGGCCTCATACAATCACAATGGGCCTCGCACAATGAGCCTCATATAATTACAACGGACCTCGCACAATGGGCCTCATACAATCACAATGGGCCTCATACCATCACAATGAATCTCTTACATCACAATGGGCCTCATACAATCACAATGGGCCTCGCACAATGGACCTTATACAATTATAACCGGCCTCATACAATCACAATGGGCCTCACACAATGGGCCTCATACAATCACAATGGGTCTCATACAATCACAATGAACCTACATATCACAACGGTCCTACATATCACAATGGGCCTACTTATCACAATGATCCTACATATTACAATGGGCCTACATATCACAACGGGCCTACATATCACAACGGGCTTACATATCATAGCTACAAGATGGGTTCCAAGGTTTGAGTAGTATTACAGGGTATGGTGGAAAGCATTATTCTCAATGAGGCCCCAATAAGGGGAAAATAGAATAGAGCTTAACGATAGGCTCTAGAGAGTTTGCAACATGGGCATTTAACCATCATTGCTCGTAAAGTATGGCCCACCTTAGATTCTAACTTATAATGGGGAATGACCTTAGTAATGGGCCCTAGGGAGTTTACAATGTGGATATTTAACCACCATTGTCTCCTAGAATGCGGCCCGCTATAGAGACTATCTCACAATGGGGCCCATGACCCTTAAACTAGCTTGAAAAATGGATGGGCATCATAAACATTATCATATACATCATGGTGGGATCAACATCGTAATTGAGCCTTGCACAAGAGTCTCATATATCACAATGGGCCTCATCAGATGGGCCTCACATATATCACAATGGGTCTCATCACATGGGCCTCATCACATCACAATAGGCCTCATCCTATAGGCATCATATACATCACAATGGGCCTACATATCATAGGGGACTCATATACATCATAGTGGGCCTTATACAAGGGCCTCACATACATCTCATTTGGCCTCATCACATGAAAGATAAGACCCATACAAGATAGCCCATACTCGATGACCCACTTAAGGTTTTGAGCCCAACAACACCTGAGAGTTATTTTTTAGAGTTTAGATACTGCATTAAATGCTTTAGGAATGTAGTGGACCCCACTAACGTGGCCCCACAAATTTTAAATCAAACAATTTTTTGCGCAAAGCTGGTTCTAGGCCATTTTAGAGTCAGATTCATGATCACGTGGGGCCTACATATGGTGAAAGATAATAACCACCTAATAGCTCTATGTATGGGCTTTACAAATTATAAGGCAAACTTCATTGGTTGGGTGAGTACAATTTACGGTGATGGCCCAAACATGGGTACTTGGAGAAACTGTGCAGGAAATATAGTGTAGAATTAGTTTTGGCCCAATTTTAAGTATATCACATGATCACAAGGGACCACATTTTAGTGTACCATCAGGTACCCTTGGTTGTACTATATATGCACTTCAAAAATTATAAGTTGGGACCAACTGGTTGTGCACACGAAATATTTGGTATAGGGCCAAACATAGACACTTTGATTTTCTGCACAATTTTTTGCACAACCATGCCTGACCACATTTTGGGATCCACTCCCTGATCATGTGGGGTCTGATTTGGCATAATTAAAATATTATGTATCTATTCATTAGTGTAGTTAGAGGTTCCAAGTGGTGGCTTACTCAAACCTCCAACGTGTGGTCCACTACAGAGGCCCAAAGTTAGTACAAAACACATAATCAGATAGTTTTCAGAAACAGGTTCTGTCACAACTTAGGGCCCAATTTCCAAACAATTAGGGATCATTCTTGATAAAAAGCGGGACATCCCAGCTCACTTATATTAGGATTAAACATCCCCCAAAGTGGGACCCTTAACTATAGAGTGTGGGGCCCACTACAATGTGTCAAAGAGGCCTACATGCAATACAGTTAAGTACTTAGAAAATTTTCAGCAAACAGAAAGTGTAAAGGGAATGATATAGATCGAATGACAAGTGGGGCCCACATACTAGCAAACTATAAATAAGAGACACATAAAAATATACATGGGTTCCCCGATTGGATGAACTAATAAAATGCATAAATCACAAGTGATCCCACACCCGAGTAGGTCAATGAGAGGATAATTGTTATGTATAATATAGATCCAACATATTCATCAAGTAATACATGAAATATATATTGATGAAATCTCTATGATTAGATTCTATGTTGAAAGATTTGATCCAATGGATGGTTTGGGAACAAGTCATTCAGGTTGTTTATATGTTTCCAACCATACAAAGCCTTAGATCCATCTAGACCATACATAGAAATTCAAGATTTGTCCTTACAGAGGTATTTATCGGTCCAGAATTTTCTAAATTTTATCATGAAAGAATCTGACCATAGGGACCATACATATGATTATTAACTATCTCAAGTAAGCTAAGAGCAAATATCAAATACATCTAACAGTTGGAATCACGGATATGACCCAAATAAGAATGGTTAACTTTCAAATACATCTTTCGTATAAGGCCAAGATCTCATCCGTCTGAACTCTGATTGAGGCTTATTATATATCATTGGAAAGATGTTTTGATTTTCTACAAATCCAACTGAACATATATTTTTAATACATTTACTAAAAGAGTTAAAAATGGGTCCATTTAGGCAAATCGGAATCCTGCATGTGTTGCTAGACAACAGCGAAGTAAACTTAATGTTACGGATGATTGGACTGTTGGATGGCTACGAAATTTGGTCCAGAGTTATTTCATATTGTGATTCATAAAAGTTTTAACTCCGATCTTAACATGGTTGATTTTATATGATATTTAGAACTTGCTGTCCAGAAATAAAAACAGGATTACAAATGAAGGGTGTAGATATGATGTTCATCATGGTGGACCATATTGACATGGGCCACTTTGCTGACCACCATAGATATAAATACATGCACACAAGAACTCCACACTAGTGAGGCTCACACATATCAAGAAAATAAAAAGAGGAAGAAAGAGGAGGATGAGGAAGATGGAAGGAGGGTGTAGACTCACTTCAATGGATGGATGGTTAGATGATGATGTGTGGTTCACTCCCTCTTGATCAATGGTGGGTCACACCTTATCCCCACTCTCTCTCACACTCTCTTAAAATGTCAGAAATTTTCTAACTATAGGAAAAGAATAAGTGCAAGAGAGCTCCTGCTCTTATATAGGGAATTAGGGGTTAAGGTGGCAAAATGATGTGTCAAGTTCATGAGATCTCATTGGTGCTAAAAGTGAGGTGGAATGTGATATATGGTATGGGTAGTGGATGGATGGGGTGGATGATGCTAAGTATGTATTGGCCAAGGTGGAAGAAATCTAGACATGCATTGGCTAATGGATGGATAAGGGTTATGGGTTGTAGGTGATGCATGGTGGATGATGAAGTAGGGTGTTACAATTGGTTGTTTGAACTGATGTGACACAAATCAAGACATACATTAGATGCATGTATAGGATGAGGTGGACATGAGCCATGATTAGTTTCTAAAGTATGGGGAGAGAGCTAATGATGAGTTTTGGGATAGAATCAAATTTTGTCTTATAGTGCTTGTCTTATATGTGTTAGGTTCTTATTTTGTCATGTAGCAATTGTCGTATTTATTGGTAATTTTCATGTTCTAAAAGTAAGCTTTAGGCCCACATGGGCTTAAGTCCAATGGGCTTAGGATAATAAAGGTTGCTTGTGTTACTGGATATATAATTTGGGTCGTACATTCGATGAGTCATATCTCACTAACGGAGCGTCAGATTAATACATGGTTTTCACCATTGCGACTGCAACGACGACGTGGTCCACATGATAAAAATCTCAAGGTCATCTAGAACAAATCGCTTTGGTGAGTTTTCTGGTGCACTAGGGTGTAGTGTATGGTCTAAATGGTGCGAGTTGGGACACATGTGCACACGAGCGATGTTACAAAAGACCGGGATCCCACAGTTCCTCCAGCTGGAGTTGTATGTATTTAGGTGGGTCCTCTGAAAGGTCTTTGGTAATTCTTTATGGCATTTGATTGCTCATTCAATATCTCTTAAAAAGTAGGAATTGTTGAGCAATTCTCAGTTGTATGTATATTGCAAGCACAAATACCACAAATAACTTCCGTAGCCTTTTCGGGTTCTACCTTCTTAAGTTCCATGGCCTCGAATTTTCTTGTGAGTTTGGCCATTCTTGCATTTATATCTTCCTCTTTTAAAACATAAATTTCTCCCATTTCATTTGATTGAGTAGGCTTAGAGGTGGTAGTTCTTAAGGAGGTATCCCATCATTGCGCATTTTCTGCAAGTTCATCAAAATAATCCCACACATCATTGGCTTCCTTGTTCATGAATTCCCCATTACATATTATCTCCACAAATTACCGCATGGGTGAGGTCAATCCCTCATAGAAAATGCTTGTTATACACCATGTTTCGTAGCCATGTTGTGGACATGAATTTATGAGATCCTTAAATCGCTCCTAACATTGAAAGAAGGTCTTATCCTCTTTTTGCATAAAATTCATGATTGCTTTCCTTAAGGTATTTGATTTATGATAGGGGAAAAACTTTTTAAGGAACTCCCTTGTCATCTCAGCCCATGTGCCAATGAACCTTGGTCTTAAGGAATGTAACCATGACTTAGCTTTTTCTTTTAAAGAGAAAAGAAACAATTTCAGTCTAACTGTGTCCTCAGACACGTTTAGGAAATGTAATGTAGATATTATCTCATTGAACTCTTTCATATGTAACTATGAACTTTCAGATTTTAGTTCATAAAACTTAGGGAGGAGTTGAATTACCCCTGGTTTAATATCCACAGTTCCTACATTTAATGGAAATATCATGCAGGAAGGTGTACTCACCCCCGTCGATTGTAAATAATTTCATAGAATACAAGACGGGGGTGCATTATGCTCCTCGTTTTCATCTCGAACTTCCTCAATGGGTGGTTGAGGTTGATTTGTAGCTATTACTTCAATTAACTAAGAAGATCTCAAGTGGTGTCTAATCCTGTGATGGACAGGCAACCCTTCGACTAATCCTCCTTCACTCAAAAGACGGAGGGTGTTGTCATAAACCCACTTGGGCATGAAACACCCTCAGCTCCCAAGTAACTAAACAATTAAACCTAAAAAGAAAACTAGAAAAACTAAAACAAATAATAGATCTAAAAAAAGATAAGAGAGAGGGTTGGAACAAAATTACCAATATAAGAGTTGCTATGTTAGGATCCTACAAAATAGAAAATAATGTTAGTTTCTAAAAATAATTTTAGAAAAAATCCTAACTTAAAAATATAGAAGAAAAATAAATCATAATCTTAACCTAATTCTAATACCAATTAATTCCAGAGAAGCGTAGTCGCAGTCCTTGGCAACGGCGCCAAAAACCTATTCACAACCCCAAGTATAGGATTGCTATGTAGTAATAACTCGGTAAGACCGAGGTCAAATCCACAAGGACTAAACTTGTACGTATTCTGAAAATAACTAAAACTAGAACTAGAAAAAGATTTAAATTGAAATTTGAATAATTAAGAGTAATGGTGAATAATGTTGATTAAAACTTATGAATTTAAAGGTGGGAACGATGGTGCCAATGATCCACTTGTAGCTATTAAGATGCTACCTTACTTAATTCAATGAATACAGTTGGAATTGGAATCCAATCTTATCCAATTGGAAGATAAAATAATTAAATTAAATCTAAACTTTTTATTGACCTAATTCTCAATGGAAGAGAATTGTGATGAGTGGAAGAGATTCCATCAACCTATCATGCTTAGGAGACGATGGTGAATAATAGGATTTACCAATCTCACAATCTCATAATGGAAAAGAAGATACTTAAAGTTATCACAACATCTATTGTAATTTGAGTCACAACAAACCATATAAAACTAAAAATATTCCTTAAATTCAAACTAGAAGTTAATAAAGTTCAATATAAATAAGAATCAAAGCAAAATAAACATGCAAACACGCTACAAGCTTCACCTCTTAGCCCTAGCTAAGAGGTTTAGCCAACTATAGGCATGATTGAAGCCAAATCTCTTAAATAAAGTATGAAAAATAAATTAGAGAAGAAGAAAAACTCTTTGACGGCTACTCCACCCTTGTGTATACTCCTTTAGACCTTTTCAAACCCTAGAAGATGCTTTGGAGCATCCTAGGGAGTCCTATTTATAGTTGTGGAACTCCAACTTTCGCACTAAGTTAGAAAAATCTAGAAACCGCCTCAAATTTACGCACTCTGCACAGTTTCCCAAAATTGACTCAGAATTTCAGAATATGCTTTTTCAGGACAATTTCAGGAATATGTTTGTTTTTAGGATAATTTTAGGATTCCTTTTCTTCACTTCAAATATTTTATTCTCTTCATTCCTCAGTTTTCTTGGATCTTTGGCATGTGAATTCTTCATTGATTACTTCCAAATCTTCAAATATTCATTTAGTAATCTTTTGAGCATAAATCTTCCTTTTTGGTATCAATTTCACCTTAAGCTCTTGAAATCAACTCCCAAATGAAAACATGCATAATTAAATTGATTAAACACTATCATGTTTATAAAACCAATGTATAAATAGGGGAAAATATACAATATTTCACACTTAACAGACTACTTTTGATTTATGTACTTAATTAGTTCATTCAATTTAGACAGCCATGTGTATTGATGTGTCTCTTATCTATGCTTTACCAATGTATGGGCCCCACTTGCCAGAGCTTTGTAAGAGTCTTATTCCCTAGCAAAAACCCCTCCTCCCAAGCTCTTTCCCTCATGGAGTTCATCACTCAATACTTGTGATCAAGCACATTTATTGTGCATTCAAAGCTCATATTTAAATATGAACTCCAGCATTCATTAATGCAACAACACTCCTCTTTAATGGCAAATATTTTGTGCTAAAGGGCATTGAATGCTAGTCATTGGGGATTCTAACTTGGAGCCCCATCTTGAGTTAGGTTCACCTACCCCTTCTTCCATACCTCGTCACTAGAAAAACACATATACTTTAAGGTTACAATTTAAGGGAGCTGAAGAAGAAGCTTTCATAATAGAGGAAACTCTTCAATAAGGCGCATTCAAGGGGGCTCATCCACTTTAAATAAGAAAGTTATTTTTTTGAGTCCATTTTGTTTGGAAACTCATTCTTGCATAGAATTGGATTTTAGTTTAACCAACCAAACTCGTCAAGTTCTTATTTTGGCATCCGACGAGAGCATACGTTTGTCGTCTTTGTGTATAACGTCTTGATTGAGTTTGAGATCGAAACTCTCTAAAACTTTTTGTAGGCCATCAACGGATGTAGAACATATATACCTTATGTAGGCTCTGAAGGTTTATGATAAACGTGATTTAAAACCATTTTGATAGTGAAATCCGGTACACTCTACGAGAGAGTGAGTCAACTAGGAGTAGAGTAGGCACATAACCGAACTACTATACATCACGTGCTATGGGCTTAATGATTTTTGCTTGAAATTATTTTATTTTGCTCAATGATTGTGGACACCTATTCTTATTGCAACAAACATGTTTGATAGAATGCACACATGATGTTTCATTATTATTCAATTTTAGTCTTGAGTTGATTTGATACATCCATTCATCCTTGTTTTATTGTTTTGTTTAAGTAATACGTGGTGGCTAATTATTTTTTAAATTGTTAAAATTTTGAAAGTACTATTCACCACCTATAGGACATTAGTCACATATCCAAACTTCATTTGTAGTGGTAAAGTCATAATTTCAATTGGTATTAAAGCGGGTTCCACTTGAAGGGCTTAACTATATAAAGAGAGATTCTAGTTGAAGCTTGAAAATATGTTTAAAGATCAGCGGGACGCCTATTTCTAGGCCAATATTTTTTAATGGATTTAATTACGCATATTTGAAAGCAAGAATGTTAATTTTTCTTAGATCCTTAGAACATGCATTCTGGGACATTGCTGAAAACGGGTGGCAAGCACCAATGGAATAAATAATATTTGATGATGGTGCTACCACCTCAAGACCCATACCTTAATCTCTTTGGATTGATTACAACAAAACTGTAACAGCCCACGCCCACTAGGGAAACTAAGACCTCAGGGTTGCAACGAGGTACCTTTCACTCAGTCTGCCAGTTGAGCTATTGGATCTAGGTGGGTCAGGGAGGACCCCACACGGACGTGGGTCCCACGTCCAAGGGTGGTGCTGGTGGACGGTTTAGATACAACATATACATTATAGTGCGGTCCATTAGGATGGTGGGTCCCACGTCCAAGCTCTGATACCATTTGTAACAGCTCACGCCCACACTGTATGATATTGTTCGCTTTGGGCACAGCCCACACGTTTTGTTCTCGAAATTTTCCCCAAAAGGCCTCATACAGTATAGGGTGACAACTCTACATATAACCATCACAACTTCAGACGACACTTCCGATGTGGGACAAAGCTTCACCTTCACTGTGTGCACAGTAGCCTGCCAGCCACACAGTAGCCTGCTAGCCATCTTGGGGCCCGCCCACATGTGTGCCCGCCCACATGTGACCACAGTGACGGGGCGTCACAAAAATAAGGTCCAGTTGTGACATAAAAGCACTAAATGCAATTTACTGTGTAGTCTCACAAGAAGAGTTCAAACACATATGTATGTATGAAACAACCAAACAAGCATGGGATCTATTAGAAACTAATTACGAAGGGAATAACACAATTAAGCGCTCAAAACTCTAGCTCCTTACGATTCAATTTGAAAATATTAAGATAGAGGAGCATGGGACCTTCATGGAGCTTTGCACTAAATTAAATAATATATGTTACTCCATGTGGGGGATAGGAGCAAAAGTTCTGGTACCGCGCATTTGTAGGAAAATTCTGAGATCAATACCATAACGATTCACCTCTTAAGTAACAACCATAGAAGAATGTAGGAACATTGATGAAATGAAAGTAGAAGAATTTCTAGGTTCCGTACAAACCTATGAACTACATTTCAAGACTCCCACTAAATCCAAAAATATTGTCTTAAAAGCCTTGTAAAAGAAATAAGAATCTAAAGAAGACAGTGATGATGATGAGAAATGATGAAAATTGACATTATTAGCTAAGAAGTTCAAAAAAATTCTTCAATAAGAACCAATGGAAAAACTTCTATAAAAGGGGAAGAAATATGACCCAAAATGTCAAATAGGTAAATCTCCTAAAAGATCAACAGATCCCCAACGCTATAACTGTAGAGGTTATGGTCACCTTGCATTTGAATGTCCACGAAAAACAAGTCAAAAGGAACGACAATGGCTGCCACTTAGGATGACTCAGAGGATTTGAACTCAGACTCATATGATTCCTAGAGTGATGGAGACTAAGGCTCATTGAGAATACTTATGGCCTCCACCACCACAGCTCTCCTAGAGTCAAAGGGTATAGAAGACAAGGATGATCATGTGGAAGACAAGTCCTCTTCAGATGAAGAAGAGGAAGAAGTTGGTAATGACGGTCTACAAGAAGCCTATGACCACCTATATACTGAAAGCTTAAAAGTCCTTAAGAAGCTTGGCCAGGCTAAGATTAAAAACAAACAATTGAGCAATGAACTCTAAGAATTTAATGCTGAGACAGAACGATTGACTAATGAGATTGAAGAATTAATAAGAGAAAATGCCAACTACGCTAGGAAAAATGCTAGATATTGGCTAAATTAACAAAGAAAAATGAAGACCTATAAACTAAACTAATAAGGATGAAACCTGTCAATCATGGTCTAAAATTAAAACTTGAAAAATCAAAGTCTCATGTGAACGTGAATTACAAGTTTACTTAAAGTAAAGAATAATTAGAAAGACTACTAAGTATGGGTAAGAGGTCGGGGTACAAGAGAGGTATAGGTTATAATAGCCTTAAGACCAGTCTAAGCTCTATTCCCCCTGTGAGTAAAAAAAAAAAAGAGTCAATAGCTTTAAGAAGCAAACCAAGAACATCTCCAGTATGTCATGCATGTGGTGACATGGGTCACTTAAAATTTGAATGCCAATCATTTAGAAAATCCTGATCCACCCCAGGGTCGTGCATTATAGGTAAATGTTTATCAATTGGGAGAATGTTGTAGACAGTGAGACGTCCTTCAAGGAAACCACCATAAAAGGAGGAGAATGTGAGTAGAAAAATTTCCATTCCTTCTAAAATGGATAGAAGAATGAAGGAATTGGTCAAGTAGGTTGCCCAGTTGAATGAAATGACAAAAGAGATAATGATTTAAGTGAATCAAGGCAATGATCAGTTTGCCAAAAGCACTCATTCTCCTAGAAAAAGTCCATCCTTGAGAGATCAGTCTAAGAAAGATAATCCCTCTCCAAAAACCAATCTATGCCCAAAGAAAGTTGTTTTAAAATGGTTCATAAAAGACAAAACAAAGTATCTGGTAATTCATATAGCTCTCGAGGATGGTGGTAATGCCAAATGGTATTTGGATAGCGGTTGCTCTAGACATGTGACAGGTGACAGGACCCATTTTTGCCATTACACTAGTTTTGATGGTGGGTGAGTCACTTTTGGAGATGGAAGCACTGCTAGGATTGTTGGGTGAGGGACTATTACTCGGCTAGGTTTGCCCAAGATTGAAAATGCTCTTTGCGTAGAGGGATTGAAGCAAAACCTCTTAAACATATCTTAAATTTATGACAAAGAACATTATATAAAATTCTCAATGGAAATGTGCGAGATCTCGGACTCTATAAGTAAACTGATTATGAGAGTTCTACGCACCAGTGACAATTACTATGTAATTGAAAGTGGTGGAGAGCCTGCTTCTACAATTGTATGCCACATGGCCTGAGATAATGAAACTGAACTATGGCACCATAGACTCGGACATGTCCATTGTAGGAATTTATCACGCCTTAGCTCCAAGAATCTAGTGAGTTGGCTTCCTAAGACTGGGAAAAAGCCCAGAATTGTCTGTGGGGACTGTCAGAAAGGAAAACAAATTAAGCTCGCCCACAAAAAGACAACTTCTGTGGCAACATCCAAACATCTCGAGATTTTACACATAGACATTGTCGGTTCCACCAGAGTACAAAGCTAGGGTGGTAAGAGACATTTCCTAGTAGTTGTGGATGATTACTCCAAGTTCACCTAGGTCACTTTCATGAGAGAGAAATCATATACATTTGATGAATTCAAGAAGCTTGTGAGGTGGCTTTAGAATAAAAAATGGTACACGATTGATATAATTCAGAGTGATCATGGTGGTGAATTTAAGAACGATCGGTTTCAACGAATTTGTGGTAAGCATGGAATTTGGCATGAGTTCTCAGCCCCTAAAACACCTAACGAAAATGGAGTAGCTGAGAGAGAACATGGTGCTTAAGGAAATGGCCTCAGTTATACTCAATAGTAAGAATTTATCAAAACAAATTTGGGTTGGAGCTGTAAACACAGCCTGTTACACTATCAATCGAGTCTGCTTAAGAGCAGGGCTGGATAAAACAACATACAAATTGTGGCATGGGAAGCCACCAAGCATCAAGTATTTTCAAGGTCATCAGTAGTATATGTTATATTCTTAGAGACCATGAAAACTTAGGAAAGTTTGACTCTAAAATCGACGATGGGATTTTTCTAAGATACTCTTTTAATAGTCGTTCATATAGATTTTACAATCTCAGGAACCTAGCCATTCAAGAATCAGTTAATGTGGTTGTTGATGAACAACCTATTGACAACTCTGGTCCTATGATTGATGTGAATAAAGATGAGGGTCCAAGCAAGATAGGTAAATCTAATGAAAAACCCTCATATCCAAAAGTGTCTCAACATTCGGTTGACCTATCAATTATCAAGGATCATCCTCTCAATCAAATCATTGGATATCCTGATCAAAATTAAGGGTTTACAACCCCGAGTGTAGGGCTATGATGTAGTAATAACTCGATGAGACCAAGGTCGTACCCATAAGGACTTATGATTGTATGATTTTTGGAACAATTTAAAATTAAAACTAGAACACTTGAGAAGGAATTTAATAGAGATAAAATACTAAAGTATCAAAGATCCACTTATAGTCATTCTTAATGTTTAATTTACTTGATTCAATTATATAACTCAATTGGAATTGAAGTCTTATCCTATCCAGCTGGATAATGGAGTGGTTAAATCATCATTCACATATCAAAATAGATTTGAACTTCAATTGAATTGGTTGTCACATAATGCACAAAAGTATTGATCACAGGGAATTCAAAGCACTATCATGCCCTTAATCTACAATAGATCAATGGAATTTTAGATTAATCCTATGCTAAATAGATAAGAAATTACTCTTAGCTTTCCTAAACATCTAATGTGCCTAGAATCGACAATAGATCAAAGTAAACTAAAAATAAATGTTCATTCAAACCAAATATCAATGAATTGTTTAACAATTAAATCAATTACTTGAATTAAAATAGGCTAAGCATTAAGAATAGCTACAAGCTTCACCTCTTAGCCCTAACTTAGATATTAACCAATCAAAGATATGATTGAACTAAGAATCAAAAGAAAAACATAAAAACCAAAGAAGAATTGAATGATTAGAGAAGGAGGACTACAAAGAAGCTCCATAACTTCTTGCTCTATAACACTCCTCTATATAGGAAAAATCCTCTATATAAGAAAAATCTATACCAACTTGTAACTGACTTTAAATTTATGCACTTTTGTTATGTGTTGGTCACACTGACTGTGCTCTTCAATTGCACCAAATTTCACTTCAGTCACACCGAATTAATCTCTTAGTTATAGCTAAAAATTTTCAATATCCATGTGAAGTTTCTATATTCCTTAGGTCGCACCGAACCTACCTTTGGTGGCACCGAACATCGCTTCGGTCGCACCTAAGTGTCAAGATGAATTATCTATGAAAATCACAATTTATTGTTGAACAGTTCCATGCACATTCGGTCAGATCGAACCAACCCCAGGTGGTAATGAATAGTCTACTATTTCTGTTAATGGACTTTGTGATTTTTTCAATCTTTTCTCTCACTTTTGCACTTGGTTTACTTGGATCTTTGGCACTTGAATTCTTCATTAATCAGCTCTAAATCTCTAAATCTTTACTTGGTTATTCTTTGAGCATTAACTCTTCTTTTTAATCGTTCTTTTCATATTAGCTCTCCAAATCACCTCGCATAGAAAAACATACGTAAATAGATCAATTAAACACATCTATGCTTATAAAATCAATGGATAATAAGGGGGAAATATATAATATTTCTTACTCAACAAATCTCAATACCGGTGTGAAAATCAAAAGACAACTTGAGACATTAAATAATCATCTTTGCTTCACCTCCAAAATGGAACCTAAGAATGTTGTAAAAGCATTGCAAGATGAATTCTGGATACAGGCTATGCAAGAAGAACTACAATAATTCAAAAGAAATGAGGTGTGACAATTAGTACCTAGGCCACATAATACTAATATTATCGAAACCAAATGGATTTACAAGAACAAATCCAATGAATCTTGAACTGTTATCAGATACAAGGCTAGGTTAGTTGCGCAAGGCTACTCTCAAATTGAGGTTATTGATTTTGATGAGACATTTGCCCTAGTTGTGTGACTTGAATCTATCAAGATCCTCATGTCCATAACATGCACTTTAAAATTCAAATCATTTTAGATGGATGTAAAAAATGCCTTCTTGAATGGTGAACTTAAGGAAGAAGTGTATATAGAACAACCAAAAAGGTTTGTTGACCCAAAAATATCATCATCAGATATATAGATTAAGGAAAGCACTTTATGGTCTTAAACAAACCCATCATGTATGGTATAAAAGATTGACTCAATTCTTGATCGACCATGAATTTTTTAGGGGGTGTGATAAAACAATCTTTGTTAAGAAGACTGGGGTTTCTATTATTATAGCCCAGATTTGTGTGGAAGATATAGTCTTTGGTTCCACATGTGAGGAGATGGCTCATCAGTTTGCTCACTTGATGCAGTCAGAATTTGAAATGAGCATGGTGGGTGAGCTAAACTTTTTTCTAAAACTACATGTCAAATAACTCAGAAATGACTTTTTTTTATAAGTTAGACAAAGTATGCTAAGGAATTAGTAAACTGGTTTGGACTTGAGTCTGGTCGAACTCATTATACGCCTATGAGCACCACACTAAAATTATCTAAAGATATATCTGGAAAAATGTGGATCAACACTTGTATTGAAGTATGATTGGCAACCTCCTTTATCTCACATCCAGCAGACCTGATATAGCATTTAGGGCCCGTTTGGCTAGGCGGATTGGAAGGGATTGGAAGTTAAATCCTGGGGATTGACTGGGCGTGCCAAACAGACTGGGTGATCTGATCCCAGGATATAGCAATCCCATGGATCTTAAGAGAATCCACTGACAACACCATCATTACCTTTAAATCACATCCAATCCACCCTAATCCGTTCAAATTTGCTTGGGACATGTTTGGTTCGAGGGATTGGAAGGGATGGGAAGGTTTAATCCTGGGATTAGTCGGGCGTGCCAAACAGACTCGATATAGCAATCCCTTAGATCTTAAGATAATCCACTGACAACACCATCATTACCTTGAAATCCATGCCATCCACCCTACTACCATTCAATCCCTTCTAATCCACCCGGCCAAACGGGCCCTTAGTGTAGGAGCATGTGCCTGATTTTAGGCTGACCCTAAAGAATCATATCCGAGTGTTGTGAAAAGAATTATTCGATATGTGATTGAGACTACAGATTTTGGGCTCTAGCACCCATTCAATACTTCGGCCACAATTGTAAGGTACTTAGATGCTGACTGGATTGGAAACATGGATGATAAAAAATCTACTAGTGGTGGTTGTTTTTACATTGGGAACTGCTTAGCATCATGGCATTGCAAAAAGGACTTTATCTCTGTATCCACTGCACCCAACTCTTATGGATGAAGCAAATGTTGACAGATTACAGAATCAGGCAAGATACGATGACACTGTTATGTGATAATACAAGTTCCATCAAACTATCCAAGAATCCTGTCCAACAATCTAGGACAAAACATATTAATATTCTGAAATGGAGAGCTAGCAATGTCTTAAAGAGGGGGTGAATAGGATCCAAATAATTGAAATAAATGTGGAATATGTAAAGATTACAAAAATCTCAATCACTTGAATATTGAAACCTTGATTCCAAATAATTTGTAGGACAACCTTCACCTAAAATATTAGGCAGGACAACCTTATTTCACAAATGTCTTTAAAATCGAACTTTCAAACTAGCAAGAGAATATAAAAAGGATTACAACATTCACCACAAGAATGAAATAATAAATAACATCCAATCACCAAAAATAATAAATCATTCACCACACGGCACAAGGAGTTATATTGGTTCAGTGCTTAAAACAACCACACCTTCTCCACTCCCAAAATTACTACCCTCGTAATTTTGGCTTTCACTATAAAAAGATTTTCACATGGTCACCTTAACAACCTGATATAGTTCCTTGTGATTTTCATAGGCTATCACATTAAAAATCCTACAAAGATTTTCACAGGCTATCTCAGATAAAACCTCACTGAGATTTTCATAGGCTATCTCAGACAAACCTAAAAAGAATTTTAGAAAGTATACTTATCTTCAAATGAGAAGACGTGACAGAAGCTTGTAGCAGGACCACTTTCTTGAATGTAGATGGCGTAGTGTTCAATTAGATAGAAAGAGTCTAGGGTTCTATAGATTTTGTCACACCCTAAACTTGAAAATCGGGTTCACAGAATTCCCGATCACCGAATTCGGTGCCGACAGCCTCCGTACTATCCCATCCTCATCTCCCAATGCCCATATGCCAGATTCTAATCCTAGGATCCTACAAAGAGGATTTTTCAACGTATATTTATCTCATAAGAAGCATAATCGCAAGTTTACCCAAACCACAAAGACAACATCATCATCACATATCCACTAATATGAATAGTTGAATACAGTGCTGAAATGGAAATATACATATGTCGAAAATCAAAGCTCCAGAAGACCGCTGCACGTTCCAAGCTCAATGCTACTGCGACCTAACACTACCTGCACACATCTAATGTGCACAAGCTTATAGAAAACTTAGAGGGTGGTGTAAGTGTGTGCGTAAGGTAAGTATCAAGTATGCAACATCAGAGCAATGCAGAAACATGCTGGTAAGTGCATAAATCCATTAGCCTTATCCAGGCTATGCAATACAAAAACATAATAAGCCAATATCATATACTGAGGAAGCAATGTAGGTCAGTTATGCATTGCGGAGACATAATAAGCCAAATATTAGATACCAAGGATGCAAATCCTGACGAGTCCACGAATACCGTCAGTCGTATCTAGGCCATATGCATACAGAAATACAACCACCCAAAATGTCATATACCACAGATGTAATGCAATATGTGGTGCGAATGAGATGACCAAGCTGGGGTGTGAAGTCAGGATGATAGTACGTAGTGTCGCAAGCTATGGGGTCCATTATAAGGAACTTCTATCTAAACCAGTCCCATACCTAAATTTGGATAGCTAGACTCAATGTGGTAAACTCCTGATCTCAGGTTAGTCGCGCGCCCCAACTGAAATCCTGGCCATTGTGAAGGTACACAATAATTAGTTGCGCACCACTAGCCCGAGTGGATAATGAGTGTATGAATGAATGAGTAAAATGCTAAGTATGCAACTCCTGCTCCATAAGTCCACATATCAGTACTGTACATCTCTGGGATATCACCAGGGTCTAGTACACTCTACATGCAATCGTCGCCCACTAGACGGGTAACCATACAAGTAGAAGAGACCTCACTATCCGCCTGGCCAGTAGTCAGCCAATATCTACCCGGCACGTCGATAGCGGACCCATTTACCAGCTAGTCAAACTCAACCTAGCTATGCCCCCTACCCTCAGGCGGGTAAGGCCACACCCCCTTCCAACCGACCAAGACACAGTGGGAGATGCGACCTATTGGTATTTGACACTTGGGCGCTCATGTATCCACTCGGTCTAGACATTTGAGCATCTCCTAGCCACGGAGGTTTAGGGACTTTCACCCAGGGACATCTATGACACCCCATGTAGAAAAAGATTTTCGGTGTCCCATTTGGTCATCCACAATATGCTTGTGGAGGCCACAGCCATGATGTCGCTAAGGCATACAATAGTCATATAATAAAATGCAAGATGCATGAGTCACACAGTCCAATCATGCATCTACGCATACCGTGTGCTTATGTGGGATGACTCCACCTAATAGGGAGTCCCATAAACAACCTGCGTTATGGCATATGCAATGGTCAACCACATCTCATAACAAAGATGCAGATGATGCTTATGGGCATGTATCATGATGCTATGCTATCACATACTCATAATCGATATCGATAACCGACACCAATAATTAACATCGATAATTGGCATCGATGATCAGCATCGGCCTTGATAATCAGCACTGATAATCAGAGTTGATAATCGGTACCACTAATCAGCATTGATAATCGGCACCAATATAGCATCGATAGCCGACACTAATAATCAGCATCAATAATTGGCCTCAAATAATCGGCACTGATAATCATCATCGATAATCGGCCTCGATAATCGACATCGATGAGAATGGGCCTAACAAGGCCTAAGGGAAGGTCATAATGTGGACATTCAACCTTCATTGCCCATCAATGTGGACATTTAACCAACATTGCTCCCAAGGAGTGGCCCACATAGAACCTAACATATAGTGGGCTCATGACCTCACATAAGGGTCCAATACACATCTCATTAGGCCGTAACACATGGGCTTTAAATACATCACATGGGCCGCATCACATGGGCCTAATACATATCACAATGGGCCTTATATAAGGATCTTATATACATCGCATTGGGCCACACTCATGGGCCTCATATAGATCACATTGGGCCTCATACTTGGGCCTTATATACATTACATTGGGCCACTTCCCATGGGCCTCGAATACATTACACTGGCCACATATACATCACAATGGGCCTCAAATACAGGCCGCATATACATCATAATGAGCCTCACATATGGGCCACATATACATCACAATGGGCCTCAAATATGGGCTGCATATACATCACAATGAGCCTTAAATACGGGCCGCATATACATCACAATGGGCCACATCTCATGGGCCTCAAATACATCACAACGAGCCACAACCCATGGGCCTCAAACACATCACAATAGGCCTCATATACATCAAGTGGTCGCATGGGCCGCACCAATGGGCCCACCAACTTAGCTGGTCCATATATACCATTTCATCTATTTTAGAGATCATTTTAGAGCATTTACCAAAAGTGAATCATATCAAAAGATCATCTGGATCATACCATAAATAACAATGGAGACAATGATTTCCACTGTTTAATCCTCACAGGGCCACCATAGCATTTATTTTCCATCCAATTTGTTCATATGGTCACAAAGACTTGAATTAAGAGGAAAAACAAATATCATATTGATCTGGAACTTTTGTGCTCCCAAAAGGATTTCAATGGTGGACATTCAATCCCTCACTGGTTTGCAGTGTGGTCCACCACTTAGATGGTTAGGAAGAAGTACGTACATCAGAGGTGGGTACCACCAGATGGATGGATGACACAGATATTTCTCACATACATCATGCGGGACCCACAAAACTTGCTGCCGAATACAACAAATATATAACTGGTGTGGTAGACTAGCCAGTCAGCGCCCACCGTCCAGATGGATGGTCTGGATTACAAGTGGATGGATGGCGTTGATAAAACTCATACGTCATGTGGGGCCTCATCCAAATGGATGGACGGTGTGGATGTACTCCACATACATCATGGACCCATGGGCCTTGCTGTAGTACAACAGCTATATAGCTACTGGAGGTATTCTAACCAATCCGCTTCCAAAGCAGGTGGGTCCCCACGTGGGGCCCACCACATACATATATGTATATATCATATATATATATATAATATTATATTATTACTTTTTTTTATCATGTATTCAAACGTCCAGCTCTGGACATCCTTCTTACGGACGGTTTGGATATGGGCCCCATGTGGGACCCATAGTTCGGATGGTCTGGATGACCCACTGCCCAGGGTCTGGACGGTGGAGTCTAACGGCCGACATAGATAAGATGCATAAATCATGGTGGTCCCACATGGCACCGTCCAAAATGGACGGTGTAAGTATACAATGCATACATCAAGTGGGCCCCACCTCCACATGTGCAGCACGTGTGGAGTGGGTCCTACATGGACGGTTTGGTGTATAATACATACCTCATGTCAGACCACAATAGCAGCATTCATTGCATGAGATACTCCAACCAATCTGCTTTCACCCCACCGCCCAGAGATTGGACGGTGAGGATATAACACATCCATCGTGGTGAGGCCACACGTGTGGTCCACCAGCCTTAATCAGGCTAACCTTTGTACTCTCCCATTGTCCAACAATGGATGGTGAGGATGGGACATAACTTGGTGGGCCCCACAATTGCTGGACAGTGTCCAACAGCATCCTAGGTTGCTGGCCAACCAATGGATGGTCAGGATATAACACACGTCCTGGTGGGACCCACGTTAGCATGGCCCACCCTACACAACATGTATGAAAGACATGAATCATGGTGGGGTCCACATGGATTAAGCTGATATTTGTAATTTCCCTCCATCTTAGCTGGCCCAAAAATGGGCAGCAAGGCGGGCCCCATTCGCTGAACGTCTAGATTGTCGATTACATCAGGTGGGCCACATACACATATTATCACATCATAAAAGAAATAAAATAAAGAGGGAAGGAGGGAGAGAGAGAGACATGAGGCGGGGAAACTCCTCCACTGTAAGACCCGTACCATAGACCGTACCATTTCATAGGCTCCCGGGGTCCTCCCGGTCGAATTCCGGCAACCCTCGACCTGTATCTGACATTTGCGCGTGATCCTAAGCCAAGTCCTATATACCGAAGTCGGCTTAACCCAAAACTTGTATCCTAGCGACCGCGCCATCGCTACGGTTCCAACGCCGTGACTCGCGCACCGATCCGATACCCATGCTAGAAGATATGGGCCCGTGTTCATTTTAAGGAAAACGTCGTGCGTGCGAATTCTGAGAGAATCTCTACGACCTATCCCATCAATTAATCAATTAATCAATCAATCAAGTTAAGTACACACTATACCACAAGTACGAGCAACCCATCCCTTCCCATTCTTAAAGTCAACTCTCTCTCTCTCCACCCATCCCTTTCTTACAACTCCGTCACTCCACCCATCACCCATCACCCATCACTCCAACTCTTTTTATCCCATCACTTCCCTCTCTCTCTCTCTCTCTCATTCTCTCTCTTCACTCCCAAGAAACAAAAAATATCCCACGTCCAAGCCTCCCCAAGCTCTCCTAAAACAAGTGTGGCCCACTTTCCCACTCTCTCATCTCCCATCTCAACCTTCCAATCTCCATCAACCTCCATTAAAATATTAGGCAAGGAGCATACGAGTCTAAGGAGCTAAAGAAGAAGGCTGATAGGTGGGTGATCCATCGTTAAATCTCGATTTTTAAGGGCCCACTTATTGTGGGACCCACTTGATGTATGCATGGTGTAAGGGAGGGCCCAATAGTGGCGGGGTCCCTCCCCTTCTCACACTTCTCTCTCTCTCTCTCTTCTTCTTACTTTGATGATGGTGATGATGTGTGTGGCCCATTTGATGTGTCCAATGATATGGACCGTCCAGATTTCCTTAGACGTCCAGCAGATGTGGCCCACTTGATACTCATTTTTGGGCCTGCCTGGATAAAGAAAACATGAAGATTAGCTTGGTCAGTGGGATAGTCCACTGGTGCGGTCCCCACCATATATGTGTTGCACATTGGCAAAACACAACATCAGCAAAAAAAAAAAAAAAACAATTTTTAGTGGGCCACACCATGTGGACCCACCTTACAGACCGTGGATCCAACCATCCAGCATCACTCCCTGGACCCTGGATGTTGTAATTTTATAATATAATATTTTATATATTGTATTATATTTTATAATATATATTATATTAAATGTAATTAGGTGGGCCACACCCGCGTGATATCTCCACTGAATACATCCAGTTGTTCATTGCTGGACGCTGGATGCTAGGTGGATATATATTATAATGTCTATAAAGTTATATATATATAATAAATATAATATTTATATTAGATTTTTATATAAATGTGGTGGGCCCCATGTGGGACCCACCTGTGCCATTTGAACTCTTACAACAGCTATATAGCTGCTGTGTATATTGACCTCAGCTGGGTCTGGGGACCACTTGCTGAGTGGTTTGCACTACCCTCGCCGTCCATGTAGGTGGGGCCACCGTGTAATCCACATCGTCCATCTTTATGCAATCCACACCGTCCGTCTAATGGATGGTGGGCCTACAGTCACAGCTGCTGCATCTTGGCAGCAAGCTTTGTGGGTCCCTTTGATGTACATGTTACGTCCTAACCATCGATCCATTTGGCCAGCTCGCCTCCTAACCGTCCATCTATTTGGCTAGCTTGCCTCAAGGCTTGAGACTAAAAGTAAGATAGATCTAGTTATCAGGTGGACCACACTACAGAAAATAGTGGATTGAACATCCACCATTGAAACCCCTCTTGGGTTACAAAAGTTTTAAACCAATATGATATTTATTTTTCTTCCCTCCCCTGTTCAAGTCCTTGTGACCTTATGAACAGTCTGGATGGGAAATAAATGCAATGGTGGGCCCTCTAAATTTTAACAGTGGAAATCATTATCACCACTGTTATTTGTGGTATGGTCCAGATGATCTTTTAATCTGATTCATTATTTAGATAATGCTCTAAAATGATCTCTATAGATGGATGAATGGTGTGGTCCAAGCAGTGCGGCCTACTTGTTGTAATTGAGAGGCCTAATATGACGTATTTGGAGCCCATGGGTTGAGGCCCATTGTGATGTATTTGGAACCCATGGATAGAGGCCCATAGTGATGTGTATTAGGCCCAATTGATTCTTCAGCCCAATTAATTCGGCCCATTTGATCGGCCCATATGACCTGGCCCATTCAACTTAGCCCATTCGACTTGACCCATTTGATCGGCCCAATTGACTCAGCCCATTTAACTCGGCCCATTTGATTCGACCCATTTGATATGGCTCAATGTTATATATATTGGCCCATGATTGAGGCTCAATGTGATGCGTATATGCCCCATAAGCAAGGCCCATAATGATGTATATTAGGCCCTTGTATGAGGCCATGGGCCCATTATACGATTGGCCCTATGAGCGTCATTCTTTGGGAGCAATGTTGGTTAAAGGTCCACATTGATGGGTAATGATGGTTGGACGTCCACATTACGACCTTCCCTTAGGCCTTGTTAGGCCCATTCTCATCATTCTCTAGTGGGTTAACCCAAACGCTTGGGCCCTATTGATTTTAGTTGATCCATTATCAGCCATCCATCTATGGACCCCGCCTTACGTCGAAGTTGATTATTGATGCTGATTATTAGTGCCAATTGCAGATACTGGCTACCGTTGCCGATTATGAGTTTGTGACAACATAGCATCATGATACATGCTCATATGCATCATCTGTATGTTTGTTATGAGATGTGATTAACCATTGCATATGCCATAGTGAAGGTGGTTTATGGGACTCCCTGATAGGTGGAATTATCCCACACGAGTGCACAGTATGCACAGGATTGATGCATGATTGGATTGCATGACTCATGTACTTTACATTGTGTGATTGTGATTATTGTATGACCTAATGACATCAGGGCCATAGCCTTCACAGACAAATCATGGATGGTCGGATTGGATATGAAAAATACTGT
The DNA here is from genome assembly GCA_030180095.1 of Magnolia changhungtana. NCBI lineage: Eukaryota > Viridiplantae > Streptophyta > Magnoliopsida > Magnoliales > Magnoliaceae > Magnolia > Magnolia changhungtana. The sequence goes on along the minus strand of JASAUF010000552.1, from coordinate 8,707,383 downwards.
TTCTAGCATCGGGGCGCCATAAATGTCCCTGGGTGAAAATCCCTAAACCCGATGGTACCAGAGGATGATTCCAACGTCAAGACCGAGTGGATACATGAATGCATGAGGGCCTTTTACCAGTAGGCCGCGTCTCTCACTATGTCGTGGTCAGTTGGAAAGGGGTGTGACCTTACTCGCCTGATTGAGGGGGCAATTTCTAGGTTAAGTTTGACCAGCTTGAGGAATAGGTTCGCTATCAATGAGTCGAGCCCGATATTGGTAGGCGGATAGTGAGGTCTCTTCTACTCACCCAATTATACGCTCGGATAGGGGCGACAAGCCAACGTAGAGTGTACTAGACCCCGGTGATTATCCAAAGTGAGAACTATATTGATATTTGATGTTTTAGCGATGAGTTGCATTGACATATGGATTTGGATTTGGACTGGTGTTCTTAAGTTACATCTTGCATCGCATGACCTTGGTATGACTGACATCATTCACTCCTTGCATTGCATGGTCTTGATATGGCCGATAGCACTCATGCCTTGCATCGTATAGCCTTAGTACGACTGATGACATTCATCGACTTACCGGCGTTTCTGCATTACTCTGATATTACAAACTTGCATTTCTACCATATGTACATACTTTCACCATCCCCTAAGCTTTCTATAAGCTTATGCACGATCGTTACGTGCAGGTGACTCTAGGTAGTAGCAGTTAAGGAGAAGGAGCGTGCTACAGAGCTTCCATAGTTTTGGCTTTATTATCTTGTATTTCCCTTCATACGCATTATATTTTAAAGTTTTTTATCATAGTGAATTTTGTGATGGTGTTCTTGTAGTTATTGTTCATGGGTTATACTTATGGTTATGCTCATTACGAATCATATTGATGTTGAAAACCTCCTTGTAGGATCCTAGGATCTGAACCTAGTGTATGGGTGCAAGGATCCGAGAATGGGGTACTACGGAGGCTGTCGGCGCCAGATTCAGTGATCGGGAATTTTGTGAGCCCGATTTCTGAGTTTGGGCATGATAGAAGCTGGTATCAGAGCATAACTTGGGAATAACTCAGGACAGCATCACATATCTTGTATGAGACTAGGCCAATTAGGTCCCGAGTGCTTACCCTTCCGATTTAGTCCTCTAATGTGCCTTCGAGAGTTCTCAAGGATTGATAGGCACCTTTGTTCTCCCTTATAGGACATGTCACCTAGGAGACCGACCCGAGTGATTCCCGCTCCACCACTTGAGACTCCCGCTTTACCACCTACGACTTCCACTGCACCACCAAAGATCCCTGCTCCCCAGCATGAGGATGCCTGTAATGTCTCAAAAAATTCTATACAAAGACCCGAGTACCACCTCAGGCAGAAATCCCTAAAGACCGTATACTATGGAAATTAGACAAAAATTAATTAAGTACTGGATTAGGTTGAACCACTATCTATACAAACTACAAGACCCAAAACCATTAAAATCGCTAACTCAACATTACTTGAAAACATCGGGGAAATCCCAAAACCCAGTTGCTCTCAGGAGCACATTGAAACTCCGTATCAGACCTGGACCGCATGTCGAAAGTCCGATGATCACGAACCTAAAGGGTTACGACCGTCATATTAGGATTGACAACTATTGCGGGAATCGATCTCAAACAGTATCCAGAAATGCACAACTTGAGCCTTGAGCGAAGTATGTGAGAAACGAGAATATCTTTGAAAAATGAACCCAAACTTAAGTGAATTGGACCATTCACTTGCAGGCGAAATTGAAGACTTCAGACCGTCAGATTCTGACCTAACTACACCCATGGATCAAGGAAATTTCCCTGCACTTATCGGTATATTTGTAGCCTTGATCGAGGGACGACAACCGTTGATCTGATACGGGTCCTTCATAGCTAATCAGTTCATCAGATCGCACCATAAATACAGTCCTGGCATAGATCCATTGTCAGGGAACTTGCTTGTGACTTAGGTGAGAAATGGACCCTCCTAAGGGCCCTGTTGATCGAAAATAGACACCCTTTCGCTATAACCTAAGTATAATGTGGCCCCAGGGCCATTGACATCACTTTTGGGCCTATATAACGCCCTTAAACGACCTCTCTCTTATTTCATACGAATTTCTCTAACCTTAGGAGAGAGAAGAGAGAAAAGAAGAGAAGGGAGATTCCTGGAGGTCGTTGTTGAGATCTTTTTCCATGACTCCACACACCGTTTCGCCTCCCCACCATCGCTGAACAAACCTTTCTAACTTTGATTTGGGTAAGGAATCCTAACCCTAATCTCAATTTCGGAATCCAAATAGAGGAATCTACAAAATAGCTAACCCATTTCATGATTTAGGTACCCGTTGTTCCGTTTACGGTAAAGTAAGATTCAAACTATGTCCAAATCATGTATTCTGACGAAAGGTGCAGACTGTAAACGTTTAGGTTATAGTTTTCAAGGCCTTCAATGTCAGCAATGATTTGTGTCTGACTTGATTGTTACCATATAATGTTAGTTTCAACGTTTTGTGATAAACTATACATGTGTGAACTATGTTGAATATAAAATGCATTCCATATGTTTGTTGAAATGTTTGAATGAAATTGAAATTATGAGTTGTGCTTGCCATGAATACTAATCTAGAATACATGTTTGTTGTATGTATGACAACTCCTTTATGAAAGGATTTGCCATAATATATGCTATAACTAATTTAATTCAAGTATGTAGTAAGGTGTAGTCTAAGTGTTTGATAAAATGTCTGAATGAGAAATTATTTGATGAATCGCTGTTAATAAGGGCGTTGAGGTAGGATTCTCAACTACCTTATCCATATCTATAGTTTCCTTCATGTAATGTAAATTGCTACTAAGTGATTTATGGATGAAATGCATATGTATAACAACATGTTCAATGTGTTTGATAAAATGCTCAAATGAGAATTATGTTTGAATTATTTGTTACCTACTGTTATGATTAACATATGTGACTACCTATTGCATTTGAGTATGATTGGGATTGCTACGTAGTCCAGGTAATCGGTAACGATTTTCGATCGAGTGGCAGAACTAGTTTCACCACATTGAATGTGTTCGATGAATCTGAGCAGTACGGTGATTGTTGATAATGGTTAAGCCACGTGGGGTGCTTACGCACTCCATGTTGATTAGTTCAGTGTACGCTTGTACCAATCGAACTTGTCAAATAACCTGATTAGCCTATTATATGTTTACTATGTATGGACGCTACTGTTTGAATCTAAGGTACTGCTTACTAATATAAAGACCATTTTAACCATGGTACCAAGATCCGCTAAGACTCATGAGCCAGGCATGGTGGTGTATGGGACACCGTGGTCAAGCTGTCAGCCTACACTGGGGTGACGAGCCTCCCCGTAGTGACCAGTGAGCAACCCAAATTCGTGAGCCAAATATGGTGGTGTATGGGACACCATATTCGAGCTGTCGGCCTATGTTCAAGTGATGAGCCTCCTGTAGTGACCTCAAGTATAAACTAGGCCTACGCTGAGGTGATGAGTCTCCCCGTAGCGACCTCGAGTGTAAACTCTTGAACTTGCCTATCCACTGCTTTCATTAGGGGTGATGCCCTACAACTTGCCTATCGTATATGATTAACTAGGATTGACGACCGTAGATGGATCTCCATTTGGGGTTAGTGATATAAAGGGAGGTACCTTAGCTTCTCGAATCTGCTGTTTGAATAAGCTTAATTAAGTACTTGACTAACATGATCATGCACCCCATTGCATGTGCTTTGGCGAAGAAGCTCACGTTTAGGGAGTTTTTCATACACGATCGTGTGATGAAGTCGCTGAGGGAGTGTAGGCAAGGGCATGCATCATTACTGCATATCATTCCTGCATTAACAAGAGTAATTAGGAAGTGATTGCTGTATCGCTTTATTATTACTGCTTGATTGAATTGATAATATGTTAACCTTTGCCTTATAGTACCACTGAGTTGATCACTTACTCCCACTATGGGACGGTGTTTTAAAACACTAACTAGACTCTAATTTAGATGTAGGTTATGGTGAGGCTTACGACACAAAGCTGAATTTCTTAGACGAGGAGGAGTTCTCCTACGTGCAGCTCTCAGGTGGGTCTGTATAGACCTAGAGCTGCATTGCCGACATTACAGGGATTATATGGATTAATCGTACATTTGCATTTTTTCATTTTATATATTTTGAAACAAATTATGTATACATTCAGCCTGGTATCACGTTCATACTCTGGAGGTTATGAAACATGTATATACTTTATATAATTAGTTCAGTCTTCCGCTTACTTATTTACATTAACTCTGGAGTATGATATACTAATTTGGTGTAATCCCACTCATGTTTAATACACTAATATGGATAACATTTAAACATCATTATCTATCTTGCATAAGTGATGCATTGGAACTCGGGAGTTGAGCTTTGCTCGGCCCTCGATTTTCGAGGCGTTACAATGTCGTTCCTCCACCTGAGACCGGTGCAGATCCAACTGTACCCATGAGTGCCTCCCAGTTACAGTAGATGTTGCAGGTTATAATGGTTGTGCTTCAGAGATAGGGAAGACGCCCAGTTATTTCGCCAGCCCAAATAGAACAGGAGCCCACGGACGCCCTTCTTCGAGAGTTCCGACATCTCGATCCTCCGTGATTCCAGGGCGAGCTAGATCCGAAAGCAGCCGAGAGGTGGCACTCCGATATAGAGAAGATTTTTTATACTATGACATGTACGACCCAACAGCGGGTCCAGTTGGCCGTATTTCTTCTCTAGGGTGAGGCCAAGCACTAATGGACCTCTGTTACTTATGTCGAAGGGCCAGATTTTGTCTGGAAATGGGGGATTTTATTGACCGATTCGAGCAGCAGTACTTCCCCGACCACATTCGTCATCAGTAAGCATTAGAGTTCGAGACTCTAGAGTAGGGGGACATGTCCGTGGAGCAGTATGTGCCCCATTTTGTGGCGGTATCGAGGTTTGTGCCATATTTGGCTGATGACGAGGGGCGAAAGGCCCGCCGTTTTGAGAACAACTTGCATTATGGTCTTTGAGGCCATGTTATTGGGCATGAGCTCCTGACCTTTCAGGAGGTAGTACGGAGGGCTCAGATTTATGAGACCGAGTGGGCTAGCACGCAGATCGATCGTGATTGGATGAGAAATCGAAAGAGGGAAGCCCCCTCTAGTAGCTCCCATTAGCATCGACGACCGCAGAGATACAGGAGCCACCCATCCGCCAGAGCGCCATCGGTACCTCGAGCGGCACCACCTCAGAGATGGCTTTTTGATACCTGCTATGGATGGGGTGGGATAGGACACCGTAGGTGGGAGTGTCCTCGACCTCAGCAGCAGCCGAGAGCACCACAGTAGCCCTACAACAGCAGCTGAGAGCACCACAGCAGCAGCGACAACAAATCCCACCACCAAGGCCTCCTCAGCAGCAGCACCAGCACCAGCATCTGAGACCTTAGCAGCAGAGGCAGCAGTTTTAAGCACCTCAGTGACATCAGAAGCAACAACATCCTCCAAGGGGACAGGCACCTCCCCAGCTAGCTCAAGCTAGATTTTATGCCACTCAGTAGGACCCGTAGTCATTTGGAGGAGTCGTTGAGGGTATACTTCCAATCTCTACATGTATCGCCTGAGTTTTATTTGATTCCAATGCTTCGCACTCGTTTATGTCTGAGGGATTCTGTTGTTCGACTGGATTTTCAACAAAGTCTGCTTGAGAGGGGTTGATTGTATCGACGCCCTTGCGGAAGACTACAGTATTAGGCTGCTTCCGTTTGTCTTATCTCGTGTTAGTGGTAGAGATTTTCTTACCTGTCAACTTGTACGTGATGCCAATGTCAGATTTTAACGTTATCTTGGGCATGGATTGGCTTGCCGAATACCATGCCTCCGCGAGGATAGTCATGTTCTGCATACCAGGCTTGCCGTAGTTTTAGTTCGTTGTCGAGCCTAGAGGAGAGCTGTTATCTTGTTTGATGTCCTGTGCCGTTGAGGAGCCTGTTGCCGCATGTATTGATTAGTTGCCGATTGTCTGTGATTTCGCCGACATGTTCCAGGAGATTCTGGGGTTGCCGTCTCATCACCATATTGAGTTCCAGATTGATCTTGTGCCCGGTACCGCGCCTATCTCGAAAGCCCCGTACCGATGGTACTAATGGAAATGCGAGAGCTGCAGCGGCAGATGGACGAGTTGCGAGAGTTGGGATTCATCCGTCCGAGCAGTTCTCCGTGGGGAGCACCTGTACTTTTTATCAGGAAGAAGATGGCTCGTTGAGGCTTTGCGTGGATTACAGCGAGCTCAACCGGGTCACGATCAAGAACAAGTACCCGCTCCCGAGGATAAATGATTTGTTTGATCAACTGCAGGGTGCACAATTATTTTCGAAGATTAAACTGCGTTCCGGTTATCATCAGATTCGGGTCCGAGAGGAGGACATCACGAAGATGGCTTTCAGGATGGGTTATGGTCATTTTGAATTTCAGGTCATGTCCTTCGGACTGACCAATTGTAACACCCCGTACCTTCGAGTACTCGAGTGTTACCATGTATGCTAATTTAATATAAATACATATATATATATATACAAATAATGCAACCTAAATATAGATGCTATGAAAAGAACATACTTTGTAAAGATTTAAAATTTTCATGTATTTAATGTATACAAGACATTTTGAAAATAATATTATATTAAATAGTCATAATGAAAAATAATGATTTCACAACGTAAAACTAAATTAAACATATCAATGTAGCATTAAATATCTTTCATGAGTAAGTATACAAAAAAAAAGCCATTAGATACTTTAATAGAATCGTATATTATTTAACAACATTATTAAATACAAATATAATTTTAATTAAATAGGATATTTTACAACCTTCAATTCATCCAAATGTATAATATGATATTGTAAATTATGAATTATATATTAATAAATATAGCTTGAATATAGTAGTATGATAATATTTGAAATTCTATTTACATATGTAATGAGGTTTTAAACATTTTAATTATAAGTAATACGCACAAATAATAAAAATTATGTTAACGTTCGTATTGGTTAGTAATATACTATAAAAGCCTTAGAAATGGTCTATTAGGATCTTTTAGCTGTTGACATTCAATTTCGGAATGATCCGACTAGTAGATCGACGGGAATTCACCAATATGACCCAAATAGAGTTGTGGGCCCCACCTAGACCTTAGATCGGCCTGATCAACGGCCTTAGACCCCTTGGAAGAGGCCCCTAGTAGAATGAACGGAGTGGATTCCATGTAAGAATCATGATGGACCCCACCTCGAGTTGCGAGTGCACAAGAGGAATGTGCACTCGCTATGCACTGTGCGGAGCTACTCGGTCAGACTCCTCTGACTTGCTATTTCCTTAAGTGGAGAGAGAATCTCTCTCTCTCTCTCGTTGCACCAGCTAATGGACATCATCCATTTTGGACCCACTACGACCCACTATATGGTCCCCACCTTGATGATCCAAACCGTCCATCTAACTGAGAACGCGCGTGAGACCAAAACCTAACCTTCACATCAGGCTTTCATGCATGTATGGACACATAAACCTCACTGCAAAATGGCCCTACAAAACCATATTTCCAAAAATGGCAACTGTCTTCCTTGCCACGAGGGCGATCTGTGTGAGCCCTTCTCTCACAATCTTAGCCGTCCACTCCAGTGCTATCACAACCCTCCATTTGATGAAGGCGGTTTAGGTCTTCATTCCTTTAGAAAAATAGAAACCAGTAGCCGGTTCCTCACCTTACCACTTGTTCCTTAGGCGGTTGCAAACTAAAGCAATCCTAGCTGTTTGATTCTGATCCTACAGTTCAGGAGAACTAGGGTTCTCTATAAAAAAAAGGGTGGATTGAGTAGTAATAGCTCTCTCCACCTCTTACAGTCACAAGCCCTCCAAAATCTTCTCCCTTCGAGCCCACCGACTAATCCTCCCTAAAGCTTTGAAAAAGCTTGTCTACAAGCTCCATGGGGTTCATCTAGACTGCCCAAAAGAGTCAGTTCGAAGAAATACATCCCTGACGTCAATTTACCATTAACAGCCAGCCTTCTTCCTCGTCCCTACTACACCAACCCGACTCAGTTGGGTCACTGTTGGAATGGGTCTCATAGATTTCATATGTCGGATATGGGTGAGAGAGAGAGAGAGAGAGAGAGGCTGAGAGAGAAAAGAGAAGGAATGAAGAAGGAGAAACCAGGGGGAGAGGTGGTGCATGTTGCACCAACTCGACTAGGCCGAGTTCGGCTTGAGTTAGGTCCGGGCTAGGCTAGGGACCCCTGCTGGGTGCTGGTTTGAGTGCTGTTGGGTGTTCCAGTAGGAAAGAGACAAAAGAGAGAAAGGATGGTAAGAGAGAAATAGAGGAGAAAGGAAAGGAGATCGGTGTGTGTGGATGCAACCGTTGCACTCGGGCCGAGCCTGAGTCAGGCCAGGTTGGCATTCCTTGCTGGGCATTTCTAGTAGCAGGAAAGAGGGAGAGAGAGTAGAGGAGAAGAAAGGGAAGAAGAAGAAGGAGAGGAACGTTGTCCTCTTCGTGGCACTCACTGGCGAGTCGACTGGGCTCAACTCGGCTGAGTCAAGCTGGTTCTGATTCGGTCCTGCAGCCTTGCTGGTGAATGGTTTGAAGAGAAGGAAAGAAAAAGAGAGAAATGAGAGCAAGTAGAAGAAGAAGAAGAAGAAGAAGAAGAGAGAGAGAGAGAGAGAGAGAGAGAGAGAGAGAGAAGAAGAAGAAGAAGAAGAAGAAGAAGAAGAGATAAGTGGGATGGTTGTGTTGGGCCGAGTCAACTGAGGTGAGTCCATGTTTTCTTTCCAGATTGAACTACTTCTATTATCATTACGGTCATTATCATCATTTTAAGATTAATAAATTTTGATATAAACCATTAGTAAATTATCCATGCTAACATTGGTTAATACACATGAGAAGTGTCATTGTTAAAATATTATTATCTTATTTTACCATTCTTAAAATATTAATATTAATGTTAGGACATACCATGCATTTTCATTAGTATCATGTAGGCTAATATAAATCATAACACTAAGGTTAGCAATATTCTATAATCATTAAAATTTGTATTATAATTATTTTCACACCAACTAAAGTCCAAAATCTAAATCTAGTCTAGACCTAGGCAATCTAAAACATAAGCTATGATCCTAACCATTGGTAGGTTATCCATGCTAATAGCTGTTGTTACAAATAAAGATCACCGTTACTAAGTACTAGTACTTTATCTATCAATCTTACGTACAATCACTGATAGTAGATCATACTATTAACTACATCACGAGGATTATTAACATCGCATAGCTAACCTTAATCATATCATTATGGATAGGGGTGATGTTGTGATTATACTTCAATTAACTTTCAACTCCTAGAACGTAAGCGTTTATCAAAACTCTAGGATAAGACCCTAATTCTACACTAAAAACCTAAAGACATGTAATTAAAACCCTAGGCAATTTGTAGGACTTGGATCTAATCATACGAGTTCCTGATTTATGGTAGGACTTGATTTTAAGGGCATGCGCTTCCTAGCAGCCATAGTTGGCATTGGCGATCCGACTTGGCAGGTGATTATTCTTCCCCTTGAGCTTTCCATCTACTCATTAGCTTAAGTTATAGTTTTTATTTAAATTGATATCTCTCCTTTATAATCACATATGTTAGCTGGTAGAAATTGACTTATTATATTACATGCTTTATGATTATCCTGTATAATTATTCATGCTTGTGGATTTCTTTTTGTAGATTACTTATGGAACTTAAACTAGTACATTAGTGGAAAATTCCCACATATGAATGTACACCCATACTTGGGATGTAACTTGAGTAGTTGTGATCTTAATGGACCTTCGACTTGGTGGTTATTAAGTGGTGGTTTTGATGGATCATTGATGTGGGCCTACCATCCAGGGTTGTTGTGTCCAATGGTTTTTAAGGATGGTCTTTTATCACATGGTTCTGATACTCGCCCTATGTGGCCTACTTTGATATCGCCCTATGTGGCTTTATTCTAATATTTTCCCTATATGAGTTAGATGTTTTATACTGTGCAACCATACGATGGTAAGCCCCATATATTGTAATATGATTGGCCACTAGTCGACGGGTTTCCATTAAACATCGTAAAAGGGTAGTCTCATGGACCGGGGATGGTGGAATGGGACACTATGCCCGAGCCGTCGGCCTACGCTGGGCCATGTGCTCCCCGTAGTGACCTTTGAGCTTATTTAAATTGGCTAATTGTAAATTGACTAATAATGGGCTGACAAATCATGCATATATGGCATATTTCGATGGCTTGGATCACTCTACCCTGCAATTACGCTGAATGTTGCGCTTATGACCAGTCATTCGATTGTGATAATGACTTGGATCACTCTGTCCTGCGATTACGCTGAATGTTGCGCTTATAACTAGTCTTATCCCTAGGTAACGACCCCAATGCCCATCCGGATGTTTTTCACGGGGCACAGACTGTCTGGATGTTTTACCCAGGTCCATGATTGCATTCATGCATCCATGCATCTAATAAGACTGCATTTACTCTGTTTTGGTTGTCTGGTTGTTTTATAATTATGCTTACCTAATACGGCGGTGTGTCATCTTTAGAGGAATTCACACTGAGTTGGCCACTCATCCATCAAATATATAACCGTACAGGTAGCACAGGTGGCCCAGGTGAAATTCATATTTATATTGTTGAGGAGCAAGCTACATTTGACAGGGATGCATGATCGCGATTGCTAAGAGTTGCTACAGGAATTCATATTTCAAATTTGTTGTAATTTACTTTATTTCACATATAATATTATTTCATTTTATAATTGTAAGAATGAGGACATTGCTTTATATAAGTCATTATAGACAACCTCTTGTATATTCTAAATGAAATTTGGAATTTTCCTTTTATACTTACTTATCCATTCTACGCTCATCTGCTTACTCTGATGAAAGATAAAAGAAAAATATTATATTTGACCATCCTTTAAGGTTAACACTCGGGTTTTTGGGACACGGGTCATATACTCGGGTCATGAAGATTCGGGGCGTTACAGTTGGTATCAGAGCTTAGTTTGGACAAACTTGGCCTTGGGAAATGATCTTATGCAAGCTTTAAATGTCTCAAGTTAGGATGTTTGAAATTAGAAATTTGAACTTAGGTGAACTTCCCTTATATTTAGAAGAATGATTGTGAATATAAAAATAAACTTAGGTCCCATTTGAAATTATTGGAATAACCATTTGAACTTATATGAATTTCCTCTGTATCTAGGAGAAATCGAGAATGGAGGTGCTTCAACCTTAGGTTCCCTTAAAAATTATAAAATTTGTCATTTGAATATATGTGGGATTCCCTTAGGAATTGCGAAGGTGATCATTTGAATTGATGAGGAGTCTCATTGAAATTAGGAGAAATTGAGAATAGAGAGACTCAAAATTTTAGGCCCTTCGAAAGGTTGTTTAAGTGATCATAGAACTTAGAAATGATCTAAGGTCCCTTGAAAAATATAGATACTCAATATTTTAGGTCCCTTAGAGAGTTTATGAATAATCTTAGAAATTACAAACTGAACTTAGATCCCTTTGAACATTTTAGGTTTAGTTATTTAAACTTAGGAAGGGAAACTTTGGTTCTCTTGTAAACTACCAAAATAGTGGTGTGGACTTAGGAATTAAATGCGTACCAAACTACACAAGGTCATCCTTACATTTGACTCCCAAATGACAACTTTTTAGAAATCTAGGATATAAACCTTCCTAAAAATTTCATGATTTGGGGTAACATTCTTAAAATAAATAGCACATGGGTCGAACTTGGGCTTGTAGAAAGTCCCTAAGATGCCATATCATACAACGGATCGAAAACAAATGCTTTCTAAACCTGAGTATCGCACTAAGGATTGTAGTTTAAACTCCCTGATACGTCCCCTTACTTAGAAATAACATGTCCCAAAATCCCGCCACATGAAATTAATCAAAGGTGGAGTTATAGAATCTTAAGTAAATTTTCAACCATAAGCTAAGTATATTGGGACTAGGCTTGGAATTCTAGGTGAACCTGGAAAAAAAAAAAACAAAAAAAAAAAAAAAAAACAAAATTTTAAACTTAGATTTCTTGTAGAAACCTTGGTCTTAGAATTTTTTATTTAGACAATCAGAGTGCGCATTGGAAGCGTAATGGGCCACATAGTCTTATTCGTTATGAAAATGAATGGTCAAATGATATTTCCCATGAGCTTAGAGTGATTAGGGTCATGGATTGATGGAATCATGTTTATGCAATGAGTACGCGGTTTGACCTAAATTCTAAGTCCTAGCAAGTCTCAATGATCTCAATGCCCTGATCAGGTAGAAGATCAAGATTTAGTAGGATTATGAATCAATACCATTGGATCCTTTGTTCTACGTAGGCAAATGATCAATGTATCGGGCTCAAACCTACTACAACCATCTGTTTGTGTTAGCTCGAACACAGGGAACCATGGGATTGGTAGGCATGGGAATAAATTGCTAGTTTTGGTGGGTACTGAGAAGAGTTGTAAGTTTTTATAGAACGCATACACATTAGCCCATTGACTAGCCTAAGGACTTGTTGAGTTAGAGATCTCTTGATGGAAGTTGCGATTTCACGTTCAGACACGTACAAGATAGGATACACCATTAGGATAACCCTTCTACTTATACCATTAGCGATTAGGGCGGGTATTATCAAATCTTGCGAGTAAAACCTTCTTTAAGGGGGGTAGTCGGAATGATTCGTGTTCTAATAGTAAGTCATAGGCGCTTGTGCACACAAAGGAACCTAGTGGGAAAACTATCAGACATAGTAGAATAAATCACCGCTAACAATCATCGCTAAAGTGATGAATTTTGGGACAAAACTCTCTTTAAGGAGGGTAGTTTGTAACACCCCGTACCTTCCAGTACTCGAGTGTTACCATGTAGGCTAATTTAATATAAATACAAATATATATATATATATATATAATGCAACCTAAATATAGACACTATGAAAAGAATATACTTTGTAAAGATTTAAAATTTTCATGTATTTAATGTATACAAGACATTTTGAAAATAATATTATATTAAATAGTCATAATGAAAAATAATGATTTCACAACGTAAAACCAAATTAAAAATATCAATGTAGCATTAAATATCTTTCATGAGTAAGTATACAAAAAAAAACCATTAGATACTTTAATAGAATCGTATATTATTTAACAACATTATTAAATACAAATATAATTTTAAATAAATAGGATATTGTACAACCTTCAATTCATCCATATGTATAATATGATATTGTAAATTATGAATTATATATTAATAAATATAGCCTGAATATAGTAGTATGATAATATTTGAAATTCTATTTACATATGTAATAAGGTTTTAAACATTTTAATTATAAGTAATACGCACAAATAATAAAAATTATATTAACATTCATATTGGTTAGTAATATACTATAAAAGCCTTAGAAACGGTCTATTAGGATCTTTTAGCCGTTGACATTCAATTTTGTAATGATCCGACCAGTAGATCGACAGGAATTCACCAATATGACCCAAATCGAGTTGTGGGCCCCACCTAGACCTTAGATCAGCCTGATCAATGGCCTTAGACCCCTTGGAAGAGGCCCCTTGTAGAATGAACGGAGTGGATTCCATGTAAGAATCATGATGGACCCCACCTCGAGTCGCGAGTGCACAGGAGGAATGTGCACTCGCTGTACACTGTGCGGAGTTATTCGGTCAGACTCCTTTGACCTGCTATTTCCTTAAGAGGAGAGAGAATCTCTCTCTCATTGCACCAGCTAACAGACAACGTACGTTTTGGACCCACTACGACCCACCATATGGTCCCCACCTTGATGATCTAAACCGTCCATCTAACTGAGAACGCGTGTGAGACCAAAACCCAACCTTCACATCAGGCTTTCATGCATGTATGGACACACAAACCTCACTGCAAAACGGCCCTATAAAACCATATTTCCAAAAATGGCAATTGTCTTGCTTGCCACGAGGGCAATCCGTGTAAGCCCTTCTCTCACAATCTTAGCCGTCCACTCCGGTGATATCACAGCCCTCCATTTGATGAAGGCAGTTTAAGTCTTCCTTCCTTTTAAAAAATAAAAACCAGTAGCCGGTTCCTCACCTTACCACTTGTGCCTTAGGCGGCTGCAAACAAAAGCAATCCTGGCCATTTGATTCCAATCCTACAGCTCAGGAGAACTAGGGTTCTCTATAAAAAAAGGGTGGATCAAGTAACAACAGCTTTCTCCACCTCTTACAGCCGCAAGCACTTCCAAAATCTTGTCCCTTCGAACCCACAACCTAATCCTCCCTGAAGCTTTGATAAGCTTGTCTACAAGCTCCATGGGGTTCATCTAGACTGCCCGGAAGAGTCGGTTCAAAGAAATACATCCCCGAAGTCAATCTGTCATTAACAACCAGCCTTCTTCCTCGTCTTTACTACACCAACCCGACTCAGTTGGGTCACTATTGGAGTGGGTCTCGTAGATTTTAGATGTCAGATATGGGTGAGAGAGAGAGAGAGAGAGGTTGAGAGAGAAAAGAGAAGGAATGAAGAAGGAGAAACCAGGGGGAGAGGTGGTGCGGGTTGCACCAACTCGACCAGGTCGAGTTTGGCCTAAGTTGGGTCTAGGCTAGGCCAAGGACCCCTACTGGGTGCTGGTTTGAGTGCTGTTGGGTGTTTCAGCAGGAAAGAGAGAAAAGAGAGAAAGGAAGGTAAGAGAGAAATGGATGAGAGAAAGGAAAGGAGATTGGTGTGTGTGGATGCAACTATTGCACTCGAGCCGAGCCTGAGTCAGGCCAGGTTGGCGTTCCTTGCTAGGCATTTCTGGTAGCAGGAAAGAGGGAGAGAGAGTAGAGGATAAGAAAGGGAAGAAGAAGAAGGAGAGGAACATTGTCCTCTTCGTGGCACTCACTGGCGAGTCGACTGGGCTCAACTCGGCTGAGTCAAGCTGGTTCTAATTCGATCCGGCTGCCTTGCTGGTGAATGGCTTGAAGAGAAGGAAAGAAAAAGAGAGAAATGAGAGCAAGTAGAAGAAGAAGAAGAAAGAGATAGGTGGGATGGTTGTGTTGGGCCGAGTCAACTCAACTCGAACCGAGTCAACTTAACTCGAACCGAGTCGACTGAGGTGAGTCCATGTTTTCTTTCCAGATTGAACTACATCTATTATCATTGCGGTCATTATCATCATTTTAAGATTAATAAATTTTGAAATAAACTATTAGTAAATTATCCATGCTAACATTGGTTAATACACATGAGAAGTATCATTGTTAAAATATTATTATCTTATTTTACCATTCTTAAAATATTAATATTAATGTTGGGACATACCATGCATTTTCATTAGTATCATGTAGGCTAATATAAATCATAACACTAAGGTTAGCAATATTCTATAATCATTAAAATTTGTATTATAATTATTTTCACACCAACTAAAGTCCAAACCCTAAATCTAGTCTAGACCTAGGCAATCTAAAACATAAGCTATGATCTTAACCATTGGTAGGTTATCCATGCTAATAGCTGTTGTTACAAATAAAGATCACCGTTACTAAGAAGGAGAAACCAGGGGAAGAGGTGGTGCGTGTTGCACCAACTCAACCAGGTCGAGTTTGGCCTAAGTTGGGTCCAGGCTAGGCCAAGGACCCCTGCTGGGTGCTGGTTTGAGTGCTGTTGGGTGTTTCAACAGGAAAGAGAGAAAAGAGGGAAAGGAAGGTAAGAGAGAAACGGAGGAGAGAAAAGAAAGGAGATCGGTGTGTGTGGATGCAACCGTTGCACTCGTGCCGAGCCTGAGTCAGGCCAGGTTGGCGTTCCTTGCTAGGCATTTCTGGTAGCAGGAAAGAGGGAGAGAGAGTAGAGGAGAAGAAAGGGCAGAAGAAGAAGGAGAGGAACATTGTCCTCTTCATGGCACTCACTGGTGAGTCGACTGGGCTCAACTCGGCTGACTTTAGCTGGTTCTAATTCGATCCAGCTGCCTTGCTGGTGAATGGATTGAAGAGAAGGAAAGAAAAAGAGAGAAATGAGAGCAAGTAGAAGAAGAAGAAGAAGAAGAAAGAGATAGGTGGGATGGTTGTGTTGGGCCGAGTCAACTCAACTCGAACCGAGTCAACTTAACTCGAACCGAGTCGACTGAGGTGAGTCCATGTTTTCTTTCCAGATTGAACTACTTCTATTATCATTGCAGTCATTATCATCATTTTAAGACTAATAAATTTTGATATAAATCATTAGTAAATTATCCATGCTAACATTGGTTAATACACATGAGAAGTATCATTGTTAAAATATTATTATCTTATTTTACCATTCTTAAAATATTAATATTAATGTTGGGACATACCATGCATTTTCATTAGTATCATGTAGGCTAATATAAATCATAACACTAAGGTTAGCAATATTCTATAATCATTAAAATTTGTATTATAATTATTTTCACACCAACTAAAGTCCAAACCCTAAATCTAGTCTAGACCTAGGCAATCTAAAACATAAGCTATGATCCTAACCATTGGTAGGTTATCCATGCTAATAGCTGTTGTTACAAATAAAGATCACCGTTACTAAGAAGGAGAAACCAGGGGGAGAGGTGGTGCATGTTGCACCAACTCGACCAGGTCGAGTTTGGCCTAAGTTGGGTCCAGGCTAGGCCAAGGACCCCTGCTGGGTGCTGGTTTGAGTGCTGCTGGGTGTTTCAGCAGGAAAGAGAGAAAAGAGAGAAAGGAAGGTAAGAGAGAAATAGAGGAGAGAAAGGAAAGGAGATCGGTGTGTGTGGATGCAACCGTTGCACTCGAGCCGAGCCTGAGTCAGGCCAGGTTGGCGTTCCTTGCTAGGCATTTCTGGTAGGAGGAAAGAGGGAGAGAGAGTAGAGGAGAAGAAAGGGAAGAAGAAGAAGGAGAGGAACATTGTCCTCTTCGTGGCACTCACTGGCGAGTCGACTGGGCTCAACTCGGCTGAGTCAAGCTGGTTCTAATTCGATCTAGCTGCCTTGCTGGTGAATGGCTTGAAGAGAAGGAAAGAAAAAGAGAGAAATGAGAGCAAGTAGAAGAAGAAGAAGAAGAAGAAGAAGAAGAAAGAGATAGGTGGGATGGTTGTGTTGGGCCGAGTCAACTCAACTCGAACCGAGTCAACTTAACTCGAACCGAGTCGACTGAGGTGAGTCCATGTTTTCTTTCCAGATTGAACTACTTCTATTATCATTGCGGTCATTATCATCATTTTAAGATTAATAAATTTTGATATAAACCATTAGTAAATTATCCATGCTAACATTGGTTAATACACATGAGAAGTATCATTGTTAAAATATTATTATCTTATTTTACCATTCTTAAAATATTAATATTAATGTTGGGACATACCATGCATTTTCATTAGTATCATGTAGGCTAATATAAATCATAACACTAAGGTTAGCAATATTCTATAATCATTAAAATTTGTATTATAATTATTTTCACACCAACTAAAGTCCAAACCCTAAATCTAGTCTAGACCTAGGCAATCTAAAACATAAGCTATGATCCTAACCATTGGTAGGTTATCCATGCTAATAGCTGTTGTTACAAATAAAGATCACCGTTACTAAGAAGGAGAAACCAGGGGGAGAGCTGGTGCGTGTTGCACCAACTCGACCAGGTCGAGTTTGGCCTAAGTTGGGTCCAGGCTAGGCCAAGGACCCCTGCTGGGTGCTGGTTTGAGTGCTGTTGGGTGTTTTAGTAGGAAAGAGAGAGAAGAGAGAAAGGAAGGTAAGAGAGAAATGGAGGAGAGAAAGGAAAGGAGATCGGTGTGTGTGGATGCAACCATTGCACTCGAGCCGAGCCTGAGTCAGGCCAGGTTGGCGTTCCTTGCTAGGCATTTCTGGTAGCAGGAAAGAGGGAGAGAGAGTAGAGGAGAAGAAAGGGAAGAAGAAGAAGGAGAGGAACATTGTCCTCTTCGTGGCACTCACTGGCGAGTCGACTGGGCTCAACTCAGCTGAGTCAAGCTGGTTCTAATTCGATCCAGTAGCCTTGCTGGTGAATGGCTTGAAGAGAAGGAAAGAAAAAGAGAGAAATGAGAGCAAGTAGAAGAAGAAGAAAGAGATAGGTGGGATGGTTGTGTTGGGCCGAGTCAACTCAACTCGAACCGAGTCAACTTAACTCGAATCGAGTCGACTGAGGTGAGTCCATGTTTTCTTTCCAGATTGAACTACTTCTATTATCATTGTGGTCATTACCATCATTTTAAGATTAATAAATTTTGATATAAACCATTAGTAAATTATCCATGCTAACATTGGTTAATACACATGAGAAGCACATTGTTAAAATATTATTATCTTATTTTACCATTCTTAAAATATTAATATTAATGTTGGGACATACCATGCATTTTCATTAATATCATGTAGGCTAATATAAATCATAACACTAAGGTTAGCAATATTCTATAATCATTAAAATTTGTATTATAATTATTTTCACACCAACTAAAGTCCAAACCCTAAATCTAGTCTAGACCTAGGCAATCTAAAACATAAGCTATGATCCTAACCATTGGTAGGTTATCCATGCTAATAGCTGTTGTTACAAATAAAGATCACCGTTACTAAGAAGGAGAAACCAGGGGGAGAGGTGGTGCATGTTGCACCAACTCGACCAGGTCGAGTTGGCCTAAGTTGGGTCCAGGCTAGGCCAAGGACCCCTGGCTTGATCTTTGGTTTGAGTCTTCTTGTGTGTTTTCAAAGGAAAGAGAGAAAAGAGAGAAAGGAAGGTAAGAGAGAAACAGAGGAGAGAAAGGAAAGGAGATCGGTGCGTGTGGATGCAACCGTTGCACTCGAGCCGAGCCTGAGTCAGGCCAGGTTGGCGTTCCTTGCTAGGCATTTCTGGTAGCAGGAAAGAGGGAGAGAGAGTAGAGGAGAAGAAAGGGAAGAAGAAGAAGGAGAGGAACATTGTCCTCTTCGTGGCACTCACTGGCGAGTCGACTGGGCTCAACTCGGCTGAGTCAAGCTGGTTCTAATTCGATCCAGCTGCCTTGCTGGTGAATGGCTTGAAGAGAAGGAAAGAAAAAGAGAGAAATGAGAGCAAGTAGAAGAAGAAGAAGAAGAAGAAGAAGAAGAAGAAAGAGATAGGTGGGATGGTTGTATTGGGCCGAGTCAACTCAACTTGAACCGAGTCAACTTAACTCGAACCGAGTCGACTGAGGTGAGTCCATGTTTTCTTTCCAGATTGAACTACTTCTATTATCATTGCGGTCATTATCATCATTTTAAGATTAATAAATTTTGATATAAACCATTAGTAAATTATCCATGCTAACATTGGTTAATACACATGAGAAGTATCATTGTTAAAATATTATTATCTTATTTTACCATTCTTAAAATATTAATATTAATGTTGGGACATACCATGCATTTTCATTAGTATCATGTAGGCTAATATAAATCATAACACTAAGGTTAGCAATATTCTATAATCATTAAAATTTGTATTATAATTATTTTCACACCAACTAAAGTCCAAACCCTAAATCTAGTCTAGACCTAGGCAATCTAAAACATAAGCTATGATCCTAACCATTGGTAGGTTATCCATGCTAATAGCTGTTGTTACAAATAAAGATCACCGTTACTAAGTACTAGTACTTTATCTATCAATCTTACGTACAATCACTGTTAGTAGATCATACTATTTACTACATCACGAGGATTATTAACATCGCATAGCTAACCTAACCTTAATCATATAATTAAGGATAGGGGTGATGTTGTGATTATACTTCAATTAACGTTCAACTCCTAGAACGTAAGCGTTGATCAAAACTCTAGGATAAGCCCCTAATTCTACACTAAAAACCTAAAGACATGTAATTAAAACCCTAGGCAATTTGTAGGACTTGGATCTAATCATACGAGTTCCTGATTTATGGTAGGACTTGATTTTAAGGGCACGCG
This sequence comes from Magnolia changhungtana, assembly GCA_030180095.1. Classification (NCBI taxonomy): domain Eukaryota; kingdom Viridiplantae; phylum Streptophyta; class Magnoliopsida; order Magnoliales; family Magnoliaceae; genus Magnolia; species Magnolia changhungtana. Next base: position 8,687,349 of record JASAUF010000552.1, on the reverse strand, counting down.
CTTCCTAGCAGCCTTAGTTGGCATTGGCGATCCGACTTGGCAGGTGATGATTCTTCTCCTTGAGCCTTCCATCTTCTCAATAGCTTAAGTTATAGTTTTTATTTAAATTGATATCTCTCCTTTATAATCACATGTGTTAGCTAGTAGAAATTGACTTGTTGTATTACATGCTTTATGATTATCCTGTATAATTGTTCATGCTTGTGGATTTCTTTTTGTGGATTACTTATAGAACTTAAACTGGTACATTAGTGGGAAATTCCCACATATGAATGTACACCCATACTTGGGATGTAACTTGACTAGTTGTGATCGTAATGGACCTTCGACTTGGTGGTTATTAAGTGGTGGTTTTGATGGATCATTGATGTGGGCCTCCATCCAGGGTTGTTATGTCCAATAGTTTTTAAGGATGGTCTTTTATCTCATGGTTCTGATACTCGCCCTATGTGGCCTACTTTGATATCGCCCTATGTGGCTTTGTTCTAATATTTTTCTTATATGGGTTAGATGTTTTATACTGTGCAACCATGCGATGGTAAGCCCCATATATTGTAATATGATTGGCCACTAGTCGACGGGTTTTCATTAAACATCCTAAGATGGTAGTCTCATGGGCCAGGGATGGTGGAATGGGACACTATGCCAGAGCCGTCGGCTTACGCTGGGCCATGTGCTCCCCGTAGTGACCTTTGAGCTTATTTAAATTAGCTGATAGTAAATGGACTAATAATGAGCTGGCAAATCATACATATATAGCATATTTCGATGGCTTAGATCAATCTGCCCTACGATTACGCTGAATGTTGCGCTTATGACTAGTCATTCGATTGTGATAATGACTTGGATCACTCTGTCCTGCGATTATGCTGAATGTTGCGCTTATAACTAGTCTTATCTCTAGGTGACGACCCCAATGCCCGTCCGGATGTTTTTCCCGGGGCACAGACCGTCTGGATGTTTTACCCGGGTCCATAATTTCATTCATGCATCCATGCATCTAATAAGACTGCATTTACTCTATTTTAGTTGTCTGGTTGTTTTATAACTATGCTTATCTGATACGGCGGTGTGTAATCTTTAGAGGAATTCACACTGAGTTGGCCACTCATCCATCAAATATATAATTGTACAGATAGCACATGTGGCCCAGGTGAAATTCATATTTATATTGTCGAGGAGCAAGCTACATTTGACAGGGATGCATGATCGCGATTACTAAGAGTTGCTACAGGAATTCATATTTCAAATTTGTTGTAATTTACTTTATTTCACATGTAATATTATTTCATTTTGTAATTGTAAGAATGAGGACATTGGTTTGTATAAGTCATTATGGGCAACCTCTTGTATATTCTAAATGAAATTTAAAATTTTCTTTTTATACTTACTTGTCCATTCTATGCTCATCTGCTTACTCTGATGAAAGATAAAAGAAAAAAATATTATATTTGACCATCCTTTAAGGTTAACACTCGGGTTTTTGGGACACGGGTCATATACTCGGGTCGTGAAGATTCGGGGCATTACAGTTGGTATCTGAGCTTAGTTTGGACAAACTTGGCCTTGGGAAATGATCTTATACAAGCTTTAAATGTCTCAAATTAGGATGTTTGAAATTAGAAATTTGAACTTAGGTGAACTTCCCTTTTATTTAGAAGAATGATTGTGAATATAGAAATAAACTTAGGTCCCTTTTGAAATTATTAGAATAACCATTTGAACTTATATGAATTTCTTCTGTAGCTAGGAGAAATCAAGAACGAAGGTGCTTCAACCTTAGGTTCCCTTGAGAATTATAAAATTTGTCATTTGAATATATGTGGGATTCCCTTAGGAATTGCGAAGGTGATCATTTGAATTGATGAGGAGTCTGAGAATATAGAGACTCAAAATTTTAAGCCCTTCGAAAGGTTTTTTGAGTGATCATAGAACTTAGAAATGATCTAAGGTCCCTTGAAAAATATAGATACTCAATATTTTAGGTCCCTTAGAGAGTTGATGGATAATCTTAGAAATTACAAACTGAACTTAGATTCCTTTGAACATTTTAGGTTTAGTTATTTAAACTTAGGAAGGGAAACTATGGTTCCCTTGTAAACTACCAAAATAGTGGTGTGGACTTAGGAATTAAATGCGTACCAAACTACACAAGGACATCCTTACATTTGACTCCCAAATGACAACTTTTTAGAAATCTAGGATATAAACCTTCCAAAAATTTTCATGATTTGGGGCAACACTCTTGAAATAACTAGCACATGGATCGAACTTGGGCTTGTAGAAAGTCCCTAAGATGCCATATCATACAACGGATCGAAAACAAATGCTTTCTAAACCTGAGTATCGCACTAAGGATTGTAGTTTAAACTCCCTGATACGTCCCCTTACTTAGAAATAAAATGTCCCAAAATCCCGCCACATGAAATTAATCAAAGGTGGAGTTATAGAATCTTAAGTAAATTTTCAACCATAAGCTAAGTATATTGGGACTAGGCTTGGAATTCTAGGTGAACTTGGAAAAAAAAAACAAAAAAAAAACAAAATTTTAAACTTAGATTTCTTATAGAAACCTTGGTCCTAGAATTTTATGTTTAGACAATCAGAGTGCGCATTGGAAGCGTAATGGGCCACATAGTCTTATTCGTTATGAAAATGAATGGTCAAATGATATTTCCCATGAGCTTAGAGTGATCAGGGTCATAGAGTGATGGAATCATGTTTATGCAATGAGTACGCGGTTTGACCTAAATTTTAAGTCCTAGCAAGTCTCAATGATCTCATTGCCCTGATTAGGTAGAAGATCGAGATTTAGTAGGATTATGAATCGATACCATTGGATCCTTTGTTCTACGTAAGCAAATGATCAATGTATTGGGCTCAAACCTACTATAACCATCTCTTTGTGTTAGCTCGAACACAGGGAACCATGGGATTGGTAGGCATGGGAATAAATTACTAGTTTTGGTGGGTACTGAGAAGAGTTGTAAGTTTTTATAGAACCCACACACATTAGCCCAGTGACTAGCCTAAGGACTTGTTGAGTTAGAGATCTCTTGATGGAAGTTGCGATTTCACGTTCAGACACGTACGAGATAGGATACACCATTAGGATAACCCTTCTACTTATACCGTCAACGATTAGGGCGGGTATTATCAAATCTCGTGGGTAAAACCTTCTTTGAGGGGGGTAGTTGGAATGATTCGTGTTCTAATAGTAAGTCATAGGCGCTTGCGCACACAAAGGAACCTAGTTTGTAAATCACCGCTAACAATCATCGCTAAAGTGATGAATTTTGGGACAAAATTCTCTTTTAGGAGGGTAGTTTGTAACACCCCGTACCTTCCAGTACTCAAGTGTTACCATGTAAGCTAATTTAATATAAATACAAAAATATATATATATATATATATATATATATATACACACAAATAATGCAACCTAAATATAGACACTATGAAAAGAATATACTTTGTAAAGATTTAAAATTTTCATGTATTTAATGTATACAAGACATTTTGAAAATAATATTATATTAAATAGTCATAATGAAAAATAATGATTTCACAACGTAAAACCAAATTAAAAATATCAATGTAGCATTAAATATCTTTCATGAGTAAGTATACAAAAAAAAAAAAAAAAAAACCATTAGATACTTTAATGGAATCGTATATTATTTAACAACATTATTAAATACAAATATAATTTTAATTAAATAGAATATTGTACAACCTTCAATTCATCCATATGTATAATATGATATTGTAAATTATGAATTATATATTAATAAATATAGCCTGAATATAGTAGTATGATAATATTTGAAATTCTATTTACATATGTACATGAGGTTTTAAACATTTTAATTGTAAGTAATATGCACATATAATAATAATTATATTAACATTCGTATTGGTTAGTAATATACTATAAAAGCCTTAAAAATGGTCTATTAGGATCTTTTAGTCGTTAACATTCAATTTCGGAATGATCCGACCAGTAGATCGACGGGAATTCATCAATATGACCTAAATCAAGTTGTGGACCCCACCTAGACCTTAGATCGGCTTGATCATCAGCCCTAGAACCCTTGGAAGAGGCCCCTAGTAGAATGAACGGAGTGGATTCCATGTAAGAATCATGATGGACCCCACCTTGAGTCGCGAGTGCACAGGAGGAATGTGCACTCGTTGTGCACTGTGCGGAGCTACTCAGTCAGACTCCTCTAACTCGCTATTTCCTTAAGCGAAGAGAGAATCTCTCTCTCTCGTTGCACTAGCTAACGGACAATGTCCGTTTTGGACCCACTACGACCCACCATATGGTCCCCACCTTGATGATCAAAACCGTCCATCTAACTGAGAACGCATGTGAGACCAAAACCCAACCTTCACATTAGGCTTTCATGCATGTATGGACACACAAACCTCGCTGCAAAACGGCCCTACAAAACCATATTTCTAAAAATGGCAATTGTCTTCCTTGCCATGAGGGTGATCCGTGTGAGCCCTTCTCTCACAATCTTAGTTGTCCACACCGGTGCTATCAATGCCCTCCTTTTGATGAAGGCGGTTTAGGTCTTCCTTCCTTTAGAAAAATAGAAACCAGTAGTCGGTTCCTCACCTTACCACTTGTGCCTTAGGCGGTTGCAAACCAAAGCAATCCTGGCCATTTGATTCCGATCCTATAGCTCAAGAGAACTAGGGTTCTCTATATAAAAAAAAAGGGTGGATCGAGTAGCAACAGCTCTCTTCACCTCTTACAGCCGCAAGACATCCAAAATCTTCTCCCTTCGAACCCACCACCTAATTCTCCCTGAAGCTTTGAAAAAGCTTGTCTACAAGCTCCATGGGGTTCATCTGGACTGCTAGGAAGAGTCGGTTCGAAGAAATACATCCCCGACGTCAATCCGCCATTAACAACCAGCCTTCTTCCTCGTCCTTACTACACCAACCCGACTCAGTTGGGTCACTGTTGGAGTGGGTCTCATAGATTTGAGATGCCGGATATGGGTGAGAGAGAGAGAGAGGCTGAGAGAGAAAAGAGAAGGAATGAAGAAGGAGAAACCAGGGGGAGAGGTGGTGCGTGTTGCACCAACTCGACAAGGCCGAGTTCGGCCTGAGTTGGGTCCGGGCTAGGCCAGGGACCCCTGCTGGGTGCTAGTTTGAGTGCTGTTGGGTGTTCTAGCAGGAAAGAGAGAAAAGAGAGAAAGGAAGGTAAGAGAGAAACGGAGGAGAGAGAGGAAAGGAGATCGGTGTGTGTGGATGCAACCATTGCACTTGGGCCGAGCCTGAGTCAGGCCAGGTTGGCGTTCCTTGCTAGGCATTTCTGGTAGCAGGAAAGAGGGAGAGAGAGTAGAGGAGAAGAAAGGGAAGAAGAAGAAGGAGAGGAACATTGTCCTCTTCGTGGCACTCACTGGCGAGTCGACTGGGCTCAACTCGGCTGAGTCAAGCTGGTTCTGATTCGATCCAGCAGCCTTGCTAGTGAATGGCTTGAAGAGAAGGAAAGAAAAAGAGAGAAATGAGAGCAAGTAAAAGAAGAAGAAGAAGAAGAAGAAAGAGATAGGTGGGATGGTTGTGTTGGGTCGAGTCAACTCAACTCGAACTGAGTCGAATGAGGTGAGTCCATGTTTTCTTTCCAAATTGCACTACTTCTATTATCATTGCGGTCATTATCATCATTTTAAGATTAATAAATTTTGATATAAACCATTAGTAAATTATCCATGCTAACATTGGTTAATACACATGAGAAGTATCATTGTTAAAATATTATTATCTTATTTTACCATTCTTAAAATATTAATATTAATGTTGTGACATACCATGCATTTTCATTAGTATCATGTAGGCTAATATAAATCGTAACACTAAGGTTAGCAATATTCTATAATCATTAAAATTTGTATTATAATTATTTTCACACCAACTAAAGTCCAAACCCTAAATCTAGTCTAGACCTAGGCAATCTAAAATATAAGCTATGATCCTAACCATTGGTAGGTTATCCATGCTAATAGCTGTTGTTACAAATAAAGATCACCGTTATAAAATACTAGTACTTTATCTATTAATCTTACGTACAATCACTATTAGTAGATCATAATATTTACTACATCACGAGGATTATTAACATCACATAACTAACCTTAATCATATCATTAAGGATAGGGGTGATGTTGTGATTATACGTCAATTAATGTTCAACTCCTAGAACCTAAGCGTTTATCAAAACTCTAGGATAAGACTTCTACACTAAAAATCTAAAGAAAAGTAATTAAAACCCTAGGCAATTTGTAGGACTTGGATCTAATCATACGAGTTCCTGATTTATAGTAGGACTTGATTTTAAGGGCACGCTTCCTAGCAGCCTTAGTTGGCATTGGCGATCCGACTAGGCAGGTGATGATTCTTCCCCTTGAGCTTTCCATCTTCTCATTAGCTTAAGTTATAGTTTTTATTTAAATTGATATCTCTCCTTTATAATCACATGTGTTAGCTGGTAGAAATTGACTTGTTGTATTACATGCTTTATGATTATCCTGTATAATTGTTCATGCTTGCGGATTTCTTTTTGTAGATTGCTTATGGAACTTAAACTGGTACATTAGTGGAAAATTCCCACATATGAATGTACACCCATACTTGGGATGTAACTTGACTAGTTGTGATCGTAATGGACCTTCGACTTGTTGGTTATTAAGCGGGATGGATCATTGATGTGAGCCTACCATTCACGGTTGTTATGTCCAATGATTTTTAAGGATGGTCTTTTATCACATGGTTCTGATACTCGCCCTATGTGGCCTACTTTGATATTGCCGTATGTGGCTTTATTTTAATATTTTCCCTATATGGGTTAGATGTTTTATATTATGCAACCATGCGATGGTAAGCCCCATATATTGTAATATGATTAGCTACTAGTCAACGGGTTTCCATTAAACATCCTAAAATAGTAGTCTCATGGGCCAGGGATGGTGGAATGGGACACTATGCCCAAGCTGTCGGCCTACGCTGGGCCATGTGCTCCCCTTAGTGACCTTTGAGCTTATTTAAATTGGCTGATTGTAAATGGACTAGTAATGGGCTGGCAAATCAAACATACATGGCATATTTCGATGGCTTGAATCATTCTGCCCTGCGATTACGCTGAATGTTGCGCTTATGAACAGTCATTCGATTGTGATAATGACTTGGATCACTCTGCCCTGTGATTACGCTGAATGTTGTGCTTATAACCAGTCTTATCCCTGGGTGACAACCCTAATGCTCGTCCGGATGTTTTTCCCGAGGCACAGACTGTCTGGATGTTTTACTCGGGTCCATGATTGCATTCATGCATCCACGCATCTAATAAGACTGCATTTACTCTGTTTTGGTTGTCTGGTTGTTTTATAACTATGCTTACCTAATGTGGCAGTGTGTAATCTTGAGGGCAATTCATACTGAGATAGCCACTCATCCATCAAGTATACAACTGTACAGGTAGCACAGGTGGCCCAGATGAAATTCACATTTATATTATCGAGGAGCAAGCTACATTTGACAAGGATACATGATTGCGATTGCTAAGAGTTGCTACAAGAATTCATATTTCAAATTTGCTATAATTTACTTTATCTCACATGTAATATTATTTCATTTTGTAATTGTAAGAATGAGGATATTGCTTTGTATAAGTCATTATGGGCAACCTCTTGTATACTCTAAATGAAATTTGGAATTTTCCTTTTATACTTACTTGTCCATTCTACGCTCATCTGCTTACTCTGATGAAAGATAAAAGAAAATTGTTATATCTGACCATCCTTTAAGGTTAACACTCGGGTTTTTGGGACACGGGTCATATACTCGGGTCGTGAAGATTCGGGGCGTTACACCAATGCACCTGCGGTCTTCATGCAGTTGATAAACGAGATCTTCTGTCTGTATCTTGATCATTTTGTTATAGTATTCATCGACGACATTCTGCTCTATTCGAGGACCTATGAGGAGCATAAGCAGCATTTGGAGATTGCATTATAGACCCTCTGTGCCCACCAGCTGTATACGAAGCTGGAAAAGTGTGAGTTTTGGCAGGAGGAGGTGAAGTTTCTTGGTCACGTGGTGACAAATGAGGGTGTCGTCGTGGACCCCTCGAAGGTTGAGGTAGTGTGTCAGTGGGACCAGCCCATGACTATGTCCGAGATCCACAGTTTTCTTGGTTTGACGGACTATTACTGATGTTTCATTGAGGGCTTCTCTCATATCGTAGCCTTGTTGACCAAGTTGACTGAGAAGGGCGTAGAGTTTATTTGGAGCGATGCCTATGAGCGAGCATTTATGGAGCTGAAGGACCACCTCACGTCCGCTCCTGTCCTCACTCTTCCCTTTGGGAGTGATGGATTTGTTGTATTTACCGATGCTTCGCGTATTAGCTTAGGTGTTGTCTTGATGCAACATGGGAGACTAGTGGCTTATACGTCTCACCAGCTCAAGGTCCATGAGTTAAACTACCCCACTCATGATTTGGAGTTGGCAGCGGTCGTCTTTGCATTGAAGGTGTGGAGACACTATCTCTATGGGGTCACATTCGAGCTCTTCTCCGACCACAAGAGCTTGAAGTATTTATTCTCTCAGTCCAAGCTGAACATGAGGCAAAGACGTTGAATGAAGCTCCTGAAAGACTATGATTTCGACATCCAGTACCACCCAGGCAAGGCGAACGTGATGGTGGATGCCCTCAACCATCAGCTACGAGGCCTGGTGGCACACATAATGATTCAAGAGTAGAGGATGCTCGACGATATAGTAAAGTATGACTTCGATTTTAGTCTGCAATCTTCTATAGTTCAGCTATCGAGCCTGTCGATTCAACCCTCTCTTGTCACAAGGGTGATCGAGGATCAGCAAACAGATGAGTTGTTACAGGATTACCGAGCAAAGGCAGCATCAGAGAGTCAGACAGATTGGCAGATTAGTTTTGATGGTGGACTTCGCTTCAGAGGTCGACTGTGTGTCCTGGATATTCTTGAGTTGCGTAGAGATCTTATGACCGAGGCACATCGATCGTAGTTTTCTACCCACCTTGGCTCGACAAAGATATATCATGATATGAGGAGACAGTATTTTTAGGTGAGGATGAAGTACCAAATTGCCAGTTTTGTAGCCGAGTGTGACACATGCTAGCATGTGAAGGCCAATCATCAGAGACCCCCTGGTCCATTGCAGTCATTGAGCATCCCGATGTGGAAGTGGGAGCACATTCTACTGATTTTACCATGGGTTTGCTGAGGACTCAACACGGTCATGACGCCATCTGGATTGTCGTGGATCGCCTAACGAAGTCGGCACATTTTCTTACGATTCATGAGACTTGGTATGCGGACCGGCTCACCAAGCTGTTTGTTGATGAGATCATGAGACGGCACGGTGTTCCTATCTTGATCGTTTTAGACCGACACCCAAAGTTCACGTCTCAGTTTTGGGGGAGCTTTCAGAAAGCAATGGGTACTGATTTACAACTCAGCACCGCATATCATTTGCAGACCAATGGTCAGACCGAGAGGGTCAACCAGATCCTTGAGGATATGCTTCGGGCCTGCGCGATTGACTTTGGGGGGTAGCTAGGATCAACATCTGCGATTGGCTGATTTCGCATACAACAACAACTATCAGGACACCATTGGCATGACTCCTTTTGAGGTATTATATGGCAGACCATGCAGATCTCCGAGTTATTAGAGTGAGGTCAGAGAGCTGCGTCTCCTAGGTCCTGAGCTTGTGCAGCAGACGTCAGAGGCTATCGATATCATCAGGCAGAGGATGCGCACAGCTCAGAGCCGGCAGAAGAGTTTTGCTAATCATTAACGTTGTCCCTTGGAGTTCGATGTTGGGAATAAAGTGTATCTCAAGGTCTCGCCCATAAAGGGCATAGTTCAATTTGGAGTGAAGGGTAAGCTTGCCTCGAGATTCATAGGACCTTTCGAGATCACTGAGCGTGTTGGGGCTGTGAGCCATCGGCTTGCCTTACCATCTCAGTTGTCTAGCATCCACAATGTTTTCCATGTCTCTATGCTGAGGAAGTGTGGGTTAGACATCGTTCCTATTATCGATTGACAGCCACTGAAGGTTCATGAGGACGCTTCTTACATTGAGCAGCCAGATCGTATCCTTGATCGAAAGGAGCAGGTCCTTCGGACCAAGGTCATCCCCTTGGTGAAGGTTCAGTGGGGTCACCATTCTGTTGATGAGCATCTTGGGAGTGCAAGGCAGAGATTCGAGAGCGCTATCCTCATCTCTTTAATGATTGATCATATGTTGTATCTTGTATGCCGTCTCCAATTTTATATGATGATGTTGTGTTTCCTCTTTCTTTATGAGTCATATCTAGTTGCGATGATAATATAAATTTTGAGGACAAAATTTTTATTTAGAGGGGAGAGTTGTAAGACCTGTACCTTAGACCGTACCATTCCGTAGGCTCCTGCGGTCCTCCAGGTCAAATTCCAGCAACCCTCAACCTGTATCCAACATTTGCGCGTGATCCTAAGCCGAGTCCTGCATACTGAAGTCGGCTTGACCTGAAACTTGTACCCTAGCGACCGCGCCGTCGCAGCGGTTCCAATGCCATAACTCACGCACCGATCTGATACCCAAGCTAGAAGATATGGGCCCGCATTCATTTCGAGGAAAACGCCGCGCGTGCCAATTTTGAGAGAATCTTTACGGCCTATCTCATCAATCAATCAAGTACACACCATACCACAAGTACTAACAACCCATCCCTTCCCATTCCTAAAGTCAACTCTCTCTCTCTCCCTCTCTCTCTCTCTCCACCCATCCCTTTATTACAACTCCATCACTCCACCCATCACCCATCACTCCAACTCTTTTCATCCCATCACTTCCCTCTCTCTCTCTCTCATTATCTCTCTTCACTCATAAGCAACAAAAAAATATCCCACGTCCAAGCCTCCCCAAGCTCTCCCAAAACAACAAGTGTGGGCCACTTTCCTACTATCTCATCTCCCATCTCAACCTTCCAATCTCCATCAACCTCCATTAAAATAGTAGGCAAGGAGTATATGAGTCCTATGAGCTAAAGAAGAAGGCCGATAGGTGGGTGATCCACCGTTAAATCTCAATTTTTAAGGGCTCACTTGTTGTGGGACCCACTTGATGTATGCATGGTGTAAGGGAGGGCCCAATAGTGGCGGGGCCCCTCCCCTTCTCACACTTCTCTCTCTTTCTTTCTCTTCTTCTTACTTTGATGATGGTGATGATGTGTGTGGCCCATTTGATGTGTCCAATGATCTGGACCGTCCAGATTTTCTTGGATATCCAGCAGATGTGACCCACTTGCTACTCGTTTTCGGGCCTGCCCGGATGTAAGAAAACATGAAGATTAGCTTGGTTAATGGGATAGTCCACTGATGCAGTCCCCTCCATATATGTGTTGCACGTTGGCAAAACACAACATCAGCCAAAAAATAATAATAATAAAACAATTTTTGGTGGGCCACACCACGTGAACCCACCTTACAGACCGTGGATCCAACCATCCAGCGTCATTCCTTGGACGCTAAATGTTGTAATTTTATAATATAATATTATATATATATATTATATTATATTTTATAATATATATTGCATTGGTTATATATATTATATAATATAATATATTATATTAAATGTAATTAGGTGGGCCACACCCATGTGATATCTCCACTGAATACATCTAGCCGTCCATTGCTGGACGCTGGATGTTAGGTGGATTTATATTATAATGTATATAAAGTTATATATATATATAATAAATATAATATTTATATTAGATTTTTATATAATTGTGGTGGGCCCCACGTGGGACCCACTTGTGCCGTTTGAACTCTTACAACAGCTATATAATTGCTATATATATTGACGTCAGCTGGGTCTGGGAACCACCGGATGAGTAGTTTGCACCACCCCAGCCATCCATGTGGGTGGGGCCACCGTGTAATCCACACTGCCCATCTTTATGCAATCCACACTGTCCGTCTAATGGATACATGAATGAACGAGGGTCATTTACTAGTAGGCCGCGTCTCCCACTATGTCGTGGTCAGTTGGAAAGGGGTGTGACCCTACCCACCTGAGTGAGGGGGCAATTTCTAGGTTGAGTTTAACCAGCTTGAGGAATAGGTCCACTATCGACGAGCCAGACCCGATATTGGTAGGCAGATAGTGAGGTCTCTTCTACTCACCCAGTTGTGCGCTCGGATAGGAGCGGCAAGCTGGCGTAGAGTGCACTAGACCCCGGTGATTATCCAAAGTGAGAACTATACTGATATTTGATGTTTTGGCGATGAGCTGCATTGACATATGGATTTAGATGAGGACTGGTGTGCTTGAGTTACATCTTGCATCACATGGCCTTAGTTTGGCCAACATCATTCACTCCTTGCATTGCATGGTCTTGATAAGGCCAATAGCACTCATGTCTTGCATCGCATAGCCTTGGTACAGCTGATGACATTCATGGACTTACTGGTGTTTCCGCGTTACACTGATATTACAAACTTGTATTTCTATCATATGCACACACTTTCACCACCCCCAAAGTTTTCTATAAGCTTATGCATGACCGTTGCGTGCAGTTAACGCTAGGCAATAGCAGTTCATGAGCAGGAACATGCTGTAGAGCTTCCATAGTTTTGGCTTTATTATCTTTATTTCCCTTCATACGCATTGTACTTTAAAGTTTTTTTACATTAGTGGATTTTGTGATGGTGTTCTTGTAGTTATTGTTCATGGGTTGTGCTTATGGTTATGCTCATTACGAATCAAATCGATGTTGAAAATCCTCCTTGTAGGATTCCATGATTGAAACCTAGTGTATGGGTGTCGAGAGCAGAGAATGGGGTACTACGGAGGCTGTCAGTGCCAGATTCGACGATCTGAAATTTTGTGAGCCTGGTTTCCAAGTTTGGGGTGTGACAGCCACTATGAGCTCCCTTAGATGGCCCATATACAACACATACAATAAGATGGGTCCCAAATCATGTGGGCCCGATAACAAAATCACGATCTAGTACTATGAACACCCACCGATTTCGCTCCTCCTAGGCTCCCTGGACTCCTTAACTCCTAGGCTTTCCCTTTGATGGAAGATGATGATGATTGAAGGGCTAGGATGGAAGATATGGGGGTAGGAAGTGGACCACACCTAGTTTCTCCTTTCCCTTGGACGTCTCTCTCCTTGGGGTTGCTTGGAAAAATGGTAGAAGAATGAGAGAGAAAGGAGATGTAAGGAGAGATGGATGGAGTGATGGGTGATATGAGTAGTGTAAGAGAGAGTTGACTTGGGGAATGACTTGTGTACTTAGGGATGGGATAAAGTGATGGGTTGTACTTTGATTGATTGATGTGATGGGTTGTAAAGATTCTCTCGAGATTTGCAATGTGCTATTTTTCCAAAATATATGCGGGCCCATAACTCCTGGCCTGGGTATCGCGTCGTGCGCGAGACGCAACGTTGGAACCACGGCAACGGTACGGTCACAAGAGTACAAGTTTCGAGTCAAGTCAACTTGAAATGACAGGGTGTGACTCAGGATTGCGTGCGAATGCAGATTATAGGTCGTGGTTTGCCGGAATTCAACCGGGAGGACCGCGGAAGTCTAAGGAATGGTAAGGACTATGATACGGGCCTCACAGATTTTAATAATGAAATATCCAAATTTTAATTGATTCAATTCTCTTAGATCTCAAAGAAGAGTATAGTTTACTCTCTTAGATTAAGTCTAAAATGATCTTGAGAAAAAAGGAATTGAATAAGCTATTAGAATAAAATATATAAATACTAACGGATAGCTTGCCGAGGACTTGAGCTTCTCTCTCTCTTACAGAAGGATTAAAGTAAATTTTCATTGTAATTTGGAATGAGAGAAAGACTCAATTTATAGGCAAAGAAGTTAGAACTTTGGCTAGCCTAAAATAGGCTTCGACTAGCCCGAATTCATCAGATTATGTTCAATGGATTTCTGATCGTGCAGGATAAGATTTATCCAAAATTCGGCTGGCCTGTGGTCAAATTCAGCTGGCCGAATTTCTGTGAATTTTAAAAGATTGCATTGCTGGAATTTCACCCGAACTTTCTTGAGTTAGTCGAATTTCAAGCTTAAGCTAGCCAAATTTTCCACAGAAGTTGTTATATAGCTTGAGCTTGAAGTTGGGCTGGCCGAGGAAGTTAGGTTAGCCGAACTAGAAGTTAGGTTGACCGAATTTCATAGCAAAAACACTTATAAAAACTCAAAATATAGAATTTTTGAAAGCACCTATTCCTAAGGTCTTTATAGGCTTATACCACCTATGTTATAGCAAATATCTGAGTCACCTAGTTTTAAATTTAGTCATGAACTTCGACTTGAATACGAGCAACGATTTCTTTGAGAAGATGTGTTGATCCTGACTTGATCATAAGCCGATCTTGAGCTGATCTTCAGGCATCTAGAATTGTTGTGAATCCATACTTAAGAACTGATCTTGAATCACTTTTGTCTTACGAACTTTTGTCTTATGAAATTTGACAATCTATGTGTGCTTAACTTAGTAGCACTTACATATTCAACAACATTTCATTAGAAAGCTCATTGATGAGCACATCATTTCACTGGATTATGTGCCTACTGAGGCTCTCCTCCACCTAGAGGCTCTCCCATCTTTATCCATCGTCTATTCCATCAATCGAGAGCTTCAATTCACCCATTCCACCATCGATTCCTCCTTCCACTCATCCACATTTCAATTTTTTAGGTAAGGTTTACTCTGTGTACATTTTTCTTTGTCCTTCTTTCCCTTATGTCGTCATTTGTTGCTCATCCCATGGCATCTCCTTCGCGTCGGGGTGGCTCTTCACCATAAAAAGAAAGATTAAGATGATCGACCACTGGCCAACACTCGGACAAAGACGGTTGTCATTAGAGGTCGTGATCTATCCTGCACCACATCATCCCATCCACCTCATAGGGAACAATCACCACATGCCTCCTCTTCTTAGGATGAAAACAAGCCCCAACGAAAGGAATGGGAATGAATTTAATTCTGGAGCGTTATGCTTGAACGACCGACTACCTTAGAGTATCTAGAAGGATATAGGGTGCATGAACTCCTCACTACCATTAATTGGTACCCTATACTCCAAATGGGTGGTCCCATCAAACCCAATACTGTATGAAAATTTTACTCTTGCTATAGAAATCCCACCAATAATCCCCCTAACTCGAGGTTCATTACAACGGGGAGTTTGGACCATCTTGTTGGATGATATGTAATGTGTTATTTCTATTCTTAATTCCAATGAGGGAGTCCCTCCTTTGGGGGTCATAGGATTGATAGCAGGGAGGTAATGACCCACGCGTTATGCAATGGTCAAAACTTCCCATTGCAAGATAGGAATGCTCTTCGGGCTTCCCTCATGGCCTATAACTTTAGGATTCTACATGTTATTTTTCTCACAAATGTTTATCTGAGAAAAGAGAATTGAGTCGACCTCACGCAGTATATGGCTGAGACTCTCTATCATGTTAGAGCGCAAGTTGTGCCTTCTGACACGAGTCATGGATGAGCTACATTCTGTAACGTCTTACAGCGAATGCGACACTGCCTTGCTCATATTCAAGTTCTTAATATCCAAGCTAGCCTATTGCTTAGGTCTTACTGATAGTGGAGAGGCTACTACTGAACTGACTCCCATCAATCATGCCAAGTTTAAGAAGATAAAGCTACTATTACTGGGAATCCTAACACCATAACAACCTCCTTCTGATCATCCTATTGCTGACACTAGAGCCACTCCCACTACAGTCAAGTCCTCTTAGGCCGATCCCTCTTGTGATCCTAAGGATGTCCCTAAGGCACCTCTCACAGTTCCTGTAGAGACTCCTATGACCACTCATCCTCCAGAGACTCATAATTACGTTTGATGCATGCTTCAATACTGGGAGCAGATTCTAGCTAATCGAGCATGTCTTCACATGGAACAGGCTCAACTTCTAGCTGGGCAAGCAACCATAGTGGAGTGCTTAACGTGCATTGAACAATAGTTTGATGCTTTGTGACAATCATCCTGCTGCTCCAACGCTCCTACAGATTCTGGACATGGACGATTTACAGATTCTGGCCCAGGGTCGACAACCTAGTCTTAGATGATGTTATGGTGATGTTTTAAGACAGTGGTTTTCATAAAGTTGTGTTGATATTTTGCTTATATGTTGACCATCTCGGTCATAGGGCATTTTTTGATTGGCCAAAGATGTGCATATGTATTTGGATATATCAATTTTGGGTCATGTTGGGGAACTTGCCCATTTTGCATTAGCATATGTATGTGGATTTAATGTAAAACCTTCTTTATGATTTGAATGATATTGCGCTGCACGCCCTATTTTCTATCCAGTTCAATGAATATGTTGTTGATCTATATTAAATGCTTCTAATCCCCCGTATTTAAATGTTTCTCTTCTCCCTCTTGTGCTTCTAGATATATCTTTGTGCTAACTTATCTCTGTTAATTACTGACAAAAAGGGGGAGAACAAGTCCCACGAGAACCTATCATTGTGTTTGATACAGGGATTTAAGGGGAACAAATGAAGCCAAGTGTGTCTCTATTCATGTCGATTTTGTATAGAAAATTGTATATCTTGTATAGTGAAGACATGTATATGAGTCATATTGAAAAGAGTAATAGTTTTGGGATAATCATAATATAGAGACTATGATACATTTAGGTTATGTGTTTTGTCACGTAATTGACAAAGGGAGAGATTGTAAATGCATTAATTTGTCAATTAGCGTGAAGTCAGTTTCATCAAGTGAGATGAGCGCCAATCAAGTTGAAGATATCAAGACTTGAAGAGTCAAAGTGTGTGAAGTGAAGACACAAAGGCTTATGCATGTGCCAAAACCTAGACAAACTAGTAAAATCCCAAAAAATTTCATTAGGTGGCCTAAACAATCATAGAAATTCCCCAATCCATATAGTCAAGGTAAAGTGTCCATTACATTAAGATGAACCATGTGGAAGAAAGTGCAAAAGAATTAAACTTGAAAAATTCATCAATTGCACAGAGTATGTTGTTGTCGATACATGGACAGCCTCCTCGACAGGTCGGTAGGTCAGTTAGACAAGTCGAAATACATGGCCGACAGGTTGAAATGTCCAAAAACAAGACAGAAAAGAAAACTGATATTTCTAAGGATTTCGATCCATAGATGAAATATTTCGACAGGTTGAAGGTCAATTTTGACAAGTCGAAAACAATGGTCGATAGGTCAAAAGTGCCAAAAAATGGACAAAGAATGAAATTCATAATTTGACAGATTTCGACCCATAAATGGGATATTTCAACAGGTTGAAGGTAAATTTTGACAGGTCGAAAATGGCAGTAGACCGATCAAAAGTGAAAAAAATCTGCACATATATAAACACATTGTGCCACTGACTATTTCAACAGGTCGAAGCATCGGGTTAACATATCGATAACTAGCCATTTTTTACTGTTTTTAATCTTTTTTATAAATCCAATCCTTGAGCAATTAATCCCCAAGGTGAGAAATTCATAGAGCCTTGTGAGAGTCTTATTCCCTAGAAAAAACCCCTCCTTCGAAGCTCTTTCCCTTATGGGGTTCATCATTCAATCCTTGTGATCAAGCACATTTATTGAGCATTCAAAAATCGGATTGAAATATGAACTCCAACATTCATTAATGCCCCATTTCTCATCTTTAATGGCAAATCTTTTATGCTAAAGGGTATGAAATGCTTGTCCATGGGGTTCCTAACTTATACCCTCAAAGATCTCTCATCTTGAGTTAGGTTCACCTACCCCTTCTTTCATACCTTAGCACTAGAAAGGCACATCTGAAATTGCGGTAAAGACCGCTTTAGTTGAAGTAGGAATATGCCGATATGTCCTAGAGGGGGGTGAATAGGACTTTTTAATAAATTTATAATAATTTAAAATCCTATCACTCTAATCCTAACAACAAGCATATATTAGGATTACTCAAGAGTAACTCTACTGGCTTCTAAGCCCGGTAGAGGATCCAATCACAAACTATTTGAAAGATGAATAATCTGCAAACTAGTTTATGATGTATATGACTCTATGTGTGTGAGGTGTGATCTCAGATAATCAAATAAAAAAGCATTCCAGGAAATCACATAAACAAATGAAAGACAATAACAATCTCAAACACAGTCATTTTTATGGTGGTTTGACTATTTGTCTACTCCACTCCTAGTAGACGCACTCAACCCTTGAGTATGCCAGATTTCACTAAGGAGGTTTCACACGGTTCACCTTTAACCTTTACAACCTACACCTAGGCTGACTGTTTATGCTCTCAAGAGTAAGGGTTAACTTAAAACACCCACTTTTAGGCACACTGGCCAAGGATCTTCCACAAGACCCTAACTGTTTATACTCTCACGAGCAAGGGTCAACACAACGCACCCACTATGTACACTCTCATCGGAGGCCTCCTAGAGAACTTGCAAGGGGTGAGAAGCACCTTAGACCCAATCCTACAAAGAAATGATCCAAGGGTCCTCTGGACTCTGATAACTTAAAGATAAGCAGATGAGTCCCTTTCAGTGCATTATTGAAGATCTCCTCCTTTATTGATGAAGAGTCTTCTGATTCCTTGAACCGTAACTCAGAAGATATACTAATGCGTGACGACAGGTTGGATCAAGGTTATGATGGAATCCTACTTTCAAAATATTTTCCTATAAAGGAGATAGAGTGATTCCAATCATATATGCATTCAAGGCATCCCAACTTAATAATTTGTCATTAAGATGGTAGCTGGAGGATCCTTGAATGCAAAAGTTCATTCCCCAATCCACTCTATTGAATGTCAATGATGAGAGTGGATTGGAGGATGAACTTCCATGAGAGAAAGGGCTTTGGGTATATGATCTAAGGTTAAGCACTCAAAAGCACTCTCTTCTTTCTCTACCAGCAACTATAGACAAGTCCTCTTTATATAGGTAAAAGGTTCCAACGGATATAAAATGGTCACATTTATGAAAGAGTTTGATATCATCGAGTGTATACTCTTGATTGTATCGACGGGCCGCTCGATGACATAAACTCAAATGTCATACGCTTTTAAAACCTTTTGCCAGCTGGTCGATGAAATCGAAACAAATGTCGATGTCATCGGATTTCGAACTCCAATTTCATCAAGACGAGGATCGATTCCTTGACATTTGAAAATGAGAGAGACTTGCCTTAAAATATTTCAGGTTCACAAGAATGATCGAGGGACCTTCGTTATCATCGAAATTTGAATGTCGATGATATCGATAGTTGTGTCAATGCATCGATAAATCCAAAAGATTTTCTATTAAGCTTGTCGGATAGTTTATGTCAATGTTCGATGCAATCGATACCGTATCGATATCATCGATATTTGAATATCGATTCTATCGAGTGCCCCTCGATCCAAGATAAAAACATCTTGAAAATAGTTGTTGGAAACCTGTATCCAAGACCAATATCATCAAAGGCCTTTCGATATCATCGGTTTTTTGAATTCCGAGGATATCAAGGAGTACTTTGATATATCGAAGGTCTTCATAATTTTCTTTAGAAAAACAGGGACACAAAAGCTCTGTAGTCAATTTTATCGAGTCAACTTCGATAGACTCGAGATTCAAATATTGATGAGATCGATAGGGGTGTCGATGCATTGATAATTCCATCCAAAAGAGTATGTAGTTGCTGGATATCTTTGGTTCTCATTTCGATGGTATTGATTGATCATCGAGGACATCAACACCACTTATCAATTATATCGATCAGTCTATCGATAAATCGACAGAGGTAGAAAACTTAGAGATTTTCTGAATTTGTGAACAAGTTTTCTAACCCAAAAACCCTATGATATTCTAACTAGTTTTAAGGGTTTCATTTACCTGGTGTTTTGGGACATGGGATGTGAGGCTTAAATTTACCTGTGGTGATTTCAGGTGCACATCCGGTTGAGGCAGACAGTTGATTGATCTTCCTATGGAGCTTCTCTATTTAGCCGACTCAACACTCACGCTAATTGACAAACTAGGGCACCTTCAACATCTACTTCATGGTTGTGGTTCAAGGGAGTTGAAGAAGATGCTTTTGTGATAGAGGAAACTCTTTAACAAGGCTCATTCAATGGGGCTCAACTACTTTAAGTAAGAAAGTTATTTTTTTAGTCCATTTTTTCTGAAAACCAATTTTTGTGTAGAATTGGGATTCAGAGTTTGACCAACCAAACTCGCCAAGTCCTTGTGTAGGCATCCGATGGGAGCATATGTTTGTTGTCCTTGTGTAGGGCGTCTTGATTAAGTTTGAGATCCAAACTCTCTAAGACCTTTTGTAGACCATCGATGGATGTAAAACGTATAGACCCTGTGTAAGCTATGAAGGTTTATGGTAAACTTGATTTAAAACCATTTTGATAGTGAAATCCGATACACTCTAAGAGAGAGTGAGTCAACCAGGAGTGGAGTAGACACATAGCTGAACCACTATACATCATGTGTAATGGGATAGATGATTTTTGCTTGAAGTTATCTTATTTTGTTGAATGATTGTCGATGCATATTCTTATTGCAATAAACATGTTTCATAGAATGTACACATGATATTTTAATATTATTTTGTTTTAGTCTTGAGCTGATTTGATACATCCATTTATCCTTGTTTTATTGTTTTATTTGAGTAAATATGAGGTGGCTAATTGTTGTTTAAATTGTTAAAATTTTGAAAGTCCCATTCATCCCCTAGGACATTAGTCATATATCCAAGCTTCACTTGTAGCGGTAAAACCACAATTTCAAATTCCAACGGTCATGAAATGGGCAAAAACGGCTAGTCTTTAGTCAGACCGAATGGAGCTTTGGTCACATCGAATTAGATAGGAAAAGTCGTTGGACAAGTTTTGGCACTTTCGGTCAAACTAAATATGGTTTTTGATCGGACCAAATGTGGCATTCAATTGTAGCTGAATTACCTTGGATTTCTGTTTAACACGATATTTTGTGTTAGCAGATTTCGGTGGTATTGAAGGTTGTTGAAATTGCATATTGTTTTCTAGCAACTTGGTGCCTCTAAAGCCTATTTAAGCATGCTCAATTAAGGCTCTCAAGGCTTTGGATGATCAAACAAGGTTTTCCTATTAGGAATGGACCATCTTGAGGTTTAGGTTGTTTTAGGTTAACATTATTTACTTCGTAATGATGGGCCTTATATACATGTTCTTTACTCTTTGATGCTTCACGTCCACTGGTGTCTTCAGTCTTTAGCTTCTAAGGGTTCACCAACTCCCTGAGACATAGACTTACGTGATTGACAAATAAGGTGCACAAATCAATGCACTAACAATGTACTCACTGGGATTTTTTAGCTCATGCCTTCCTTATTCTCATTTTTCAAGGCAAGGCAGGAAGCAGTAGTAGTATAGCTTCAATTTTAAAAATACACTCTGATGTTTCAGTACTTTCGGATTCTGAAATGTATTTATGTACATAGAGATGTAATTTTAAGTGATACTTATGGAATAAATGTTTGTGAGTTGCTCCCTTATCTTGTTAATATCATAGTTATGGGAAATACTACTAACTATACAAAAAAAAAAAAAAAATCACCCTGATTTTTTCCAAATCACATCCCAAGAGTGGAGTTGGGGGCCTGAGCTCCATTTTCGGGGCATGACATCATGGCCATCCATCTATATCAACCTCTCATTTATCTTACTTTTGGACGTCTCATTACGAGATGAAAAATGAGTGTTGAAAAAAATTATATTAAATAGAGTGTTGAGATTTTTCGAAAGAAGGAAGCATAAAGATTTTTTTAAAAACCTAATTTTATATGATTAGGACTTAACATCTAGATGAAATTAAATCTCATAGAGATACAAACCACTGATCAAGATGAAGATGATCCTTGTGATTATATCTTTTAATTATGTAATAATTTGATGCCGATATTTCAACGTGAAAGGCATCTCATTGATCTATATCCAATAGAGGACATCCTTAAAAGCCTTCTCATAACCACACGATAGGGTTAGAGGACATCTCATGTGCACCACACATGAGATGAAGGAGAGGTGAGAGGAGAACCCTCTTCTTCTTCTCCTCTTTTTTTTTTTTCCTCTCATCTATTTATAGGAAGATACTCTAAGCATCTTTGTATTCCATGCACCCAAATTGATCCGATCCCTCTGCTACTAAGTTATATCTACTTTTGACCATAATTCAATGCGAGCCTAAGAGATGGATCACAAGATCTCAACCATCAGATATCCATCAAATATAATACAACACTCTTAACGAATATCCATCAAATATAATAAAACACTCTTAACAGTTAAAACGGAAGATCAGTCATTAAAAACATTTAATTAAACATCTAAAATCTTATAAGTGTGGGGCTCAAGTAGAAACCACTTGATGCACAATCTGATCGCTAAGATTTATGCCACTAATAAGTTCATGTGTGAACTAGTGGATCTCATGTTGGAACATATGGAACTCAACCACATCCTTAATCATGTACCTAACTATACATGTATGTTAGCCACTAATGTAATTTTTTTCCAAAGGAATTTTTTATATATATATTTACAATTTACAAGATTACCATTTTATGTTCAATATCTATATCTTAGAAAGTAAGAAAGACTCAATACAATAACCATGAATGACGGAAATTGAATACTCACAGGATGACCTAACACACGAAACAATAGGAGATTGAAGTCTCATACATTCTCAAGTATAAGAATTAGTCAAAGCTAGTACATGAAAAAGTCGATCCAATTCGATCATAATCGGTCTCTTAGACCAAAAACTCTATAAGATCCTCCAATACAAGTTCTTAGTCAGGCCTAAATTTGTATTCGTGAAAACTCACACCCCGGGATAGGGCAAGAAACCAGTAACCCGATGGTAGAGACCTTTCATCCCAACTTATCACTAGTCCCACTTGAATTACCCAATCCTACTTCTATGGTCATGGAATTTAGGGAACTAAAATACTTGAAACATAACTCATCCTTGGTCAGTAGCCATTGCATCTAAGCTCACCTTCCACAAAGACAACTAGAGGAACCGCTCCTTATATCTCATAAAATCATAGTAAAAGTTTTTCATGTATTAATTATAACATCCAAGGTATAAACACAAACACATATGATTATTTAAAAATGTGATCATAGTCACCATCATTGGATTTTCAGGGCAAACAATATAGCAGTGGATAACTTCAAGATCTAACAATTGGATATTCATTGGGTTTAATGAAAATTCTTTAACGATGAACTAAAAATCTTACTGTTACTTTTGAGAAACAATTTTAAAACATTTGAAAGTGTCAATGGACTATAAAATACTTGGAGAATGATCTAGTTGACAAGGTCCATTTACAATTAAATTGTGGGAAGATTAGAGGATCTCATGCTAATGCATGTAAGGATTCAACAACATCCTAATGCATGCACCCAACAGCACTTATATGTCAACCATTGATTATTTCAAGGCCCATTAACTAAGGACTATGAAGTCCATCTATATCTTCAGATCTAATGATTAATCAAAGCTAACACAATCAAATTAACCCGATTCGATGGGCCTCTCAATTAGGGGATACAATCTCCTAATGTGATGTCCAATCGAGCTTATCACTGGTGATAACGAGTGAAATGATAGGATTTCATCAAACTTATGCAACGGAATCCAATTTTCTTCAAATCCAAAAATGAAATCCTAATCCTAAGATCCTCCGAACATGATCATGTATAATTTCTCAAATCGAATAACGAATTTGAGAAAGTTATATCATACCTGAATCTAACGATATGTGATAATGCAATCTCGATGATAGTCCTCAAAACTAGGAGGTCTCTCCTCGATTTATTCCAGTACTAGAGGATGAACCTCACAACCATCCACAAGGATGGACCTCACAGAGATGGAGAAGATGATGAAAAACTCATTTGCTCTCTATACAGATTTCTCTCCTTTCTTTGATAAACACACCTAAAAGGAAATGTGTCTAGGGCTTCTGGGATACGATTAAATAAATAAGGAGGAAGTCGGGGTTTCAGGTAAATACCAGTATGGTATTTCGCCACCTTGCCATAAATTTGTAACATACTATGAGGGAAGTGCATCCATTCACCTCATCTATGTATATACTCAATATCTAATCTCTCCACCACCATGGCCATTCACTAATGATCATATTCCATGCTAATCAGAAGCCGACCATCAAGTGCGATCAAAGCAGATTTAATGGTTAAAAGAAAACTTCAATGGTTAAAAACTTTTAAAAACCCGATTAAACAATCAGATTGTTAGGCCCAATAGAAAAAATCACTTGATGAGTTCTTGATTTATTTAAATGAAAGCCATAAACATGTTCCTAAGCAAACCAGAGGATCCCTAGTTGGACTGTGTAAGAATCAACGACTCCTAACGGAAGTACTAACTACATCCACTTTATTGGCCCATGTATGGACCTCGTTGGAAGAGCTAAAACCGACCAAGTGACCCTTATAGGTCCTCAGGTCTAAGGATTAATCATCTTTTATGCATCATCAAGTCCTGATATCAAAATCACAATCTAGGTTAATAGGCCCTCGGGCTGTTGACGTGATCACAATCTACCAATGTAAGTGACCAAAGGTCCGAACTTGGATCATTTGTTCATGACACACTCACACTCCTATGCAAAGTAAGTGTAACATCTCAAAAAAATTCGTACAAAGACCTGAATACTACCTCAGGCAGAAATCCTTAAAGACCGTGTACTATGGAAATTAGATGAAAATTAATTAAGTAATAAACTAAATAATCAGTGGAATTAGCTTCAACCACTATCTATATGAACTGCAAGACCCAAAACCATTAAAATTGCTAGCTCAACATTACTTAAAAACCTCAGGGAAATCTCAAAACCTAGTTGCTCTCGGGAGCACATTGAAACTCCGTATTGGACCTGGACCGCGCGTCGAAAATCTGATTACCACGAAACTATAAGGTTATGACTACCTTACTGGGCTTGACAACCATCACAGGAATCGAGTCCAAATAGTATCCAAAAATGCACAACTAGAGCCTTGAGTGAAGTGTGTGAGAAATGCGAATATCTTTAAGAAATAAACCAAAACTTAAGTGAATTGGGCTGTTCGCTTGCAGGCAAAATTGAAGACTTTGAAAGTGCCCTAGTTTGTCAAGTTACGTGAGTGTTGAGTCAGACTATCTACAGAGCCTGATAGGAAGATCAATTCAAGCATCTACCTCAACTGGATGTGTGCAAGCTCGCTACAGGTAAAACTAAAGCCTCACATCCCTTGTCCCAAAACATCAGGTGATTAAAACCCTTAAAAATAAAATAAAACATCATAGGGTAATTAGGAAGAAAGCTTTTTTAAAATAGAAAAATCTCTAAGTTTTTCTTGCCTTATCGATTTTATTGAAACACCTTTGATATGATCGATTTGCTTTGTCGATGTCCTTAATGCTTAAAGGATATTATCGAAAAGACGACAAAAGTGTCCAGCAACCACATGTATATTTGGACTGATTTATCAATGTATCGATATCATCGATCCACATATTGATATCATCGATACTTAAATTTCGAGTCCATTGATAATGGCTCGATAAAATCGACAGACAGGTTTCCGACCCCCTTATTTTGTAAAAAAAAATTCAAATTCCTTCGATATATCGATGCTCCTTCCGATATGATCTTGAATCAAATATCGATAAGATCGGAAGACCATCGATGATATCAATCGTGGGCGCGCATGTCTTCCAGCAAATATTTCAGGTTAGTTTTTACTTTGATCAGGGGCCATTCAAGGAAATCAATATTCATATGTCGATGATATTGAGGCTGAGTCAATTGGATCGAATCTGGACATAATCTGTCTAACGAGCTTATTGGTAAATCTATAGGATTTATCAATCCTATTGACACTACCTTCGATAGCATCGATATGCAAATTCCGATGATATCGGCTGACCCTCGATCATATCCTAAAAACCTAAAATATTTCAAGTCAAGTCTCTCTCATTCTTTAAGTGTCGATGGATCGAACCTATCATCAATGGAATTGGAATTCAAAATTCGATGACATCGACAGTTGTTTCGATTCATCGATCGGCTGGCAAAAGGTTTCAAAAGCATACGACTTTAAGTTCGAGTCATCAAGCAGACCATCGATGCTATCGAGAGTATACGCTCGATGATATCGAACTCAGTCATCAATGTGACCGTTTTATATCCGTTGGAACCTTTTGCCTATATATAGAGGACTTGTCTATTTTTACTGGGAGAGAAAGTAGAGAGAGCTTTTAAGTGTTTAACCTTAGATCATATACCTAAAGCCCTTTCTCTCAAGGAAGTTCATCCTCCAATCCACCCTCACCATTGATATTCAATAGAGTGGATTGGGGAATGAACTTCTACATTCAAGAGTCCTCCAGCTACTACCTTAATGGCAAATCATTAAGTTGGGATGCCTTGAATGCCTAAAAGATTGGAATCCCTCTATCTTCCTGATAGGAAAACACTTTGAGAGTAGGATTCCATCTTGACCTTGACCCAACCCAAAGCCGAGTATTGGTATATTATTTTGTATTGCGGATCAAGGGAGTAGAAGACTCTTCGTCAACAAGTAGGAGGAGATCTTCGGCATTATGCTTATCGGGACTCATCAACTTATTTGTAAGTATTTAGAGTCTAAGAGGACACTTGTGATCATTCCTTTGTAGGATTGGGTCTTAAGTGGTTCTCACCCTTTGAAGTCCTTAAGGAGGCCTCCGGCGGGAGTGTACGTGGTGGGTGCATTGTGTGGACCCTTACTGTGGAGAGCATAAACATTTGGTTGAAGGTGAAGCGATAAAACCTTAGGTTTGAGGTCAACCACTGTGAAACCTCGGGTTTAAGGTGAACCGTATAGAAACCTCCAGTAGGGTCTTAAAGAAGATCCTTTGCCAGTGTGCCTAAAAGTGGGTACGTTGTGTTGACCCTTGCTCATGAAAGCAGCCTCGGTGTATGTTGTAAAGGTTGAAGGTGAATTTGATTTAAAACCCTAGGTTTGAGGTGAACCGCTGTGAAACCTCCTTAGTGAAATCTAGTACACTCAAGGGTTGAGTGTGATTACCAGGAGTGGAGTAGACAATTCGTCAAACTACTATAAAAATGACTATCTTTGATATTACTATTCTTCTGATTGTATGATTTACTTTAATATGTACACATCTGAATATCTGAGATCACATCTCACACACTAACACAGTCATATCCATCATAAACTACTTTGTATATTGTTTACTTCTTAAACAGTTTGTGATTGCATCCTCTACCTGGCTTGGAAGCCAATAAAGTTATTTTTGAGTAATCCTAATATGTGCCTATTGTTAGGATTAGTGTAATAGGATTTTAAATAAATCATAAATACTTTTAAAAGTCCTATTCACCCCTCTCTAGGACATATTAGCATATTCCTTCTTCAACTAGTACGGTCTTCACTGCCATTTCAGACTTTAGACCGTCAGTTTCTGACTAAACTTTACCCATGGATCAGGAAAATTTTCCTCCACATATCGGCATACTTGTGGCCCTGATCGAGTGATGACGACCGTTGAACTGATACAGGTCCTCCACGGTCGATCCACTAATTCGACCGGGCTGAAATCATAACCTGGCCTAGATCCATTGTCAGGGAACTTACTCTGTGATGTAGACAGGTAATAGACCTCCAGATGAGCCCCATTCGCTAGAAATAGTCGCCCTTTGGCTATAACCTAAGTATACCATGGCCCTGGGGCCATTTACATCACTTTTGAGCTTATATAATACCCTTAAACCACCACTCTCTCATTCCATACGAATTTCTCTAACCCTAGGAGAGAGAAGAGAGAGAAGGGGAGAAAAGAGTGAGGAGCAGAGAGAGAAATTAGTAGATCGTTGCTGGGATTCACTCCCACTACACCACGTACCGAATCACCACCCCACCATCGTTACACCGTCGATTCTAACTTCGATTTAGGTAAGAAATCCTAACCCTAATCTTATTTTAGGAATCTAAATAGAGGAATCAACGAAATAGCTAATCTATTTCGTGATTTAGGTAGTCGTTGTGCTGTAGATAGGGACGTAAGATTCGAATCGAGTTCAAAACGAGCAAACCGATGAAAGGTGCGGCCTATAAACGTTTAGGTTATGGTTTTCAATGTTTTGAATGTCAGCAATGATTTATGTCTAACTTGATTGCTGCCATATGATCTTAGTTACGATGTATTTGATAAACTATACATATGTGTGAACTATGTGAATACAAAATGCATTTCATGTGTTTGTTGAAATGTTTAAATGAAAGTGAAATTATGATTTATGCTTTCCATGACTATTAATCTAGAATACATGTTTTTTGTGTGTATGACAACTCCTTTACGAAAGGATTTGCCATAATATATGTTATAACTAATTTAGTTTATGTACACAGTATTATGTAATCTAAGTGTTTGATAAGATGTCTAAATGAGTTGTTTGATAAATCGCTTCCAACAAGGGTGTTGAGATGGGAGTCTCAACTACTTTATCCATATTTGTAGTTTCCTTCATATAATGTAAATTGCTACTAGGTGATGTATGGGTGAAATGCATATGTACAGTAACATGTTCAATATGTTTGATAAAATGCTCAAATGAGAATTATGTTTGAATTATTTGTTAAATGTTGTTATGATTATCACACGTGACTACTTATTGCATTTGAGTATGATTTGGACTAATATGTAGTCCAGGCAATTGGTAATGATTCCCAATGGAGTGGCCGAACTAGTTTCGTTAAATTAGATATGTTTGATGAATCTGAGTCGTACACTAATTGTTGACAGTGGTTAGGCCACGTGGAGTGCTTATGCGTTTCATGTCAATCAATTCAACGTACGCTCGTACCAATCGCACTTGTCAAATAACCCGATTGGCCTATTGTGTGTTTACTATATGTGGACGTTATTGCTTAAATCTAAGGTACCACTTACCAATATAAAGCCCGTTTAACCATGGTACCAAGATCTGCTAAGACTCATGAACCAGGCATGGTGGTGTATGGGACACCGTGGTCGAGCTGTCGACCTATGCTGGGGTGACGAGCCTCCCCATAGTGACCAGTGAGTAACCCAAACTCATGAGCTAAATATGGTGGTGTATGGGATACTATATTTGAGTTGTCGGCCTACACTAAGTGACGAGCCTTCCCGTAGTAACCTTGAGTATAAACTGGGCCTACGCTGAGGTGACGAGCCTCTCCGTAGTGACCTCGAGCATAAACTCGTGAACTTACCTATCTACTGTTTTACATCAGGAGTGATGCCTTACAACTTGCCTATCGTATGTGATTAACTAGGATTGACAACCCTAGATAGATCATTATTTGGGTAAATGATATAAAGGGATGTACCTTAGCTTCCCAAACCTGTTGTATGAATAAGCCTAATAAATTACTTGGCTAACACGTTCATACACCGCATTGCATGTGCTTTGGTAAGGAAGCGCACGTTTAAGGAGTTTGTCATGCGCGATCGTGAGATGATGTCACTGAGGAAGTGCAGGCGAGGTCATGCATCATTATGCATATCATTCCTGCATTAACCAGAGTAGTTAGGAAATGTTTGTTGTATTGCCTTATCATTACTGCTTGACTGAATTGATAACATGTTAACCTTTGCCTTATAGTACCACTGAATTAATCACTCATTCCCACGCTGGGATGGTGTTTTAAAACACCAACCAGACTTTGATTTAGATACGGGTTGTGATGAGGCTTACGTGACGGAGCCGGACTTCTTTGACGAGGAGGAGGAGTTCTTCTACGTTCAGCTCTCAGGCGAGTCTGTGTAGACCTAGAGCTACATCGTCGGGATTACAGGGATATTGGATTAGAGGAACATTCACATTTTGTCATTCTATATAACTTGGAACAAATTATGAATATATTTAGCCCGGTAGCATGTTCATACTCTGGAGGTTATGAAACACGCATATACTTTATATATTTAGTTTAGTCTTCCGCTTGCTTATTTACATAAACTCTGGAGTATGATGTGCTGTTTTAGTGTAATCTCACTCATGTTTAATGCACTAATATGAAAAACATTTAAACATTATTATCTATGTTGCATAAGTGATGCGTTGGAACTTGGGAGTTGAGCTTTGCTCGACCCCCAATTTTCGGAGCGTTACAGTTAGGGAAATGCATAAATCGACACCAAGCCGGTTTTCGATGGTGGAGATTGTAAATCCTGACCCAAGTCAGTCTCCTCACACAAGATGAATGTACATCTCATGAACTGATGTCCACAGGTGTGTCCCACGCACCTATGACGGTTATGGTCTAACAGGGTATTAAGATACATAGACTATGACTCTCCTAGGTCAATGACCATCATGTCCATGAAACTACTTAGGTTGCCTGAACCTAATGGACTAATAGAAGTTAAGGTACTCGGGAACCATTATACTACAACTCTCCCTTGGCTATGATGGCATATTTGCTTCATTCTTCTCTAATTGACCCACACCCATTAACCTTCTAAACATGTTATGCAGAAGTTTCGCACACAATTATTAATAAAAGAAATATATTCCATTTAATTTGAATGGTCATAAATAAATAAGGTCCATTAAAATAAGCATCATTGACTTTCATGGCACAAACATCTAACAAAGAGATCTCCTCCCTTCCGTCTACATCATCATCTGTATTTCCACCTTGTGGTCTCTTCAATTCTACCGCATCCTTGCAATTTAAGAAGATAACCCGTTCTTCTCCTTTCATTAGGATAGATAAAGGATAAGCCTACTTCACCTGAGAAGGAATAACATAGAATCATTACAATCTCATGGATGAGCAAAGCTATGATCTCAACCATATATTTTGGATTATGGGAACATGATCTGAGGGTTAAAAATCTGGTTCTTTCATATTTATGCTTGTGTATTTTGAAAATCCATAATTAACACATACAAAATAGCTATAAAAGACTAGGATTAACATTATTTATATTTTAACTATGCTTAAACTAGTTTTTTTTTTTAATTTTTACTTTTATTTTTTATTTTATTTTTGTCCAAAATGATTTTGTTGTGATCCATCTTGGCCCAGTGGCAAAGTGGGATTGAATCTCACACACCCACCGGTGAGGATTATGATCCATTGGCCGAATCATGTCAAGATAGATGAGATACTCGATAGTTGAAAGCTTATTTTCAAGTTATTTTAAATGGCAACTTACTCAGGCTATTATAAAAAAGCAAATCCATCTGAAAATTAAAATGTAATAACACTTGCCCCCCCTTTTTTTAATTTAATTTTATTTTTATTCTAGCTACTGTTGCTCACTCGATTTATTTTCTATTGTGTGGGGCTTGCCAAAATCGTTATAGATTCTCAATCTAAAATGATCAACTTTGATCCCAAGTGCCAAAATAAGCAAATATGTCCAATATGAATGTATATAACCAAATTCTGAGAAGATCGGTCACTTAGCCACTTGCAAAAGTTTATAACGATCAGGTGATAATCAGAGGGTAGGGTTCTTCCTGCAAAGATGGTTTGAAAGTGTCATTGTTTGTCAATATACATGAGTGTTGAGTCCGTCAGTCAAGTGAGCCCTAAGATGAAGATATCAAGACCAAGACTCTTCAAAAGATGAAGGCATACGATCATGCTTAATAGGTAAACTAAAGCTTCATCAACCCACAACAAACCCTGACATGTATATGCCCCCATAAAAGCCCAACTTACCCTAAAAACTACTTTAAAACATCTTTTGGTACATTTGAGTTAATTGCACCTTGAGTATTTTTGGAAGAAAGAAACAAAACAAGAAAATCATGTCCCTATCGATTGCATCGAGCTACAATTAAGGACATATTCGATGACATCGAATACGCGTCCATACTGTCCAGCAACAAAATGGGAAAATGTTGGAATTATCAATTGTATTAAATGTTGTTTGATGACATCGAAACCTATGTTTCGATGACATCAAACTCATTTCGATTGAATCAACCTTGGGCTTATTTCTTCCAAAAATAAGAATACTCTAAGTTCTCCTCGATGTAATCGAACCCTTCTCGATGGCATCGATAGTAAGTTATCGATGGCATTGAAGGCTGATTGATTGCATCGAAACTAACCTTATTTTGTCCAGCAAGCTTTCCAGGAAAACCTTTTTTTTTTCGAGTACATTGAAACCATTCGATGTCATCAAAATTTAAAATTTGATGGCTCGAAGGTCTGTTCGATGGCATCGAATAAGAGACAAAACTATTAAGCAACCTTTGTGTATTTTTCAAAAGGAAATCTTGATGGCATCGAAGTGCACGTTGATGACCTCGAAGGATGCTCGATGAGATTGGATAGGATCTGTCCTACATTTAATTGAATATCGAGTGTAGGAAGTTGATGCAATTGAAGATGGTTTGATGACATCAAAATTCAGATTTTGATGGCATCGAATACCCTTCGATGGCATCAATAATATCAGATTTCTGCCCATCTTTTGACCGTTTAGATTTCAACTTTATAAATACACTAGGTTTGTTCCTTGTAAAATGAGCTAGAATTTAAAAGAGTTTGAGAGAGTTGCTTCAAAGATTAACACCCTCTTTCTCATTCCCTCTTTTCCATTAGAGTTCATCATTCAATCCTTAGCATAAGCATTTACTCACATTTTCATTACTTTGGAGAATAATGAACTTTAACATTCAATGAGTTTCCAAATGCTCTCATAGGCAAATCCTTGTATTGGAACTCTTGAATGCATAGCTCATGGAAATCTTCTCTATGAATTTAGATCATATCATTTAAATAGAGAAGAAAAATAAAACCCTAAACCTCACAACCTCAAAGCATTCATCGAAGCATCAGAAGTGGTTGCGGTTCAAGGGAGCTGAAGACTCTTCATCATCATCAAAGATCTTTAGATTGTGCGAGAAAGGGTCTCACTCATGATTTAATGGGCCACATCCATGGGCCTTAAATACATCTCAATGGGGATCGCTCAAGGGCCTCATATACCTCAGGTGGGCCCTGCTTCCAGCAAGATGGATGGATGGCGTAGATATGAAAGACATACATCGTGGCAGGTCCCACCATCCACAACTGGTCCCCAAGAGATAGCCCATCTCTAATCAATCACGGATTAAGGCCCAAGGCCTATACCAATACATGGGCCTGGTGGGCAACAAATATAGCATAACCCATATGTAATATCATGGGCCCATAAGTAAGGTTTGGGCCCAATCATAAGGGTCATTAGTCCACATATTGTAGTGGGCCTAGTGGGCAGCCCATTACTCAAACCACATGGGCAATTCACATGTAAAAGTTAAGTGAGTTGGGCCTACAACCCGGCCTAAGCATAGAGTTGATTTGGTGGGCAACTAAGGGCCCAACCACTTGTGTAATCCGGCCCATAAACCCATCACAATGATATGGTAAAAATGGCCCAAGGGTCCAAGGGGCCTATCTAGAAAGTTCCAGCCCTTTATGGGCCTAAAGAATCTAACTACTAGCTACATACGTGGGTCCATTAACATCCAACTATGGTGGGCCTGAGAAATACATTAATTAAGCCCAAGAATTAGGTTATTTAAAGTATGATTTATTCCTTTTAAGTAGCCACAATGTGGTGGGCTCCATTCCTCAAAATATCAGCCCAAAGGCCAAGCATTTTAATAATATATTGCTGGATTTTTTAACCCAACAGGTTTATAGGCCTGTTGGAGCCTAGAAGATGATCCATTTGGTTAGGACATTAATCCAAGTAGTCCAGTCATCAAGTCAGAGGGCCCCACCACATAGGATTACATTATATTATACCGGGAATTATGTGAGCCACATTGCTAGACCAAAGTCCAACAGGTAGTCCACAAGGGGCGTCCCACATGGGCCTGGGCGTCCCAATGCGCTGGACTCCCAGCCCATGTGCTAGAAAAAGGCAGGCCCCACCACATGTACTTCACACTCAGATGAACCATACACAAGTGGGCCACATAAAGGAAGACCGGGGGGAGAAAACAGACATCATGGTGGGCCATAAAAATGGGTGGACAGCTAGCCCATGCTGGACGTCCCTGCCTTGGGCATCCAACCCTCACATAAATCACATAGGGGTCCGTTGGGGCCAAAAATTTGTAGGTGGGTCCTATCAAGAGTGGGCCAGCTTTTAGCAAAATTTTAGATTTTTCTAAGCTAGGAAAGTATTTTTATGAATTAAAAGAAAACAGGCTGTCTAAAAATCTAGTTAGTATAGAATTATTGCTGACCCTGTTTTGAGCACCCAATGGGGTAGGCCCAAGGTCTCCAAAAAATTGGAAAAATTGATTTTAACATCCCCACCCAATGGCTAGCCATATCTAATTTCTATTTTAAGTTTTCCAGACTGTAATGCTACTGGACAGTCCAAAAAATTTAGACTGTCCACCTCACTTGGGCTACACCTTTGCGACCTCAATCAATGTCAGATAGGGCTGAAATTTGGGGGACATATGGGTGGGATCCCCACCTTCCAGAAAATTATATTTGATGGGTAAGAAAGGTCCCCAATCAGTCCCAAAATCTGGTCCAAAAATAACCAGAAACTGTCCAGAAAATTTCTGGACAACAACATATACATCGAATGATCTAAGTATATGAGTCAAATAAAAAGGAGATTACCTTACAAACTTGGTGCTATGGTCCACCTTAGTGAGCCCCACAAATATCCAGGTCATATCCCCTCCCAAAGATACATTGCATGCATCACATATGGGGGAAATGGGGCACCAACGTCCCAAATATGGACGGCAAGGGATGTCCACAATGTTGAAGGGCTGGATATTGCAAGACCTCTAAGTGGGCCACACACTCAGAGATCAAATAGTGAGGTAAGGGAAAATAAAGAAAAGGAAGAAAGAAAGCAAGATCCGGTCACAAGAGAGGGTCTCCGCCACCATTGAGGCCCTCCGTTCATCACAAACATTACACCTTCCACTATATTCATGTGCAAGTCACATCATAGCCATGCATGCAATAAGATTTCAGATCTAAGGTGGGGATGCCATCCCCACCAAGGTCTAGGGTCTAGATGACCCCTTAAGATCATGGATCAAAGGGAAAAAGGCCATGATGGGATCTATGGAGAATGACCTTATCTATGGAACATGCATGCGAGAAGGTTGGCCATAGACCTCATCCATGGATACTTGGGGACCTCCACCATCATTTGGTGGGCCCCACAAGCTCCTCAAGGTGCAATGAAAGATCTAAGAAGGTAGAAAAGAAATTTCTAACTAAAAACACCCACCTCAATAGTTCTACACCAAACTTCTTCCAATATGCTCTCTAGGCTTCAAGCTCCAAGGATCAAGGGCTAAGATTGGAGATGGAGGGTAAGATGAGAGGGTTTTAGAGGGTGTAAGGGGCTGGAGATGGGGAGAAGAGTGGGACATTCCAAGGGTAGAGAGGAGAAGGAGAGATGAGGAGAAGAGAAGAAAGGAGAGAAATGAAGTGAAAAGGCTAGCAAGGGAGGGTTGTAGCCAAAGTAATGATTGATTTTCTAGAAAAGGGGCTCTCTCTCTCCCTAGAGAAGAGAAATTCTGAAAATTTCAGATATCGGGAAGAGGGAAAAGTGGCTTTTGCATGGGAGAGTGAAAAAGGAGCTCCCTAGGATAGAGAACTCATGATTGCTTGCTAGTTAAGTAGGGCTAGGGACCTAGTCTACTCCACCTACCCTATGATGGCTAGGGAGATGAAACCTAAGCTAGGGACTTCCACCAAATCTTAGGTAGGCCCCACAATTACGATCAATGGCTTAGAATGTGCACAACTCACATCTCATGATCTATAGCTCGGATTACCGCACGAGATACGGCATTAGAACTACGGCGAAGATGCGGTTGATATGGCAATAAATTTGGGTCGATCCGGGTCGGGTCCACGTGACCAGACTTGAGGATGACCGTAAACACTAACCGAAGGTCACGGGTAGCCGAAATTCGACCGATAGGACCGCAAGACCTAGAGGAACGAAATGCACGCACAAACAGAGGTAGGGTCTTACATGACGTCAGTACATCAGCTATATATATTGTGGGACCCACAGAGCTTGCTGATGTTAGTACATCAGCTATATATCTGGTGTGTCCCATGTCCATTAGTTGGACGGTAGGGATAAAGTACATACATCATGGTTAATCCCACCGTCGATATAACACTTACATCATTGTGGGACCCACCGTCCATGGTCTGGACGGTGTGCGTCATGGTGGCTCACGTCTAGTTAGTCGACGGACGGCCTAGATGCAGAATACATACATCAAAGGTGGGTCCCACTGTCCAGACCACTGGACGGTGCGGATGGCCAGGCACAATAGGTGGGTCCCACGTGGGTGTGGGCCACACGTGTGGATCAAGCTACTATTTGTGTTTTCACAACGTCCAAGTGCGTTGGACGATACCAGCAGCTGGCCCGTCCAGGCCATCTAGCCAACCGGACGGTGCTGGTCGTCCAGGGCGCGGGCCCACTGCTGGACAGTGTGGATGATACAACGCACACGTCAAGGTGGGTCCACGTGGTGGCCCACCAAGGCTCTAGATCAGCCGATATTTGTATTTTCCCTTCATCCGGGCCAGTCCAAAAATGGACAGCAAGGTAGGCCCCGGACATGGTAGCGAGGTGGGCCCCACTTGAACAGCGGTGAGGTCCACTAAGTGTATAGCGTGGATAAAATACTTGTATCATGGTGGTGGGCCACTACAGGGAAAGAGAGAGAGAGAGAGAGAGAGAGAGAGAGAGAGAGAGAGAAATCGTGTGGAGGGGAGGAGCTCCGCCACTATGAGCCCTCCCTGTCTTACAATGCATACATTAAATGGGTCCCACCACATGTTGTTGAGGGTCAAATATTGCATATCAGGCCCTAATTATTACTCAAATTTATGAGTATGATACTGTTTAATGGCCCGTTTTATCGTATTTGTGATGCAGGGTGTATTTACGAACTCGGATCGAAATAAGGTGCTAAAAGCATGGAGTTAATGCTCAGAAATCACCAAGGCCATGGAAGGGATTCCGGGGACCAAGATTGGTAGATTTTCATGCCAGAGATCCGAGGAAACCGAGAAACTGAAGCTCAAGTGGCCTGAATGACGTCCAGAATGCAAGATCACAGGGTTCCCACCATATGATCGACTCCAAACTATGGCCTGAAGATCAAAAATTAATTGTACACATCAATTATCATCCATTGGAGACCTCTAAAAGCGGCCCAACAGACAGATCAGCCCCATAACTCCTTAAGTGGGGCCCACCTTACATCTAGATATGCTTCACTTTTGGGCTCAACATTTTAAAGGAGGTGGTGAAGTGAATGAGTGGATTGATTTTGCATATACATCACGGAGGGGCCCACTTTATACACGTGTGGTGCACAGAATTAGCGCACTCACAGTGCACTGAATGCAGTAGGTCGGTCAGTAGGCACTGACCCGACCGTTTCCATAAAAAATGGAAAGTTTCAGCTCTCTCTCGTGGGCCACCATCACGATTTGACGGTCCGATCTGGACTGTCCATTGGATCCCCAAGGCCCATATCATCAAGACCTAGAGGGCAAAATTGCAAAATACAAGCAAGGATTGGTTTCAACTGTTCAAAAGTAGGTTGGACGGGAGAGAAGCAAACAGGTGGACCGCATCAAAACCTATCCAAAAGAAACCATTTCTAACCGATTTTTCGAGAGGAATGCATTGAATGGCTTGGATTTCTCCAAAATACATCGAAGTGGACCCCACCAGCAACGTCAGCACGTGCGCGATCTCTGTTCTCAGGCGTCTGCAAAAATTGGCCGCTGTGGGCCCCAGTGCGGTCATGATTGCCGTCAGATTGATGATCTGAACCATCCATCGTGTAGGCAACTCGAAATCGTCCCAAGAGACGATATTCCTTTGGAAAAAGTCACTGTAACGGGAGAGTTGGGAGGCTCCAATTTTGACGCGTAATGGTTATACACGCCATCGACTTCCAATCTCGCGGATTGCTGTGCATAAAGAACTCCAGCAATGTTGGCTCTTCAAAAATCGTTCTCTCTACCGCCCCTGGCATCTATAAAACAGAGAGAGAGAGAGAGAGAGAGAGAACGTGGGGATCATCTTGGCTTGGTTTGGGGACGTGATCATAAGAGAGTTTTGTTTTATTTTCTTTTTTCTTTTTATTTTTTGTATTTATTTAAGGGATTGGCCCATCCATGTCGGGCTAAACCTCTTAGCTAGGGCTAAGAGGTGAAGCTTCTAGTGAGATGGGAAGTTCTACGCTCTGATTCATTCTTGAACCGATTTGATCATAGTTTGATTTTAAGGAAGGCTTTAGTTTTTAATGGTTTATTGTGACTTACATTACAGTAGATCTGTGATGACTTGAGTATTTCATTTTCATTATTCTGATTATGCGATTTGGAAGCCCTATTGTTCACCATCGTCTCCTGGGCATGGTTCAATGACGGAACTTTTCC
Source organism: Magnolia changhungtana (assembly GCA_030180095.1). NCBI lineage: Eukaryota > Viridiplantae > Streptophyta > Magnoliopsida > Magnoliales > Magnoliaceae > Magnolia > Magnolia changhungtana. The sequence continues at coordinate 8,648,750 of JASAUF010000552.1, read as the reverse complement.
TAACTTTCATACATCTCTCTGATTGGTTGTGGGTTGGTTAAACTCTGTTGTTTGCTTTGTCTCATGAGCATGGTCTTTTGATGGAATCCATACTAATCTGCATCCTTCTTATCTTTTGAAAACTAGATCAAGAGAAGTTTAAATTGTGCTTTATCGATATATCTTCCAACTCGATGAAGATGGGACTCGAAGTCCAGTTGAGTTCGTGAATCAGCATAGATCTCCCTGATCTCTGCAAGTGGATCCTCTGAATCCCTAGTTTCCTACCTTTAAATTTCACTAGTTTTATATTAATATCTTCACCATTATTCCTTTATATTCACTTGGTTTAGATTTCATCTCATTCTAGTTCTAGTTCTAGTTATTTTCAGATTACGTACAGGTTTCAGTCCCTGTGGATTCGACCTCGGTCTCACCGAGTTTATTACTACATCACAACCCTATACTTGGGGAGTGAACAAGTTTTTGGCACCGTTGTCAGGGACTGACGGCTACGTTTTCTGAGATTAACTAGTTCGAGGAGTAGTTTAAGATTAGGAGTTTTCTAAGGTTAGAATAGTTTCTTTTTTTAATTTCTAGAAACTAACCTGTTTCCTGGTTTGTAGGAGCCTGACATAAACTTCTAATTTGGTAATCCCTTTCTTATTTCTCTACTTTTTCTATTTTAGAATTAGGATTTTAGTTTTAGAAATTTTCTTTATTCTAGGGTTCTTTTTTTTTTTTTTTTTTTTAGAAACTAACTTTCTATTTTTAAAACTTTTCTATTTCTAGGCTTTCTTTTAATTTTAGAAATTTTCTATTTTCTAATTTTAGAATTTTTTTCCTTTTTAGAAACTAACATCACTTTCTATTTTAAGATTAGTTTTTAGAACTTTCTAACTTTAGGTTTAGAACTTTCTTAATTATTTTTAGAAACTCTCTAATTTTAGGTTTTCTTTTCTCCTTTTAGAAATTTTCTAATTCTAGTGTTTTTCTATTTTTAGGAACTAGTTTATTTTTAGAAACTTTTCTCTTTTGTTTTTAGAAACTAGGTTAGTTATTTCCCTTTTTAGAAACTCTTTCTAATTTTAGAAACTAATTCATCTTTCCTTTATTTATTTTTAGAAACTTTCCTTTTTAGGACTTAGTTTATTTTTAGGAACTTTCTAATTCTAAGTCTTCTTTTTACAAACTAACTTAGCTTCTAGGTTTAGGGAACTTTCCTTTTTAGAAACTAACTCTCTATTTCAATTATAGGAACTTTCTAACTTTAGACTTTCTATTTTAGAAACTAATCTCTTTTGTTTTCTTTTGCAAGATCTTAACATAGGAACTTCTCATTTGGTACATTCCTTTTAACTTCTCCTCTTACTTTCCATACTGCTATATGATCTTTTCTTTTGTTTTTCTTTGGATTAGATTCAGAGTTAAGGGTTTCACCATGTATATGCACGAGTGGGAACGTCAATATGCTGAGATTGCTTTTGAGCATGCGAAACAATGTAAAGGGATGTATGATGATTATGATAAACATCAACCTATGTCTCAAATTTTTCCTGAACCAATCATCGAGAACCGACCTGAGCATAACACTCCATCAGTTAAAAAGTCCTTATGCGTTCATATACAGGAGAACAATTCTACCCCACGAACAGTACGTGAGTGTTGGGGTTATCATAACTATGGGAGTGAGGATTATTATCACCCATCTGAAAAAAAGAAAACAATGCGTGATTATATTATGAGTGATAATAAGTATTACCAACCATCAGATTCTCCCACTTATGATGCGTATGACTATAACCAGTGGAAACATCAATGTCGGGAAGCTGAACCAGCTATATATCATAGTGATAATTCTCTTGGGTCATCTACCTTTGAAAGCCAATCAAAAACAATATAAGAGGACTCACTTCAGAAGCTCATGAAAGCACAAGAGCAGTTCAATCAACTTGTCATACAATCATGCGAATTGCTAAAATCCTCAATTCCAATAATTCAGTCACATCTTATGGAGAAGGAAGAGGCTAGGTTATCTCAGCCTCATCTCAATCTAGAAGCACAATGTGAAGAAGGTTATCATAATTCGCTTGTGGCAGAAACTGAAATTACGAATGAGGAAATAGATTTCATTAATGAGCAGATGGTTCAATTTCCCGATAAGTCGATCTCGATGACTGTCCAAAAGAATGATCAAGAGACGTGGATGTCTTTCAAATATAATGATAGTGACACACTTTACTCACATGACACACATGATTACACTGATGAGGTAGAGGTTAATTTATTCAAACCTCAACTCAATCTAGGAATAGAATGTGAGGAATGTGATCCCGTCCCAAGTGCACACTGCATGGAACTGGACGATGATGAGTACTGGGATTCAATCTCAAGTGTGGCCCCTACCAATGATCAAGAGGTTAAGGAAGTTGTCAACCATAAGGATCAACTCCACCTGTCTGACATGACTGATTTGAATGTGGAGAATGAACCATTTTCAACTAAACCTTCCAACCCTTGTGATACACGTTTGGACCACTGCCCTGAATTGAATGATGATACGATTCGGGCGATGGACGATTTGCTTGATATAACTCTGGAATTTGAAACTAACTAGTTAAGGCTATAATCTGAGCTACACACTTTAGACGATTTAATGCCTCCATTGAGAAGCTTCAATGACCAGAGTCTTCACATCAATTCTTCACCTATTGATTATCCATCTGTCTGTGAAGAGCAAGAGCAAGCGAGCATGCGTCCATCTACTTCAAAAGACGATGGAATCCTTAGGCTCATCATCACAGATTTCGATGCAGGAGAAGAGTCACTCCCAGCTGATTTTCCCACATCTTTAAACTCATGCTTGGCACACCTTGTGGATTTCAACGACCTCATGGTACAAGAAAAGGTGGATTTCTTGCATGACACTACCTCAATGGTTGTTACGGACCAAGCGCACCCTTACTTTGAAGCCCCTTCTTCCTCAGACCCTAAATCTTTACCACTAAAGGAAGAGGAGCTAAAAATTGAACCGAAGTCTGGAACTTCGGAATGCATTGAGACTACATTACTTCCTGAAAATTTTTCTGAATTTTATCTACCTGTAGTCTCTGATTCACCATGGGATACTAACTTTAAGACTTTTTCTGACACAGGTGAATCATATATACTTTGGATACCTCAGGCGAATCAACGACGAATTTTGCTGAAGTACATAAGTTTCTCTAGCCATTCATGCTCCAGGGCATTAAAACCTATTGCAAAAAAGGCTTTTGGATGATCCTGTTGAGAAGCCTACTGAAAAATTTATCACGATACTGACCAGAAGAGGAACCTTGCGGCATGACTGAGTACCTTTCCCCCCTACTTTCATAGGACTAGGGTATTTGGCTTTATGCCGTTCTAGGATAGTCGGCTTTATGCCATTAGGTTAGTTTGATTTCTAAGCTATTTTAGGATAGTTTGTTTTCATGTTTTCACTCTCGTGCTGACCTGCTCACATGATGTAATCATTGTGGAAACGTCTTTCTTAATTCCTTCGTCCAGGTATTATCTTCCCATCACTTCTCATTTACTTTCATTGTCCCATGTGCATTGCATGAATCATATATCTTTTACATTGAAGACAATGTAGATTTTAGGTTGGGGTGGGAGATTAGGTTACCTAATCAGTGTTTTCTAGATCTTGAGCAAAAATTGTGGAAATTTTAAATTTTTCTTGACTTTCTTGTGAATTCGAAGTGATTTTGATGTCCATCTTTCATTCAGAATTATAAGATACGTAATGTTGGATTTATGACTCTTGGATTCGATTATCTATTAGATTTCACAGTTAAGTTTGAAGTGTTAATCCAGAATTAGAAGTTGTAAACATTGATTGAATCATGATTTCACATGTCACATCTCGCTTTCACATTAAGGTTTCAATTCGATATTAAAGGATTAATTTGGTGATCACTAAGCTTGAAAGGAACCTATCTGAGAAATTAAAAGAATAGGGTGAATGGTCTTCACCATAGGTTTGCTCCCTATAGGTATAGATTTAATTCCCCATGGTTGATATGAGAAAAGGGTTGGGTATACGGTTTTCACCATAGGTTTGCTCCTTATAGGTGAGGATTTGATTCCCATCCTGGGCATTACTTTTAATGAGAAAAAAAAAAAAGCAAAAGCTGAAAGAAAGAAAAAATGATCTGTGAAGCAAGTTTTTCTTTAAGTTTTGGTTATCATGAATTCTCTTATTGCTTGCCAATGATATCATGAAATAACGGATTGAATCTTAATGATCGATAAGCCGAGATTACACCCATGGAACTCAATGTTTGGAATTTTTCTAATTGATGGATTAATACTTTGATCTTGATTATGAAGTTTACTGTGTACTTTAGTCTAAGAGAAAGTAATGCCCAACATTCATGAATCTTAGAATTCTAGGATCTCGATTGTTTTTCAAAAAATCACTCGAGTTTATAGAAATTGTCCTGTAATTCTCAACTTATTTTTCGCATACCTTACTCGGGACTAGCAAGATGCTGGTTGGGGGTTGTGTTGAGGGTCAAATATTGCATATCAGACCCTAATTATTACTCAAATTTACAAGTATGATACTGTTTAATGGCCCATTTTATCGTATTTGTGATGCAGGGTGTATTTACGAGCTCGAATCGAAATAAGGTGCTAAAAGCATGGAGTTAACGCTCAGAAATCACCAAGGCTATGGACGGGATTCCAGGGGACCAAGATCGATAGATTTTCATGCCAGAGATCCGAGGAAACCGAGAAACTGAAGCTCAAGTGGCCTAAATGACGTCTAGAATGCAAGATCACAGGGTTCGCACCATGTGATCGGCTCCAAACTTTATATATGGCCTAAAGATCATAAATTAACCGTACATGTTAATTTCCATCCATTGGAGACGTCTAGAAGCGGCCCAACAGACAGATTAGCCCCGCAATTCCTTAAGTGGGGCCCACCTGACATCTGGATATGCTTCACTTTTGGGCTCAACATTTTAAAGGAGGTGTTAAAGTGAATGGGTGGATTGGATTTTGCATATACATCACAGTAGGACCCACTTTATACACGTGTGGTGCAGAGAATTCGCGCACTCACAGTGCACTGAATGCAGTAGGTCGGTCAGCATGCGCTGACTCGACCGTTTCCATTAAAAATGAAAAGTTCTGTTTCAACCGTAGAAAATGGAAACAGGGACTTTCAGCTCTCTCTCTCTCATGGGCCACCATCACAATTTGAAGGTCCAATCCGGACCGTCCATTGAATCCCCAAGGCCCATATCATCAAGAACTAGAGGGCAGAATTGAAAAATACAAGCAAGGATTGGTTTTCAACCATTCAAAAGCAGGTTGGACGGCAGAGCAAATAAACAGGTGGACCGCATCAAAAGCTATCCAAAAGAAGCCATTTCTAACCGAATTTTCGAGAGGAATGCATTGAACGGCTTGGATTTCTCCAAAATACATCGAAGTGGACCCCACCAGCAACGTCAGCACGTGCGCGATCTCTGTTCGCAGGCGTCCGTGAAAATCGGCTGATATGGGCCCCAGTGCGGTCATGATCGCCGTCGGATTGATGATCCGAACCGTCCATCGTGTAGGCAACTCGAAATCGTCCCAAGGGATGATATTCCTTTGGAAAAAGTCACTGTAACGGGAGAGTTGGGAGGCTTCAATTTTGACTGCGTAATGGTTATACACGCCACCGACTTCCAATCTAGCGGATTGTTGTGCGTAAAGAACTCCAGCAACGTTGGTTCTTCAAAAACCGTTCTCTCTACCGCCCCTGGCATCTATAAAACAGAGAGAGAGAGAGAGAGAGAACGTGAGGATCATCTTGACTTGGTTTGGGGACGTGAGCATAAGAGAGTTTTGTTTTGTTTTCTTTTTCTTTTTATTTTTTGTATTTGTTTAAGGGATTGCCCATCCATGATGGGAAGTTTTACGCTTTGATTCATTCTTGAACCGATTTGATCCTAGTTTGATTTTAAGGAAGGCGTTAGTTTTTAATGGTTTATTGTGACTTACATTACAGTAGATCTGCGATGACTTGAGTATTTTCTTTTCATTATTCTGATTATGCAGTTAGGAAGCCCTATTGTTCATCATCATCTCCTGGGCATGATTGGATGACGAAACTTTTCCTAACTTTCATACATCTCTCTGATTGGCTGTGGGTTGGTTAAACTCTGTTGTTTGCTTTGTTTCACGGGCATGGTCTTGTGATGGAATCCATACTAATTTGCATCCTTCTTATCTTTTGAAAACTAGATCAAGAGAAGTTTAAATTGTGCTTTATCGATATATCTTCTAACTGGATGAAGATGGGACTCAAAGTCTAGTTGAGTTCGTGAATCAGCATAGATTTCCCTGATCTCTACAAGTGGATCCTTTGAATCCCTAGTTTCCTACCTTTAAATTTCACTAGTTTTAGATTAATATCTTCACCATTATTCCTTCATATTCACTTGGTTCAGATTTATCTCATTCTAGTTCTAGTTCTAGTTATTTTCAGATTACGTACAGGTTTCAGTCCCTGTGAATTCGACCTCGATCTCACTGAGTTCATTACTACATCACAACCCTATACTTGGGGAGTGAACACATGTGGGCCCTTAAATCATCAAGATCAATGGTGGAAATCCTAAGATCACCCACCGATTCTACTTCTTCTAGGCTCCTTGGAATCATTGGCTCCTAAGCTCTCTCTTTGATGGAGGATGATGAAGATTGAAAGGCTAGGATGAGAGATGAGGGGGTAGGAAGTGGGCCACACCTAGCTCTCCTTGGGAAGTTTGGACAGTTTCTCTCTTAGTTGCTGGAAAATGGTAGAGAGAATAAGAGGGAGAGAGGTTATGATGGGATGAAAGGGATGGGATGAGTGATGGGTGGTATGGGTTGTGTAAGAGAGTGACATGAGAGGCATGGGTTGTGTTGACTTTTAGGTGAGAGAGGGATGGGTGTGATAGGATGTGTACTTAACTTGTACTTGATTGATTGATGTGATGTTTGGGTAGAGATTCTTTCGAGATTTGCAACGCATGGCGTTTTCTTTGAAATATACACGGGCCCACTACTCCCAGCTTAGGTATTACATCGGCGCGCAAGTCGTGGCATTGGAACCACAGCGACAGCGCAGTCGCTAGGGTACAAGTCTTGGGTCGAGTCGACTCAGATATACGGGATGCGACTTTCGCGTGCAAACGTTGATTATAGGTCACGGGTTGCAGAAATTCGAAAGGGAGGATCGCGGAAGTCTAAGGAATGGTACGGACTAGGATACGGGCCTTACAAGCTATACCGTAAGGTATTTTATCTGGTGATCCTAAGTTTTCGGCGCGTACGTTAATTTGACTACCATGGGATGTCCTTTTTGCATGGACTTTTCCGAGTGTCTAGTTTTCCCTGAATGTATCATAAAGTACTCTTCCATGAAGATAAGTCACCTTGGGTGTCCTCGTTATATGATCTTTTTCGAATAACTAGTGCCCCTTGGACATACCTTGAGTACTTTTTGGGTGACTAGTTTTCCTTGGGCGACCTTTTACCAGCTAGATGAGTATCCCCAGGTCTGTGAGCATATGCATGCATTCATGCATTTAACTAAGAATACCATTGTGAAATTTATACATCTGATGAACTTTATTTTATTATCATGATGATTATTGCAAAATATTTATAATACACTATTCCTGAAAACTATGCTTAATTATCTTGATGTTCGATAAATCTTGAGAATTATACCTCATTGGGATAACCATTGACGCTATCAAACCATATTTAGGGTGCAAGAGATGTAGATGATGCGCATGCTAATGCTCATATAGAGTATGATGAGTTAAATGATCTTGCAGCTCTAGATCATAGCTTTCATTTATGTTAAATTTATATTTTCATGTAATTGTAAAGACTTAGGATATTGGTTTGTATAAGTTTTCGGGCAGCCACTCAATTATTTTGTTATGTGTATTTGGACTTCCCTCTGATAGTTGATTTGTTTGTATTCCACTAAATTGTTAACTATGATAAATAAAAGAAAAAAAAATATACGTGAAATTTAGGCTATCTTTAAAGGTTAACACTCGGGTTTTTGGAGAACGGGTAGTGTACTCGGGCTTTAGGAACCGGGGTGTTACATAAACCGAGTAATATAATTCTCGATTGATTTCCCCTGGTAATTGAAAAAAAAAAAAAAAAAAAAAAAAAAAAAAAAAAAAAAAAAGTAAGGCCAGCTATGGAAATTCATATCCTTATAAAAGAACTAAGCATGAAAATTTTCTTCCACTTATTTCTAAATTATTATGTAATTTAGTGGCAAATTGGAATACCAAGTAAAGGCTACCCCAGTGAGTGAATGACCAAATAACTGTAGCTTATAACACTCATTATTGGCCAATTCTTCACATTGTATGGTAAATCCACATATGTGTTCTTCGGTAGATTAACCTGTATCACTTGTAAACAACATAAAATCATGTCAATAGTTCATCGACAATGAATATTGTCAATTGATCAAGTCAGGATATGGCTTATGATAAACTAGAGTAGTAGTTTAGTAAAGAATTTGGTCCGCTACTTCTTAAACTTGTTGAACAATTTGGTTACGCTCCCAGTATTGTTGTGTAACAACTAGAGGTACTTTACGGCCATTCTCATACTATTTTTCATTATACAGTTGATTCTAGGATAAAGGTTGCCCCCCAAGCATTCATTGATTTTGGCTTCATGAATTACGTTCCTATTTTCACGTTCGTGACATATGAAATCTACTGATGGTAGTAAATTTTGCATGTCCTGTATATTATTACGTTCAAGACGTCTGAAATCTACCAGTATTGGTGAATTTCACACATCTTGTATTTGACCAAGGATAAGAACAAGTGGTGTGTTTCGTTATAATGGAAGTGTCTATAGCATCAGCTTGTTGTTGGGGTGCAACAAGTGCTCTACTAGCGAACAAAGCTATCAATTGATTCATGCTCTTGGTGTGGCCGACCATCCAACTATTGAAAGCCTCGATTTAAACTCACAAGTGCTTTGCATGAATTTGTAATAGTTCTACAATGTGTTGAATCCCCCTTTGTAATCAACCATCCTCGCTAACATAATATCAAGAAGTTCAACTCAAGATGTCGATGGTCTATCTGGATTTGGAGGAATAGGTGTCAGAGTAGGTGGTGGATTTCCTTGCTCAGGCACTTGTTAGACTTGTAACTCCTCATGAGGAGGAGGCTCGTTTGCTACAACAACGGCTATTGAAGTATTACGATCACCCCTTTAGCTCATGATTCCGAATGATTACTACACTAGCAAATATACTTGTGTCAACCAAATGCTATAACAACAAAGTAATTTGTAATCCCACCAGATATGCCAAAAAATATTTGGTACTCAATTTGTTTTCTATTGTGCGATTGTGCTATAAAATCGATACAAATCAATCCAAACTGATCAACTTTGACACAAAGTGTCAAAATAAGCAGATATGTCCGATACGAATGTATATGACCAAATTCTTAAAAGATCGATCACTTACTCAGCCACTTGCAAAAGTTTATAATGATTAGGCGATAATCGGATGGTTGGGTTCTTCCTTCGAAGATGAGTTACTTTATGTCTTCCACAAGAAAGGACTTTCAGAACACCAGTGACAAATCAAACGAAAGGAAAAACTCACAGTCAATCATTAGGAACAATTGCAAAAATGCGTCTCTTGAAAGAATTGCTTGATATTGGATAAAGAACAAATCTAGCGTAGACTTGGATTACAACTAAATATTATAGCTAAGAATTATCGCTACTCTTAGAATAAGCTGAGTCAAAAAATAAATTGATAGATTTGATTGATTGTTGTTGGTTTGAGACCTCTTGCTCTTTTAAACTCTTCTTCTATTTATAAATTCATATTGTAGCTTATTCTTCTGATCCTTCTTCTATTATTGCAATAGTTACAGTAGTCCAAAAGCCTTTCTAAATTATTCTATTCTCTAAATTCTTATTTTAGTCTATTCCTCTTTACGGCAATTCCACTTTTGTTAGCCAAGGCTTTGTTGTCCACGTCAGCTTTTATATCTTAAACAATTCTTGCATTTTTTGTATATGGACCGCAACACTTCGTAAAGCATCCCCTTACGTGTAAAACTAAATTTACACCGCATATAATCATTTAAAAAGCTGTTTAATTATTTGAAGATCTTTTTATCCACTTACCATGCAATGCCACACTTTGCCCTCCTATTAGCTTTAAGCCAGAAATAGAGTACAACAACTACCGATGATCTTTATATCGTCACTGATTTACATGGATGCCGTTCATCCAATGATGCTGATCGGGTTGGATCTTCATCACACAAAGTCGACATCAGAACCAAATTCGACAAACATATGTACATAAATCACAATTAAGGAATTTTGACATAGAGGTGAACGTGATGAGGTCAATCATCGTCTTCCTCAAGGAGATAATTATTCTGAATATACGGAGCTTCTCTAGACTCATCACAAAGACACTTCGAATCTACAAGGAAAAATAAGAAAATAGAAAAAAAATTCTAAAAATTTGAAATTTGATTGATGAATAATTATTTAATGTGAATGTCTCTGTTACACTATTAATAAAGAAAAAAAAAAAAAACTAAACCAAAATTTATAATTACCAAAAATAGTAAAATTCTAACTCTAATAAAAATCTTAATTCTAGAAAAACTCTTATAAAACCTAATTTTTAAAAATAAAAATTTCAAATAATTTTTTGCTAAAAGATTCTTAGCATGATTACATGATATTTCTACAAAGCAATAAAATTTAAAACTTTATATATATATATATATATATATATATATATATATATATATATATATTACAAAATTCAAAATTATTAAAAATATTAAAATTTTCTTAAATTTTCATTTTTGACCTAAAAGCACATGTCTTCAGGCGAAGTAGACCGATGTGACTCACATAACATGGTAAATTAAGGTTGATAGGTTATGCGCCCAGTAATGATTCCCGGCCAAAAGTTGGCCAATTTAAGTTTCACCATCTTTTGTTCCAACCATGGGAGGAATGTATATGTGCCACCTCATACATCAAATTTTTAACAAATCTGATTTTGGATATATGATCAAGGTTAAGCTGTCCCTTATTTGGACGGTTTAGATTTGAGACACAGTACACTTGTACATCTAAGGGAGGCCCACTACCCGCGGGCATGAAAAAATGGTCCCAAGAGATTGGCGGCAGGGATCTTACCATCTTCGACACTCTAGGGACATAATCCACTCACTATGGGCGAAAATGGACCAATACGATGGGTCCACGTGTCCAAAACACTTGAGTATACTGCGCACATCCTCGGGTCGAGGATCCTGTAATTCCTCCCGTTGAGTAGCCAGGTGCGCGGGAGCTTGCCAACTTGCCATAAAGCGCTACGCTCCGCGCAAGTTCGCTGGCCCCAGACGCACCATCTTTAGAGCGGATTAGGTGCGGCCCCGGCCTCATTCAAGAGAGTACGACCTGGTGTCAACGTTAATGCATGTATTCTATATCCAAGCCGTCCATCCGTTTTTGCCAAATCATTTTAAGGTATGAACCCAAAAATGAAACAGATCCAAATCTCCAGTGGGTCATATCATAAGAAAGAGCTGTAATTGACCATTAGATACTTCCTGTGGCCACAAAAGTTTTGTATCAAGCTGGTGTTTTTTTTTTTTTTTTTTTATTTTTTTTTTTGTCACTTCATCAAGGTTTTGTGACTTATCAACACTTTTTCCCTTCAACGGTTAGCCGCGGGAAGCTTTTAATGTTGAAGCATTCAATTATCATTTTTTCCTGTGATATGGTACAGCTTATATTTATTTATATTTCAATTTTAAGATCGTTCACCACTTTTTCCTATCGTATGGACCAGTTTATATTTGGATATGCTTCAATTTTAAGCTTGTGCTATAAATGATCATAGAAAACGGATGAAGGGCGTGGATATAGAATAAGACATCAAGGTGACCGCACAGTCTTGGATGAGGCCAGGCCACACCTAATCTGCTCCCCCATCTTTTAAAGGCGCGGATCAGGTGAGGCCAGGCCACACCTAACAGCTTGGTGGGTGAGGCACTGACGGCGGGGCCCACTTTGATTTATCTGTCGTAAATCAATGCCGTCCATTCATTTTCTTCAGACCATTTTAGGCCATCCAAAAATGAATCAGATCTAAATACTAGGTGAACCACACTACAGGAAAACAACAGTTTAAAAACTTCCTAGGGTTCATCTGCATCCAACCTGTTGATAAGATCAGACAGACATGGACGAAGATAAAACACAAATAGCATCCTGATCCAAAACTTTTTTTAACCCCGAAAAAGTATTTAAATGTGGACTTCAGTCCATACTGTGTGGTCCACCTGAGATTTGGATCTACCTCATTGTTGGAACCATGTCCTAAAATGATCTCGAAAAACGGATGGACGGCGTGGATATACAATACATACAACTAAGTGGGTCCCACGGTCAGGGCCCCACCCACTGAGCTCTTGCCTCTCCCTCACCTAATCCGCGCCCTATCGTTAAACGCGGCACTGGGGCTGACTTTGCCGAGTTTCTGGGAAATCTAGCCGTTAGTATCGTGTTGGTCACCCCAGAATGGGCTGTTTAGAACACATGCACCGTTAACGTCTACGAATAGACCCATCAGAAAGTGGACCGGCCTGATTTCTGCACGTCATCATTCTTCCACCGCATGCAATGGTCAGATATTTCGCATAATTGCCATTTTGGCACGCGTGCTACGTGTACAAGTGGCTGTGGAGAGTGTTGCGTGGATGGCAATGGACACGGGAAGCCTTTGTGCGTTTGAATAATTTCTTCTTAAATGGTGGTGACTGGTCCGCCATACACGTGGCAGAAATTTACATCTCATAGCACTTTCCAATGATCGTAGCCGTCCAGTTGGCGGTATCAAATGAGTGATTAAAAACTGAATAATCAGATAGATAAAGATCTAAGATCATTGATTATGATCCATTCACATAGCCTGACATAGTTGGGACGTGTATGGTGGAGATCTAACAAATTTAGAAACTGTAAAGAAAGGTCCTGGAATCTTCTACAGCACTTGTTTCACGCAGTGCGTAAAACACCCAAATATGTGGGGCCACTATGTTGTATATGTAAAATCCACTCCGTTTATCAGGTTCTATCCTTAACGCTAGACCCTAAGGACAAATATCATCCAGATCCAAAAATCAGATGATCCAGGCCACATGGAAAAGTGGGGATTCGATGCCAACCATAGATTTGTATGTGGGATCACCATGGAGTATATCCTTCATCAAAGCCATTAATCAGGTTTAACTCACCAGGATGAATAGAGGATGCTACAATCGACCTGATAGAAAAACTCATGCAAGCCACAAAACGTGAACTTAGTGGTTACGAGCATTTTTACATTGTTCCCGTTGATTTGATCCATATGAGTTTTTAATAGGGCTTATATTTCACATGGACGGTCCACATAATGGTTCTAACCTGATGGACAGAGTAGATTTTACATGTAAAACAATGTGGACCCCACGGAGCTTGGGTGTTTTACGCACTGCGTATAAAATTGCCGTAGGGAAATCCGGTCCTGAAGACAGCGCATGGTGCTCGAGTCCTCCTAGGCTAGCCCTTAACCCAACTCAAATCCTTACCCTCAATCATAAGGAGACTCGCTTCTTCTGCTGCACAAAGGATCAATCCGGTCCATTCATATAGAAGATCCCACTATAGAAAATATCAACCGTGAAAATATCTCACTGATCTCTAACCATCACCATCCACAAAGGCGACAAAGAACCAACCGCCAATATTCACTTATCAATCGAGGAATACAAATAATCTCTAATCGGTGAGGATCTTCACTAGTTAAGATACCCATATTAGGTCCTGCTACATGAATGGTTTGGATCCTCAAGAGGTGAGATGACAGAGGAAAGTCTCGAAGGAGCGAGTCTCTCTACGAAGACAGCAAACTCAAATTTTTGAAAGCACATGCAAGGTAACCGTTAAGAACCCAGACCAACGTGTCTGTTTCCCAGCTTTAATGATATAATCCAACGGTCGCAATTCACTAGCCGTTGGATTTTAAAAGCGGATCTACGGACATAATATTCCGTCCCCTTTTCATGTTCACGTTCCAGCCATTTTTTTTTTCTTTTGCACAAATCGAAAAGCCGAAAATCAAAGGAAGAGAAGAATCAGAGATAAATGAGATTGGAACCCCTTCTCATGGGGTTTCTTTCATAGCCCTCTCTCTCTATCTCTCCACCGTTCGATCGGAATTCCGGCCAGAGAAGGAGTGGAATCACAACCATTGGATCGGATCCGATCAAGAGAACTGAGGAATATTGGAAATGGAGGTTGGTAGAATCTGGGTCTTGAGTTGCGGATTCCATTTTGTAGATTTTGGACTTCTTATGGGTTTTCATTTTTGTAGATTTTGTGCTTTGATTGATTTCGAGTTTTGATTGCTTTCTTGATGTGAACTCTGCACTTCTTTTTCTTTTTCTTTTTCTATTGTTTTCCTATATGGTATTTTTATGATTTGATTTTTAATGGCTTTTTCTAATGTGGGTTTTTTAAATTTGTATTCCATCACATCCTCTGATGTGGGGTTTGTATTATCTTTGGTCTTGATCGTTTTTCTTATTAGTGTCCCTTCTAGATCTTTTGGGTGTTTATATTATCTGTCCTTTTGATCATTAATTCGATGTGGGTTCGTTTTTTTTAGAGGGGGATTCCGTAGATTCGATTTAAAAAGGAAAAAAAAAAAAAAAGGGGGTTAATTTCTGATGTGGGATTTTTATTTTTATTTTTGATTGATTGAATGTTCTAATGTGGAATTTCCATATTTTGTTGATATTGTTAGATTTGATGTTTTGATTGTTCTTTCAGTGGATTTATTTTATTTTATTTTATTTTGAAGTTTTGGTTTATTCTTCTGATGTGTATTTAGGTCTCTTGCGTTCTGTTTGCTTTCGTAAAGTGGGTTTTGTAGATTGATTGAGTTTAATTGTTTTTCAGATTTTATTGTCTTTTGTTTCTACATTTTTTTTTTCGAATTGTTTTTATCAGATCTTTTAAACTTCTGATTTTCTTTACCGATGCGGGTTTTTAAAGATTGTGAGTTTTGATTGTTTCTACAATTTTTTTTTATCGTTCTTCTTACATGGAGTCGTTAAATCTTTTGAGTTTTTCTTGCGTGATGAAGGTCTTTTGTTCTATTAAGGGGTTCTGGTGAGGTTTTATGGGTTGATTTTTCTGTTGTGTTCGAAGATTTCTTGAATTAAATGTTCTTCCCTTTTTTGTGATTGTAGAGAAGAGAAATGGATGGATACGGCAAGACCAATCCAATCATGACTAAGCCTGGGAATGTCCAAGGTACATCAGTTGAACTTTTTTTTTTTTTTTTTTAAATGAATGGATTCAATATTCTGATCTTTAACTCCACCCTAATTGCTTTCTGTTTTTTTTTTTTTTTCTCTTTTTCCTTCTTTATTTCATCTGACAGGTATTCGAATGGAGGGTGGGAAATCTGCTGCAGAAGTAGGAAACAATCGCAGAGCATTGAGGGAAATCAAGAATTTTACGGGTGCTCCTCCCCCTTATCCTTGCGCGATCAGCAAAAGGGGGTTACCAGAGTATTTTATAGAACCCTTATCTTTACTTTCAGTAATGGCATGCCTCGTATTCTAATTTCCATTTTATTCCTCTTCTTTTTTTTGGCAGAAAACCTGCCATCGATGAAAGCAACCGACATTTTGTAGGACATCGACCCATCACAAGGTCAGCAAGAGACCGTTACTGTAAAAATTTCCTTCCATTTTTTTTTTAAAAATCAAAATTGTCTGCTGATTAAGCTTTTTGTACTATGTTTTAACTGTTTTGGTTCAGGAAATTCGCAGCTTCATTGGTAAACAAACATCACCATTCTCGCCAAGTAAGTTGCAAATGATTTTTTTTTTTTTTTTTTTTTTTTTTTTTTTTTTCTAGTCATGGTTTGTGATATTTCTTCAGACTAATTTTTTTTTCTCTCTCTTTTCAGGATTCCAATCAAGGAAATGAATTGGTGGTTGACAATGAGAAACATAAGAAAGCAATCCCATCGATACAAATGGCAAATCCTAAAGAAAATTTGACAGTCATAGATGTGGATGACTATATGGAGGCTAATGAATTGCCAGCATTTGTGAAGCAAACAGAAGCAATATTAGAGGAAATGGAACAATTGGTTTGTAGAACCAACACTTTAAACCAGCTATATTTTTCATAAATCATGGGTTTGAGTTTTTTTATTCATTAAAGCATCACATTTTGTGACAGCAGGATAAATATGATATCGAGGTTGAGATGGAGGATATAGTGCCAGAGCCAGTGCTAGATATTGATAGTTGTGACTCCAATAATCCACTTGCTGTTGTTGATTATGTTAAGGATATCTATACCTTCTACAGACAAGCAGAGGTAATCACATTTTCCATACTATTAGTTTGGAGACCACATATGGTTATCACATTTTCTCATACATTGTCCTAGTTGTCTCTCACATTGTCCATACTTAAAAAGGTACCTAACATCCTCTTGTGATTGCATATTTTATAGAAGTGCATTTGTTTCTTTTTTCTTTGGATTGATAGATCCCTTCATGTTTCAGTCCTTTTTTAAATAAAATTTCTTTCAACATTTGATCGAGAATAGTGCTTATTTATTTCTTTGTTTTATTATTGGCATTTGTTTCTTGGAATTTTTTTATGGAAAAAAACCCCTAAGAAATAATAAAATTAAGGAGAACCAATGAGAAAACTATATGAGCTCTTCCGTACTGATCCTATCCTATCTCTTATGTTGGTTGATTTTGTTTTTATGGTATGCCCTTGCATTTGTTTCTTGGAATTTTTTTATGGAAAAAAACCCCTAAGAAATAATGAAATTAAGGAGAACCAATGAGAAAACTATATGAGCTCTTCCGTACTGATCCTATCCTATCTCTTATGTTGGTTGATTTTGTTTTTATGGTATGCCCTTGCTTTTGTCAGCTTTTGTCTCTTTAGTTTGTGTAACATACATAGTAATTAGTCCGGTGTAAAACATAAAACTTATTAATACCAATAGGAATTTCTTTAGAATAACAACTATAGATTTACGACATCAGCAAGTCTTGTGAGATTTTTAACTTTTTATTAAAAAGGTATAATTGATACGAAATCATTTTCAAAGTCACGCATAAAATTCATTGATGCCGATAGGAATATTTTTCAGAATAGCACTCATAAAGTTTACTAGGGCCCAGTAAGTTTCAAAGATCTTAAAAAATCGGGGAATGAACAAAAGAGAAAAGAATTATTAGTGCTCCTCTCCTATCATATTCCCACTTTATACACATAAACCTTTTTTTGAAGGTATAATTGATACGAAATAATTTTCAAAAGTAACACAAAATTCTTTGATGTCGATAGGAATATTTTTCGGAATAACACCCATTAAATTTACCAGTGCTAGTAAGTTTCAGTCAAATTTACTGGTAATATTTTTCAGAATGAACAAAAGAGAAAAGAATTATTTGTGCTCCTCTCCTATCATATGCCCACTTTATACACATAAACCTTTTTTTTTAAGGTACAATTGATACGAAATAATTTTTAACTTTTTATTAAAAAGGTATAATTGATACGAAATAATTTTCAAAGTCACGCATAAAATTCATTGATGCCGATAGGAATATTTTTCAGAATAACACTCATAAAGTTTACTAGGGCCCAGTAAGTTTCAAAGATCTTAAAAAATCGGGGAATGAACAAAAGAGAAAAGAATTATTAGTGCTCCTCTCCTATCATATTCCCGCTTTATACACATAAACCTTTTTTTGAAGGTATAATTGATACGAAATAATTTTCAAAAGTAACACAAAATTCTTTGATGTCGATAGGAATATTTTTCGGAATAACACCGATTAAATTTACCAGTGCTAGTAAGTTTCAGTCAAATTTACTGGTAATATTTTTCAGAATGAACAAAAGAGAAAAGAATTATTTGTGCTCCTCTCCTATCATATGCCCACTTTATACACATAAACCTTTTTTTTTAAGGTACAATTGATACGAAATAATTTTCGAAGTAACACATAAAATTCTTTGATGTCGATAGGAATATTTTTCAGAATAACACCCATAAAATTTACCGGTGCTAGTAAGTTTTAGTCAAATTTACTGGTGCTAGTAAGTTTCAAACATCTTAAAAAATCAACGAATGAACAAAAGAGAAAAAATTTGTTAGTGCTCCTCTCCTATCATATGCCCATTTTATACACACAACAAAGCTCACCACTCCACTTGCGATCTTAAGTTACAATCACACCTGGAACCTTCTTCCCCCCTGGAACCTTCCCCCACTGGTGCATGATTAGGTGTTTTTTTTTTCACCATTGATGCGTATGCGTTTCACTGACATTGATTGGTATATAATATTAAGACAAGGGTTTGCTAACATCCCCAAAAGAATTATTAGTGCTCCTCCCCTATCATATGCCCATTTTATACACACAACAAAGCTCACCACTCCACTTGCGATCTTAAGTTACAATCACACCTGGAACCTTCTTCCCCCCCCGGAACCTTCTTCCCCCACTGGTGCATGATTAGGTGTTTTTTTTTTCACCATTGATGCGTATGCGTTTCACTGACATTGATTGGTATATAATATTAAGACAAGGGTTTGCTAACATCCCCAAAAGAATTATTAGTGCTCCTCCCCTATCATATGCCCATTTTATACACACAACAAAGCTCACCACTCCACTTGCGATCTTAAGTTACAATCACACCTAGAACCTTCTTCCCCCATTGGTGCATGATTAGGTGTTTTTTTCCACCATTGATGCGTATGAGTTTCACTGACATTGGTATATAATATTAAGACAAGGGTTTGCAAACATCCCCAAACCTTTTAAAATCGCACACAAGGTAAGCTATTTCCTATCTAAACCACCATTTTTTTCATTGAGAAAGCCATGGTACAAGTATCACACCGATCGGATGATCTTAAGTTGCAATCACATCTAGAACCTTCTTCCCCCACTGGTGCATGATTAGGTGTTTTTTTTTGGTCACTATTGATGCGTATGAGTTTCACTGACATTGGTATATAATATTAAGACGAGGGTTTGCAAACATCCCCAAACCTTTTACAATCGCACACAAGGTAAGCTATTGCCTATCTGAACCACCATTCTTTCAGTGAGAAAGCCATGGTACAAGAATCACGCCGATCGGATGATTGTGACCCTTTGAGTGAGGCCAATTTGTTACAACTAATGCAAGTGGGGCTAAGGGAATAGAAATACAATAAGAGAATGGAAGAAGAATGAGAGAGAAATGAAGCGTTTCACTATGGTGGATGGGTACAAGCTGTTGCAACACCCAAACGAAAGCACCATGAAATTACTTAGTTGGTCCTATTGACCCAACAAAGCTGTAAAAAAGAAAAATACATGTAAAAATAATACTAGCAAAAAAGAAAAGTTATTATAACCCTCCATTTGCATCATTCCACCATCGAGTTTGTTTCATCAACATCTCAAAAAGGCCAACCACGTTAAAAGTAGGTGAGATAGGCCTTTTGGTAGCTCGATCTGATATGCGTTGTCATTGATTTTTTTCAACAGTCGACATTGGCCAACTTTCTTTGCTTTTCAACTTTGTTAGTGTAGGTGTCAGTCGGGAATTGTTCCTTGCACAAGTACACAATAACCAAATTGCCTTCCACAAACACCTTGGAACGCCTATGCATGTCAGCATCCCCTTTTTTTTTCTATAGTTCTCTTCCACACTTGTTCATGGATGTCATGCATGTTCATGCAAGTGGGGCTGAGGGAATAGAAATACAATAAGAGAATGGAAGGGTATATAATATTAAGACAAGGGTTTGCTAACATCCCCAAACCTTTTAAAATCGCACACAAGGTAAGCTATTGCCTATCTGAACTATTCTTTCATTGAGAAAGCCATGGTACAAGAATCACGCCGATCGAATGATCCTGACCCTTTGAGTGAGGCCAATTTGTTACAACTGATGCAAGTGGGGCTGAGGGAATAGAAATACAATAAGAGAATGGAAGAATGAGAGAGAAATGAAGTGTTTCACTATGGTGGATGGGTACAAGCTATTGCAACGCCCCCCCCAAAGAAAGCACCATGAAAGTAGTGTTTATCCTCTTCTACAAATTCCTCCAAAAATGACTTAGAAATTTTGAGTCTCCATACACCATGCAAGCAAACAATCTCTTTGAAGAACAAGATAGCAATGTGTATAGGATCCATGGTCTTCTTGCAATCAATAAAATGAGCCCGTCTTTGAGAAATGATCCACAATAGCAAAGATAGAATCCAAAGATAGAATCCATACCTCATTGGGTTCTAGGAAGCCCCAAAACAAAGTCCATGCTAATATCGGTCCAAGGAAACATAGGGGGGGTTCCTTTCATAAACAAACCTCAAAAAGCCTTTTTCCCCAGTAAAAAGGTCTTTTTAGCACTTGACTTGTGCTAAATCAAGTCCCATTGTCATGGTTTGTCCTCTACAATGCTTCTCAACAAGTTTATCACATCGGTTTAGCCGTCCATTTGAGGATGATATGTGCTATTGTAAAGTAGTGTTTATCCTCTTCTACAAATTCCTCCAAAAATGATTTAGAAATTTTGAGTCTCCATACACCATGCAAACAAACAATCTCTTTAAAGAACAAGTTAGCAATGTGTATAGGATCCATGGTCTTCTTGCAATTAATAAAATGAGCCCATCTTTAAGAAATGATCCACAATAGCAAAGATAGAATCCATACCTCATTGGGTTCTAGGAAGCCCCAAAACAAAGTCCATGCTAATATCAGTCCAAGGAAACATAGGAATCAACAATGGCATGTAGAGTCCCAAAATGTGTAGGTGTTCTTTTTCCCCACACTAGCCTTCCAAAATGTGTAGGTGTTCTTTTTCCCCATCATGTTTGGAGTTCCTATCATATTGCCCATGGCCTTTCCGACAACAAATGGCATGCATCCATGGGTACAATGTCACACCATATTTCATTTTTACATGTTTTTCCAATAGTAAGAGAAACGAGACATCAATTAGAAATGCATACCTCATTGCCCCCATGATATCTTGAAGGCTTATTAGGGTGCTCCTCCACCTTTAATTGAAGCTTATCCACCACCTTTAGTACACATGTGCACTGTGTACGGAAGATACTTGTCCATAACAATGATATCTTGTAAGGCTTAGGGTGCTCCTCCACCTTCAAGTGAAGCTTGTCCACTGTCATCTCTTTAGAGACCAAAATTTCAACACTCCCACTATCATGATGACATTGCATACCTTCCCATCACATATGCACTCTGTACGGAAGATATTAGTCAGATATTAGTCTTCAAGTGCTGAGCAACCAAATTTTCGTGAATGACAAAGACTTCACCTTCATCCAATTCGATTATTTCATCAAACACTTCATGGTCATCTTCATCGTAAACTGGCTCATTATCATCAATCAAATTCCACGTGGTCTTCATTCACTTCACCTTCCTCATTAAAAGCAGCTAAATTCTTAGCTCAATGCTCGGGGCATCATGCAACCTATGACCGGGTTGCCTACATTTGAAGCAATTAATTGAATGGTTAATCTGAATTTTGAGTAGGTTGAGCGCCCCGCCCCCGCCCCCCCCCCAAAAAAAAAAAAAAAAAAAATGCAAGCTTGAGTCTATCCTACTGCTAGAGTCCATTAGAGCACTTCCACAAACACTTGGTGTGCCTCTCTACCATGAGTTTCGTGTGAGTTTTTTTTCGCCCAAGTTTTTCTAGCTACATCACTTTAATTATGATTATACTCTTAAGGGCCAATTGATAAGCGTCTAACACCTTTCGAATATTTTGCAAGCTAGCTTGTGTTGGATTGGCATATGGAGGCCATTAACGTAATGGGCAATCGAGTGCTCTTCACTTTCATTTAAGCTACACCTTGCAGTGAGTTGGTAAAATTCTTCCCATGTATTTGTCCATATTGTTATCTCCTGCGTAGATTTTCAGATCTCTGAAATACCAACTGTCATAATCCCCGTTGGTAGGAATTTTTCCTTCAACTTGGACTTACTTCATTTTCTCCCATTTCGCTTTCCTCGTTGGATTTGTGTATTAAAATCATCCCACCAAATTGACGTAATGGGCAATCGAGTGCTCTTCACTTTCATTTAAGCTACACCTTGCAGAGAGTTGGTAAAATTCTTCCCATGTATTTGTCCATATTGTTATCTCCTGCGTAGATTTTCAGATCTCTGAAATACCAATTGCCATAATCCCCGTTGGTAGGAATTTTTCCTTCAGCTTGGACTTCATTTTCTCCCATTTCGCTTTCCTCATTGGATTTGTGTATTAAAATCATCCCACCAAATTGACGTAATGGGCAATCGAGTGCTCTTCACTTTCATTTAAGCTACACCTTGCAGAGAGTTGGTAAAATTCTTCCCATGTATTTGTCCATATTGTTATCTCCTGCGTAGATTTTCAGATCTTCAAAATACCAATTGTCATAATCCCCGTTGGTAGGAATTTTTCCTTCAACTTGGACTTCATTTTCTCCCATTTCGCTTTCCTCATTGGATTTGTGTATTAAAATCATCCCACCAATTGATGCATAAACCCTTAATTTGGTAGCAACTAATTTCACTTTCACGTTTTTGGAAACTTTGAAATTGAAGAATTATATCTACGGAACTTACCCAATCAAGAAACTCATCTAGATGTATATGTCCATGAAAGTTAGGGATGTGTCAGCCTTGATTCCATGGTCATTGTTACGTCCCCTAATTTGGAATGCTTGAGCTTCGAATCCTTCCTTGTCTGGCCAATCATGTTGAGGCTAGTTGAAAAAGGGTTTTCAACACATTGCTCATGAAGGTCACAACGATTCGTTGGCATAGATTTTTAATCTTCAAAAGACCGATTGTGAATAATCCGTTGGTGGGAATTTTCCCTTCAACTTGGATTTCATTTTCTCCCATGTGGTGGTAACCTTGCTTTCCTCATTGGATTCATGTATTTTGAACATCATCCCACCATATTGATGCATAAAACCTTAATTTGGTAGCAATTAATTTCACTTTCACATTTTCGGGATCTTTGAAATCAAAGAATTTCTCTACGGAACTTACCCAATCAAGAAACTCATCTAGATGTAGGCGTCCATGAAAGTCGAGCATGTCACTAACCTCTTGATTCTGTGGTTATTGCAACGTCCCCTAATTTGGAATCATCAGGCTTTGAATCCTTCCTCACCGGACCCATCACATGGAGCACAATTAAAAAGGGGGTTTTCGTCATCTTCAGAAGCACCACTAACATTGCTCTCGAAGGTCACACAATTCGTTGGCATAAATTTTGATCTTCGAAATGCCGATTATGAATAATCCGTTGGTGGGGATTTTTTAGCCTTCAACTTGGATTTCGTTTTCTCCCATGTGGAACCTTCCTTTCCTCATTGGATTCATGTTTTTTGAACATCATCCCACCAAATTGATGCACAAAACCTTAATTTGGGATCTTTAAAATCAAAGAATTTCTCTAAGGAACTTGTATCAAGAAACTCATCTGAATGTAGGCATCCATGAAAGTCGGGTATGTCAACCTTGATTCCATGGTCATTACAACACCCCCAATTTGGAATGATCGGGCTTTGAATCCTTCCTTGTCCGGACCCATCACGTGGAGCACGGTTTAAGAAGGGGTTTTCGTCATCTTCGGAAGCACCAACTATCATCACATTGTTGCTCACATTGCTCACGAAGGTCACGACGATTCAATTGATGGCCAATCGCTCAGCTTGCCTTCTCAATGCCTCAATTTCTTCATCTGTTTGGGTATTTACCTCCATCCGCCGTTGTCCACGTCTTTCCGCCACAGGGACACACCGAAATCATCATAGGTTTAATGGAAGTCTCTAATACTAAATAATGTAAACCGGGTTGAGGGAATAGAAATAAGAGAATGGAAGGAGAGAGAGAGAGAGAGAGAGAGAGAGAGAGAGAGAGAGAGAGAGAGAGATGGAAGGGTTTTCACAATGGTGGATGGGTACAAGTTTCCTCCAACCTCACTCCTTTAACAAAAGCCCTCTCAAATATAAAACGGTAAAATGCAAAAAAGTTCCCTACTTTCTCTACAACCACTCTTTTTGTAGAGACCCAACTAAAGCACCATAAAATTACTTAGTTGCTCTTGTTGACCCAACAAAACCACATAAAAGCTTGTGGGATGTAGGGGCACACTCTGGGCATTTTCAACAGGTCACTAATGCAGGGGCATTTTCACACCGGGCTCGAGTGGGGTCGCTTGTGGGATGCAGGGGCACACTCGGGGTGGAGCGGCCCATGGAGGAGGTCTCGTGTTCGACACTTCTCACCGAGATGATTAATGCGCATTTCACACCAGGCTCGAGTGGGGTAGTCCGTGGGATGCGGGGACACACTCGGGGTGGGCGGCCCATTTGATTTGGGGCCCACGAAGGGGCTGAGGTCCTAACCCATGCGATGTGGGGCCTGGGCTATGAGATAAAGGGATTAATTCGTCATACTCTAACAGTTCGAGCTTTTAGAGCAACTGGTTAATTGTCCTGCATCAAATTGGTATCAGAGCAGGAGGTCTCGTGTTCGAGACTCCTCACTGAGGGTGATTAATGCAGGGGCATTTTCACACCGGGCTCGAGTGGGGTCGTTTGTGGGATGCAGGGGCACACTCGGGGTGGGGTGCGGCCCACAGAGGAGGTCTTGTGTTCGGGACTTCTCACCTGAGGTGATTAATGCGCATTTCATACCAAGCACGAGTGGGGTAGTTCGTGGGATCCGGGGACACACTCGAGGTGGGCGGCCCATTTGATTTGGGGCCTACGAAGGGGGTTCAGCCGAGGTCCTAACCCATGCGATGTGGGGGCCTGGGCTATGAGATAAAGGGGGTTCAGCCGAGGTCCTAACCCATGCGATGTGGGGACACACTCGGGGTGGGCGGCCCATTCGTCATACTCTAACAGTTCGAGCTTTTAGAGCAACTGGTTAATTGTCCTGCATCAGTCACCCCCTGTAACCATTATTTAAAAGGCTTCGAGACGTTACTACGTAAGGTGGGGCCGTGTAAAAAACCCTTTGGATAATATTTATATCTTTCAGATATTGTGGACCCCACCTGAGACTCGTTGTAGGGAAAAACATTCCTATCAAACAATCTAAATCCATTCAAGAGCGCCACACACATCCGAGAGAAATGATGATCAAAACAAAAACACCGATGGTCTAATCATGTGTGGGCCACTTGATGACAGGCTGGCATTGATTTTTAGTAGTGCATGGTTACAGTGGGACTCAATGACTGGCCTTGATATCACATTTACGTGCCATGTTAGCATTTGTGCCAACTAAAGTACCATTTAAAAGGCTTCAGGACGTTGCTAACGTAAAAGCAAAAAATATGTAAAAATAAAACTAGCAGGAAAAAAGGCTTCGGGACGTTGCTAACGTAAGGTGGTGACGTGTAAAAAACCCTTTGGATAATACTTATATCTTTAAGATATTATGGACTCCCCTGAGACTTGTTGTAGGGAAAAACATTCCTATCAAACAATCTAATCCATCCAAGAGGGGTGCACACATCTGAGAGAAATGATGATCAAAACAAAAACATTGATGATCTAGATAACCATGTGGGCCATTTGATGATGGATCAGCATTGATTTTTGGTAGTGCATGGTTACAGTGGGACTCAATGGCTGGCTCTGATCTCACATATATGTGCCATGTTAGCATTTGTGTTGATGGCCATTGACCTAGATGTTGTGTCATCTTAGGCTACCATCACAGCTAGAACTCTATTCCTCCATTAAACAATCCAATCCATTCAAGTTGGACTGGCCAGATTATTGGACTAGTGTGAATTTTTCCTAGTGCATGTTCCCTATGGTACTCACTCCTATTCCTCCATTAAACAATCCAATCCATTCAAGTTGGACCGGCCGAATTATTGGACTAGTGTGAATTTTTCCTAGTGCATGTTCCCGATGGTACTCACTCGATGACTACATTTACATGTCATGTTAGCATTAGCAGTGCGAATGGGTTTAAATCTTTCCTTGGGTGAATGGCCTCATGGTGGGACGCTCAAAAACTAGTCTTGATCTTACATTCACATGCTATGTTAGCATGTGTGCTGCTAATAAGACTCTTCAATCTTTCCTTGCTTGAATAGACATGATGTATCTGCTTTTCCGCAAGAAATGCATTTGCAGTCAACATGATGTTTGGACCAACACTAATGTTTGGTGCTCCTGGTGGGACTCGATAACTGACTTCTGATTAACATACTAGCACATGTGCCGCTAATAACCTTCTTCAACCTTTCCTTGCTCGAATGGCCTGGCCTCAACATCTCCTTTTTCTCCATTGAGAAATGCATGTGTGGCCTACATGGCGATTGGACCAATGTGATTCTCAGTAATGCATGCTCATGGCAGGACTCACCAAGGCACTGGACTTGTTCTCATACTTGAGTGACATGTTTGCATGTGTGCTATAAATATCCTCCTCAATCTTCCCTTGTGTGAATGGCCTCAACAACTGCTTTTTCCATGAGAAATTCTGAGGCTACTGAGTGGCCCAGTTAAAGAACCCATTGATTCTCATCACTATCAATAAGTTTTAAAGGCTTAAAGTCTACACACTACAAATTCAAATTGTTTCTACATAATACCTATTGGTACCCATACGAGTTATGTCAAATGCACATATTGAAATGTTACACAAATTGAAGTGATGGAGAACTGTCAAAAGCAAGGCCAAAACCATCACCTGTTAACAACAGAACTCAACAGGATTAGTACCCACATCCATGCAAGATTGGGGCCATTCCTTATGTGGGTCCCCACTCCTGTAGTGGGGACCTGTTTGGTTATCAGATGTGCCTTTGGCTTAAAGGGGAATCAACCTGCAGGTATGATTTTCAGGCCATGGCACATACATGTGGAGTGTCCTGAATCACACGTGGTGAGGGTAGGATTCTGAATCCTACCCTTCCCTTGATACTAGGTGATTAGATAATTACAAGGACTCATTTTTCTATGCAGGCTTCCAGCTGTGTCTCTCTAAACTATATGTCCCACCAATCTGACATCAACGAGAAGATGAGGGCTATTTTGATTGACTGGCTGATCGAGGTAGATGAAATAGATGTATCGATCTTATGATTCTTATGTAGTTCTGAATTTTTATATGAGCAGACATCTAACTATATTTTATAACAGGTGCACTACAAATTTGAACTCATGGATGAGACCTTATTCCTGACTGTCAACCTCATAGACAGATTCTTAGAGCGTCAGACAGTTGTAAGGAAGAAGCTTCAGTTGGTTGGAGTGACTGCCATGCTTCTAGCATGCAAGTATGAAGAAGTGTCCATACCAGTTGTAGAGGATCTAATTCTCATTTCAGACAAAGCATATACAAGGGATGAAGTCCTAGAAATGGTAACTCTCTTTTTCCTCCTGATCATGTAGTTGATAAGCCTTGTACACCTAGGCCATTAAAAAAAAAAAGCCTGCTCAACAATAGGATGCTCCTCTCATCAGATGGGCCTAAAAAATGAGGATGGGTCTGCTCATCAGATGAGTCCAAAGATCAGGATGGTTTGCTCATCAGGTGGAATGTGGATCCATGGGGCAGTTAAAACTCTCCTTTGTTTTCTTACATATGTGGTTCTACCTGAGGAGTTGACCAGCCTAATTTTGGGGCCAGGTCATCACATGGCACAGCCCACACACACCTGCCCAGTTGTAACATGACATACATGACCTGCTTGCTGATGTGTGTAAGAGTTGCAAGTACACTTGGCAAAAAGTTCATATCAATACCATTGACAATAGTTTTTCTTTTGTTTCCCCTCATGTTAGATTATACATTATTTCACTTCCATTTTGTTTAATTCTTGCAGGAGAAACTAGTGATCAATACGTTGCAGTTCAACATGTCTGTGCCGACTCCTTACGTTTTTATGAGCAGGTTCCTAAAGGCAACTCAATACCATGACAAGAAGGTGAGATAACATTTTCTCCACACAGGCAATCGCATTGCCTAACTCCGGATTCTAGTGCAATGGTTTTGATAAGAATTTCCCTATCAAACAGCTTGAACTCCTTTCCTTTTTCATGATCGAGCTTTGCCTCATCGAGTATGAAATGCTCAAGTTCCAGCCGTCATTGTTAGCCGCTGCTGCAATCTATACTGCCCAGTGCACTCTCAGAGGGTTCAGGCATTGGACCAAGACCAGTGAATGCTATACTAGCTATGGGGAAGATCAGCTGCTGTGAGTTCTTTTTCTCAATTACCTTTTCTTTTCCTTCCAAAGTCTCATAACTAAGAGGCTTTTGCTGCTCTAAGCCAGCATATGCCCCCCCCCCTCCTCATAGATGTCATAGCCCCAATTATCTGGTACATGCCAGTTTCCAACACATCCACCTAACACGCTGCCACACATGGCAACATGACAAGAGTGTATATGCTTAGGCACACATGTATGTATATGCCTAGGCTTCAGAATCAGTCTAGTTCTCAGGTGGGGGCCACAGCGCATGTGTGTAGTAGATGCTTGGGCCACAGTATCAGCCTGGTGGGGCATCACATATATGACGAGATGGATAATTAGCAAAACATGTTTTCATTTAGTGAGACATTCTTTAACCTGTTTGTGTACTACAGAGAATGCTCCAGGTTGATGGTAGATTTCCACCAGAGGGCGGCAGTGGGGAAACTCACCGGGGTACACCGCAAGTACAGCACTTTTAAGTTTGGGTTTGTTGCGAAAGCGGAACCGGCTCGATTCCTCTTAGATGCACATTTTCCTTAAACACAGATGGTAGGGTGGATGCACTGAGCATGCAACAGAAGTTGCACATGACTGATGAATATGAACATGAACAGTATTAACATAACTCTATAGCCTTTGGGTACCTGGGAAGTGAAAAAAAAAACTGCATGTCTGTCAGTGTTTCTGTGTGTAGTGAACATTGCTTGTTCTCTTTCCGTTCTCTTTCCTTGTTTATGTTTATGGAAGGCCACTCTCA
Organism: Magnolia changhungtana; assembly: GCA_030180095.1. Classification (NCBI taxonomy): domain Eukaryota; kingdom Viridiplantae; phylum Streptophyta; class Magnoliopsida; order Magnoliales; family Magnoliaceae; genus Magnolia; species Magnolia changhungtana. Next base: position 8,619,585 of record JASAUF010000552.1, on the reverse strand, counting down.
GTGAGAAAAGCTGCATTTCTCTCCATCGGTTTCAATCTCGGTCTTAAACGTTATAGGATACTTGGTGATGTACCTTGTTTATGTGAAAGCTGCTCTCAGATAATGTAAGTGGTTAGAGAGAGATGTACCTTGTTTATGTGAAAGCTGCTCTCAGATAATGTAAGTGGTTAGAGAGAGATGCATTTCTCACCTTGGTAAAAACTTCATGTAAAGAACATCGTTTACAAGTGTTTAATTTCCCTGTTTCTTATATCCTTGTCCAAAATAGTGATGATTATTTTGAATATTTTTACGATCTTCTACTATAGCCAGTGAAAGATATGGACATGTGAGAATCATTTGATAATTTATGGTCACAAGAAGAATGTGTTAGTCATGTCCATCAATTGGACAGGCAATCTTGGATGCGTTTGGTAGATAGAGAAGAGAATGTGAATGTGTTCAGGAAATAGATACTTGCTATTATTGTTTCCTCTTTTGATATTTTCAAGGGAAAAATGCATGTAAAAATGGGTCGTGGGTGAATTTGCTTGTAAGTAACTTTTTTAACTTGCAACAGTTGATAAGTTTGGTTTAAGATCAATTGTAAGTAACTTTTTTTACTTAAAGGCACTTCGGCTTAAGTAGAAAGCTACTTAGGCATAAGTAGCTTAAGTAACTTACGATCCAAATGCCCCCTTAATGTCTCAAAATGGGGGCACTTTGGGCAGTCTCACAATAGTAGGTTTGATGGAAGGAATGGGATGGAATCACTGCGATCTGTTTGTAGTTGCTTCCACCTAAAATGCAGTCTTACAATGTTTCTGTCATAGTCAGTAGTTGTTTTCTCATTCGAGGGGAAGTCAAAAAGCAACTTGTAGGTGATCACTCATCTCAAATTGTATTCTCAGCAAAAGTTGGTTTGATGGAAAAACTGGATGGAACCAATAAAATATTGAAAGCAGAGGAAAACAAATCATGTTGCTTCTGCTTTTTGGTGGAGTTTTACAATCTCCATCGATGGTCATAACTGCTCTCCTTTGAGACATTGACCTGCTAGAGTTGCAGTTGTGGCAAAGATGCTAGAGTTGCTCTCATTAGAGACATTGGCCTGCTAGAGTTGCAGTTGTGGCAAAGATGCTAGAGTTGCTCTCATTAGAGATGTGGACAACGCTATGTGGTAGCCAGTGGTTTCCTAATTTGCAGTTGTGGCAAAGCTGGTGGAATCAATCAGCCATAATCAATTCCTAATCAAACTTCCTGAATATGACTGTCAAATTCGGTTAGTTTGGAGCATGGAAATACACTCTGGTGCAATTTAGAATATTCTGCCCTCATATCATTTAATGTTTTTTTTTTTCCCTTTGAATATCTTCAATACCACTTTGGGTACCACCCCCCATACACGGAGGTCAATAATATAAACTGCTTAGATTGTTGAAGCAACGGAGGTCAATAATATAAACTGCTTAGATTGTCGAAGCATGACTATAATCCAATGTCTAAAAGTCCCACGTAAAAGAAAGCATAAGGCAGGGATGCCATTGTAGCTCCCACGCAATTTGCAACCATGTTGAGCGACTCAAAGAAAGCTTTTATGAGAATGAACTGTGGTAGGCGGGTACTAATCCCTTAATCGGTCACCATCATCCGTGGATATTGAAGGTGGGCCGCACACAATGGACAATAACATTGATGGTGGCCCCACTTGATGGATGACCAAAATTAAAGGTGTGCCCTACATAATGAATGGTGCACATTAAGGGTCGGGCTATAGTGATGAATGACCCACTTCCAAGGTGAGCCATGTATGATGGACGGCCAACATCAAAGTTGAGGCTCACACAATGAGTTGTCTATCAGTACATTAATTTGTACATCTTGTTTGTCAATCACGCAAGTCCTTGTATCATGTAGCCAGTTGAGCCTTTGGAAGCTGAAGACCAAAGACACGATAGTACAAGAGCATCAATGAGCAAATAAAAGGTAAATGAGGTGCCTTGGTGATCCTAACCCTTAACCCAAACTCAAAAAAATCATTGAACTTCTAAATGATCTTGAGCTTAATAGACCTTGTTGATAATCTTTTAGCCTTAGGAATCTAATCGAAACATGATAAATAAGGCTAGAAGAGATGCGAAGCTGCTGTGAAAACATATGCAAAAAATGGCAGACTTCGATGGGTACTCAATAACATCGAGTAGACCCCGAGGGTCATTGAGTAGACCTCGAGGGGGTCTTCGATGCCGAAGACCTCCTCAATGGCATCAAATAGGAAGTCAAATATGTTCAGTAAGAATTGATCATTTTATCTAATTTTCTCGATAGCATTGAAAGTTCACTTCAATGGCATCGAAGCCCACTCAATGGCATTGAAATGACTCAAATATGTCTAGCAAAGAACAAAATATATTATCTGATTTTCTCGATGGCATCGAGGTACCTTTTGATGGTATCAAAAGTCACCTCGATGACATTGAAGACATTTCAATGGCACCAGCAGAGTCATTTTCTGACCGTTGGAACTCGAACTTCTTATAAAGGGCATTCAGTTCTTGGACATTTGCAAGAGTTTTTGGTACAATAAAAGCTTAAATGATTACATGATCATATATCTCATCTCAAGCCTCTAAACCAGTGAGTTCTAAGTCATTTTCCTTCAGATTAATACTTTAACGAGTATTCCAACCTCCATCCTGAAGATGTGCTTAAACTCATCTATTTTCTAGATATTAGACTTAACTTTTGTTATTATACCATTGTCTAAATCCTCTAAAAGACCCATTTAGGTGAATCCCTTAGGAAATACAATTTTTCATTAGTTGCAGGAGATTTAACCAACTTCTCATCACCTTGGTCACTTCAAAGGAGCATTATATACAAGGTGCTTGATTATAGAGCTGAAGCATTGGCAACGCGTCGGCATCACGATTGGGGGAGCAAATAAGAGTTAATTAAAGCACAGAAGAGCATTAATCAAGCAACCCGAGACGGAGCTACAAAAGGGGCTCAATTCGATAAGTAAGTTATCAATTATAAAAGTCTTTATACTCTCTTTCCTTGTATAGGATTGATAACAATAGTTTGTGATCTAAACTCGACTCGGTTCTTGTGTAAGACATTAACTCTTATGTATGGCCTAAACCTAAGTTCTTATGTAGGACATTGGCTCTTGTACAGGGCATAAATCGAGGTTATCATGTAGAATCTTGACTCTTGTGTAAAGCTTAAATCAAGTCCTTGTGTAGGCCACCGAGCTTGAGTGTTTAAGTGTCACTGTTTATGGGAGTCCGGTGGGAGTAAATGTGGGGCCTTAAATTATGACCGAGTTTGTTAGTTAGCTTAAGAAAGACCAACTAAAGTCTTTTATGGGAGTCTTCGATGATAGTGTACGTTAGTAAGTTCTTATGTAGGATCAAGGTTTGTAGCAAACTTATACAAAACTACATAAAGTCTTTTACGATAGGATTGTAAATATTAGAGGTTAACTTGATTTAAAATATCTAATAGTGAAATCTGGTACACTCATGGATTGAGTGCTTCCGTTAGGAGTGAAGTAGGGAAATCGAACCACTATACATTATTACGTTTAGGATTGTCATTTGCGCACTTATTTAATTATACTTATGTGATTGAATGCTTTAATTATATGAATGCACGATTAAATGAATGCTAGTTGTTGATAGTTAACACATCCAACAGACACATGTACAATATCATATTATAGATTAGTTGCTTAATTGGCATACCCTTTGTAGCCTATGTGATTGGACCTTCTAACGGCTTGGAAGCATTAGAGTTAATTGTCTTAATTTAACTTGCGTATTAGTTTAAGTTAGATAATTATGTTTTAAAATGCATAATTTTAAATTGATTATAATCACCCCCTTTAGGACATAGCCTTCATTCCGTAGATCCGTCAAGCTACCACACACACAGTCATAGTAATCCCATTACACGGCAGGCGAATTTTCATGGTCCGCATCAAAGGTGACCTCACATGATGGATTGGAGATGTGAGGGGGATTAAATGGACTTGAGGGATAATTGCTTATTATGTTGAAAACTAAACATGCTTTTCTACCTTTTGGTTAATTAGTATGTTGGCTACCAAACATATTTATCATCAACTGAATAAGTAGAAACCAAGAGAAACTACTTATGAAATAAATAACTTATCCAAAATAACTTACGATCCAAATGCCTCCTTAATTCCACATTCCCAACGGCCTAAATGACTTTAGATAAGCTACTTATTACACAAGTAGCTTATCTTGATTTCTACTTATTCAGGAGATAAGTATTTTGTAAACAACATACCTTATGGTCCCAAAAAGTAGAAAAGCATGGTTGTTTTTCAACATCACAAATATTTATCTCGACCTTTAATGTGGGCCCCACTTTTTATGTGGGTCGTCCATCATGTGGGTCCACCATCAATTTTATGTTCATCATGTGAGGCCGACCTTCAATATCTACTGCCCATCATTGTATCCAAACAGGCAAATAGTCCTCACACTACCTAAGTGCATTCGTGGTCCGCCAACATGACTCCATGGATCGATGAAAAGCTGTTGCATCAGTGATAAGGCCCACCCTGGATACGGCACGTAAGATTCTTTTTTTCCCTGTAAAGATTATGTTATAGTCATTAGAAAATGGAATTGAATATAAACCGTTGATTATATTTGATTTTCCGTCGGTGAATCGGACGACTAGGATTGTTTGTGGCAACTCATACTTTGCCCACAGTTTGGGATTGGTAATTTCATATATATATATATATATATATATATATATATATACACACACACACACACACACACACACATGATGAGATTCGCGAGCACCATATGCACACGCACATTTACTCATGATGAGATGTAAAAAGTTGGATTTTTTTTTTTTAATACATTTGACCCATTCATTAGGTGTCCCACGGATGACGTGGCTCGAGCTTAGGCTGGCCAACTCATCAGGGCAGGCCTCTTGTGCGAAAATAATGATCCAAAAGAAGAACTTAGTAATGGTTCACATCCAACGTGAACAAAAGGTGTCCATCCATGACATGGGCCCACATTAATATGGGTAGCCCATCTTCGATGGAGTCGTGTGGGCCCCACTGAACTCCACCTTCGATGCAGACAGTCTATATTGTGGGGCCTCCTTTCATATGGACCATGAGAGGGGTAGAAAAGTGAAAAGTAAAAAGCTATATATATATATATATATATATATATAGAGAGAGAGAGAGAGAGAGAGAGAGAGAGAGAGAGAGAGAGAGGCGCTCACCAGCTCACCAGTTCGTACATACTACGTACGAACTTTTTTGAGAACCCATCATACGTGATGTGGATCCAAAATCTGAACCGTTCATGTAAAGCAGCACCTAGTGAAACCCCCCAGGACCAAGTTTTACTTTTATCTAAAACTTTTATCCATACCGTCCATAGCAAAGAGAAATTCAAATCAAGGAAAGAAACTGTTTACATTTTTCACGGTCCACCAAAGTTTCGGATCAAAGTAAAAATTCATACTACGAGGTTTCATGAGGTTCTACTTCACGTGGACCGTTCAGATTTGCGAGATTCATCACGTATGATGGATTCTCAAAAAAGTTCGTACGTACTACGAACGAACTGGTTCGCAGGTGAGCATTTTCCTATATATATATATTTATATATATATATAAAAGAAGAAGAAGAAAAAGAAGAAGATAAATAGCTTTAAGCACATAAGTTACTTTTATGATCATGTTTACCAAACTAAAATGAAAAAAAATAAAAGTAACTTAATGACTTAAGATAAGTTAAAAAGTAACTTATTTCATGGTATCCAAACAGGCCGTTAGTGACAGTGGCTTCTGCAATTTAGTTGGTTTAATTTCAGTTAATATATGCCTCATGTAGCATTTCCAAGTGCCTACGTATCATGCATCATACACAGACGGTATCCAATAATTCCCAAAGAAAATAAAAATAAAAAAGCCTGTAGGAAGAGGAACAAACAGTGGGGCAGTCCAACAACAGTACACGCTATTGATCTGTTAGCTCCAACGTAGGTGGGCCACTTTCCAGAATTCAGTCCTTGCAGTTGTATCAGTTGGCTCATCAATTGACGAGAATTCCCACCCATGGTAATGCATCCCTAGTGGGGCCGCAGCAAGAAATATTCATATTTTCCAACTCATTGGGCTGGCAACACATGAGATCTCTTCCCACGACAGTTTAAGGTTTTCAGGTTTAGGGGCGTCTAGACTGCATCAAGGGTAATTAACGTGAGGCCCCAACAGATCATCAGGTGAGCAACCATTTGGAGAAATTGGGCGAGCGCTAGATTGCTCTGTTTCTCCTACGCAAAACACCTTCTCACAAGTATTTTTTCAAGAGGGACTTCGGAAACTGAAATTCTACAGGCTACAACCAGATGTAGGGAATCACTCTTTACAAAACCTAAACAAAACTTGTTTCCAATATTTGTCACATGTATTTGAAAATTATACAGATTCACCCACATATGTACTACATATCAACAAAGCAAATGCTAAATAAAACATCAGATGAAATTTTCTCAAAACAATTACATGTTTCAATGACAAAAAGCAAGGTATAATACCAATATTCCAGTAAAACCGAGATAAAAATAGAACAAACCCTGCGAGTAAAAAAGAGAAAAAAGAAAAAAGATTTGAGTATAGTTCCTGAAAGACCAATGCCTTTCATATAATACGTGTTACTGCAAGAAGACACACGCCCAGAGAGATCAAATACAAGAGTCATGCATCAAAGCCTCTAACATTGCATGTATGTATCAAAAGGATTGGTATTACAATTGGCATTACAATTTATCACAAATGGAACCTACATGGCATGACAAGAATAACAGAAAGAATGACAATAGCCAAATACTGAAGCATTGGGGTTTCCATGATGAACACTGTGGAGTCACGATTTTGTGTGAGATTGCTAACCCTCCTTGGATCAGCTGAAAGGATGTATGTATTTGTGTGGCTTTCTGCTAAAATCTATAATAGAGTAAGTTACCCTTGTGTTCTGTATTTCATATTGCCTCTAAATTGAGTAAATAACAAATATATAGTCGTCGTCGTCATCATCATCATCTCAGTCAATTGGGATTGGCTCCATGAATCCAGTTCCACCAAGGCACCAACAAAGCACAGGATCCAAAGAGATGAAAGCATATCACCATAAACTACATGTTTACAGAAGCAAGTTGCTTTTATATGGCAGTTTTTACAGCTCCCTATGCACCAGTTGGGGTTGGCCACATATCATTTTTCAGGATCAATATTTTAGAAGCCAAAAATATTATTACTTATTCAAGAAAGAAAAGAAAAGAAAAAGAAAGAAACTGGACATATTATCTACGGAATGGCAATGATGTCATGGTTCAAATGAAGTCCAACCTGTTTGGACAGAACTGACAGCTTCATTGGTTTGATCGCCACATCGATTCTTCATTGTTCGGGACAACTTACCAACAGGTTATCATAATGCAGGGATAGGCCTGTAAATGGCCTTAGGAGGCCCACCAGGCTCCCAAGACCAGCCTGCCATGAGCCCGCGAATGGGTCTTATCTTTAGGGATGTAGGCTGGACTCAGGACCCAAGGTTTTAACCACAAGTTTCGGTCAGAAACTCATTTCAGTCTGTCTTAGAATTCATAGAAGTCAATGCCCACTCAGTTTTGTCCGATAATTAAAACCATGCTCAGACCTGCCTGACAAATGAAGAATAGGGCTCAGGAATCGGGATTGAAACTAGATTTTTCAACATAGTTGATGCTTGGCCCGAAGCTTGATTTTCAGCCTGTTTATAGTCTCAATGGCCCAAGCTTGGGGCTAACTTTCACGAATGAGGGCCAGACCTGGGCCTTAATTTCAGGCACAAATATGGGCCAGGCTCAGGCTGTTGGCATCCCCTGCTGACATACATATATGGGATGTGGAAGGAACAGATGAGAAACTTTCAAGTGGGTCTGATGAAATCTACCATGGCATCAAGCTTTAGGCCAATAACTTCCAAGGAAAAAAAAAATCATATAAAAACCATTGCATTGTAATCTAGTAAAAAACATAACAGTATTGTAGGAGACCTCACAGGATTGAGCAGCAAGGTTCACACAGATGGGTCCTCCAGCGAGCGTTTTAGATCCATTTCAACTTGGTGAATTGTCCATTGCATACCTTCCAATTTCTGCAAGCACATTGATGAAATTAGCCATGATCATTGACACTGTTTTTGGATGCATAAGTGAATGACTTGCAAACATTCAGTTTAATCAAGAGGAATTATAAAAAATTCTGATGCTTCCTACTATTTATAACAAGGAAGCAGCCCTCAAATTATGCCACGTTCCTCTCAAGCCCAAATTGAAAGTAATGCAATTGTAATTTGGAGCTCAGACCCTCGATATGAATAGTAAGGAACCTATGATTTTGTTAATACCGCTTTATTAGACAAGTAACCGCAGTCCAATTCAACAGGGCATCCAAACTTAGCCCAGGAGTTAACTGTCTTGGAAGCTAAAATTACCTTTACAATATCATGGTACTGCCGGGCAATTGTATCAAAGTGTGGATCAACACCTTGATACTCTCGAAGCCGTGTAACCTGGTAAAATGGTTGAAGCATAAGTCATAGCAGCATAAATAAAAGTTATTAATAACGGATAAAAACCAGTAAACAGTTATCGAAGGTCAGGAAAAGGAAAACAATCAAAAGTCCAAAGTAATGTTAGCATGTTATTCTTGATCCAAAAATAATAAGCCAAAAAAGAATAAAGAATAAAATGATCATGTGACAGCTACAGAAACACAAGAAGACTGGTAATGACTTCTTAGTTTTTGAAAACAGAGAACGGGTTATTTGATTTCTACCTAACTTACAACTGAAGGCCTAATTGCAACCTTCTCCAAGCAACAGATTTCAATGTAGAAAGGCAGATCCCAAAAGACAAAGTTGGATGATCCGCAGAATTCAGACAAAAGCATGCATCCGCCAATCCAAAATGAAAAGTGAAACGGAATGGCTCTTAGTCATTTCCATGTAATTCTTGTCTTATGGATGGGAGCATTCAATGCATCTGGAGAATGTGCCAAGTGGCCCCAGTTACCCAAAGTTCAAACACAGGGACATGCAAATCATAATGCGAATTCTGGGGTACCCCCAAACTGCCTCTAGATATTCACCATCCCTTACAGAGCCTTTCAGGGATAATTCCTAAATATAACCAATTGGTAGCATCCATAAACATAGGAGAATGACTAATACTAGTAACACAAAGGATCAATGTATAATAAAAGCCAGGATGAGGATTAGGATTCCAAGAACAGGGAAAAATCACACAAGAGAATCCATGGCCTTCAACAAATACGAGAAGTTCTCTGAATTAATGCATTTTGGTCAAAAGGGTCCACTTTGTTTGTAATTTCTACAGAACAAATGAAGCAAACATGAAGCTGATTGCAATAGCCATAAAATTTTCAAGAATAAGTTTGCACAATCATCTAAATCACCTGGAGAAAAAGTAAAAACCACTCACAGAAAAAACAAAGGCCGAAAAAACAAAGGCCTGATTTGGGCAAAATCAAATTTCAAGGAATATGATTGCAGACTCATTTTGCCATCCCAAAACAACCATAGGTAGTCCATTCACTTTCTGGAAACATTGGAGTAGTTCGGTATTTATTTATTTTTTAATATTTAATACACCAGGAATTTGGGAACAAGCTGCACTCCACTGACCCAGGAACACCTTTGCAGGGAACAGGCATGCAACAACATGCACAAGAAAATTGTCAACTTTTAAAAACTGTACAGTGATCATTATCAATGAAACCCAAATAAATAGATGAAATTTTGATCGGATCCGCAGTTTCAAATAGACATCCATCAATGATGCATATTATAAAAGAACAAGGTACAAGAACTACGTCAAACTAAAACACCATGCAATCCTGGAGCATGAAGCATCGAAAAGAAATCATCATCATCTAAAGCCTTATCCCAACTAATTGGGGTCAGCTAAATTAATCCTGTTCCACCACTCCACTCTATCAAGGGCCAAACCTTTAGTTAGAGCATAGGTCATCAAGTATTTTCTTACTACATCCATCCACATCCTTTGGGCCTTCCCCTTGCCCTTTAGAGACTTCAACTTGTACCAACTCGCTCCTAACCGGCATGGTTCTTGGTCTCTGCTACACATGACCAAACCATCTAAGGCTACTTTCCCTCAGCTCATTACCCATCGGTGTTACTCCTAAGTCCCCTCACATGCATTCATTTCTAATTCTATCCTTCCTGGTCTTGCCACTCATCCATCTCAATGTCCTCATTTCAGCTACACTCATCCTATGAACATGTTCTTCCTTGACTGCCTAATATTTTTTGTCCCATATAGCACGGCTAGTCAAGTGTTTTCACTAGCACTTTAGCGTACGCTAGTAGTGTAGCAAAAATGCTACGTAGCGTACGCAAGTAGCGTAATTCCTTGGTTGTGTAAGCTATAGGGTATGTAGCTGGTATGTAGCGTAAGCTACAGTGCATGTAGCGTAGCGTAGTGTGTAGCGTGGATAGCGTAAGCTACCAAAAATCTCATTTTTTTAAAGTGTTTTTTCTATGTTAGTTTAACACCTATTTTAAAATGGTGATAACTTATACCTATGACACATGGCACTACAATAAATTAATCCGGACCATCCAAATTATGGTCCATAACATAGATAGAGCACTTAGATTAATCCGGACCATCCAAATTGTTGTCTATATCATGAATTTGTGATGTTTCGATAAATAATAATAATCACCAGTGCACGTGCAAGAGTGAACGAAATCAGCAACTTAGTGGTGAATGGGGTCCGAACAGAGGACAAGCAAGATATTTCTGAAGAGGCGATTTCTTATTTTAGCAATCTTTTCCACAAAGAAGAGTGGTTCAGACCAAAGCTCGATTATCTTCACTTCGACTACTTATCAGGAGAAGAAGCCAATCTCCTTGAATCCAAAATTTTGACTGCTGAAGTGAAGGAGGCAGTGGATGCACTGGGAGGAGATAAAGCTCCAGGTCCAGACAGGTTTTCGATTATTTTCTTCCATACTTTTTGGGAAGCCTTAGAGGGAGACGTAATGGCGTTCGTTAATGAATTTCACGAGGGCAGTCAGTTGTCTAAAGAGCTTGGAGCATCCTTCTTAGCTCTGATTCCAAAGATCCCAGGAGCAGAAACCATACAAGACTTTAGACCGATCAGCCTTCTTGGTGCCCCTTACAAAATTTTGGCAAAAGTCTTGGCATCCAGATTGAGAGGAGTGATGGGAAAGATTATTTCCGACAATCAAAGTGCCTTTATTCCAGGTAGACAAATAATAGATAGTGCTTTGATTGCATATGAATGTCTTGATTTGAGTCATAAATCCGGATCCAAAGGTTTGTTATGCAAGCTAGATCTAGAAAAAGCCTACGATTACGTTGATTGGGATTTCCTTGAATATATGTTGCATCGGAAATGGTGTAGATGGATCAATGAATGTGTGGGATCCGCATCTTTCTCGATTCTTTTGAATGGCACCCCCAAAGGGTATTTTGGTAGCTCTAAGGGTTTGCGCCAAGGAGACCCAGTCTCTCCATTTCTATTCCTTATTGTGGGGGAGGCTCTTTCCAGGATGTTGAAAAAAGGTCAAGATGCAGGTGTCACTAGAGGATGTAAAATTAAAGGCCTGGACCCACCTCCAATATCCCACATCCAGTTTGCAGACGATACTCTATTATTCTACGAAGCTAATCAGGACAAAATTAGCAATCTACGTACGATAGTTCGGTGTTTCAAGGCAGTATCGGGTCTCAAAGTCAATTCATCTAAGTCTAAGATGTTTGGAGTTAACATGGACGAAGCTGGGATAGCTCATTTCGCTGAGTTCTTTGATTGTTCCATGGGAAGCCTCCCAACCACATTTGTTGGTCTCCCATTATGTGTGGGAAAGCCTCCAAAATTCTTATGGAATAAAGTTATAGACATATTCAAGACTTATCTAGCTAGATGGAAATGTAAATATTTGTCCTTGGGTGGTCGTCTTACTCTGATAAAAGCGGCGCTCTCCAATCTATCGTTATATTTCATGTCCCTATTTAAATGTCCGGGTGCGGTTTTAGATAGGCTTGAAAATATGAGACAAGATTTCTTGTGGTATGGTAAGGAGGACAAGAAGAATTTCCACTTGGTCGACTGGAAGGTGGTGTGTCAGCAAGTTCAAGAAGGAGGTGCAGGAATTAAGAACCTCAGGAGAATGAATCAGGCCCTCTTAGGCAAGTGGATCTGGAGACTTGGTATGGAAGATGGAAATCTGTGGAACTTGTTGGTTAAAAACAAATACGGTCTATCAACAGGAGGGTGGTGGACCAAGGATTCATTTGCCTATAGAGCTTCTGCTTTATGGAAAGGTGTGTTAGCTATGAAGCAGGAGGTTCTCAAAGGCATCGGTTTCATCATAGGTAAAGGTGAAAACACTCGGTTCTGGGAAGATATCTGGGTGGGAGAAATAGCTTTAAAAGAAGATTTTCCAAATATCTATCGTTTGGCTCCAAATCAGGTTATTTCGGTAGCTCATAGCTATCACATACAAGGCAATGATATAGTGTGGAACCTGGCCTGTAGAAGAAATCTTCAAGATTGGAAGATAGGTGAATTTGCGGCTCTCCTCAGTCACATCGGTAGTGGCAAGCCAGATCAGTTTTGTACAGATAGGCTGGTGTGGAGATTCGACAAATCTGGTATCCTCTCAGTCAAATCCTTATACAGCTTCATATGCGGGAAAGCTGATGTCACAGAAGAGATAATGACAGACAAAGTGTGGAAATATAAGCTCCCTCCAAAGATTGCGGCCTTTGAACGGTTGGTTGGAAAGAGAAAGGTACTGACAGTTGATAACTTGAGAAAAAAGGGAATGATAATCACTAACATCTGTCTTTGTTGCATGGAAAATGCAAAATCATTGAACCATCTATTCATTCACTGCCCTTTCATTAACCGGATATGGTTAACAGTTTTATCTTGGTTCGGTATGTCTTGGTCCTTCCCAAATTCGACGGGGCAGCTGTTAAAAGCCTGGCATGGTGTTACCATTGGCGAGCAAAGAACTATGATATGGAGAATGGCCCTCCTGGCTGTCTGGTGGGCCGTGTGGGAAGAAAGGAATGGGAGGTGTTTTAATGGAGTATCCAATTCGGTGGGGTTCATAGTGTCAAGAATTCACTATTATATCATCGAATGGGCCTCTAATGTGATTCATTCAAAAGATTGTAATCTGTTTTTATTCGGTGAGTAATTGCCCCGCTATCTCAGTGGGGTGACTCTCCTTTTGTAATTTTTCTCTTTTAATGCAAGTGACTGTTATCATTCAAAGAACAAATAATAATAATAAAAGAAGTCATACTTGGAGATGTCTAAAGGCAGAAAGAGAGAGAGAGAGAGAGAGAGAGAGAGAGAGAGAGAGAGAGAGAGAGAGAGAGAGAGAGATTTTGCATGGAAATAAGTGGTTAATGATCCAGATTCGTAGTCAAGAACTCATAGAAATTATGCATTTTGTAAATTTTATCAGATTTTCTATTATTTTAATTTAAAATATCAAGGATTGTGTAACTTATGCTACATGCTATAGAGGGCCAAATGCCACGCTATACGCTACACACTATTTACAACATCGGGCTGGTCTTATAGCTATCCTTTAGAATTTCCCTTTCAGTTTGAGTAGTGCATGAAGTCTGACTTATTTTAATTCTTTTAGAATCTAAAGCATCCGTCCATAAATATAGATTTATTCTTACGCCCTCCCTCGTCTTGTCAATCAAAACTATATCCCTTCACTAGCCAATTTATGGCCCTTCACATTATACAAAGTGTAGGTCATTGTCATTCACAGGAAATCTCCAAATTGTATAGTTGAATTTAAATAATAATAATAATAATAATAATAATACATTCAAGAGGATCAAAACCTACCATGCAATGGCAAAAGGTCCCAAGATCCTAAAGAAATTGTGTAGTTATGCACAGTTGTTGATGTCTCCATGGGAATTTACACCATAGGTGATGCATGAATGAAGTGAATGAAATTTGGGAAAGGCTAACACCACCTATTGATCCTATCTCTGAGAAAAGTCTCAAACTGTGGCAGAGTTATGTCATATAGGCATTCCAGATTTCCAGGTGCTCATATAGGCGTTCCAGATTTCCAGGTGCTCCAATAAGCATCATTGTTGTGAAGTATAAATCTTTGTAACCTAAAAAATGCAGCACGTGTACATCCATTCAGGTCAAAGGAATTACAGGCATCCATTGCACCTGGAGGTGCTGTACAACCTGCACCGGAAGGATGCATGCACGTATGCATTGGGTCTATGCAAATTAAAAGCAGATATGTTCTAACGAAAGATAAAAAGACACAGAAGAATGTTTCAGAAGCCAATCAAGTTAAAAGCACAACAACATCAACTGGAGAAAAAAGACTTTAATTTTGACTATGCCCACAAAGCTATACCAGCATTAAATGTGTGGTACAGTATAAAGGATTTTCATCTAAAGAGGATCATACCGCTTTATTGTAAGCAATGGATGCTTCTTCAGTAGCCTCCACTAGATACTTCCTGAAAATTACAGAAAGCTTTGATTTGAGAAACCAACTCTTCATATTCATATGAGCGTAATGTTAAGATCTCTTTAACGTTACACACCTAATCGTATGGAGAGCCGGTATTGAATCTGGAGTGTAAGTGTCACGCAAGAGAATATGCTCCAGAACCCTGTGATGAAAGTTCAACCATGTCAAAAGGAAGCAACAAATCACAACCAAGCTCAGATAATCGCTCATATAAAAATGGAAGAAGTCTTGCAGTTATGCACAACATATTTCATTTTAAACACTGACAAATTATGGTGGTTTATCTTACTTTGTAACATCATTTCAAGAATTTGGCCAGCTGACATTTACACTGTTAACTCCAGGTGGTATTGATTATTGTCTTTACAAGTTTCCACGAAGGGAAAATGCAGATCTCATACTTTGTTATATGTTAACTCAAACAAGAGCTTTGGGATATTATTGCTGAAATGCATGAAGGGGTCAAAGACTAAAACAAAATCCTTTACACAATTGCAAGTACACTCTCAAGGTAAGCCCACTTCCAAGGAGCCGGGCATTCCTAGAGTCACCATAAAAATAAGGGGACCCTGAAAGTGTTCAGTAAAGAGCCATAACTCCAATTTAACTGCATTGAGCTCCTGTCATCATTCAACTCCCACTACCCAGGAGGTGTAGAGATCCAAGAAATTGGCTTCTTATGGTTCAACTACCATCCTGTATGACTGTGGTGCAACAACTTTGAAAATCTGCAACCTCTCCCCTTCGAATTCTATGGCCATAATAGACTAACTTACAAGAAGAACTTTAATATGCTCCGCTAAATATTGATAGAAGGACATAAAAATTATTTTGTTCATTTCCTCACAGATGTCCTCAATATTGCAAGAGGAATCTCCAGAACAATCTTCACTCAATGTATGTGGAATAAATGGTGGGGGGGGGGGGGGGGGGGAGAAGAAGAAAAGCCAAATCTCCTAAGCTGATTTCTAGAACAATGAGGCCTATTAACTCTGCATCTTTCCAACACGAAAGGACATATTAGGAAGGGAGAAATTCCTACTCTGGAAGTGACCAAGGTGAGAAATTCTTCCTAAAACATACTACATTGTGCACACTAAAATCTCTCTTATCATCAAAATAGCTGCACTCCGCAACTTTCTCAGAATCCAGCTATGCAGATAATCAAGGTATTCCAAAATGGTTATGTAACTGCCGTTACGTAATGGTCACGGTGGTAACCATTAGGTGTCATGAGGTCGTAATGGCCATTAAGGAAAAAAACACTTGGAGATTAGAATTTCTTTGATTTATAGTCAATTCTTAGGGGTTCGCAACATATTTTAACTAAAAGTCATGTGAATCACCATATTATCATCGTCATCTAAGCCTTATCTCAATAAATTGGAGTCGGCTATATGAATCATGTTCTGACATTCCACTCTATCAAGGGCCAGGCCTTTAGTTAGACCACGAGTCATCAAGTCTTTTCTTACTGCCTCCATCCACATCCTTTTGGGCCTTCCCCTTGCCCTTTTAGAGCCTTCAACTTGTACCAACTCACTCCTAACTTGTGCAGTTTTTTGTCTCCATTGCACATCACAAAACCATCCAAGTTTGTTTCATCTTATTACCTATTGGTACTACTAAGTTCCCTTGAATGCATTCATTTCTAATTTTATCATCCCTCGTCTTGCCACCCATACATCTCAATATCCTCATTTCGGGTACACATCCTATGAACATGTTTTTCTTTAACTACCCAACATTATCCATACTATCCCAGAATTAAAATATTTGCGATTGCAATCATGAATATCATGAATACAGTATAATGAACATGTATCCTAATTTAATCCAGGACTCTGACAAGGAGGTGTGCTTAGTTGCTGTGGAGGTAGAGTTCAAGGGCATTGCCACCTAATCATATTGTATGTGCAATTTTATTATGTAAAAACCACAATTTAACTGTTTAATATTCACAATCCTAACAGATATAACTGACAATTAAGCATACATGCAATAAGAAGTATGTCAACACATGATTTCATATTTGTTGGCCATTCAAGCTTAATAACTAAATCTGAGGTTGAAATCAAGAAGAAGAGGGGGAGGGGGGAGCCTTTGCTGTTAGTGTAGCAATTTCTTTTCTCTGTCTAAGAGTCCAAAATGTCTTGGGGAAATAGTTAGTGGCTAGACTTGGGAAACAAATGTGCAGGGGCCCATCTTTAGACATCTTTCACGTAGAGAACTTAGAAATGTGGAAGGTCTTGGAATGTATGGGGATGTATCTTTAGCAACGGTAGTTTGTCAAGGATTTGATGGTTTCTTTCCCAATGAGTTAGGTCTTAAGACTCAATATAATATAGATTGAATATTGCGAAAGAGGATAAATCCTTTAAAATAAAAAAAAATAAAAATAAAAATTATGTTAATAACTTGGAAAACCCCAGATTATCAGGATACCCATGGTCTTGTGTTGGAGAAATACATACAAGGTTCTTTTCTTCTTCTTGGAATTTTAGAAACAACCGAAGACGAATCAAGGGTCCCTTTGAGGGTTTCCTGCATGATTTTAGGTCTCGTATTTTAACGAAAAAGAAATAGAATCATGGTTTTCAGACTTGGGGACTTAGATTGACTCATTCGGTCTCCAGTTGAGTCTAGCCTCACTCGCGTCAAAGGGTGTACCATCTCGACTCACCCGAGTTGGGGGTGGCTTGGGGGGCGACTCTTGGTATCGAATTGGATCAGGTAGTACTAAATACAAGTTGACTCAAACGAGCCGTATCAAACTCATCAAAGTCTTAAAACCATGAAGAAAATAGCACATTACAAACGAGGAATCATGGGGATTGTAGACTGTTATTGTTAGCTATTGATAATGTAACGTATCGGAAAAATCCGTACAAAGACCCGAGTTTCACCTCAGACAGAAATCACTCAAGACCAAATCCTTTAGAAATTAGGCGAGAATTAGCTAGTGCTAAACTAGAGTACCTGTGAAATTAGCACTAATCACTTTAAATATGATCTGCAAGACCCAAAACAAACAGAATCATTACCGCTACATTACCTTAAAACTTAGGATCAATCTCTAATCCCAGTTGCTCTCGGGAGCACACCGAAACTCCGCATCGGACCTGGACCGCGCATCGAAAGTCCGATTACTACAAAACTATACGGTTATGACCGCCTTGCTGGGCTTGACAACCATCTCAGAAATCAAGTCCTAACAGTATCCAGAAACGCACAACTTGAGCCCGGAGCGAAGTGTGTGAGAAACGCGAATATCTTTAGAAAATGAACTGAGACTTAAGTGAATTGAGTCGTCTCACTTGTGAGCCAAATCTAAGGATTCAGACCGTCGGAATCTAACCCAATTACACCCTTGGATCAGGGAAAATTTCCAACAAATGTCAGTACACTTGTGGCCCTGATCGAGCATCGGTGACCGTTGAACTGAAACTGGTCCGCCACGGCCGATCTGTAAATCCGATCGGACCGAAAACTTAACTAGATCTGGATCCAATGTCAAGGAGCTTAAGTCCGACCGCACGCAGAAAAGGGGCCTCCAGAAGTGCTCCGTTGAGCCGAAACAGATGGGTTTTGGCTATAACATAAGTATACCATAGCCCTGGGGCCATTGAGCTCATGTTTGAGCCTATATAAGGGCCTTAAACCCTCTCTCTCCCTTCACATACGAATTTGCAAACCCTAGAGAGAGAAAAGAGAAAGAGAGAGAGAGAGAGAGAGAGAGTGTGGAAGATTATTCTCGAGACTCAATCTCGCCATTCCACGTGCTTAGCTACCACTACCGTATCGCTATTCTGGCGATTCTAATTCCGTTTTCGGGTAAGAAATCCTAACCCTAATCTGTTTTAGGGATTCAAATAGGGTATGTGATGAAATAGCTAACCTATTTCATACTATAGGCTGTCGTTGTGCCGTAGACGAAGGTGGAGTGTTCAAACTAAATCCGTTACGAGTTTATCGGTGAAAGGTGCGGACTATAAACGTATAGGTTATGGTTTTCAAGGCTTTCAATGTCGGTTAATGATTTATAACCGACTGGGTTGCCGTTTCACATGTTAGATACGTTGTTTTCCTTGCTTTACGGTTATGTATGAACTATGTTGAATATAGGCTATTCCATGTGTAGGTTGAAATGACGGGATATGTCGGAAATTTGGTTTTGTGCTTGCCATGATTACTCACCGTGAACGTGTGATTGTTGAATACGTGACAACTCCTTATGAAGGGATTTGCTCTAATATAGCTTATAACTGAGTTGTACTGTGTACGTTGAAATGTGTAGTCTAAGTGTTTGTGGAAATGATTGAATGAGTATGGAATTTGAATCCCTGCTTGCCATGATTATCCGTCTTGGTATATGCGTGTTGTATTCGTGACAACTCCTTAGTGAAAGGATTTGCCCGAATACATATTGTGATCAATGTGTGTAGTCTAAGTGTTTGTGAAAATGTCTGGATGAGTACATATTTAGTAAGGTGTATGTTATATAGGTGTTGAGGTGAGATTCTCAACTACCTTAGCTATGTGTATATATCCCTTCATGTAACTTAGATTAAATTGTGGGATTTAACATGAAATGCATTTGTGCAAATTATGTTTGCCTTGTATTTTGTGAAATGTTCAATTGGTTACGTTACTTGAATTAATTGTTTAACTTTGATATGCCTACCACATGTGTTATCCTATTATATTTACATGCGTTTGGGACTACTACGTAGTCCAGGCAATCGGTAACCGGTCCTGGTTTGGTGGTTGAGTTTGCTTCGCCGCACAAGACGTGTCCGATGAATCTGAGCCGTACTTTGGTTGTCGACAGTGGTTAGGCCACACAGAGTGCTTACGCACTTCATGTCGATTAACTCGATGTGCGCTCGTACCAGTCGAGCTCGTTAAGGAACCCGATTGACCCGATGTATGCTCACCATGTATAGACGCTACTGCTTGAATCTAAGGTACCAAACTCACCAGTGAGAAGCCCCGTTAACCCTGGTACCTCGATCCGCTAAGACTCATGAGCCGGGTATGGTGGTATGGGACACCGTGGTCAAGCTGTCGGCCTACGCTAGGGCGACGAGCCTCCCCGTAGTGTCCAGTGAGCAACACAGACTCGTGAGCCGAATACGGTGGTACGGGACACTGTATTCGAGCTGTCGGCATACACTGATCAGGTGACGAGCCCTTTGTAGTGACCTCGAGCATACTCTGAGACTGCGTTGAGGCAACGAGCCTTTCCGTAACCACTAGAGTATAAACTAGGCTTACACTGATCAGGTGACGAGCCCTATGTAGCAACCTAGAACCGCGACATCGTATGAGATTTACTAGGACTGACGACCCTAGAATGGATCATTGTTTGGGCAAATGATACAAGGGAGGTACCTTGGCTTCCCAACACTCTTGTATGAATCAATCTAATTAAATATTGGCTAACATAAGCATGCACCGCACTACATGTGCTTTGGCGAGGAAGAGCACTCTCGGGAGTTTGCCATGCGCGCTGTGAGATGAAGAGCTGAGGGAGTGTAGGTGAGGGCATGCATCATTATCGCATATCATTCTTGCATTAACAAGAGTATCTAGGACATGTTTGATGTATTACTTTATCATTACTGCTTGATTGAATTGATAACATGTTAACCTTTGCTTTATTGTTTCACTGAGTTGATCACTCACTCCCACATTCTAGGACGGTGTTTTAAACACAAACCAGACTCTGTCTTAGTTGCAGGTGATGGCGATGCCTACGAGGCAGAGCCAGACTTTGAGGATGACGAGGAGGCATTCTCCTACATGCAGTTATCAGCGGGTTCATGTGAGTCGTGTCCTGATCGTCAGGGCTACAGGGACACTGACTAGATGCCCTTGCACTGTTATTCTGTATTTTGGGACACACTTGTATATTCATTTCGATCACTTTGGGAGTATACATGTATATGGTTAACCTGGTGACATTTTCACACTCTGGAGATCTACAACAACTTATATGTTATATTTATCAATCACAGTCTTCCGCTTGCGTAGATTTATTCGTCTCTGGAGTGTGATATGCTGTTTGGCTTAATCCCATTCATCTTTAATGCACTAACACGGACAACATTAAATCATCATTATCTATGTTGCATAAGTGATGCGTTGGAACTCGGGAGTTGAGTCTATGCTCGACCCCCGATTTTCAGGGCATTACAGATAAGCACATAAAGCAACTTAGCTAAATGGGCGCAAGTGCCTTTGTTTTTTCGAAATTCAGCTTAATAAAAAGTGTGCAAGTGCAAAAAAGAAATCTAATCTCCATACATTGTTAAAAATGGCAGGACAATAGGTTTGAGGAGCAGGTGCCACTAATGGAAGCAACATAGATGTTCAAGTATGGGGAATGCTTGATCCAAGGGAAAAAGAAGAAAAAGGACAAGGACATATAGGATCAAAGAAAGCTACAAAATTAAGATGGCTGCGTGACGGCTGGCCTTCAAGCTATGAAATAATCGAAGTCCAAAGAAGCAGAAACTTCATATAACATGAATTTGTCGCAAAACTATAAGTCTGAAGTCTTCTCTAAGGATGCACTGATTAACTCTAGATCGGATCACTTTGGAGAAGGGAGTGCACAAACACGGTAGGAGAATCTGAAGCTCCATAATGCCAAGATCTGTGCACATTATACATTTCTTGCCTATGTGAATGAATAGACACGCACACGCACACGTGCACACACACACACACGTGAATTCATTACCAACTCAAAAAGAAAAATTTTAAAAACACTACGGATAAGTAGTGTGTGTGTGTGTGTGTGTGTGTGTGTGTCGGGAAATGCTAACATTCCCACCTTTATGGGGGATGTTAGTAGTGTCCCCAAACCTTTTAAATGACACGTGGGATGCCCAATTGTCAATCTAAACCATCCATTCTTTCATGCAACTAGGGGCAAGCGATGGTGCAAAAATCACACCAATCGGATGATCCTAGGCATCCAATCAATAGCATGGAAAGTAGACAGCGAACACTAAGTGGAGAAACAAAAATACGTCCAATCATCCTAAAACATCTACTTGGTAGATTTCGATTTGCATTACTTATGCTTCCAAAGTAGTACTTTGGTTTGATGATTATAACCACACAATCTATTTCTCGTAAAAGCATATGGTTGTAACAAATTGCCCGTACCCACCCACAAACACACCCCATCACATCATCTAAGCCATGTCCCAACTAACTAGGTTCAACTACATAAATCCTTCTCCACAATTCCATTCTACCAAGGGCCATGACTTTACTTTCCATCATCATATTACATATGGATGCTACTCCTAAATTCCCTCAAATGAATTCATTTTAATGTTATCCTTGTCTTGCCACTCATCTACCTCAACATCCTCATTTCGACTACACTCATCCTATGAACATGTTGTTCCTTAACTGCCCAACATTTTGTCCCTATCCTATAAAATTTTCCTTTTAGTTTGAGTGGTACATGAGGATCACATAAAACTCTAGAGGCACATTTGCATTTCTTCCACCCAGCTTGAATTTTATGGGCAACATCTTTCTCAATCTCTCCACCCTCAAGAATTATCGATCCAAGATATCAGAAGTGGTCATTTTGGGAAACTTTTTGGTCAACAATCTTAACTAATTTTCATTCCCAATCCTATAATTACTAAATTGCATTCCATACACTCTGGTTTTGTCCAACTAATTTTAAATCCTTTTAGACTCTAGACATCCATCCATAAATCTAGCTTTGTGTTTACAACCTCCCTCGTCTTGTCAATCAAAACAATCATCTACCAACAACAAACACCGTGGGAACTCTCCTACAAATGGCCCGTTAACTCATCCATAACTAATATGAAAAGGAACAGGCTCAATGCCACAAGTGGTCCTCACATTTGTTACTACTCCCTCATACATATCCTTAATCATGTCAATATATCCTCTTGAAACTCCTTTCCTATCATAAGCTTTCTCTAAATTAATAAAGACTATAGAGCTCCTTCCCCCTCTCCCTATATTTCTCCTTCAACTGTCCAAGTAGGAAAACATATATAAACGAAACATTGTGCAATAAGAGAGATTCCCTGCTCCACCTTGCCGGTAGACTCTGTTTAATACCTACTTTCATGCCCACATCCCTTTATCTAAAACAGATAAAGCACACTTGAATATTAGGAGGCAGAATTATAAACATATTTTGCTAAAAGGAATTGAGGAACATAATAAGCATTCTAAGTAATGTAGGATCCCAACGCTCAACATGGATACATTGGTCAAAACGAGAAGATTCATGCCATATATCCATTTTATCCACTTCAGATTAACAGTTTGTACGTGCTATTATGTTTTAAGCACCCTTTGTTGTCAAATTTCGGTGAGACAAAACAATTTAGAGTGTAACTTGTTCATATGATGGAAAGTTCACCTTCAAGTGAAGTATGATAGAAAGTTAACCTTCAAGATCATCATCATATGAAGATTTGAAGTACAAGACATGAATATCAAGCTACTAATGCAAGTCTACTTCAAGATCAAGCTTCTAAATGGGAATCCAAGATCAAGCTTCTAATGCAAATCTACTTCAATCAGAAGATTTGAAGCTACTGAAGATTTGAGTTCAATGTAAAATGATTCAGGTATAAGTAACCCTTGAGAGACCCTAAGTTTAGGTCTTTTCTTATGCATATTATCTTCGGGTATTTATACTTTGTATAAGCTAAAATTCAACTAGTCCTAGCCTAAGTTCGACTAGTCCAGGCTCTGGTTCGACTAGTCCAAGTATTGCTTCAACCAGTCCAAGTTTTGAACTCAAAATTCGAAATTTTCTGGTAGATCCTCGACCAGTTGTGCACCCTACTCGACCAGTCGTGGGGAGCTCGACTCGAACTCCAGCAACACATTTTTGGATCCCACAACCAGTCGAGAGCTATGCTCGACCAGTCGAATGTTAGTTTTATCCGATTGCGCCGAAAAATTTGAAATTTGGTTGAATCTTAGACCGGTCGAAGGAGACCTTAGACCAGTTGAAGGAACCATTTTTCAGCCTATAAATAGAGGTCTTTTCTCGTTCCAAACCATTCAATTAAGCCACAGAAAGCTTCCACTTTGAGAGAAAAGTCCCCGTCATTATCAATCTATAGTCTGGTAATTTAGATCTTTTGTATAACTTATTTGTTTTTGTAATTCCTTGATCTCAGTATTGTGAATTTAATTTTCTTTTAAAGAGAGTTTTTACTCTACCCTTTGAGATCCAAAGAATTCAAACAAGTAGCCCAAGGTTTGAGATAATTTAAAATCTATTTAGAACCTAGAACCCTTGATTATTTTTGTTGGACATTGAACATCTATATCAAGAGAAGCGGTTCTACAGACTACATCAAGCAACATCTTCAAGAAGAAGATAAGTACTTTTATTATTTGCTTTTTAGTTTTTTTTTTTTTGAGATTAGCCAGAAAAATCTCTGTATTGGTTTCGACTGAGATCAGCCAGAAAAATCTTGGTGCGGGGTTTGATTTTGATAGCCCAATTGAAAACACAACTGTATAGGTTTTAAGGTGAACCTAAGAAAACCTTGTTTTATAGTGAACGCCAATATCACGTGGGTTGTGATTATTGGGAGTGGAGTAGGTGTGGCTGTTTGAGGACAGTTGGTGTACACACCGAACCACTATAACTCTTGGTGTTTGAGGTGGATGATGATGTATGTGATGGATGTGTGTTGAATGTTTGTAATCTTCTCTTTCATGTACATGTGGTGAATGTTTGTAATAGATAGCTTCCATTATTTGCCTCTTGTTTTAGTTTGCAATCTTGATCTTTACCGCGTTCAAGAAATCAGGTTGTCCTACCTTAAACATTTGTTTTTGGTATAAGGTTGTCCTTTGAACAAGGTTTGAATCAATTTCTCAATACTATTACGATTGAGATTTGTGATTGATTCAGTTATATTTAATATTTCTGTTTAGCAATTTTTATTTTGGCACACCCCCCCCCCCCCCCCTCTTAGGATTGAGAGCTCACCCTTTTCACGGTTCTTGCTCTTAATTGCAGCCAAGGCTACTACATCCAACTCCCAAGTCCCAAGACAAAATCCTTTCAGAAGTTGGCGGCAAGAGCATATGTGCATATAATTAGTAGTAGAAATTTATTTTTGAGGCCCTACATGATCAGAATAAACTACAAAGAAAGGTTTAAGCCTAAATAGTATTAAGAGAAAAAGCAACATCCAACTACTGTTGAAAGATAACAATGGGGACAAACCTCAATTTGGCATTCATTGTCTCACACCTTTTGCACAGCCAAGTTTTCTTTAGTTCATCCTATCCAGAAAGAAAATATAAAAGATATGAATACTTCTACATAGAATATTTGGATTAAGTAGATAGTATTTGGATGCATGCTTCAATGTTAACACACTATTCTTATTTCTTACAACATTACAGCTGATAGAGAAGTAGCAGCTTACATATTGGTGTTGGTGTTGTAGCTTCAAATCCTTGACAAGTTTAATAAGCACCCCAAGAATTTGCTCCAGGACCTTGCAGAAGTAAAATGATATCAAAGGTCACAACATAAGAAATAATGAACACATCCATTGGTGATGTTGGAAATACACATTAAATTGCAACAAATTATCAAGAACAACCACATAGCGCATGGAGACAGGGAGTATTCACTCACATTATAGTATTCTGCGAACTTCCTATCTGCTGAATACAGATCCTCTCGCAAAGCTGCCTCTTCCCTTTCGATCTCTTCAATAATTAACTTTACCCTGAACCAAGCATAATGTGAAGAATGCAACAAGCTATAGACAACCATACACTAAAAATTTATGATAATTCTGTCGCTCAGATCTTGCAGTAGGTAGAATGGCTAAAATGGAAAAATAAAAATTTGACTATACAAATCAACACTCTTATATGCTATATTTTTAGCTCCTGAAATGAAGAATTTTCAGTAGAATATGGGTTTTGTTAAGGAAAATATCACCATTCAAAGAAAAAATGCTCAAGAAAAGACTAGACTAGTGTGGTAACGGACTCATCTTTGGCAAAGAAATACATTCAACCAGTGTTCGAAATATCGATATCGCATTATGTATAGCACCTTTGGGATATAGATACGTATCGGTTATCGCACGGGATATATCAGCTGTATCGCGTAATGTATCGTTGTTGTTGGAAACATGGGAAAATTGGTCGATTTTTTCAATGAAACTTCAGTGATTGTTAAAAAAAACACATTAACACACACTTATAAATCAAAACATTACAAAAAATACACACAATAGGTTTTCTTTATATGGGGTCCTAATCTCTGCGTTGTCTAACTGAATTGATGCAAGTATATTCAAAGTTCATTCATATAATTTATAAATATAAGAAGACATGTGGAAACACAACCGATACATTCAAAAGCAAAAGAAGAATCACTAGATTATGTTACATACATATTTGATCTTATGTTTGGACATAAGGATTGCAACCGATTTGCGACCAAGTGGGAAATTTTGATTTTTTCAACTTTCCACAACTTGGCCCATCTCCTCCAAATCTCAAAATTGAAGCTCCCAATCCATGTATTTGTAATAATTTGACGCTAATTTAACATGATTTACTGAAGAAGAAGAAGGATCGAAAATGCTCACTGAATCGAACGTGTGAGATAAATCGCATTACTTGTGAGTTTCGTATCGCACAGGTGGGATACAAGATATATCGTGGGATATATCGGCCAATATCGTCAATATTTAAAACACTATATTCAACAACCTGTTTTATGCAATTAAGTGGTGATGTTGTTCAAGAGCCAAAACCCGTTGATAAAAGCATTACAAGGATACAGGATGTTGCAAGCAATCATGCTTTAAGTATGCAGCAGAGCAGACAACCTTCAATTATTGTGGTCCTATTGGAATCCGGCTCGGAACTTATCCTTTACATAAACTAACAGTAAGTAGGAAGGAAACCCCAAGAATAATAATCTTTTACTATCCTCTCTAAGGCAATATAATGTTATAGGTCAACTTGTGTTGACATTATACCGTCACCATAACGTAATTGCAAGTAATTCAAACAAAGAAATGCGTCTTGAAAAAAGAGATTCACATAAGGATTATATAATCATTTTCCAAAATTATCAGCAAAAACATGATGCTTCGCAATAGACAACAAAGGAAAATAGGCTAAGTAATAAATTTAGGAAAAAACAAACCTTTCTGGAAGACGACTCGGAAATTGACTTATGGAAGAAGAGTCTGCAGCATTAAAAATTAAAAATAAAAATAAAAAAAGAGCAAAGTTAATCAGCAGCAACACCAACAAGACAATCAGTAAGTGCATCCGTCCTGCTTTATCAATAAAACCTAGCTAGAAACCTACCTATTTCATCCATTACAAAGGCATCACCTAACTTATCACATTTCGCTTTCAAGCGAGCCTCCATCTCGCGTGCCAGTGACTTTTGATACTCTGTTGTGTCCTGCAAGGATATAGTCAAGACTGAGAAACATTGGCAGATGATTCAGAGAGAAATTGCATTATTTATTCAATTTTAAAGTTTAGCAGGTTTATATTTGAGAGAGAGTCCACATGTGATTGTTAGTATTGATTTAAAAACTACTTATCACACAATAAAAGATTCTAAAAGAAGACATACAGAAAGAATGAAGTAGAAGTTCAGATAGCATGACCCAGCTCATTCAACAGCAGTTCATCCAGTGGTTTCGCAATTTAAATGAGAAGAACAATACCAATTTGCTAACAAGCAAGTCCCTAGTTTAATAACATAAAATGCAAATATGGAAACATACCACAACAAGGGGGGTTTGATGGAGCTGCACTTGCCATAGGAAATCAGGAGTGACTCCGAGAAATCTATTTGGCACACCACCAACTCCAGGTTCCGTAGCATCAGAAGCAGGAGGAAGACTGCTGTTAGCCACAGCATTGCTATTAGGCAAACTATTGCTGCAATTTGTTGAATTAGAGCTTGAAATTATTGTGATACTGGTGCTTGTACTATCAAGAGAACTCCTTGACATTATGCTCCACTTTTCTATGTCTTCCTCATGAATTTCGCCATCTTTAGAAAGGAGAGGGAGTCTCAATCTTTGAGCTGCCTCTGCAACTACAAGTCGACGTTCAAGGGATTCATACACCTGGAATGATCTAATTATGTTAAATGTTGTTGTCAATCCAGAACATCAAATTTGCAAACACATTATTGAGACTACACGACAACTCAAATGAAGGCATGAAATTCTGACTTACCTAAGAAAACTGTATAGAATTCTAAATATTATCAACTGTTCTGCTGACCCACTTCCATCATCAATAAGCATAATGAAGGATCCTTACTCTTGCTCAGGTGGTAGACTCTCAGGAGTTTCAACACCCGGTCAAGGGTTCGAGTATCCATAGGTGGTGAAATTCCACCAGCGTGAGTGTGTGGGGTGTGCGTGCGTGTGTAAAAAAAATAAAATAAAATAAAATAAAATAAGCATAATGAAGGAAGCTTAAACTAATTTTGGATGTAGAAAATGAAAGGAACTACCACAGATTCTAAAATTTTCAAAATCATGAAAAAGAAAACGTCATTTTCTTTTCAGCAGAAAAGGAATGCATGCATTTTTTAAAGTAATTGTGCTTTCATGTATATTTTCTTGACAAGTGTAAAAAACCACCAGTATAGAAAATTAATAAACTTCAACCATCATATAGTATTTGGTTTCCATCTTGGAGGTTCACAATTGATAACAATTGACATGATCTAAATTCCCAAATGTAGCCTCAACCTGCATGCTGCAACCAAATTTACAACAAATCTCTCTCCAGACTGCTGCCCAACAGTCACTTAACCAGTACTAAAAGTGCGCGCAGTCTGTCGACAGTTCAGCCCATTAAACGGCCATAACCTGTTATTAACTTACCCCTAAACTGTCCACTTACAGTCCATAACCAATCCCCCATCCATTCACTTTCAGGACCCCATTAAAATGTTGCTAAACCAGTCCATTCATGTTAGTCCAATCACGGCCGTTATTCATGCCCAAAAATTGTCCTATTGCAGCCATATTTCCAGCCTATCACAACCCCAAAACTTCCCCAGACCCAGACTTAGAACCAGCCCACAAACTGAACCTAAACCTATCGCAAAATTCAGCCTTTCCAATTACTTTTCCCATTAAGGTGTCTATAAATGCAGTCATTATTACATTACTTACACCAGTTCCTATCTCCATTCATATGCCTATTAGAACCATTCTAATCCATCTTGCCATGCTTGTCACACCAATCCCCACCCATCATTCCATGATTACTAATACTACAACAGCCGTATCAATATTCACCCCTTGCATCATAAATCCACCACAATATGATGGTTATTAAAAGAAGCTGACCCATAGCAAAAGGTCATAACAGGAATCAAAGAAGAATGAGATAATGAAGGGTTTAGGGCTTAGAAATGAAGAAACAGCATATATGTTGTGAATGATGAGAAAACTTCATGAACAAGTGAAAGAATGCAATGAAATGCTCCAAAAGAACAATAAACAGCTCCTAGCCATCATAGGTAGTCCGTGTAGAAATAAAGGTCACAGTGGGTCTCATTCTATTAAGAATCAAAATCAAAACACTACTACAGAGGGATCTGAGCACCCTGTGAAAGAAAGCAATCAGAAAATTCTAATGACGAGGTTTCTTAAAAAGTATAACGATCCTAGATGGTAACATCAAGAATCCACCATTGATTGTCACATAAAGCCACAGATGGGTCAATTGATGAACCTGCCAATGGATTGAGAAACAGGTTGCGTGGATCAATGGCTGAATTGACAGATAAGATAGAGGTTGATCCATCACAAGAATTCAACAAAACAAAGCCTTTGCAACAATAAATGAGAATATCAAAGATGGTAGCAGGACTACTTGGATCATGGTAAAGGTGAGGATGCCATATGTGCTACAGAGAGCAGAATGCGCACTGCAGCCAATTCCGGAAAAGTAGACCCCCAATGAAGCTGTATATTTTCAAGGACACAAGAGAAAGAGGGTGCATGACCCGATGGATGATGCACCTAAATTGATTGAAGCAAAGCACTTCATCATCAACTACTATCAAAGCGACAAAAAAGTAGCCAGAGAGGCATGTAAAGATTAGGGGCTGACACTGTTTACAACTCGAGGACAAGTTCTCTCCCGCCTGGGGAGAATGATGCATTTCATCAGTTATGCAGTCAACTAGAGTGGCATGATGTGGTACCACCATGCAACTCTAGAGTAATCTCAGATTGGTTAGCAGGTTTCCTTAATTTACATATTGGTCTCATTCCAATCAGTAAGTATTCCACTGGCAGGTTTGCTGGTATCACCAATTGCATGTAAAAGCAATTGACTAACGCCCTTATATAAGTCATCAAGCCAACACATTTCAAGCAACAGGACTCAAAGCTCATCTTCTCCATGCACGCGCATGCACAGACATGCGCGTGTGCGCGCGCACACACACACAGACGCCTCTCAAGCTATAGCAATGGTACTCAACTATTTACCTTCCAAGAATTCAAACTTTGATCTGTACAAGTCCACTCACCAACATAGTGCAAAAGGACTAGACCCAAGCCAATACATCTTGTTTGTTTCAATGGGCAGCCCAAAGAGCAATCACCTTGTCCAACTTTTGCACCAAAGCAAGTACAAGGGCAGGGACTTTATTTATTTATTTTGAACGGTGACTAAGGTGGGCAAATACCATACATTTACTAAGATGTAGGCAACAAAAGAACATTTTCTTAATGATATATTAGATTCCATTTCTCAAACGGTGATGTTGCAGTAAAAGTTGCATTCTTCTTGCCTGAGACAGTCGGACAAGACCGGTTCAATGAAATCCACACTCCATGCATTCTAGAAGTAGATCATCAGTTGCGAAATACATAATTGTTGCCTAAGACTGTCGACCAAAATATGGGAAGAGAGAATATTGCACCCAAAAAAATTAAATAATAGCCAAAAGTAGGTTGTATGCCATTAGGTGACCCAACCCAGTTGGCATCAGAGTATGCAATTAAGGAGAGAGGAACTCAAGCAAATGTGAAGTCCATGAGAAAAAAAGTGCATTTTACAAAACAACAGAATATGCTTTACAAGATGGAAATGGGGCATAGTAGACCATTGCATAAAATAACACATTGAGTTCACAGTGTAACTTAATTCGAGCAAGAGTGGGATACTATAAGACCCCAACTATACCGCATTTCAGATGAATTGGGAAGAGGGTCACCATCACAAAGAGAAGGTTTAGAAGAAATGGCAAGAGGAGCAGTAAGAGGTTTGCAGTTAGCCATGCCTGTGCGAGAAAGAAGATCCTGAGCATATTTGGTCTAGGTGAGAACCATCTCTGAGGAAATAGTGGTAGCCTCTATACCTAGAACATAGGGAAAAGAACTCAAGTGCATGGCAAAACAGCTCGTGCGAAGTGAAGTGAAAGAGGAGATGACTCAGAGAATGCAATGACAATAATTTCATCATCATATAGAAGAATGGCAAGACCACGTATTTGAGTAAACAACACGAACAAATCTGTAAGGCTTCACATGAATCCAAGCTCAAGTACTATGGAACCACTCAAATCAAGCACGGGGAGCCCGCTTAAGCCCATAGATGGCCTTATTCAAATGAAAAACATGATCTGAGCAAGAGCAATCACAAAATTCGTAAGGTTGTTCCAATAAACCTCTTCATGAAGAAAGGCATTCTTGACAAAGTTGTTTGATTGACCAACTTCGAGGGACATCAACAGTGAAAACAGTGTGAACAATTGGAGGTTCTACCACAGGCCTAAAAGTTTCAACGAAATCAAGACCAAATTGTTGATTATAGCCTTAGGCTACAAGACGAGCTTTGTAGCATCCAGATGACTCATCAATGCAACACTTAATTCAATAGACCCAGTGATTGCCCACAACACTCATGTTGCGATGTCAGAGGACAAGTGCCCAATACCCATTGGCACGGATAGCAAACATTTCATCTATCATAACTTGATCCGATGAGGAGCTCTATAGGCAACAATGTAGCTAGAGGGCCTGGATGCAGATTGAAGAGAGGTATGAATAGCAAGATGGGCTTCAAAGTAACAAGCTAAGGAGGAATAGGATGAACGGAAGGAAGAAAGGACAGTGCAAGTCGAGCATGCATGTGAGTGGTCATGGGATAAATGGAGTGTAGACTTGGCTCAACAATGATATACATTAAGAGAACGGGATGGAGAAGATGGGGATGTGAAGAATAATCCTCGCAAAAGAGGGAGGAAGCAAAACGAGATTCTCCACTTGAAGTCGTAAAAGAAGATGCAATGGAGTTAGAGACGGGAGAAAAGCAAGGTAATTGAACCTGTAATTCCCCCAAAGGGGAAAAGTAAAGTGAGCATAAGCATAAGAAAAGTGAGTGTCATCAACCACAACATGACATGAGTTAAACACTTGTTCAATCCCTTTATGATAATCACAAAACCTGAGAAAGAGATCTATGGCTAAATTTGCCTATCGGAAAAGAGGTGGGATTAGGTAACGGAACACACCTAAAGACCCTAACATAAGTACAATTAGGAACTCGACAAAAAAGAACACTATAGGGATTGCCTCTACCATTCTATGAGTCTCTTTGATGGGGACATCATGCACACACCCCCTCTACGCACGTATTCGAGGAGGAAGCGGGCCCCACTTTCGATTTGGATCGACAACGACATCTTTGGAGGGCCTCCTAATTAGGGGGCTGCGTAATGAAGCCTTGGAGTGGACCCGATCATCACATAGATTCTACCATCGAATCTCATGATCGTGGCCCACTACTTTAGATGATCTAGGATTTTGAGTTTTGATTACTTTTGTTATTAGAAACTTCATGAATGGCTTGAATTGCTTAGATTAGTATTTATTTGTTTTAAGCTTTGGTATTAGTGCGAGCACATGGCGCAAGGGTATTTTTGTCCTTTTTCTTTGGGTTTAGGGTTTTCTTATAAATATAGCTATCCCATGTAGGTATTGCAATGATGTTGATGAATAAAAATTCATGCGTTTTCTTCTTCTCTCTTTCTTTGGGTTGAAGAATCGAATTGGGTGCGAAGCCCTCCCTTCCTCGAAGGGTTAACTACCGTGATGCGAAGCCACATCCACTCCAAACCATCTTCATCTTCTTACACACCAATCCCATTACCCTCAGCACCCCTTCCATCATCAGATTCACCTCTTTTCATATCCAAGTTTTCTCCTACAGTAGTGCACAAGCAGATTTTCAGATTCTGGACCATCTGAGAGGCTGAAACTTCGGCGGAGTACTACGTGTAAACCGTACATCGAATCGACGTGAAACTTGGTATGGAACTTGTCCATCCCTGGCCGATCCCAACCTAAAAGGCGTTTCTTGATTTCGTGGGCCCCACACACGTGCAGACGATGTGTCACGCACGTGCGTCCGGGCCCCCTGGCTATCTGACCAGCGCAACCCATCACAGGTGGTCGCTTCCCTTCTATTTTCTTCCTTTTTGTGTGTGTGTGTGTATATATATATATATATATATATATATATATATATATATAAAATAAATAAAAACTCTCTTGATCCAAATCCCTAACCCTAAAGAATCCTAAATCTCAATTATCCTCAATTTTCAAACCCTAGACTTTCCCCAAATTGAAACTTAGTGAATCTCCTGAGTTGGGAACAATCATTTGCAAGAATGGATGACTTTACACTCCTTTGGGCTTGTTTGGCTTATAATTTTGTTTGATCCAGCCCAAAAGTTGTGTAGGCTTGGACCCCCATAGATTCCCCTTTTTGAATATTTGATAGCATGTAGGATGTGGAATTTTGTGACTGTTCAATATTAGTATAATCACATGCTTGATTTCTTGCACTCCATATTTAATTTCATGTCCTGCATCACTCTTTTGCATTAGGCATCGCCACTCCCTTTGGTAGCATCCACTAATTTGGAAATTAATTTAAAAGCCATATTTCAACCTGGACGTTTTCAGTATGCCCCTAATAACCAACAAATGACAAGTGCTTTTCCTTGTGTAGATCCTATTATAATGGGAGCTTGATGAGTCGATCCGCCTACACATCTTGCTTTTATTGCTATATAAGGAGTTAAAATTATTCTTAATGTGTATGAGGACAATTAATGAAGAAAGTGGCAATGATGAAAACCCAACAGAAAGAGGGGACTTTACTGTGGAAAAGAAGTGCAAACCCCATCTTAGTGATCTGTAAATTTTGCACTCAGCAGTTACATACTGTTGGAGAGTATAAGGGCAAGAGACATGACAGAGAATCCCATGAGCTGATAGATGACATTAAAAGGTTGTTGAAGAAAAATCAACAGTATTATCACACTGAAAGTATTTAACGCAACATTTAAGTTGATTTTCAACCATGTGATGATAGTTAGTAAAAAGAAGAAGAAAAAGATAGAGAAAGTTTGATTTATGCTTCAAAGGATAAACCAAGCATATTGACTGAAATTATCAATGAAACTAACATAGAAGCAAAAACTGGAAGTAGAGGAAAATGAAGCAGGCACCCAAAAGGTCATAATGCACATTTTCAAGAAAAGAATCTGTTATTTTATTATTAACTAAAAAAAGGGAATTATAAATTTTGCCCATGTGACAAGTCATACAAAGAAAAAAGATTTTACGACTGGCCATAATAACATTTGTAGACTGAAGAAAACTATGAGTACGAGCCACAGAATGATTGAGGGGGTAATGCATATGGAGGAAAAAGCCATTGATGAGGAACATGAATGGGGCAAAAAGAGCAAAATTAGACAAGCAAGACACATGGAGAGTACTAGATTTAGTTCCCTGTCCGGTCTTTACATCGTCCACAAAGAATGCATTAAGAGTAAATTCAAAGTATCTATGCAATTCTTTTGAAGATGAAGGACATGTAAAACACAAGGTACAATTATCCTACCAGTAGTGGAGGGAATGGAAGTGGATCCAATAAAAGAGATAAGGAAGATAAGCACCATTACCAACAGTGACAGAGTTTGAACCAAAGTAAGTTGAAGCAAGCAGAGAAAGTTAAGCTAGAATATTGCAATGCTGAATGACCAAGAATCTGGGGGTGAAAAGGGGGTGCACCAAGAATGTTGTCAAACTGCAAATAGATCAACTGAAAGCCACCATGACCTCTAGTCAGACACTATGACCCGCCGAGCACAGAGATCCGAGCCACTATGACCACCAAAGAAACTACCATTATTGCAACCACATGGGGCAATAAGAGTTAAAGGCTGACTGGGCTCCAGTGAAGAGCATCATTGTTGATAACAAGATTGTCGTTGGAGAAGAATGGCAGGTAGCTCAGTGAAGGTAGCACAAGAAAAGAGAGTAGAATCAGTAGATAAATGTCTCGGTTTCTTGCGTCTGGAGGAAAAAGGGAGTTATACATGGTTGTAAAAAAATATGGAAATATTTGTAAGTGTTAATGTAATGTTTTGGATGCTCCAAAGGAGATTTGGAATGCATCATGAGGGATGCATTCGTCTGACAAAAACTTCTCTTATACATACCAGTTGTTTGAAGATTTTCTCATTCCAACAAGGAGACGCCAGACGAGTCATTTGGTGAATATTATTCAAAACTTAAAGGAATATACGTGGAACTAAATGTGTATCAACCTCTCACTAGTGAACTGGAAAAGCAATATCAACAACGTGAAGAGTTTCATAAGGCTAAGTTCCTTTCTGGTTTAAAACTTGAATATGAGTCAGTACATGCACAAATCTTGGGTGGCAAGGATGTGACATGTTTCAATGAAGTGTACGCTCACCTCCAATGTTTATCCATTGGCTCTACAAGTGGAGTCAATGATAGATCTGCTTTGGCATCATTTACTGGACGAGGAAGAGGTGGTGGTCATGATGGCAAAGGTAATCAAAGTGAATGTGAAGTGGGAGGAGGTTGTGGTAGAGATTGTGAACCTAGGAAATGCACCCATTGTGGGCTTACAAATCACTCTACTGAGAAGTCTTAGGATCTCTGCGTTAAGCCATCCTAGGCTAATTAGACATCTTATACTAGAAAAAGCGGTGGGCCTTGTTTTGCGAGTTCTACCTCCACAACTCAACAGCTACGTATGTATGAAGAGACAGTTACACTTACCCAAAATGAATATTCCACATTTGTGAACTTGGGTATGACATGTTTCGAGTCCAAGTCCTCTGTTCCATGAGTCATTCTCTAGGGCATCTAACCATATAACCAGTGAGTTTAGTGTTTTTTATTCTATTGATACAGTGCTAACAAGTTCATCTATCACTTCGGCAAATGGTACTCAGTCCAAAGTGTGTAGAATAGGTATTGTGAATCAAAGTTGTTCTCTTTCATTGCCAGTTGCTCTTTATGTCCCTAAATTTTCTTTAAACCTTATGTTTGGTAGTAAACTAACTAAATCTCTTAACTACTCTGTGATCTTCTATCCTTCACACTATTTTCCAAGATCTAAAGACGAAGAAGAAATTTGGTGAAGGACCTGAACATAATAAGTTGTACCATCTTGATCATGGAGTAGTTGGCGCAGTAGCACAGAAGAACATATCTCCTTACCAGTGGCACTGCTATCTCAGTCACCAATCTTTGAAGACTTTCAAAAGCGTTATTTCTTCCTTGTCTTCATGTCAGTTTTAGAGTGTGAAGTGTGTGACTTGAGTAAACATCATCAAGTCACTTTTCCACACCACTAGGAGTGGAAAAGCATAGCTTAGTTCTTTCTTTTTTGGTTCATTAGAATGTTTGGGGACTAGTTAGAGTCTCCAGTAGATCGGGGTATAAGTATTTTGTTACATTTGTTGATGAATGTTCAAGAATGACTTGGCTTTATTTAATGAAAAGCGTATCTGAATTGTTCTTTGTTTTTAAGACCTTCCATATAGAAGTACAAAATCAGTTTAATTTAAAGGACTCTGATGCAGGACATGGAAAATTAAATATGATATGCAAGATCTCAGGCTTTGGATCATACCAATTCAAAACAATCCATATTAATTCCACATCCTACACAAAAACTCAAACATTCAAGTAAAGGGGAATCTGCACGAGTCCAGGCCTACACAGGTTAGGGCTGGATCCGTCAAAATTATAAACCAAACGATGCTCAAAGATAAGCAGTAATCATCCACACATGCACAGCAATCAATCCCTAATCCAAGGGATTCACCAATTTCAATTCAAGGAACCTTAGGGTGAAAAATGGGCAAATAAATTAAGGATAGTGCAATCTAGGGTTAGGGTTTATTAAAAACTAGTATGAGAGGATAAAATAAGAAGAAAACCTGAACCGGAAGATAGTTCCCGCGCACGGACAACAACAATGGCCCAGACGCACGTGCGTGTGATCACAGCCGCACGTGTTTGGGGCCCACTATTCAAAAAAAGGCCACCTTGGCCCTGGTCGGCTAGGGATGGACTCCAAAACCTCCAAATCTAAGCTCGATACGATGCACGGTTTGTGCGTGATGCTCTGCTGAAGTTTCAGCCCTCCTACAGGGTCAGATTCTGGAAATCTGCTGTAGAGAGAAAAACGGCTACAACTATTGATGGATTTGCAGATGGAAAGCTTGCAGAAAAAGAGAAATATGAATGAAAGAAGGTGGGGGCGAATCGGGATAGATGTGGCTTCGCACTACGGTAGTTAACCCTTCGAAGAAGGGAGGGCTTCGCACCCAATTAGGTTTTCATAACTCGGAAAGGAGCAAGAAAACGCAGCAATTTTTATTCATCTTCATTGAATTAAAAGAACTACAAGGGATACCTATTTATAAGAAAACTCTATACACCAAAACTCGCGCCATGTATGCAACCTATTACTTGGCGATGAAGTAAACTAAAATAAAAGCAATCAAAGAAATCTAAAGCGTTCATGATATTCTAAATAATATAAATAAGCAAAACCTAAAGTATGAACTTAATCCGACTAATGGGCCCTGATCATGAAATCCCATGATAGGCTTTACTTGATTATCGGGCCCACTCTAATGAACCAAAACTATCTTCTAACTAAGAGGCCCTCCCTGGACGTCGTTATCGAGCCAAATCGACGGTGGGGCCCTCCCTCTCCTTCCGTACGTGCGTAGGGGGCGACGTGCGTGCACGTGTGCGCATGATGTCCCCATCATTTCTCCCCGGCTGCGAAGATTTCGCCACTGGCGAAATAAAACTCGTGAACCGCTCTAGGATATCAATATCAAGTCTCTTAAGCTCCTCCTCAGTGAGTCACGTACTGTCTGAAGCTGGGCGTGACTTCTATTTAACCAGGTACTTCTGAAACCCACCGTCCGACGTTGAAACTATCTGATGGTCCATGATATCCTCTATTTCCTCTTTGGGTTTGTGAAGGCTAGGTATGGGAGGTAGAGGCTGGGCAGAAAGGTCAGTAAGAGTAGGTATGGGAAGTATAGGCTAGGAAAATAGGTCAGGACAGGTAGATATGGGACGTAGAGGTTGGGAAAATGGGTCGGGAATGGTAGGTATGGGAGGTGGAGGCTAGGAACATGGGTCGAGAGGGGGCCATGGATCAAAGGAAAGGTCTGGGGAATCAGGATGGTTAGGCGAAAGGCTGGAAAATACATCAATGACCCCTTGAAATGCAATTAGATCCTCCACATTGAATGTGGAACTAATTCTCATGAAGGGTGGAAGATTTGCCACATATGCATTGAAACCATTTCATTTTATAATTTTGAAGGGTCCAGTGCTACGTATGTGTAACTTACGAACGGCCCCCAGAGGATACCGTTCGGGCCTGATGCGGACCATCACAGATTTCCTTACATTGAATTCCTTTAAACATTTATACTGGTCTACAGAAAATTTGTAATGTTCATTACTAGTAGTGATTTTCTGCCTAATTTCTTGATGCCATGAATGAATGTGATACACAAAAGATTCTGCAGGCTTTGACGGCCTATGGGACAGTGACATAGGGACAAGATCAATAGGTTTCTCAGGTTTATAACCAATAACGACTTCATAAAGATTAAGACTTGTGGACCTATCGATAGAACTATTAAACGTAAACTTGGCTGTAGGTATTACGATGTCCCATGTTCTGGTGTGCTCAATATCCCTCCTAGGGGGAGACTCATCCGGTAGATCATCAGGACAGACATCACGAAACTCATCCACTACCGGAATAGCCTCAGTGGGTAACTCTAAACTAGCCTTTGGTGCAATCTCTCCAGCCACAAGGCCGCACATGTTGTACCCCTCAAAATAGTGGTCTTGATGTCCCTCATGGGGTGGGTACACGGGTGCACGCTCATAACTGATTCCTTGGCCAACTCCATTCATTGGTCTATCATCCTGGCCACCTGCCTGAGATTGGACATCCACCCCAATGGTGGGGTTTGTCCTGGCGGAGGCCTTTAGTTGGATAATGCGCACATCAAGTTGTTCAAAGCATTGGTTCATATCCAAGCACTTACCCAAAGACTCAATCTGCTGGGACAGTTTATTTAGTGACTCTTGCAATCGTTCCATGTTTTGTAACACACCGGATTTTTTGCTAACCTGGAGTTAGACATCCTTAGGCAATGGGTTGATCCTAACACTTTATTAACTTCTCAAAATTAAATCACAAAGTTCAAAATCCCTTTTTTTTAACCCATTTCCTTCAAAATCTCACCTTTCACCACCTTGTCCTTCAAATTTTTCTAAGTACTTTCACATTAGACACTAATCCTAAAGTTTAAATGATGAAGAACAATACTTAAACTAAAACCTACTATAAATGGTAAATACATAAATAAAATGGGCTTTTGACCATTAACCTTTTGGAATATCACGAAATAAATAGATTATTTGGATAGAGCAACTTTTCCTACCCCAAAATCATACATTGCACGTCGCGTAACTCATTCCGGATTGAAAAATACACCCGTTTCAAATATCGGGTGGCGAAACCACATCAAACGGACTCGGAGGGCCAAACGACGCAAATCGAAGGGACCCGAGGTGGATCCCGCACATTTCCGGCACCCCGGGAGGGGGATGCCATCGCCCATGGGGCGAGGGCTTGTAGAAAGGGCCAGGGACCGGCGATGCCATTGCCAAATCGGCGAGGCCTCGCTGTCCAGCGGGCTGGGCGGCCCGTTTTTTGCCCAACTTCAAAAAATCATATCTCCCTCATTATAACTCCGATTTAAGTGATTCAAAAGCTAGATTG
The DNA here is from genome assembly GCA_030180095.1 of Magnolia changhungtana. Classification (NCBI taxonomy): domain Eukaryota; kingdom Viridiplantae; phylum Streptophyta; class Magnoliopsida; order Magnoliales; family Magnoliaceae; genus Magnolia; species Magnolia changhungtana. The sequence continues at coordinate 8,579,677 of JASAUF010000552.1, read as the reverse complement.
AAGCTTGATAAGTCTAGTTTCATATAAAAATAAGTGAAAAATATAATAAAAATTTTAGTATAGTTAAATATAGGTCGTTGTGACAACTGTCCGAAAATCATCAGTTTGGAAAGCTGCTGCTTCGAGAATTTTTAGAAATTTTCTACAATACGAAATCTAATGAAATTTGGTAGAGATGAAGTAGACTTGATGATAAACTACTAGAAAAATAATTAAAATAATATACTACTTAAAAGTGCCAGAAAGGGGCATAGAACTGCCTTAGGACCTTATTATGTCGTAATTAGGGCATAATTTAGTTAAGTACTAAACTGAATAATCAGTAGAATTAGCTTCAATCACTTTAAATACGATCTGTGAGACCCAAAACCAGTAGAGCCATTAACGCTACATTACCTAAAAACCTAGGATCAATCTCTAAACCCAGTTGCTCTCGGAAACACTTTAAAACTTCATATCGAACCTACACCGTACGTCGAAAGTTCGATGACGGCGAAGCTATACGGTATGACTGCCTTGCTAGACTTGACAACCATCTCGAAAATCAAATTAAGATAGTACCCAGAAGCGCACAACTTGAGCTCGGATCGAAGTGTGTGAGAAACGCGAATACCTTTAGAAATTAAACTCAGATTTAAGTAAACTAGGTCGTTCGCTTACGGGCCAATTTTAAGGTTCCAGACCGTTAGAATCTGACCCAAATACACCATCGAATCAGGGAAAATTTCATACACATGTCAGTGCACTTGTGACCCTGATCCAGTACCTACGACCGTTGAACTAAAACTGCTTCGCCGCGGCCAATCCACTGACCCGATCAGGCCGAGATCTTAACCTGACCTAGATCCAACATTAGGGAGCTTAAGTCCGACCGCACGCAGAAAAGGGGCCTCCAGATGTGCTCCGTTAGACCGAAACGGACCCCTTTTGGCTATAACTTAAGTATACCATGGCCCTGGGGCCATTGACATCGATTTTGAGCTTATAAATAGCCCTTAAACCCCATCACTCCCAATCCATACGAATTTCTTAAAAACCCTAGGTGAGAGAGAAAGAAAAGGAGAGAAAAGAGGAAGGAGGAGAGATTCTTGGATATTGTTGTTAGGATCTTTTCCCACAACTCCACACGCCGTTTCGCTTCTCTACTACGCTACTTAACTTGTTTCGATTCCGATTTGGGTAAGAAATCCTAACCCTAATCTCGTTTTAGAAATCCAAATAGAGATATCGACAAAATAGCTAATCTATTTCGTGATTCAGGTAGCCATTGTGCCGTAGACAAAGGCGTTGTGTTCAAACTGAGTTCGGTTCGAGTTTACCGACGAATGGTGCAGACTATAAATGTTTAGGTTATGGTTTTCAAGGCTTTCAATGTCAGCTAATGATTTATGACTGACTTGAATGCTATCACATGCTTAGATACGATGTTTCCCGCGCTTTGTGCATATATATGAACTATGTTGTATAGAGTGTATTCCATGCGTTTGTTGAAATGTTTGAATAGGTATGGAATTTGAATTTGTGCTTGCCATGATTATCCGTCGTGGATACATGATTATCGTATACGTGACAATTCCTTGGTGAAAGGATTTGCCCTAATACATGTTAGGATCAATATACGTCATGTATGTTGAAGTGTGTAGTCTAAGTGTTTGTAAAAATGTTCGAATGAATTTGGAACTATGATTTATGCCTGTCATGCTTATTGGTTGTAAATGCATGATCGTTGTATGCGTGGCAACTCCTTCGTGATAGGATTCGCTACTATATGTGTTTTTAACTAAATTATTACACGTATGTGAGATGTGTAATCTAAGTGTTTGATAAAATGCCTAAGTGAGAAAATGCTTAATGTAATGTGTTTAATGAGAGTGTTGAGATAGGATTCTCAATCCCCTTATTTAGGGTTATAGTTTCCTTCATGTAATCTATTTTACTGCTATGTGATTTGTCAATTAAATGTTTTTGTATGTTAACATGTATTCTACGTGTTCGTTGAAATGCTAGTATGGGATCTATACTTGATTGTAATGTTACATGCTGTCTTGACTATTACATTGGAGTGCTATCAATCTGGAGTGTGTTTGGGACTATGGTATAGTCCAGGCAATCAGTAATAGACCCTGATTTGGTGGTTGAGGTTGTTCCGCCACACAGGATGTGTTCGATGAATCTGAGCCGTACTTTAGTTGTCGACAGTGGTTAGGCCGCACGAAGTGCTTATGCACTTTATGTCGATCATCTCGAAGTGCGCTCGTACCAGTCGAGCTCGTCGACTCATGAGCCAGACATGGTGGTATGGGGCACCGTGGTCGAGCCGTCGGCCTACGCTGGGGCGACGAGCCTCCCCGTAGTGTCCAGTGAGCAACCCGGACTCGTGAGCCAAATATGGTAGTATGGGACACTGTATTCGAGTTGTCGGCCTACAGTGATCAGATGACGAGCCCTTTGTAGTGACCTCGAGCATACTCTGAGACTACGTTGAGGCGACGAGCCTTTCCGTAGCAACTAGAGTATAAACTAGGCCTACACTGATCAGGTGACGAGCCCTTTGTAGTGACCTAAAACCACAACATCGTATGATATTTACCAGGACTAACCCTAGAATGGATCATTGTTTGGGAAATGATATAAAGGAGGTACCTTAGTTTTCCAATCCTGCTGTATGAAAAGGACTAATAAGAACTTGAAAATCACGCTCATGCACCGCATTGCATGTGTCGTTTGGCATTACATAGAGCACTGAGGAAGTGACTGACATGCCGCGACCGTGAGATGAAGATCGCAGAGGGAGTGCAGGTGAGGGCATGCATCATTACTACATACCATTCTTACATTAATTAGAGTACTTAGAGATGTTTGATTGTATTGCTTTATCATTACTGTTTGACTGAATTGATAGCATGTTAACCTTTGCTTTATAGCTCCACTGAGTTGATCACTCACTCCCACGTTACGGGACGATGTTTTAAACACCAACCAGACCCTGTTTTAGTTTTAGATGATGGCGATGCTAACGAAGCGAAGCCGGACTTTTATGATGATGAGGGTTTCTCCTATATGCAACTATCAGGCGAGTCTATGTAGACCATGTTCTGATCGACGGGGTTACAGGGTTGCTGATTAGATGCCATTACAGTTGTTATTTTGCACTTTTGGAACACCCATATATATTCGTTTTGTTCATTTTTGGAGTATACATGTATATATTTAACCTGGTAACATGTTCACACTCTGGAGACTTACAACAGTTTATATATTTTATATATCTATCACAGTCTTCCGCTTGCCTAATTTAACTGTCTCTGGAGTATGATATGTTGATTTGGTATAATCTCACTCATGTTAATGCACTAATACGAACAACATTCAATCATCATTATCTATGTTGCATAAGTGATGCGTTGGAACTCGGGAGCTGAGCTTCCGCTCGACCCCCGATTTTCAGGGCGTTACATGTTTAGTGTAGGGTGCAAACTAACCACAACCCATACGTGGGGGCATACGACTGCTAACTCCACCTAAGGACCTTCTACTACGACTATATGCAACTAAATGAGACTAAATGATCCTATGAGACTCTATATGAGGAAAACTACACAACGCTACCAAAATTCAGCAATATAGTCGTCAAAACCTAGTTTCTAAAAACGAAAAAAGAAAGTTTCTAAAAACAAATTAGGAAAGTTTCTAAAAAACAAATTAAGAAAGTTTCTAAAAATGAAAAAGGAAAGTTTCTAAAAAAATAAATTAGGAAAGTTTCTAAAAAGCAACCTAGTTTCTAAAAAAAAAAAAGAAAAAGGAAAGTTTCTAAAAATCGAAAGTAAGCTAGTTTTTAAAAAAGAAAAAGGAAAGTAAACTAGTTTCTAAAAAAGAAAAAGGAAAGGAAATTAGTTTCTAAAAACAGATTAAGAAAGTTTTTAAAAACAGAAAATGAAAGTTTCTAAACTTAGAAATAGAAAGCTAAGTTAATTTCTAAAATAATTCAAATAAGGGGATAACAGAAAATTTCAGCAGCTTGTGTCAGGCTTTATGGACCTTTAAACAGCCATATATGATGAGAATTTATGCGTAATGGATATAAACAACTAAACCCTAAACACGTAATACATTCCCCTATAAGAACCCTAAGCTCTGATACCAAATTTGATGCAGGACGTGGAAAATTAAATATGATATACAAGATCTCAGGCTTTAGATCATACTAATTCAAAACAATCCATATTAATTCCACATCCTACACAAAAGCTCAAACATTCAAGTAAAGGGAAATCTGCACGGGTCCAGGCCCACACAGGTTAGGGCTGGATTTGTTAAAATTATAAACCAAACAATGCCCAAAGATAAGCAGTAATCATCCACACATGCACAGCAATCAGTCTCTAATCTAAGGGATTCACCAATTTCAATTCAAGGAACCCTAGGGTGAGAAAATGGGCAAATAAATTAAGAATAATACAATCTAGGGTTAGAGTTTGTGAAAAACTGGTATGAGAGGGTAAAATAAAAAGAAAACCTGAATCGGAAGACAGTTCCCGCGCATGGACAGCAATAATGGCCCAGACACACGTGGGTGTGATCACGGCCACACGTGTGTGGGGCCCACTATTCAAAAAAAGGCCACCTTGGCCCTGGTCGGCCAGCGATGGATTCCAAAACCGCCAAATCTCAGCTCGATTCGATGCACGGTTTGTGCGTGGTGCTCAGTCGATGTTTCAGCCCTCCTGCAGGGCCAGATTCTGGAAATCTGCTGTAGAAAGGAAAACGGCTGCAACTATTGATGGATTTGCAGATGGAAAGTTTGTAGGAGAAGAGAAATATGGATGGAAGAAAGTGGGGGCGAATCGGGATAGATGTGGCTTCACACCACGGTAATTAGCCCTTCGAAGAAGAGAGGGCTTCGCACCTAATTAGGTTTACATAACTCGGAAAGGAGCAAGAAAACGCAGAAAGTTTTATTCATCTTCATTGAATTAAAAGAAATATAAGGGGTGCCTATTTATAAGAAAACCCAATACCCCAAAACTCGCGCCATGTGCGCAACCTATTACTTGGCGATGAAGTAAACTAAAATAAAACCAATCAAAGAAATATAAAGCGTTCATGATGTTCTAAATAATATAAATAAGCAAAACCTAAAGTATGAACTTAATCCAACTAGTGGGCCCCGATCATGAGATCCCATGATGGGCTTTACGTGATTATCGTGCCCACTCTAATGAACAAAAACCGTCTTTTAACTAGGAGACCTTGCCTGGACGTCGTCATCAAGCCAGATCGACAGTGGGGCCCTCCCTCTCCTTCCGTACGTGCGTAGGGGGCGGCGTACACATGATGTCCCCATCAATTCTCCCCGGCTGCGAAGATTTCGCCACTGCCGAAATAAAACTCGTGAACCGCTCCAAGATATCAGGATCAACTCTCTGAAGCTCCTCCTCAGTGAGCCACATACTGTCTGAAGCTGAGTTTGACTTCCATTTAACCAGGTACTTCTGAAACCCGCCGTCTGACATTGAAACTATCTGATGGTCCATGATATCCTCTATTTCCTCTCTAGGTGTGCGAAGGCTAGATATGGGAGGTAGACTGGGCAGAAAGGTCGGTAAGAGTAGGGAGAGGTAGAGGCTGGGAAAATGGACTGGGACGGGTAGGTATGGGACGTAGAGGTTGGGAAAATGGGTCAGGAAGGGTAGGTATGGGAGGTAAAGGCTGAGAAACTGGGTCAGGAGGGGGCCATGGATCAAGGGAAAGGTCTGGGGAATCAGATTGGTTAGGCGAAAGGCTGGACAATACATCAATGGCCCCTTGAAATGCAACTATATCCTCCAAATTGAATGTGGAACTAATTCCCATGGAGGGTGAAAGATTTGTCACATACGCATTGAAACCGTTTCGTTTTATAATTTTGAAGGGTCCAGTGCTACGTGCGTGTAACTTACGAACGGCCCCGGAGGATACCGCTCGGGTCTAATGCGGACCATCACAAATTTCCTTACATTGAATTCCTTGAAACATTTATGCTGGTCTACAGAAAATTTGTAATGTTCATTACTAGTAGTGATTTTCTGCCTGATTTCTTGATGTCATGAATGAATGTGATGCACAAAAGACTCTGCAGACTCTGACGGCCTATGGGACAGTGACATAGGGACAAGATCAATAGGTTTCTCAGGTTTATAACCAGTAACGACTTCATAAGGATTGAGACCTGTGAACCTATCGACGGAACTATTAAATGCAAAATCAGCTGTAGGTATTACGGTGTCCCATGTTCTGGTGTGCTCTATATCCCTCTTAGGGAGAGATTCATTCAATAGATCATCAGAACAGATATCACGAAAGTCATCCACTACCGGAATGGCCTCAGTAGGTAACTCTACACTAGCCTGTGGTGCAATCTCTCTAGCCACAAGGTCGCACATGCTGTACCCCTCAAAATAGTGGTCTTGATATCCCTCATGAGATGGGTGCACGAGTGCACGCCCATAACTGATTCCTCGGCCAACTCCATTTATTGGTCTAATCTCCTGGCCACCTGCCTAAGATTGGACATCCACCCCAATGGTGGAGTTTGTCCTAGCGGAGGCCTTTAGTTGGGTAATGCGCACATCAAGTTATTTAAAGCATTGGTTCATATCCAAGCACTTACCCAAATACTCAATCTGTTGAGACAGTTTATTTAGTGACTCTTGCAATCGTTCCATGTTTAGTGTAGGGTGAAAACCAACCACGACCCGTACGTGGGAGCATACGACTGCTAACTCCACCTAAGGACCTTCTACTACGAATATATACAACCAAATGGGACTAAATGATCCTATGAGACTCTATATGAGGAAAACTACACAACGCTACCAAAATTCAGCAATATAGTTGTCAAAATATAAGGAAGTTTTTTTTTTTTTTTTTTTAAGAAGCAACCTAGTTTCTAAAAACGAAAAAGGAAAGTTTCTAAAAACAAATTAGGAAGGTTTCTAAAAAACAAATTAGGAAAGTTTCTATAAAAAAAACAAATTAGGAAAGTTTCTAAAAAAAGCAACCTAGTTTCTAAAAACGAAAAAGGAAAGTTTCTAAAAATGAAAAAGGAAAGTTTCTTAAAAAACAAATTAGGAAAGTTTCTAAAAAGCAACCTAGTTTCTAAAAATAGAAAGTAAGCTAGTTTCTAAAAAAGAAAAAGGAAAGGAAATTAGTTTCTAAAAACAAATTAAGAAAGTTTCTAAAAACAGAAAAGGAAAGTTTCTAAACCTAGAAATAGAAAGCTAAGTTAATTTCTAAAATAATTCAAATAAGGGGATAACAGAAAATTTCAGCAGCTTATGTCAGGCTTTATGGACCTTTAAACAGCCATATATGATGAGAATTGATGCGTAATGGACATAAACAACTAAACCCTAAACACGTAATGCATTCCCCTATAAGAAACCTAAGATCCGATACCAAATTTGATGCAGGACATGAAAAATTAAATACGATATGCAAGATCTCAAGTTTTAGATCATAATAATTCAAAACAATCCATATTAATTCCACATCCTACACAAAAGCTCAAACATTCAAGTAAAGGGGAATCTGCACGGGTCCAGGCTTACACAAGTTAGGGCTGGATCTGTTAAAATTATAAACCAAACGATGCTCAAAGATAAGCAGTAATCATCCACACATGCACAACAATCAGTTCCTAATCCAAGGGATTCACCAATTTCAATTCAAGGAACCTCAGGATGAGAAAATGGGCAAATAAATTAAGGATAATACAATCTAGGGTTAGGGTTTATGAAAAACTGATATGGTAGGGTAAAAATAAGAAGGAAACCTGAACCGAAAGACGGTTCCCGCACGGGGACAGCAATAATGGCCCAGACACGTGCGTGTGATCACGGCCGCATGTGTGTGGGGCCCACTATTCAGAAAAAGGCCACCTTGGCCTTGTCAGCCAGGGATGAACTCCAAAACCCCCAAATCTCAGCTCAATCCAATGCACGATTTGTACGTGGTACTCCGCTGAAGTTTCATGCAGGGCCAAATTTTAGAAATCTGCTATAGAGATAAAAACGACTGCAACTATTGATGGATTTACAAATGGAAAGCTTGTAGGAGAAGAGAAATATGGATGAAAGAAGGTGGGGGCGAATCGGGATAGATGTGGCTTCGCACCACGGTAGTTAGCCCTTCGAAGAAGGGAGGGCTTCGCACCCAATTAAGTTTTTATAACTCGGAAAAGAGCAGGAAAACGTAGTAATTTTTATTCATCTTCGTTGAATTAAAAGAATTACAAGGGTTGCTTATTTATAAGAAAACCTTATACCCTAAAACTCGCGCCATGTGCACAATCTATTACTTGGCGATAAAGTAAACTAAAATAAAATCAATCAAAGAAATCTAAAGTGTTCATGATATTCTAAATAATATAAATAAGCAAAACCTAAAGAATGAACTTAATCCGACTAGTGGGCCCCGATCATGAGATCCCATGATGGGCTTTACGTGATTATCGGGCCTACTCTAATGAACCAAAACTGTCTTCTAACTAGGAGGCCCTCCCTGTACGTCGTCATCGAGCCAGATCAATGGTGGGGCCCTCCATCTCCTTCCGTACGTGCGTAGGGGGCGGCGTGCGTGCGAGTGTGCGCGTGATGTCCCCATCAATTCTCCTCGGCTACGAAGATTTCGCCACTGGCGAAATAAAACTCATGAACCGCTTCAGGATATCAAGATCAAGTCTCTTAAGCTCCTCCTCAGTGAGCCACGTACTGTCTGAAGTTGGGCATGACTTCCATTTAACCAGGTACTTCTGAAACCCGCCATCCGACGTTGAAATTATCTGATGGTCCATGATATCCTCTATTTCCACTCTGGGTGTATGAAAGTTAGGTATGGGAGGAAGAGGCTGGGCAGAAAGGTCGGTAAGAGTAGGTATGGGAAGTAGAGGCTAGGAAAATAGGCCGGGACAGGTAGGTATGGAACGTAGAGGTTGGGAAAATGGGTCGGGAAGGGTAGGTATGGGAGGTAGAGGCTGGAAAAATGGGTCGGTATGGGGCCATGGATCAAGGGAAAGGTCTGGGGAATCAGGATGGTTAGGCGAAAGGCTGGACAACGCATCAATGGCCCCTTGAAATGCAACTAGATCCTCCACATTGAATGTGGAACTAATTCTCATAGAGGGTAGAAGATTTGCCACATACGCATTGAAACCATTTCATTTTATAATTTTGAAGGGTCCAGTGCTACATGTTGTAACTTACGAACGGCCGCCAGAGGATACCGCTCGGACCTAATGTGGACCATCACAGATTCCCTTACATTGAATTCCTTGAAACATTTATGCTGGTTTGCAGAAAATTTGTAATGTTCATTACTAGCAGTGATTTTCTGCCTGATTTCTTGATGCTATGAATGAACGTGATGCACGAAAGATTTTGTAGGCTCCGACGGCCTATGAGACAGTGACATAGGGACAAGATCAATAGGTTTCTCAAGTTTATAACCGGTAACAACTTCATAAGGATTGAGACCTGTGGACCTATCGACAGAACTATTAAACGCAAACTCGGTTGTAGATATTACGGTGTCCCATGTTCTGGTGTGCTCTATATCCCTCCTAGGGGGAGACTCATCCGGTAGATCATCAGGACAAACATCACGAAACTCATCCACTACCGGAATGGCCTCAGTGGGTAACTCTACACTAGCCTCTGGTGCAATCTCTCCAGCCACAAGGCCGCACATGTTGTACCCCTCAAAATAGGGGTCTTGATGTCCCTCATGGGGTGGGTGCACGGGTGCGCACTCATAACCGATTCCTCGGCCAACTCCATTCATTGGTCTATCCTCCTGGTCACCTGCCTGAGATTGGACATCCACCCCAATGGTGGGGTTTGTCCTGGCGGACGCCTTTAGTTGGTTAATGCGCACATCAAGTTGTTCAAAGCATTGGTCCATATCTAAGCGTTTACCCAAAGACTCAATCTGCTAGGACAATTTATTTAGTGACTCTTGCAATTGTTCCATGTTTAGTGTAGGGTGCAAACCAACCACGACCCGTACGTGAGGGCATATGACTGCTAACTCCACCTAAGGACCTTCTACTATGACTATATGCAACTAAATGGGACTAAATGATCCTATGAGATTCTATATGAGGAAAACTACACAACGCTACCAAAATTCAGCAATATAGTTGTCAAATTATAAGAAAGTTTTTTTTTTTTTTTTAAAGAAGCAACCTAGTTTCTAAAAATGAAAAAAGAAAGTTTCTAAAAACAAATTAGGAAGGTTTCTAAAAAACAAATTAGGAAAGTTTCTAAAAAAACAAATTAGGAAAGTTTCTAAAAAAAGCAACCTAGTTTCTAAAAACAAAAAAGGAAAGTTTCTAAAAAGCAACCTAGTTTCTATAATAAAAAATAAATAAATAAAAATAAACAAAAACAAAGGAAAGTTTCTAAAAATAGAAACTAAGCTAGTTTCTAAAAAAGAAAAAGGAAAGTAAACTAGTTTCTAAAAAAGAAAAAGGAAAGGAAATTAGTTTCTAAAAACGGATTAAGAAAGTTTCTAAAAAATTAGTTTCAAAAAACAGAAAATGAAAGTTTTTAAACCTAGAAATAGAAAGCTAAGTTTCTAAAATAATTCAAATAAGGGGATAACAGAAAATTTCAGCAGCTTATGTCAGGCTTTATGGACCTTTAAACAGCCATATATGATGAGAATTAATGCGTAATGGACATAAACAACTAAACCCTAAACACGTAATGCATTCCCCCATAAGAACCCTAAGCTCTGATACCAAATTTGATGCAGGACATGGAAAATTAAATATGATATGCAAGATCTCAGGCTTTAGATCATACCAATTCGAAACAATCCATATTAATTCCACATCCTACACAAAAGCTCAAACATTCAAGTAAAGGGGAATCTGCACGAGTCCAGGACTACACAGGTTAGGGCTGGATCTGTTAAAATTATAAACCAAACGATGCTCAAAGATAAGTAGTAATCATCCACACATGCACAGCAATCAGTCCATAATCCAAGGGATTTACCAATTTTAATTCAATGAACCCTAGGGTGAGAAAATGGGTAAAAAAATTAAGGATAATGCAATCTAGGGTTAGGGTTTATGAAAAACTAGTATGAGAGGATAAAATAAGAAGAAAACCTGAACCGAAAGACAGTTCCCGCGTGCGGACAGCAACAATGGCCCAGACGCACGTGCGTGTGATCATGGCCGCACGTGTGTGGGACCCACTATTAAAAAAAGCTACCTTGGCCCTGGTCGACCAAGGATGGACTCCAAAACCCCCAAATCTCAACTCGATTCGATGCACGGTTTGTACGTGGTGCTCCGTCGAAGTTTCGGCCCTCCTGCAGGACCAAATTCTGGAAATCTGCTATATGGAGAAAAACGGCTGCAACTATTAATGGATTTACAGATGGAATGCTTGTAGGAGAAGAGAAATATGGATGGAAGAAGGTGGGGCGAAACAGGATAGATGTGGCTTCGCACTACGGTAGTTAGCCCTTCGAAGAAGGGAGGGCTTCGCACCCAATTAGGTTTTCATAACTCGGAAGGAGCAGGAAAACGCATCCATTTTTATTCATCTTCATTGAATTAAAAGAACTACAAGGGGTGCCTATTTATAAGAAAACCCTATACCTCAAAACTCGCGTCATGTGCGCAACCTATTACTTGGCGATGAAGTAAACTAAAATATTAAAAAAAAAACAATCAAAGAAATCTAAAGCGTTCATGATGTTCTAAATAATATAAATAAGCAAAACCTAAAATATGAACTTAATCCGAATAGTGGGCCCCGATCATGAAATCCCATGATGGCCTTTACTTGATTATCACGCCCACTCTAATGAACCAAAACTCTGTCTTCTAACTAGGAGGCCCTCCATGGACGTTGTCGTCGAGTGGGGCACTCCCTCTCCTTTCGTAAGTGCGTAGGGGGCGGCGTGCGTGCGCGTGTACGCGTGATGTCCCCATCAGAGTCTATGTTTCATTCAAATAATGATAAGGAGTACATGTCCCGGTCTTTTAGCTTGTATTTCTCTAATAACGGTATCTTGCATCTAGCATCGTGTGCACACTCCGCAACAAAACTGTGTTGCAGAATGAAAAAAATTGCCACTTGCTTGAGGTGACACATGCTTTATTGATTCATATGAATGTTCCCAAAAGTTAAAGGAATGATGCAATTCTAACAGCATGCTCTTTGATCCTCAATTGTTTTAAGGGATCAATTGCCTCATGCAATTTTATTTTCAGATATTCTGTTGTTTTCTTTGCCTTACGAGGTTTTGGGATGTGTATGGTTTTTTCATCAATTGAAATCAATTCATGATAAATATGATCTTAAAGCACTTAAATGCATTTTTCTTGAGTACTCTAAAACACAGAGGAGCTAGTAGCTACGAATGTTACGATCCTTTTACTTCAAAGGCAATTTATGTGTGTGGATGTTACTTTTTTTTGTAGTCCACTCCATTCTTCTCAAAAGCATGTAAATCTCTTGAACTGTAAGCTTCACCATTAGCACTTGTTCCTACATAAGAAATTATCCAGTTGTCTCCTTCTATTAGTTAGTCACTTCCTGTCGTGCCTCCTCTTAAAGTCTACTCATGATGAAAATGGGACGACAATATGGCCAACCATGATGTGCCATCCACCATATCTTCTTCTGAGCTTATTGATCTAGTTTTTCCTCTTTTATATCATGATTCATCTGATATTCCTATGGCTTTGAGGAAAGATAAGTGTGCATGTATTGACCATCTTAACTCCAAATATGTTTCCTTTCGGTGCTTATCTTCCACTTTCCACATATTTGCCTTATCTTTATCGTATCATTTTGTTCATAAGTCATACTAGGAAGCCTTGTTACATAAGAGGTAGAAGCATGTGATGATAGACAAAATTGTTGTAGTTAATAAGAATAACACTTGGGAGCCAACTAGTCTTTT